>CAMZMU010000065.1:18137999-18737182 GCA_947311845.1 Poa pratensis
AGATTCGCAATTGGTAGCAGCAACTCATGAAATTCCAGAGTGGACAGAACCTTATTTGGCGTATCTTTTGCGTGGAGAGCTGCCAGAGCAGGAAGTTATATCCCGGCAAATTGTGCGCCGAGCTAAGCATACGTAGTTATTGATGGCGAGTTATATAAGAGAAGTGTTTCTGGAGTATTTCAGAGATGTGTGTCTGGAAAGGAGGGCCGGCAAATTTTGAAAGAGATTCACGAGGGAGATTGTGGTCATCATGCTTCAACAAGGTCTTTAGTAGCAAAAGCTTTCAGACACGGCTTCTTCTGGCTCACAGCTCAGGCAGATGCAGAGCGCTTGGTGAGTAGATGTGATGGTTGCCAAGATATGCAAGGCAAATTCATGTGCCGGCTCAGGAGTTGCGAACAATACCCTTGACTTGGCCCTTTGCAGTTTGGGGGCTTGATATGGTGGGTCCTTTTAGCATGTCTCCTTGCAAGAAAACCCACCTCTTGGTTGCCATTGATAAGTTTACAAAGTGGGTTGAGGTGATGCCTGTTACTAATTGTGAAGCAGCTACAGCGGTCAAGTTTTTGAAGCAGATCATACACAGGTTTGGGTATCCTCATAGTATCATCACAGATAATGGTACTAACATGTCCCTTGGTGAGATGGCAAAGTTTTGTGGAAATCAGGGTATACGTTTAGACGTTGCTTCAGTTGCTCATCCACAGGCCAATGGACAAGTAGAACGAGCAAATCAGGAGTTGCTTCGAGGTTTGAAACCACGTCTCCGGGTTCCGTGTCTCAGAGCTGCTGGAGCGTGGGTTGAGGAGTTGCCATCAGTAGTTTGGGGAATCAACACAACACCAAACAGATCCACAAAGATGACCCCTTTCTTTATGGTGTATGGGGCAGAGGCAGTTTTGCCAAGTGATATAATTCATGACTCGCCTCGCGTGGCGGCTTATGTTGAAACAGAAAATGAGCAGACCCGGCAGGATGCTGTGGACCTGCTTGAGGAGCATAGAGAACAAGCACTGGAGAGATCAGCAGTATCAGCAAGATTTGAGGCGGTATCATAGTCGCCGGGTTAAAACTCGCACTTTCCAGGAGGGAGATTTAGTGCTACGATGGGTGCAATCCAGAGAAGGGATGCACAAGCTATCTCCCCCTTGGGAAGGGCCCTTCATCATAAGCAAGAAATTGAACAATGGTTCATATTATTTGGTGGATGCAAGAGAAAAGTCCGAGTCTGTCAATGACACATCGCACTCTACCTTTTCATTGGAAGAGCGTGAGAGGCCATGGAATATTGCGCAGCTGCGCCCATATTATACTTAGCATGAGAAAGAGATATGAGATGTAAAACACGATGTAACAGGCAGCAGGTTTCAGACGCGCTCTTTTCCTTACCAGGGTACCTAAGGGGACTGGAAGGTTTTTAATGAGGCGGCTTGCTGACCTAACCTTTTCTATCAATAAAGTGAAGGTTGAACAGAAATTTGTGTCCTTTTTGTTCCTTTTTTGATGTTTGATAAGTAGTGTTGCATAGCTCTATGGTTAAGTTTGGCCTTGGGGGCTCGCCCCAAGACCCGGCTTTTCACGGTCATCCGGGTCTCGATGTTTCGTGACCCGGCTGTGCAGTTTTCGTTACAGTATCCATAACTTTGGATTCAGAGGTATGAAGGAGAAGTTTATGTTTTATTGTTTATGTTTTTGTCATAAGAATAAGTGCATAGTTATCTTTGAGGACGCCCAGAGAGCGTGTCCCACCAGTATGAGGATCAATGGGGTAATGTTGCATAGTTAAGCCATTACTTTATAAACATTGATCCAGGTCTTGGGGCTCCTACTACAATAGTTTGCAGCTGCAATCCCAAGACCCGGCTTTACGCCACTAGTTTATTCTTGGTTATCTTGCTGTTGAGCTGATGTGACTCGCAATTTTATGGCCTGATTGCTCACCTGGAAATTCAATCAACCATGAAGCCCATTGGGACTTGGTTCGACCCTGTTTTTCTCAGAGAAGTAGCGACAGGGTATCCATGCGAAAGCCGGCTCACAGTTAAAGAAATCAAAAGGGTCATCAAAACCACAGAAGAGGCATATTTCATAGCAAAAGTTTGAGAATAGCATAAAAGTTTCATCAGGTGCATAGGCGCACCATCACAGGCATAGGCAGACAGTGCAAAAGTTATTACAATAAGCGCCCAAAGGGCCGAATAGAGATTGTTTTCTTGCAGAGATAACAGCATCTGCGTAAGTTTTCACGCTTTGGCTTCAGGAGCCGGGTCACGGGGAGGAGAGCCGGTTGGTTGATCTTCGACGGTCTTTGCCGGGTCTTCTTCTTCTTCGGCGGCCGCCGGGTTAGCCCTGGCTCCTTGGTCTCGTCGTTTCTTTGGCCTTGGTCTTGCGCCGGGTGATTTTTCGAAGTGGCTGGAAGAAGTTTCATCATCTTCTTCAGCTATCGCCCGTGACGGAGGAGGAATAACTGGCGTAGAGGAGCTGGGAGCAGTGGAGGTACCAGGAGCATTCTTTGCCGGGTCAATAGAATCCTTATAGCTTTGGAGGAGATCGACGCGTTGTGGCTCGTCATCCATGATCTCTTCATCATTCTCATATCCAAGCTGTAAGGTGGTGAGCTTCATCTTGCTGGCAATAACAGTGGCAACATGCCGGGTTTGCTTCACAACCCGGGCATAGCACTTCTTATCAAACTCCTTGCCATCAGTGTCAAACTGAGGAAAGCCCTTCTCAGTGGAGCCGGGTTTAGCTGGGGATGGTAGGCCTTTGCCAAGGCAAGACCTCGCATCACCCCGGCCCTGCAAGCTGATCTCTTGAGCAGATGGATCCATTGCGGCATTGTTGACAGATGCCCAAGGACTTCAGTGTACTTGCTTGGCGGGTTCTCCCAGAGCCTAGCGGCTTTGATGACCTCGCAGCTGCCAAAGTACAGCTGACGGGTCAGCGTGTACATGCATTTGATCTTCTCTGCAGCGGTTTTGCGGAGGTTACCATCACGAGGGCCTGTGTAAGAAAAAGTAACAGTGAAATTTCAAAAACCGGGTCTGTTGATCAGTTTAGGTTGAAATTCAAAATAGTGCTTACCCACTAAAGATTCAACCATTGAGGTGATCATTCTTTTTAGCCGGGTCAGCTCGTTGTTGGTTTCATCCAGCTGCTTCTGCAGGGTCTCCTGTTGCTCCTGGAAGTTCTCCTCGTTCTCCTGCATGTCCTTCTTCAGATCGGAGTTTTCTTGTGTCAAGGCAGTAATCTTTTCCTCCAAGGCCTGGAGTTGAGCTGAGTGATTAGCCCGGGTCTCAGATTCAGTCTTGGCAGCGTCAGCAAGCCGGGTAATCTCAGCCTGGGCCTTGGCATGGTCTTCCTGTTAAGATGCAAAAAATTATGTTAGTCCCAGGTCGCCGCAGGCGTGCAACCCGGCACTTGGGGGCTACTCAGTTTGAAGTTCAATTGTTCAACGTAATAAAAAGTCCCAGGTTGCTGCAGGCACACAACCCGGCACTTGGGGGCTACAGTGTTCAAAGTTTCGATGTGAAAATGAGTAAGTTTTAAATGATGGAAGTTTTTTAGTCCCAGGTTGCTGTAAACAGACAACCCGGCACTTGGGGGCTACAGGTTTGAAGTTTTTACCTAAGGAATGCGTATTGAAAGCACCAAGCTCATCACAAGTGATGAACTTAGAGCTTGGGGGCTACTCAGGGTATAGTTATGCAAGAAAATATAAGGCAAGAAGTAAAAATGGGTACCTCATATCGTTTTTGGATCAGGGCGACCAGTTCTGTCTCCAGGGTCTTGTGTTGAGCTAGGCGAGAAAAATATTCATCGCAAAGTGCTGGAACAGACATGGTGTCCAGAGCCGGTGAGTTTGAGGAGGAAGCCGGGTTCTTGTTCTTGGCAGGAGTTGCCGGGTCAGCATCTGGGGCTGGCACCTTGGCCAGAGTCTCAGGAGCACTTTGTACTGGAACGTGCCGGGTCCCAGTAACCTGCACTTCATCTTCTTTGTCCCAGAGCCTAACCCGGGCGATGAGCAGCTGGGAGGATTCTGGCACCGGGTCAACAACATTTTTTGGAGAAGCCGCGGGGGTTGCTTGCTCCCTTGGCTCGTCCTTGTCCTCTGGTTCTCTATATGTGCCTCCATAGGAGAAGGTCTGTGGTTGCTGGAGGAGGGGATGCCGCGGGAGGAGATTCCGGGTCTTCTTCCATAAAAGCCCTGGCACTGGAACAAAATAATGTCTTAGTTAAAAAGAATGGGACAGTGAAGTATAAAGGTATGGAAAAGATATGAGAAGTATTTCTAACCCGGTTGATCGGGAAAATCCTCGGGTGTGCTAACACCATCCGAGGAAGAATCTGACAAACGAGATGGTTTAGGAACCCGGATCTTGCCAGCTAAAGGGAACTGTTTGCTGGGCGTCTTCTGGATGGATTTGGCCCAGCTTGATAAAGAGCGTTGAGGGATACCTGGGCTCAGGGAAGCTTGCTTGTAGAAGACCGGGTTCGGCGTCTCTTGTTCGCCTCAGCCTCCTTCTCAGCCTCCTTTTCCTGTGATTGTGCTTAAAGATGAGTTCATCATGAAGATTGAGAAAAGAGAATGTGGTACCTTGGCAATGGTGGCCCGGGTCCTCTTCTGAGGGGAGCTGCAGTAACTTGGGACCCGGCGCTACGTCAGAAGCCGGGTCAGTGGGGCCTGGAATAAAATTTGCCGGGTTGTCAGTAGAGGTGTCCTTGTTGGGGACTTCGTTGTTAATCAACTGGAGGAAGAGCCGGCCTACGGAGTCAAGCTCACCTTCTTCTTCTTCTTCGTCGTCTTCACTTTCTGTGTCCTCCCTCAGGAGAGGATGTTGGGGTAAAATCCACGCTCCACCATTTGGAGTCCTGAGAAAAAGCAGTCACAGTAAATAACAGTCTATGGATGAGTTTGCCGGGTTAAAGTAAACAAATGGATTGAGTGTTGTTTACCGTGGGGGGTTTGTTCTTGGCACTAAATGGGGCGAGCCCGTTCAGTGCAATGGTCTTTCTTTCGCCAAGCAATCTCTTGGCATTCTTCACAAGCTGATCATCAGTGAGCGTCATCTCAGTAACGCAATTGTCTGTGTTTCACCAGTGTACTGGCAAATTAGCCGGGTCCTGATGCTGAGTGGCTGGATGAACCAACCGATCCAGCACTTGACCAGATCTGTGCCCTTGAGACCATGGGCGAGTAAAGCTCTGGCCCGGCGAAGAATGGGCTCGAGCTTGACCCGCTCGCGTCATCGCATAGCTATTCATTTGGCGTCATATGTTAAACCCGAGTTTCGGAAAGCCGGGTAACGGGCATCGTCAGATTCTGAGAGGTGTCTTGGCAGTAAAAATATGTGTTTTGCCACCCCTTGGGATGGCTGGCTAGAAGGAGAGCCGGGAAATCGCATTCCCTTCGGCGCTGGATTGCAACTCCCCCATATGGAAGTACTTGATCCTTGCGGAGGGGTTGCAGTAGAAAACTCGAGGAACAGCTCGAGGCTTGGAGCCATTTGCAAATAATCTTCGCAGAACACCACATAGTTACTGATGTTCAGCATGGAGTTGGGCGCGATGTCTTGAGGCCTAAGGCCGTAGTACTTCAAGACCCGGCGAAAAAACAGGGAACCCGGGGGGCGAAGGCCGCGCTGAACGTGGTCGAGGAAAACCACCACTTCACCTTCCTTGGGGCTGGGGCGGATTTCTTCTCCAGCAGCGCGCCATTGGATCTCATCCTTTGGAGGGAGCTCGCCGCAATTCACATATTCCTGCAGCATCAAGGTCGTCACCGTGGATTTGGTCCAGTTGACCTGAGTAGCAGCGGGGGCGGCGGAGCCAGATGCACCGCGCGTGGGCTGTGGGGCTTCTTCGCGAGCTTCTTCGCCGCACGGGGAGCTCCGGCCTTGGTTTGTCCTTCACCATGGCTGAGAAGCTTCGAGGTTTCTGAGCGCAACAATGGAGGTGTGAAACCCTAGTTCTAGATGTGGATACGTGGAGAGGGAAATGCGAAGCAAATCTGGACAAGATTCAAGTTGAAATCAAGTGCGGAGCACGGATGCATGGGATAAACGTACCTGTAGATCTTCTTGCAGGAGATTGAAAGCTCGATTTGAGATTGGATCCGCAGCTGCTACAGTGCGCGCGTGAGGAAGAAGATGAACTGGTGGGGAAAAATGACCGTGGTGTCTCTGGCCTTCTATTTATAGGCGCAGTGAAAACCCTAGGGGTGTTGTGGTAAAAAGTGAAGAGATAAGGATCTTTGACTAAAAGTCAACGACAAACAGAATGAGATAATTACGGAGTATTAAATGATAAGATCGTGATTAAGATGGATAAGGATGGAGTTATAGTTGGGAGATAGTTTTCGCTAAGTGTTGAAAGTGAAACCCGGGCGTCGGAACCCGGCAAGTGATAACCGGGTTACGGCGTGAACCGCCAAAGAAACTGGCCAAGTAAAGGAGAAAAGAGGCATGTTCTAATGTTAGATTTGTTATCTGTTGTCTTATGTTTCAGGTGATTAACCCGGCTGGCCAGGATATCAGCTCTGTTCAAAGATAATATTCAAGAATAAGAAGCCGAGCATGCCAACCTGGCAACCAGGTTAATCTGGGGGCTACTGATGGGGGGATGATAACCCGGTAGGCCCATGAAGAGGGAAGCATGACCCGCCAGGCAGGAGGCCCGGCCAGGCCAGCTAACCATCAGCATGGGCCGGGTATGTTGCTGGGCCAGAGGCTTTGGCGGTAACCCGGTTCAGGAAGGGAAGTTTCTAGAAGACAAGGCGGTTCGTGACTTGGAGGATACGAAGGCTAGAAGAGCTAGAATAGGATTCCGAGTCTGGGTAGAGCCCGGGTTCGTATTGTAAAGTGCCAGGAGACCCGGTAGTCTATATAAGCCGGTTCCTGAGCCCTAGTTGAGAGAGAACTTTACGATCCAAGCTTAGGCGAGAGAACCACCGAGAGAAACACCACAACCTTGTAACCTAGATCGAGATCCGGCTCTGTTGTCGTAGCCGGGTTATCGAGATCGAGATCAATAACAAGATAGCAGGAAGTAGGTCTTTATCTCCAATGGAGAGGCCGAACCTGGGTAAACCTTTTGTCCCTGCAATGCTAAACAATCTCCCAGACGCTAGTGTCGCCTTGCCCATCAACTCAAGCTACCCCAAAGTAGCATCTGCCGTGTTATCTACCCCACGACAGCGGGGCTCGTCCAGGAGGCGACCGTGCGGCTGGGGGGCGCGGCGGCCAGGGAACGCGGCCGGGGCGCGCGGCGGCCAGGGAACACGGGTCGTCTCCTTCCTCTAACAGGACGGGAGGGCATGGCGATAGCGCACGCACGCACGCACCCACAGCTAGCTAGCAAGCACGCCTTAGCTAGCTAGCCCCCAGGTGCAACGATCGCAGCAGCGCACGCACGCCTACGCCCCCTAGAGCTAGCTAGCACGCGCTATTTGCCCCACCTCGCAATACAGGCCGAAAATGCCTTCCTAGCCCACCGAACCTCCCAAATGACTTGCTGCAAGTGCCGCCACTGGAGCAGAATAATTTTATCACATGAAGGAGAAAAATGAGACCCATTTATTTTTCCAAACAAGCAATTATTTTTGAGTAATTTTTTTGCAATAACTGAGCGGGAACACCTAAATTTATTGGTGCAAAATAGAAGAAATCACCAGTCATCGGTGTCTTGCATTCCTTGTCTGGCTATTTTAAGAAATTCAGAGTGAACGCTAATGAACCACCGGATAGCCAAAAAATAATCATAATCAAAGGGGATATAATGTGAAATCCATGAGTCCATGAACCAACTGATGTGAGGGTAGTGCTTACAGGAGAGATGAGACTTGTAGGAGAAAAGAAATTAAGAGTGAATAAAAAAAATAGTAGAATACAATACTTCATTAATTAGCATGTTGTTTCGGGTTCAGTGAAATAGACGCGAGAAAGGGAGAATAAATTTTGGCCGACTACACGTGTGGTATCCAAGTGAAGAACGGCTTTTGATTGAAAGCGTTTTTTGATTGTAAATTGATCAAACTGGGTGTACCGTCACGTTTCTAAACTAGCTGGATGGAACTTAAGGGCCTTTATTTTCTTATTTCTTTTCTGCATGGCCTTTAGGCCCCTCGTGGTTGACTACTTATGCATTTGCTAGTAAGTTTCATACTATGCAAGGTATCAATGTGTGCTTAGAGTGTGAGCCCTAAGTAGGCTATTTCCTGGGCCGTCGCACTTCTTGCCCTGCCCCAGAGACGACCATGGCAAGAGCCATGGTTTCCTTAAGTTCACCTGGAACACCATGACTGCTTCAAGCAAGTGATCATTCTTGATCAAAATCTTCTTATTCACAATGTTTTTTTTTGTTTTGTTTGGGGATCCAGGTGTGGGTAGCAAACTGAAATTGGTCGGACAAATGTCTGCCGCCCCCAAAGTGAACATAATTTGGGGAGTGCCGGACATACTTCCGAGGGTACCGGTGATGATGATCTAACGAACATCTTCTTGGAATTCGACAATATTGTATGTTCATTTTGGTTAATTAGGCTGGAATACGTAGTCCATAGATCCTCTGATTGAAACTTCGAAAGCATAGGGTGTAAAAGTGCGACCAAGAATGTCTTGATCATCATCAAGACATTGTTCGTGGTAGTACCATGTTGGCTTACACGGGCAGGCACCAGATAAATATTACACCCTTGTCATATCTGATCGATGCTCACATGACTGAGTCAGTAGAAGCATCACTGCGCGGTCCAAGGAATACAATTCCAAGGCCGACAAGACTTGGTATGGCATCCATGTATGCCACGATGAGGAAAAGCTTCACTGATGCGACACCGGACACGAGCTGCGCGTGTCACCTGGCTTACGACTGTTAGAATACACGTACATGTACGAGTTAGGATTAGACTAGGACTCATATACCTACTTGTACTCCAAGTCTATCTCCCCCTTGTACCTCTTATATACCCCATGAGGGTCACCGTAATACAACAACAAAATATTAGGGATTAATACTTTCCACATGGTATCAGAGCGGTTTGTCTCACGACGCCGATCCTAGGGTTCTAAACCACTTCCGCAGCGCGCCGCCCCCGGGGAGATCAATCTCTTCTCCTCGGGGCGCGGCACCCGGTCTTGATCAACGATCAGATCGGTTCTTAGATTCAATTTTAGTTCATAGATTAGATCAATTTCGAAATTCTCCAATTCCATAGATTAGATTCAGTTTAGCAAAATAAATCCCTAAACTTTTACGATCCTCTTCCCGGCGGAAATCAAGTGCAGATCGGCGGCACTCCCTGGCTCCAATATGGAGACGAGATCGACATCCAGCGACCAGAAGCCAAGCCATCAACGTACTTCTCCACTCCATGCATGCAGGGACACGCAGGCACCAGGAACTAGCGAGTATTGGCTGTGTGCACCATCGCCAGTCAATTCGACTAGCCTTCACGTTCAAGCAACCTACATCGACCACAAGGGCGCTCTGGACAACATCCGCACAGTCTGGGTCATCGAGCCGTACGACTACAACCGACCAATCTGCACTACATGAAGCCGGAGCTATACGAGCCGAACCACAAAATCAATCTGCAAGACTACACCAAGATCTTCGACGACATCTACGAGAACGACGTCAACCACACGCAGGCCGGTGTGGATCTTCATCGACTTCTCCGACATCCAGCAGGCATTAACACCATCATCGCCACGAGGGACGCCTCCAAGCGACATACGACATCACGCCTGCTGCTGCTACATCGTCGACATATCATCGCCAAGGTCTACATCAACGTGGTCTTCATCGACAAACCTCGTCAACACACCGCCGCCGCCGCTACAACCCTCGTCCACAAGGATGGACACGCGCCCTCTGACAGTACTACTGCAAGGTGCCACATGACACCGACGACGGCATCGACCGCGTCCGACGGCTAAGACTGCATACAAAAAACCCGGCATCACAATTGTGAAAGCCCCTACGATACAACCGCGTGCACGGTTCTGGCAAAACCGTTGTGTGCTCGGTGGGATCTCCCAGTCCTGGCAAAACTGGTGGACTCACTTATGACCGCGTCCTCTGACATCTGCAAGACGCCCCCCGACGGTACCTCATAAGGTGCAAAACGTCGGCCCCCGACGGTACCTCTCAAGGTGCGAAACGTCATGAAAAACCACAACTGCAGCCCCGTCATATACATCGCGCAATTTTTTGCGCCTCCGGCATTGCGGCTACAACGACAACGACGAGTACTACATCGACCACAACACCTCGACCACGGCAACATCTCGACCGACTACCTCGACATCGACATCAACGGCAACGTCTACAACAACACATCGGCAACAACTCCAGTCAACAGCGTCCGCGTCATCACTTGCATCCACGACACTCCCGCTCTGACTGCGGGAGGGAAGAGAAGAGAGACCATCAGAGACACAGTTGATGATGACGGAGGGGAGAAGACGACGAAAGCGCAAGACTTCAAATCCAGTCGCAATCGTTTGTTTCACTCCCGCTACGACTGAGGGGGAATGTTAGAATACACGTACATGTACGAGTTAGGATTAGACTAGGACTCCTATACCTACTTGTACTCCAAGTCTATCTCCCTCCTTGTACCTCTTTATATACCCCACGAGGGTCACCGTAATACAACAACAAAATATTAGGGATTAATACTTTCCACAACGACGACAACAAGCAAATCGTCAACGAAATCATCGAAACTATTTTTCAGGCTTTCTTCAGCCAGTGTTGGGAACGAGATACGTTCCTCCAAACTCGCGAGGGGCCTGATCTTAATTACGTGCTAATTACCGGCAGTTCGTTGTTGCAAGAAATAAATAAAACGTAAATCTAGCAGGTTGTAGTGTATCTTCGACGGAGAGCTACAGGGAAAACAGGCGGTGCCGCCGCATCTTTTGAAATGGGTTACGACCGTCCGGAGAGAGACCCACCTGGAATTTCGTGGCTCCTCGCTTTCCGCGCCCGCCGGTCCCGTACACGGTACACGCACGCACACGCCGCTCACCCGAAATTAATGTACTCTACGCACGGCACGAGAGGCGGTGCCCGCCTGCCTGTAGTGGGTACGCGCACGATACGGCGTCCTACGCGCACCGGCCACCCTCCGTCCGCTCCCGTCACTCACCACCACCACCCGCCGTGGTCCTGGAAAGTGGGGCAGCAGCGGCGCGAGCGTGCGGCGTGGGGACGTCGCCGTCAAGGCTGCTGGTGGCGCTGTCACACTCACCCCACGGCCACGGCAGTACAGCAACCGGCTCGTGTCGGTCAGCCCGCGCTGTCGGTCCGTCCACACCCCATACGCCGCTCACCGCTTTCAATGCGGGGCCAAGGGAAACGGTTGGAGTACTACGCTACGCACTGCTCGCCCGATCGCCGCCCGATCCCGATCACCCATCCACCAGGCAACACGACGCAGACACTTGGCGCGGCCACTAGCTAGCTAGCTAGCCGCTGCCGCCCGCCTAGCGTGACGTCGTCGCCTCACTCACCTGTCCCTCTCTCTATCTCACATTTATTTACATACGGAGTATCTATTTATCGCCGCACTTTACGTGGTCGCGACAGCCCCAGCGGCGGGCGGCAGGCACCGTTTCTCTCGACTCGCGACCCCGTGTCCGCCCGCGCGACGTCACGCAGCCGGCGCCGACAGATGCGGTTGGACCACATTCTTTTTTTATTTTTCAGGACTTTTTTTATTTTAAGAAACAAACAAAACTGACGGCGAGACTCCAGCTTCTCACTTCGCTTGCGCCTGCGGTGCGGTGCCGTGCCGCGTCGTCGTCGGGCAGCTGGAAGCCACGTGCCCACGCTGGCGGGCGGCGGATCTGAGATGCCATCCCCGACCCGCCCGCCCGGCTGCTGGGGACGCACGGATCGCGATGCGTAGTAGGCGCGCCTGTCGTCGTCCTTCCGCCGCTGGGGCCCGCGGTGACCGTGACGTGCTGCCACAACGTGCCGCCCTACGCACCGCGGCTGGGTGCGGGCCGCCAGCGAGCGGCGATTAGACGATACGACCAAGGTTTTGCGGTCTTGTACCCAGAAGATCATCTTTTTTGTTTTGTTCCCATCCAAAAAAAGGTTTTGCATCCCGCTATTTTGGGGTGAAAAAACAAGGCTAGTTATAACTGCAACCTTTCTCCGCAAAAAAAAAAAAAACACGAGAACGGCAAACTCGGCTACTGTCGTAAGCAACCAAAATAAACGGAGTACCGAGAAAACCGTAATCTTAGCTCCTACTCCCTCCGTTCTCAAATAAGTGGACATCTAGAAATTCTAAGACAAATTATGGAGTGGATTGGAGTAGAAAATGCACTGGGAATATACCACTCACTATCTCTCTCCTATTTAATTACCCCACCTCCAATAAGCTAAGCACATGCAGAAAATAAGGAGACCATTTGTTGAATATTATTGGGCTTGATTCCCGTCTCATGAGAGAGAAACATTGTTGTCTACTTTCAATTGCATTGAGAAGTTAGACGTACACTCTTTTGTGGAAAAAATTCAAATGCTAAACATCCACTTATTTGATGACGGAGGGAGTACATGTAATGGAATATCACATCTCCTGTTCATTTTCTTCTGGTAATAAATAGTTGTGACTTTCAGTTAAGATCAATGGACTAAACTTTTTTTTACAGAAAATCATTTAGAGCATGTCCTCTGGAACAGAGATTATACATTGTGGTAGAGAGCTTATATGCGTTTAACATGAAAATGCCAATGGTAATCTCATAAGCATCTGCTTAAGATGAAAAATCAAGTCACCAATCACTTAAATAATTTTAACATCACAAATCGTTCGAAACAACTGGTTGGCGTCTGACTCAAATTCAAGTGGCGATGCCAAGGCCGATGCTCGGATTGAAGACATGATTTATTTCCTAGCGACCCTAAGAGTATAGTGATATACACAACCGTTGTTCCGTAAAATAAGAAGTGTAAATTTTATCAAAAGTCAAACCATATCATTCTTGACCAAACTTTTAGAAAAAAAACTATCAACTTATGCAGAATAATAAATATGTGTAGAACATCATCAAACATATTTACATAAATATGTGTAGAACAATATAGCTAATAAAACTTGATCAAACTTTTTGCTATTGATAATTGTTCTATAAAATTGATCTAACTTCACATGGTTTGACTGTAGAAAAAATTTATACACCTTATTTTTAGGAACAGAGGTCGTACATAATAAAAATAAACTGAGTTCAAAGTCAGGGTCAAAAGCGAGATCTCTTGAGCTCACGCACCGATATTACATATTTAGTTTATTTGGTTTAGTTATGCTCTTGATGAGAGCATTGACAAGGTAAATTGTACATTGTAGTTTTGACATAGTAGTTTGTTTGCGATCCTGTGTGTGTGGTGGAGTCGAATCTGCTGAGGGCGGCGTACGATGACCTGCGTGTGCGGTGGAGTCGAAGGTGCTGAGGGCGGCATACGATGATCCGCCTGTGCGGTTGATGTCTACGCACGCTTCTATTCTTGTAGACAGTGTTGGGCCTCCAAGAGCAGAGGTTTGTAGAACAGCAGCAAGTTTCCCTTAAGTGAATCACCCAAGGTTTATCGAACTCAGGGAGGTAGAGGTCAAAGATATCCCTCTCAAGCAACCCTGCAATTAATATACAAGAAGTCTCTTGTATCCCCAACACACCAAATACACTTGTCAGATGTATAGGTGCACTAGTTCGGCGAAGAGATAGTGAAATACAAGTAATATGGATGATTATAAGTGGTAATTGCAATCTGGAATAAAAATGGCAGCAAGCAAACATGTAGCAGAACTTGTTGTAAACGGTGTTTCAATGCTTAGAAACAAGGCCTAGGGATCATACTTTCACTAGTGGTATCTCTCAACAATGATCTCATAATTGAATAAATAAATGCTACTCTCAAACACTCTCTTGTTGGATAATGAACACCATTCATTGCGTAGGGCTGCAAAAGCACACCTCAAAGTCTGAGTAAACAAACACCGACAACGTCATAAAGGAATCACACACGATGTGCACACTGTCACTTCACACCGTGGAGAGTGAATCCGGAGTTCATATTAAAGTAACCTCTAGAGTGGCATAATAGATAAAGAGTAACATCAACTTGTTCAACTAGATTACAAAGCTCATGATCACATAAAGATCACATCATGGGAGAGAGAGATAAACCACATAGCTACCGGTAGAGCCCTCAGCCTCGGGGGAGAACTACTCCCTTCTCATCATGGGAGTCAGCAGCGGCGATGAAGATGGCGATGGAGTTGATGGAGATGGCTCCGGGGGCAATTCCCCGTCCCGGCAGCGTGCCGGAACAGAGACTTCTGTCCCCCGAAACTTGTCGTCGATGGCGGCGGCGCTGCGGAACTCTTCTGGAAATATGACTTCGTATTTTAGGGTTTTCGCGTCTGAGGCAATATATAGGCGAAGGGGCGGCGTCGGTGGAGTCCCGAGGGGGCCACACCATATGGCGGCGCGGCAGGAGGTGGGCCCGCGCCGCCAGGTGGTTTGGCCGCCTCCTGGCTCCTCTTCGTCTCTCTTTCGAACTTCGTGTACGTGTTGGAAAAATAGGGACGTTGCCTTTTGTTTCGTGCAATTCCGAGAATATTCGCAGAAGTACTTTTCTGGAACCAAAAACAGCAGAAAACAGGGAACTGGCACTTCGGCATCTTGTTAATAGGTTAGTCCCAGAAAATGCATAAAAGTGATATGAAGTGTATAAAAACATGTAGCAAATGTATAATATAAGCATGGAACAACAGAAATTATGGATACGTTGGAGACGTATCAGCGGTGGAGTCGAAGCTGCTGCGGGCGGTGTTTGATGACCTGCTAGGGCGTTTCAGCTGTGAAGACCTTCGTCGGCGCGGGTCCTGCCCATCTCGTCTCCGGAGCTCTCCGTCAGAATCGGAGCTGCCAGCATCTGCGCGAAGAGTCATCTGTTTGGCATAGGCCGATGTAAGCCTCTCGAGGCCGTTGCGGCGGCGGCGTGTGTAGCTCCTTTTGGTAGCCAGGATGGCTGGGTGTCTACTCACGACGGTCGTGTTCCATGACGGTCGCTGAGGGCGTTTGTACCGGTTTTAGGCCTGCTTCCCGCTAACTAACCGGTCAACTCCCACTTCTTTTTAATTAATGAAAATGGCAAGTCTTTTGCCTTGGTTCAAAAAAAATACTATAAAGAGATTAACTATAGGGAGAGAAGAGCTCCTACCGTACGCGTGTCCTGTAAGTTTGCACCATGCCACAGTAGGACACAACGTACATCACATGGAGCCATGTACTACGTGGCGTAGCGTTGTAAGACATACATCTGCACGATCGCCCATTATATTGGATACTACTCCCTCCATTCTAAATTAGTTGACTTGCATTTGTCTAAATACAGATGTATCTGTATTTGTTTAGTGTCTAGATACATTCATATTTTTATAAATGTGAGTAAAGTAATTTGGAACGGAGGGAGTACAAATTAGTATGCTACTCCGTACTTCAGATACACCATGACTAAGTGCACAACATCGCTACATCAGCTAAACGGAGTGAGAGTGAGCACATGGTATTAGGTCTTTTGTCGTATCATACGTCACTGTTTCGTGTTCAGCATTGCGGTAATGGTTAGGGCTGCCGTCGTCTCGAACACTCATAGAAAGTTGCATACGACAGAAGGATAACGAGAGTGAAGAAAGCATATTACCATATAAGTACTAAGTATTATTGTGACACTAATGATATGCATTGTATGCGCAAACAATTGTTAAATTCAAAAGGTACTGTAATTCAATTGCAAACCTATCTAAGAATATATTGCATTTGAATTTCCAGTGCACACAAACCCCATGATCCGGTCGTGGCCGAGAAGCAACCAAATGGTAACCGCTCCATAGGTAACGCAAATTCTCCCTATCCTGAGGGCCCGGACAGAAAAGCGGCCGGAATTAAACAAATTGTAATGCCGCCACGCAAAAGACGAGGGGCGGCGGCGGGCGCGCGGACAGTCAAAGCGACTGCGCCGAGTTTTATTCCTCTTGCCGTCGGTATTGCGCTTCCGATCAATCGCCATTAACAACGATTCCGCTCCTTGGGGTGAAAAGATCGACGCACATAGGTAACAAGATGTTGTTCAAAAAAACATAGGTAACAAGATAAATCTCTCTGGCTAATTAGTAATTAGGCTGCCGCCCTGCCTGCCTAGTGCCGACGGAGAAAATAAGTTTATTCTGCCCATGCTTTTGGCCAGGTCTCCGCCGCAGCAGCGTTGTCGATCGAACCGTCCGGCGTCAGAGCGGAAGGAGAGAAAAATAATGCGGGCCGGGCCAGGCTGTTTTGTTCTCTCTCACGGATGGACTGAGATCCCGTGCCCCCGTCAAGGCGAGGCACGGCGTGCCTTGAGGCATCGTATCGACCGTCCATCCCCATCCAACGGTCTGCAACGAGTCAACACGATATATCTGAATTCCTTCCTCGGCGCAACAGGACTCCGGTGACGCCACCCGCTTCGCTGCGTCGCCGTCCTGGCCGTTCCCGAACCCGCGCCTCCGGGCCGCCTACGCCGCGCTGCAGGCCTGGAAGCAGACCGCCATCTTCTCCGACCCCTCCAACTTCACCGCCAACTGGCTCGGCCCCAACGTCTGCGCCTACAACGGCGTCTTCTGCGCCCCTGCTCCCGCCGCATCCGGCTACAGCGGCGGCGCGCTCGTCGTGGCCGGCATCGACCTCAACCACGCCGACATCGCGGGCTTCCTGCCGGCCTCCCTCCCGCTCGGCCTCCCCGACCTCGCGCTCCTCCACCTCAACTCCAACCGCTTCTGCGGCATCATCCCCGCAACTCCCCCGCCTCCGTCGTCGTGCTCGCGCACAACAGGCTCGGCGGATGCATCCCGCCCTCCATCGGCAAGATGGCCGACACGCTCAACGAGATCGTGCTCATCGACGACGACCTCACGGGCTGCGTTCCCCCGCAGGTGGGCTGCTCAAGAAGGTCACCGTTTTCGACGTGAGCGGGAACAGGCTCCAGGGGGGCATCCCGGCGGCCGTTGGCGGGATGGCGGCCGTGGAGGAGCTGGTTTTGGCCGGGAACCTCTTCGAGGGCGCCGTGCCGGCTGGTGTCTGCGGCCTTGCTGCGCTCAAGAACTTCACCTACACCGACAACTTCATCGTCTCGCGTCGGGGCCAGCGACGGGAGCAGGACCAGCGAGGCTCGGCGACGGGGCCGGCAGCTCGCCTCGCGTCGTCGCGCCTGGAACAGAGGAAGGGGAAGGAATCGCGCCGTTGACTCGTGCAGACCGTTGGATGGGGATGGACGGTCGATACGATGCCTCAAGGCACGCCGTGCCTCGCCTTGACGGGGGCACGGGATCTCAGTCCCTCACGGATGGATAACGAACGAACGAGGCAGAGGAGGAGCGTGGAGATTAAACAACAATCGAATAATTAAAAGGAAAGCGGGCGCCGCGGCGGCTGCCAGCAGTGCGGTGCCCACTGCGTGGCGGGGCCCGCCGGGCCGACGGATGGATCTTTCCGTCGGCGTGGGGGTGGGTGGGCCGCCGTACGGCGGGAGGGGGATCGCGACCGTGTGCGCGCGGGGTGTGGTGGTTGGTCGCCCTTTTTCCGCTCGTGACCATGGGAGTAACGTGAGCGTGTGGGCGCAGAGACGACGCGCCCCAC
Organism: Poa pratensis; assembly: GCA_947311845.1. NCBI lineage: Eukaryota > Viridiplantae > Streptophyta > Magnoliopsida > Poales > Poaceae > Poa > Poa pratensis. The sequence continues at coordinate 18,155,696 of CAMZMU010000065.1, forward strand.
CCCGCACGGGCCACGTGTGCCGCCGCTGCCGGCCACTCCCTGCCGGACCGGGATCCACGCTGCGGCGCACAACCCTGTGGCCGTCCCATACGGCCTGCGATCTCGGTGGTGCGTGTTCGTGCGGGGGCGCAGAGGATCTGAGTAAGGGACCTGGCGTGCGTGGTCGCGGCAGACAGCGGGCGGTGCGGGCCCGCTGGCGGGTGTGCAGTGATTCGCGCGGCGGCAGTTTCGCCCTCGCCCGCGGGCACGGGATGGTGGGGCCCGCGCGCGGCGCCGCGCCTACCTTGCCTGATCCATCCAGTCCAGCCACGCAACGCCGGTTTCGTCGCGGCTCGCTCGGTGGGGTGGGAATTTTTTTCTAGAGTATTGCTTTTCCTCGTGCGGCGACGGCGGCGTGTTCGACTAGTTTTTCTTTCTTTTATATATACAGACGTGCTCGCGTGGGAGGAGGCCGGCGAGTTGGCTGCGCCATGACCGGAGGCCGGCCGTATAGTACTACTCGTACTACTCTGCTCGTCAATTTCGTTGGCGGCTCGAAAGGGACGCGCGGCCCGCCGCTTCGATCCGATATTTTTCCTGACAACTAAAGCTTGCAGATCGATTGGTTGACATAACTAATGTACTCCGTATTTTACAAGAAGAAATTCTGTCCCCAAGTTGATGGTAAAGTTGGGTATGGCTGCTTGTACGCATGTGGAGGCCTTTACCCAACTTACATTTGTTTTAAAAAAACCAATTTAGATAGATCCACTATCGGCTTAAATTCGGTCGACGTTCATGGTAAAGTTAGGGTATGGCTGCTTGTACGCATGTGGAGGCCTTGACCAAATTTAGATTTGTTAGAAAAAAACCCAATTTAGGTAGCGGTGTAGTTTATATATTGGTCCTCTTTTTTTTTTGAGAAACACAGTACAAACGCAGACGCTCACAAACACGCACGTACAGACACCCCTATGAACGCACGCACGCAAACCCTACCCCTATGAGCACCTCCGAGAGACTGGTCCGGCAGATCTTGAGGTTGACGAAGTCACCACGGGCGCCTCGCTGTTGACGGGCACGTCACCTACCACTGAAAGCATAGCGCCAGTTAAATCCTGGAAAATCCAGAAAATGCGATCACCCATGCCAAGTCTGGGACTTGAACCTGGGTGGGCCGGTTCCACCACAAGGAACCAAACCAGCTGAGCTAGGCTCAGTTCGCTTTATATATTGGTCCTCTATCGGCTTAAATTGTTTTCATGGACACTTAGCTCTTTTTTTTTCCTTTGTGGATTATGCCAATCATGTTATGCAAAGGCAAGAGGTTAACGCTTGTTTCCCATATCGTCTAGGTGTGACTTACGAAGTTGTGAAAAACCTCTCATTATTCAAACAATGTTTCCTTTATAATAAAATCCGATACAAGCAATAGTTCAAGGAAACTTATTCGCTACAACAGAAAAGCAACACGTCCATTATTCATGAAAACATAAAATGATACGCCTGAGCCAACAGGACATGACCTTGAGATGGATCGGGCACGAGAGCTTCACGGCTTCCCTTCCTTGACCTGATCTTGCGCGGAAGATGGTGGTTGCTGCGATGGTGGCACGCTTGGGCCAGCAGAGTTCGAAGTCAGGTGACCTTTAATTTCCATCTTGATCCGGGAGAGCTCATGGAACAGCGCATGAAGCTCCTCAAGGTTGAGATCCTCTACCTTGCGGAAAATCAACCCCGCCACCGTCCCCGCGCTCTCTTTCTCGGCCTCCTTGACGCGTTTCATTAGCTCTTTTGCCCTTTGTTCCTGCACTGCCGCTTCTCTCTCAAGCTCGGCAAGCTCAGATTGCAGAAGTGCAATCCTTGCCTCCTTCTCATCGTTGGTATCCCTCACGACCGACCTACTCCCTTTCTTTGGCATGCTTGATATTGAGAGTGGTTCGTGATGAGAAGTGTCTATCTCAAGATACCAATCTTGAGCTATGTGTTGTGGGATGAAAGAGGAGTTGTCACTCCTTTTATAGATGGAAACACTTGCTTTGTAATTATTGGTTCTGAGATAAGGACACTTGTGAAATTAATCGCAATGCATCATGTATGCAACGTTACGCAATTGTGGACCGCCCATCCGATGTTTTCCTTGCTATGTAATGTTTTTTTAAAGATAATTTATTGGATATACACACTTGACATTAATTCTAAAGTGGTGTGCGTGTAAAGTTACGCAATGCTAGACCGTTCAAGCGGTCTTGGCACTATTGCATAATTAATTTCCATTATTATCGGATAAGGACAATGGAAATTAATCGAATGAAACATATGGACGTTGCTAAACGAGCGTTGTTCCCAATGCACAACGGGCTTCTTGGAGTATCATATGGCCCGTTTAGGCCCATCCCTAAAGCACCTAAAGCTAAGGGCATCTCCAAGGTTTTTTTTTTCAAATCTTTGTCAAATGTCCATTCGAGAAAAAGCGGACATAATGCCAACCCAACGGTCTTTCCTTTTTATCCACCCTTACTCAAATGGAACAAGGAGATTTCATCTGGGCGTTCAGCCGCCAGACTTATCTCCAGCCCAATGGTGATTGTCATCAATGTTGAGAAGTGCAAGTTAAAGATGAAGCATCTCGAAAAGATCCCTATACTTGAAGCTTGCAATCCATTTGAAAATTATGGCCAAGTGAATATGGTTCTACGAGAGGATCCCTGTTAACGGTTTCAGGGGGACCATTTTCAGAGTCTTTATCGAGTGGAACGCAACGCTCGATATCGTCATCATCTATCTCAAGTGGAATGCATAAGGCAAAGGTATGACCTTGATAGGGTTTTTATTTTACCCGTCTCATGGTGTTATTTTACTAATCTCGAGTGGAATGCTCAACTCTCTCATGACCAATTTTCGGCTAACACCTCGAATAACCTATAGGTCGACAACTCGGAAGAAGCCAGCCGCTTCAGTATGGATGTTGTTTGGGGGTATATTCAACGATATGTGGGGTCGGGTAGGATCTGTACATCATAGTAACATGTAGTCATCCATTTCATGATATCAAAGGTCACGAGGGCCTGCTCTAAGACGCGACCGACCTAACCTGTCGTGTAACACCCCGACAAGTCCCAAGATAACGTATAAAGGATGGGAAAATATTAAAGATCTCACGCAACATAACGTGCAAACACATGGAGTTCTCCCCGTAGTCTAAGAGAACTCTCATAACCTACGCTCATACTCCCTCCGTATCGAAATGTAAGATGTTTTAGGTATTGAGCATTTTTCAGATACGGATGTACCAAGACATATATTAATGTGTGTAGATCCACTCATTTCAATGTGTATGTAGTCGGTGTTAAAATACATAAAACATCTTATATTTTGGTACGGAGGAAGTACAAAAGGAAACAGTTACAGAGGTAGAAGGGACCGATCATATGACCAAACGACAGAACAATGAAGACATACGTGCTCTTCATTGCAATCCGCCACATAGTCATAAACCCTAGATGGCTCGTCTCGCCGAGTTCTTTTGTATAATTTGTTGAGATCCGATCATTGTAACCTTGTGTGTATCCCTCTCTTGTTCTTATCCTAATTTTGTTTTTGATGCCACAAGTGAGGAGTAAGAAGACATCCGGCCGAAAAAGAAGAAATTAACAGGTGGAGCGCAAGGTGAACTCGATAAGGTTGTTCTTGGAGATTTTGTCGTTAGCACCTTCCATCTGGTCCGATTCAACTGTCGTGGCGTAGTCAAAATCCTAAACGACTGACGGCAACAATTATGGATGAGAGTGAGTAAATTTCTGAACACCTGTTGGGCCAATACCGGACACTTGAATCCACAGGGCCCAAAGTAAGGTGGAGCGTGTGTCTACTCACATAGCCACTAGGCCTTAGCCAAAAAACTTGTAGTTGGGCCGGCGATCCAAGGAAGACCAAGAAAAGGAAACAGATGGTCAAAATGTCCTTGCGTCTGCTGCATCATGCGTGCGCTTTTGCTAATCATCCACTTTCCTAAAGCTGGGAATGGTTTGAGAACCGCACCATACTCCAATTGTACCCGCACGATTATTTCCGTCACCCCAACCAAAACCAAACCCACTCAAAAAAATATCAACCCAACTGAAACCAAACTCACTCAGTCTTCCACCCAAACTAAACTAAACCTAGTGCTATATATGGGTTAAAACCATTTATTAAAACCGGTTGGCACCCGCTCACTCTAATGGGTTGGCGCCTGTATTCCCAAGCTGCACGTACAGGAGACTGCCAGCCCACCACCGAACTTGACCGGGTCGTGTGCAGTAAGAGCGCATGCATGCAGCGGTTACAGACTTGCACGCATCAGATTACATCGTAGCCGGCCTTCGGGGTCACGTCTCGCATTAGCCGAAGTAAATGAGCAGGCGGAATAATAAACAGGCCTAAACTAATCTCATAAACTGGGTACAAACTACAGGTATAACCATTTGGAACCATAACTATTCAAGCCCATACCTGATCATACCTAACCATTTGCTACACACAACCGAACCAAAACTAAACTGTTGCCAGAATCAACCCGTTAGCACCCAAACTAAACAAGCCCGCATGGAGAACCGACCCAACACACCCGGTTTTGGAAGAACCATTCTCAGATTTACACTTTCCACTGCTACTAATCCGATGAGTTTTTGCCTATGAAGAGAAAGTTAGTACTCCGAGTAAAGAGGCCAGCAGGCCAGCAGCACGCCGCCTCGTGGCTTTACACTGCTTCCGAGTATGAAATTGGCTAGGAATCGTAGCAGTTGTATGTTCTTTATGATTTTGTGTTAAGTTTGGTTCCATTATTTGGCTCGGTACCATCCATACGAAGGCACGGCAAGCCGGAGCTGCAGCCGCACGAGCGGGCGCCCACCCGTGCGAACGCTTTGTCGTTCCCTCAGCAGCGGGGCGGGCCACCCTCTCTCTGGACGGCACGCAAGGCCTAAACCAGAGTAGTCCTAGCTAGCCCGCTGCAGCAGCTACGCCCCCATTTCGTGGTCACCTGTCTAGGCTCTAGGCGTCACGACCGTGTGCCCTCTACACCTGGCCTAGCACCGTACAGTGGTGCTCTATTACCGGTAGCTCCTACTCCTCCTCTAGCGCTGCCGCTACGAGCAGTAGTAGCACTGCCTGCGTTGATTCTCCTGTACTAACTCACCTTTGGTCTTCGCTTCGCTTCCGTCACGCGGTCGTGGATCTCCGGCGGTAAAAGCTGCAGGTGGCCGCCGTGCGCCGTCCGGTATAGTTACACGGCAACGACTGCTTTTGAATTCCAGGAGAGGCGTGTAGGACGGGGACGGGTGGAGAGTCGTATGCTGATGTCAAGGCCATCATCCCGTGAGGTCGTGTCGCGCATTTAGTTTGCAGGTTCGAGCTTTTCTTTGTTCATGATGAACTAGCGCTGGCTGGGGCTTGTACGTAGTATCATACGGCCGATCTCCTCCGCGTCAAGTCTGGCAGCGACGGTTGAGGTCGTGTGCAAGCTTTTGCCCAATACTCCAGCTAAAAAGATACTCCTGCAGCTACGGTTGCTGAAGCAGGAAACTAATTATGATCTGAAACTGATACTAGTACTACTCTTTGTCAGAGAAAAAAAAAAGTAATACGTACGTGATGGGCCATTTCTCTGAGTTGCGTATTCTCACTAAAAAGTAGAATTCCAAATCGTGCTTGAAGGTACCAAAATTCGAGAACTCCTACACACTGGAGATCCTGAAGAATGTACCTACCTACGTGCCACACTACACAATTCCGGTGGGCAACCTGCACCGAGTACACCATGGGCGTGTTTGGTTGCTCACAAACGTGGCGTTTCTCCTCTTTTTGGTCCGTTTGGTTTCCTGGCCCGTTCCTCTTCCCCGCATGAGCACGAACCTTAAAGCACCCCTGGGCTAGGCCCGAGAGGAACAGCCGATTTCACCGTTTCCGCTGAGCCACCCTCGAGCAAGGCAAAATGGGGAACGCTGGAGCCGAGCTCGTGCAGGCAAGCGAGATGGTGGCGCGCTCGGGAAAATGGTGGCGGGAGAAATTTCGGTCACCGCCCAATTTTGCCTCCCCTATTTGAGCCCTCTCCGCTCGCCGCCCAAGCTCCCGCCACCATTTCCCCCCACTCCGAGCTCTCCGTCCGGGACGAGATTCACCGACGACCACCAGGTAAGCGGCGCCTCCTTCTACTCCGGTGACCGGCGCTCGACGCCCAGCAACGGAGCGCTTCTTCCTCGACCTGTCCGTGCAGACAGCGGTCTTCCTCGCTACGATGACGGTAAGCGAATCAAACCCTATGTAGCGGTTGTAGATCTGGGCATCTGGAGTAGATCTTTAGGCTTTGATGTAGTTTGAGCATGTTTACGAGCTTGATTTGATGTTAGCATGTCGATTTGGTAGGCAATGATGTAGATCTTTCATGCTTGGATGATATTCTTCTGACCTGTCTTGCTCGATTAGTCATCGCACCGTAGTTATGCAACTATCTTGCTCCTCGCCGTTGTAGGACATGACCATCGACGAGTTTAGCGAGGCTCTGATCCAGGGGGAGAGCCAGCTCGCTCTCTTACTTGTCCCGGACTCTCAGCCAGACGAGACGCAGCAGCCAATGGAGGTGTACGAGGTGCCTAGGATGAAGTCACAGCTGGCCACGCCTTGTCTGGGGCTGGAGAAGCGTGCTGCTGGCAAGGACAAGAAGAGCAAGATGGGGACGACCATGAAGTGGGCTCCATTTCTGTCCACCTTCGTGCTGAACAACATGTCCGAGCTGATCGCCTCCGGGTAAGGACTGACAAGGGGTTTAAGGAGGTGCATCTCAACACAGTTGCGAAGCTTGTCATTGAGTTCTGTGCGCAAGAGGTCACCTCTACTCAGATCTACAACCACCTCGGGAAGTGGAGATCAAGGTGGATCAAGGTGTCAAAGCTCAAGGACCTGAGTGGTGCACATTGGGATGAAGATACTCACTGCATCATCTTGGAGGTTGAGCACCTCCGAGGCCTCATTCTGCTTAGCCGACTGTCTCATGTGTCAAAACACTAACTGTCTAACTTTCTCATGAGGCAAACCACTAACTGTCTAACTGTTTTTCGTCTATAGGATCACCCAAGGACGCTGAGTAACTTAACAAGCCTATTCAGAACTACACTCAGATGCAGACCATCTTCTCCTTCGGTCTGGCCACTGGAAGGCATGCCATGGGGTCAGCCGAGCCTCTAGGTACGCCTGAAGATCTTGACACTCAGGACTCGGAGAGCATCCATGGATATGGTACTGCTGACTTTGGAGGAGGCGCCAAGTCTGATGATCATGCACCGAAGCCACCTGAGAGAGGGGATAGGAAGAGGAAGAGGGGTGCCTTGGTGGATGAGGAGGTGCAGGTCTTCACCAGCATGACCGAGGCCGTAAGGGAGGTGGCAACCGCCATCAGGAGAGCGTGCCCGTCAACGTGCACCCCGGCCTCTACGAGGCCGTGATGACCGCCAAGGGAACATTCAGTTACACCGCCAAGATTGCTGCTCTTGGCCACCTCCTGGACAACAAGGCGCAAGGATTTGGGTTCGTTATGATGGCCGAGGACCACCGTCTGCTCTGACTCTGGAACTTCCTCAACAAGCACTACTACACGGACGCCGTCTGAGTAGTGGCGATGGTGCAAGCATGCTAGATGAAGTCTGATGATCATGATCATAATCATGATATATATTTTGGGTAGCTAGGGCAACAAAACTTCGTATGACATGTATATTTTGGGTAGCTAGGGACAACAAAACTTCTTATGGCCTGTATATTTTGGGTGCTTGAGGTGGTACATATGCTAACCCCTCACACGATGAACTTGCGGTGGTAGTAGGACACCCGCTTTTGATGTGGTGGTAGGTTAACACCATACTAGCTAGGCAGTAAACTCTTGTGCTGCTTGTAGTGCTGATCAATGCATGCTTGCTTATGTTGGTTTACTTCATTTGTGTCTACCTTTGCAACTTCTTGCTTCACTGATCATGCTTACCTAATGTTCATGTGCTTTGTTGTAGTGGTATGTGGTTTACAGAGGCAAGAATCCAGGAATCTACACAACCTGGGGTGCTTGCTCGGCTCAGCTGAACAACTTCCCCAACAACTGCTGCGAAAGGTTTGAGACTCTAAGGGAAGCCCAGGATGCCTTCTACATGTCCCAGGAAGAAGAGCTCCCTCTCGACTATGGAGGAAGCAAAGCTGGAGGAAACAAAGCTGGAGGAAGCATAGCTGGATCAAGCAAAGATGGAGGAAGCAAAGCTGGATCAAGCAAACCTGGAGGAAGCAAAACTACTAGGCGCAAAGGTGGAAGACTGATTGCATGTGGCGGCATCAAAGACTTCATCATCCTCGTCTTGATCGTCGTCATTGTGTATTTGTGGAAGTGAGGACCTTGTAAGAACCTTAAACCCTGAACCTAAACCTCAGTGGGCTGGTAAGCTCACCACTAGGCGTGCAAGGTAAGTGGAACATCGACAATCTAGGCAACCAAACAAGGTGGTTTGTGGCTGTAATCACAAATCTGGGCAACCAAACACAAGCACTTTGATTTTGTGCACCTAGCGAAACGGGCCTGGCTAGCACATTGTGGGCAACCAAATTAAGTGCACAACATGGTCAAGGCCACGTTTCTTCAGGACCAGGCTCAAGTGAGCCACGGATGCAAAATGGCTAAAATGCATGCGAGCAACCAAACACGCCCAATATGTATACCCGCCCATGACCTGTTTACAGAAATCGTGCAGGTAAGCTAGCTGGCTCTTCAATATATAAGTATATAAGGGTATCCTTCACAGCCAAATATCTTGCGCGTCAGGTTATGGGTGAAACAACTAAAATTTGAGTGGTTTAATGGTTTCACCATGTACATGTGTACATTATTGAACAGGGCCGTCTACATATATTGCAGCCACTTGTGATCTAACACTCCGTGGAGCCTGCTTACTAGTCCGACGATAGAAAAGAGTGAAAATGTTGACAATATGGATGAATGTATAGGAGGAACTAGCAAAACACTACTTTAATTAACAAGAAGCTGACGATTGAACCCAGGCTGTCTAGTCCACCATCATCAGTGGTGCTACCCAGGCTCTGGGTGTCAAAAGCTGTTGATAACTGACAAACACAAAAGATCATGTGGCGACCAAACGATGATTCTGGGGAATAGGATGCACTGGGAATTCGAGTTTGAGGAAGAGGCAGAGGGCGTGGTAATTTCCGCCCATGCAATAAGTTGGCTTAGACTATTTTGGTGTGCCGGTCGTCCTCGGCAGACCAATTTCTCTTTTATGATCTATACTGTGGTGTAGCTATGTGCTACTTTTGTCTTTAATTGGAGTAGTTCCTTTGCATTTGCAATGGAACATTAGGTAAACGGATAACCCTGAATGAATTTTTGTTTGGAAGAACAAATATGTGCGCTTGATGATAAACTTATCAACTAGCTTTTGGATTTGTCAAAAGTATGCTTTTAGACACCGAGCTACTACGCTTGGTCTTACTTGAAAACTAAATTATAGTTACTTCCAAGATAAGTTCCAGTAGAGTTTAAATGAACTCTATAATTTAATTTTTAATGTCCTTGCATTTGGGCCTTTTAGAAAAAACCTGAATAGATTCATGAATTAGGCAACTCTGTTAAATGATAATCCTATAAAATACTAAAACTATATGAAATTCATAAAAACATCAAAACAAAATTAAGATATTTTATATTTTATATTAATTAATATTCCAAGTTGCATACTGCGCTCCAACTCTTCTATAAGCATGAAGGTCCTGAAATTCAAAAACTCCTACACGCTAGAGATCATGAAGAATGTACCTAGCTACGTGGCACACCACACAATTCAAGTTGCCCACCTGCACCAAGTACTAGAGATCATGAAACCGTGCAGGTCAGCTAAATATCTTGTACGTCAGGTTATTGGTGACACACCAAAATTTGAGTCGTTTAATGGTTTAACCATGTACTCCCTCCGTATCAAAATACTATAAGATGGTCTACCTACTTTTGATCCACATGTATCTAGACATGTTTATTGCAAGATTCATTTGATACGGAGAGAGTACATGTGTACATCATTGACCATGACCGTCTACATATATTGCAGCCTTTCCATTTGTAATCTAACACTCCGTGGAGCCTGCTTACTAGTGTGAAGAAAGAAAAGAGTGAAAATGTTTAAAGCTGAATGAGTGTCTAGAAGGACTTAAACACTACTTTAATTAACAAGAAGTGGAGGATCGAACCTAGACTGCATAGTCCACCATCAGTGATGCTAGCCACTGCGTGTCAAAAAATATTAATAATCGACGAATACAAAAAGGCATGTGGCGACCAAAGGATGATTATAGGGAATAGGACGCACAAGGAATTCGACTATGAGGAAGAGGAGAGCTTGGTAATTTTCGCCCATGCAGTAAGTTGGTTTAGACTATTTTGGTGTGCCGATCGTCCTCGGCACACAAATTTCTCTTTTAGGATCTACTGTACTTGTTGTACCTATGTGCTACTTTTGTCTTTTGTCCTCTCCATTTGCAATGGAACATTAGTTAGACGAATAATCCTGAATGAGCTTTGTTTGGAAGAAAAAAATCTGCGCGCTTCATGATAAACTTATTGTGAAACGTAATCCTTTAGCCACCGAACTACTACGCTTGGTCTTACTTGAAGACTAAATTATCGTTTCTTCCAAGATAAGTTCCAGTATATTTTAAATTAACACTACAATTTATTTTTAATGCTCTTGCATTTTGGGCCTTTCAGAAAAACCCTGAATATATTCGTGAATTAGGCAACTCTATTAAATGACAATCCTATAAAATACTAAAATATATGGCAATTCATGTAAATATCAAAAGAAAATTAAGACAATAATTGATCTTTTCTATTAAAAGACAAGTGAAATCTATTTATCTATTGTAAGTTTTCCCATGATATAAATAGTTAAAGTTTTATTTATGAACTTCCCACGTTGTAAAGTCCTAGCATTCCATACTTCTATATTTTCACATTCTTTTGAAAGAATATTTTACTCAAATCCACAAGATTTAGGGAAGGATTTTAAGAAACCACCACATTGTTTTCTAAACACGTCGTTTGAAAATGTCACCCATTGTTGGTTGATTGAGTTTTAACACAAAAATTGATGCTTGGGTCCCATATACTGCTAACTAAGTGCCACACACGAATGCCTTATTTTAATACTAGCTACACTCTATTAGTGCCAATCGATGTTTTTATTAGATAAAAGGCTCACTCACAACTTTAAATTAATAAAGCAATATATCTGTCTTTTGCTATTTTCTAAAGAGAGGGGCCACGGCTTTGCTTCTAAGTCTAACAACTTCGCGGCGTTCTGTCTACCTGAGTTTCATATAATTTTCACTCAAAGGGCGTTAAGTTGTATAACTTATCCAACTCTTCAATTAGGGTAAAACAATCGAAACCAGTGCACATGAAAGACCATGACAGACGTACATGGGCGTATGTACCATAGAGAGCTCCGAAACAAGCTACACAGAGTCCATGGTTCGGAAGAGATCATGTGCAGCTGCATGGGAAGCAGCTAGCTCTTCATATTATGGATGTACCTTCACAACATAAAAAAAATTCACGCAGGTTACATAATTTGGTGAGACAATAAAGAAATCGCATGAGTTATTGAACCATGTACAACAGGAGTTGTCGCTCGTCTACATATATCACATACGTTCTCCTTGCAAACCAGCACACGGTGAAAAACAGCGGCTAGTGTGGGAAGATATGGAATAGTGAAAATGATATCGATAGCCAAATATGAAATAGCCGGTCAATCAAAGGATAAACCCTTGGGAATAGGATGCATTAGGAATTCGATTTGTACAATAGAGGCCAGACCGATGCCACTTCCATCTATGCTATCGGTTAGCAGAGACTGTTTTGGTGTGCCTGCCAGTATCAGCATGCCATACGCTGTAAATGGGTCTGCTGAAAGGAATGGTAGCACGTGCGCACTACGTCTATTGTGTGTTTCAATCCTAGTTGCCGACTAGTTTCTCCAAATTTGCAGCAGAAGGTTGGAAAGATATTGTGCCCGATGTGTAAGATACTGGTTTGTTTGAAATGTAAGCCTCTCTCTATCACTAAACGGATACAGTTGCATGCTCTTTCTCCCTTCTACCTTTTTTTTTTAAAATAGGGAGTGAAGCACCTGTCTCTGCCGGAAAGTGCTAATGAAGCTCGAGCTACATATAGCTCGTTTTTTTTTCAGAATTCAAAATCGACATTTTTTTCGTGTCAGAAAATTCGAAAACAAAAATCCTACATGTAGAAAATATCAAGATCTATCATTGTGCAAATTTTCAATCCAAAATTCGTATTATTCTTGGCTCCACAAAAAAGACAAAACTGGTAAAATTTCAAATTTCTGAAACTGTGTACGCGAGATCCACCCATTTGTCATTTTTGTTCAGCCTAAAATACAACGAATTTCGAGTTGCAAATTTGCACACTTGTAGATCTTATTACTATCTACATCTGGAATTTTTTACCGAATTTTTTAAACTTTCATACAATTTTAAATTTTTGAAAAAACTCCTGTCTCTGCATCAATTGATGCAAATATCCTCATTTAATGCCAAGTAGTGTAGTTCAAAGTCTATGTCTCAAAGCATCTCAAAGTGCTGAAAATGAAACATTCAGCTATAAAAAGTAGAATATAAGTAGCCTAAGTAGCTTTAGACGTCTAGAGAGCTGTCACTAGGTGCCCTGGTTGTAGAAATACCAAAACGTCCATCAACAGGCGCATTCATCTAGAGTTTATAGTCGCACGTTACGCCTCTGGGTGCAGGAAGTACCATTGGTGGATCCATCGTGTTGCCGTCCATATGACCTAAAAAAAATAGCATGCCCACTTTTGTTAAAAATAATATAATTCCCGCAATTCACAACGTCCACACCAAAGCACATCCCCCCCATTCGAATTTGTGCTTTTGTTTTCTTCTCGACCCCATTTAGCTAGTTATTCGTAACATCTGACGAAGGGGTAATACTGAAAGCATACTCCACGACAATCCGTAATGGACGCGCAAATGTCATGTAAAAAAATGTTTGATGGACTCCTCTGAATCGTAAAAAACACATTTCTTGCATCGTTCCGTTTACGTTTAGCAAGGTTATCTTTTTGTTAACATAACTTTACTGGGAAGAAACAACACTAAGATTTTAATCTTCAGTGGTACTTTTGATCTTCCAAATGTATTTACGTAAGAACACATTATGCCCATTTGGTAAAATCCACATATAAGGATTTCACCGTACGTAAAAGACCCGGTTGTTGTTGTATTAAGTTTCTAACAAGATTGTCATGGGAGAGACGTTTTGGCTCCCGGATGCATATGCTCCTGTTATGTGTTTCAAAATTAAAAAAATATGAAAACGCTTTGAAAAAATCTGAAACAATTTGGGCAAAAACATATACAAGTTTTCAACATTCGTGTAAAGACCGAAATAGCACATTTTGTGGTCTGTGCAAAAAAGACAAATTCTGTGCCATGAAAAATGTATTTTTAAATCTCATTTCGGTTATAGATTTTGTCTTTTTTGCACAAAACACAGAAAGTGTCATTTCCTTCCGCCATTTTGCACGTATGCTGCATAGTTGTATATGTTTTCCAGATTTTTTCAAAGTGTTTTCATATTTTTAAATTTTGAACAAAACAACAGGAGCATATGCACCCGAGAGTCAACGTGAATTTCCGGATTGTCATCGTTAATGTACCGCTGACTGGGACGGCCAATTCGTGTACGTGCTATCGACGGCGAAGCACCCGGAAAACTCACCGGCCCATGCGCAGTTCCAATGAGTCGCAGTCAGAAAGGGCAAAATCGATCGACGGGACCGGAAAACTTGCGGATCCACGTGCGCGGCGGCCGGCCCCGACCGTGCGTGCCCCCATCACGGCGACACCGCACCTCGATCCGCCCTCCCACGTGCGCCTCCTTCTCTCTCTCTCTCTCAGACGTCTTCGTCTCCCCCACGACGGGGACGGGGCCATCCCATCCACCTCCGCCTACTCGACACGTCACACGTGCGACCTCGCCATGCCCCTACCCGCCGTAGAGCTCGGACCCATTAATGGCGCGCATATGCGTCGCCGATAGAGCATGGTACTGCCTCTCATCGCTCCGCTTTTTACGTGGTGTCCTTCGTTATGGCCCTGATTCCGCCCGTGCGCGCCTTGATGCCGTCGTCGATGGATACATATCATCGGCGGCAGGCAATGAAAGTTTGCACGGCGTCCGTGGCAGGCGCCGATGCGGCCGCAGAGCTGCACTGACCTTCATGGCCAAGGGAGGAACAAGTCGTTCTACACGAGCGCAGGCAATGAGGTAAATGACATGAGGGGGAATCGCCGGTGGCAGGCGGGCAGCCGGGCTCACGTGCAGCGGCGACCGATCGGGCCGGCCGGGGCCACGCCACCGCGCTGCCAGCCAGCGAGCGGCGCCGAGGGCGTCAGAGGCGGCAGCGGAACACCCATACATACGGCAGGACGACATTGTTGACCGCACGGGATCGCGCCGCGCAGAGCAGAGCGTGCACACGGCGCGGGCAGGCCGGCGTACGTGATTCTCTCTCTCGTACGTGGGGTGGGCGTCACCGGATAAGACCGGATAGCGGCTCCGCCGTTGGTACGGACGGACAGAGTTTCCACGGAGAGTGAAGGCGTTTGTTGTTGCCGTAGCATGCGGTTGCGTGCGATGCGAGGCAGTTTATTCGCACCCTGTGCGAGATAATTAGGTCGACAGTGGTGTCTACATACTGGTACCTCTAATTTGGTGAGCGCTAGTTAACGATCAACGTACTCATGTACAGATGTTTTAGCAGCAGCATTATTCGTCACAAATCACATTATTGTTAGTCCTAGGGCTAGGGTTAGCTAGCTTCTCAAAAAAACAGTACGCGAGGTTTGCTCGACACGTCCACGATTAACCGGGACAATGTGCCGATGTGTCGTCGATAGTAGGGTCCAGTGTGGCGCCTTGTGGTTGTAGAACGTAAAGGGCATCCAAGGTGAGAGAACTCCAGTCCAACGGGTTACCCATATTTTCATATTTGCTCTCAATATATAAAAAACAGTTTTTTATTTTTTCAAGGCAAAAACTTGCTTGAACAACATATACATAAACGGTCATTGACCCAATTTTTTTTGGCTCGTGACCCAAATCTGCTATTGGATTGCCAAAATTAAGCCACCCGTGGTCGCCATCCCCGCCTAGTACGCACCACCTCTTTGTCACCGGCGAGTTTCGACGTGCGGCCATATGCGGTCCGCCACCCCAAACCATCCTGTGCCGAATCAAGCCTTCCGTCCCCGCTCATCGCCCTAGCCCGGCGAGTCAAATGCGTTGTTGTCCCTCACCGTACGACACCTCTGTCCCTTCCCGCCCCGCCCCGACTTGCCTGCGTTGATTCAGCAGACGGGCGAGGAGAGCCTATGTCGGCACGCACGACTGAGCCGAGGATCGCGCCACCGTGCTCGCCCATGTGCCCCCACCCGACCTCGCCGCCCCTCTGCCTCGTCCCAGGAGTCTCACCTGCCCCTAACCGAGCCCATCACCCCGCAAGGTGTTCGTCAGATTCTCGAAAGAGTAAGTTTTGGTTTTCACCGAAACTAGTATAAATTTCAATAATTCAAGGTGGACGACTCACATTGAAACCTAGACACTATTGTACAAATTATTACAACACAAGGTGCCGAATAAAAGCCTCCCGTCGCAACTAAACACCCCAGCCTGCTGCGCCGAATTTGTCGCCGCCCTCCCCATCCGACACCCACGACCTATCCCGCTAGGTAATTTTTTCCCCACTGAAACTAGTATAAATTTGTAGTACATTTGTATCGATATTGATTTGTTTGTGTAGATGAGTCGATTTGATGGAAATTTGAGCTACGGTTTATCATCCGAGAAGAATAATAATGGGATGAATAGGAGTATCTTGCTATTCTCATGGTGATGAAGATGGAGCAAAACAAGCGGCCGAAACATGGAGAATCCTGACAACGTGTGTCATATTGCACAATATGAACATCGAGAATGAGCCTACCCAAAATTTTGATCACCACTATGACTTCATGTGAAGGGTGGCGATCGAATCCTCGTATGTGTGTTCAACACATCAAACACCCTTTCAGCTTTACCATGGAACTAGAGATGTGGAGACTCGTGAAAAACTTAAGGAAAATATCATAGAGTAGTAGTGGAACTGGAATAGCGAAAAAATTATCAAGTTTCAATTTTGTTTTCCTACTTCGGTTTTGATAACTTTGTGATTTGATGCATTAGATTTATGTTTGAATTATGAATATTGTGTTGTAATTGTTATGTACTCTTTTTTCTTAACTTATTGGGATTTATTAAAGTAGATTTAAAGTAATTATTCGGTTTTGCATATGCACAAATAGAACTTGAAGCAAAAATGAGCAATCTATTATTTGGATACCCAAAATATGGGTACTATTCTCATCGGTGCGAGCAGATTGCTATCGACACCCTCACTGTTGTTTTCCCCGCAAGAGTTTCTACATTTCGTGGCAAATACTTGGGGCTGCCCCTTCATTTCCGTCGGTTCTATAAGGTGAATTTCTATCCTCTTATTGATAAGGCCATCAAAAGGCTACATGGATGGAAGGTAAAGAATTTGAGGTGTGTAGGCAGGACAGTTCTCGCGAAGTCTGTCGTCATGGCCCTGGCGGTGTACTATATGGCTGTCCTTCCCCTGCCCAAATGGGTGCGCAACACGAGTGGTGGTATGTGCGCCAAAGAAGTTGTCTCGGGGTGCCGGACCTCGATAGGTTTGCGCGTGCTCTTCGAATTAGACAGCCATGGTTCCAATGGACGGATCCTGACATACCCTCGTTTTGTTCGAAACTCCCATGCAGCAAAATGGACATGGATTTCTTCCGTGCTTCCACAAACATATCCATTGGTGATGGTGCAAACACGGGCTTCCAGAAAGATAATTGGATAGGGGACATCCGTTGGTGCAACAAAGCGCCGGAGCTTTACAAATTTGCCACAAGAAAAAACCGCACGGTCAAGACCGAGCTCTCAAATAAACGATGGATCACGTTAATTGCACGCATGACCACGACGGCACAACTCTACGAATTCATCGTCCTCTGGAGACTTTTGCAAAACCCGGGTCTGGATGCTTCCCACGCCGACTCCATCTCCTGGAAGTGGACTGCTTCGGGAGTATATACGGCTGCATCCGCCTACAATGCGCAATTCGTCGGACGGCACTCGAGGATCGCCCCGTCCCAGTGTTGGAACGCAACAACTGTGGCAAGGTGCAATTTTTTCGACTGGACTGTGCTGGATGGAAAGATTCTCACCGCGGAAGACCTGGCCATCCCGGCTGGCCTCACGACCCCACTTGTCAGATTTGCCTCTCCATCAAGGGGACGGTGCCCCACCTTTGCAAGGGCTGCCCTTTCTCCTACATGGTCCTCAAAGTTGTGCATGGCAGGTTAGGGCTGCCGCCTCCCCCCTGTGCCAATGCACCCCGAGTCGGTTAACGCATGGTGAGGTTGAATGATGGAGGCTCCCTCGGCGATAAAATATCGTGGGCGAAATAGCAATTTGATCTACACTCTATGGCACGTTTGGAAAGAAAGAAATCGTGGAGTTTTCAAATGGCAAGCGCAAGCCGTTCCCGGAGGTGGCCGATTTGGCCTTGACGGACATCTGTGTGCACCCGAGTACTATTTTCTTTATCCGCGAGTAATCCTCATGCCGGTTTTGAGGGGTCTGTAACACCCCATGTAACATGTTTGTATAGTTCTCTTGTTCTAATTGAAAGGCATTGGTCCTGCTGTTTTTTCGAAGAAAATAATATGGGTGAGCTGTAAAATCCTAAAAGTTTCTTCCTACCCATGTTTTTGTGGGTAAAACCAAAATATGGATGAGCTCTCAGCAATGCTCTGACCTGTGAGTCAAAATCAGAATAGATTTATTCGAAGCGCGCAATATACCGCAGGAAAGCTCGTAGAGTATGACTCATGAAATGAGCAATTGAAGGTGGTCGTGTGACATTGAAAACTATAGGCACCAGTAATTTATGGAGCACAGGAGCGAAGCAATTCATCCATCGGTAGTCAGTGTCAGCAGTGAAAATTAAGGCCCGAAGAAACAGAGCAAAGCTACTCTACACAGAAAGATGGATCTGTATCGGCGG
Organism: Poa pratensis; assembly: GCA_947311845.1. NCBI lineage: Eukaryota > Viridiplantae > Streptophyta > Magnoliopsida > Poales > Poaceae > Poa > Poa pratensis. Next base: position 18,173,920 of record CAMZMU010000065.1, read on the forward strand.
GAGCAGCACCCACCCACGTCCTCTTTCCAAACAGTGTAGCGAAGGATTCCATTGAATGTACGCCTCTTTCCAACGCATCGCGACAGGCGCGGCACTGTCTCGCTGCAGCCAGAAGGAAAAAAAAGGAAGGCAGGATGGCAGTCAAGGAGGAGGCCAGGGCTCGGCCTCGCGCGTTCCCAAGGCAGCTCTCCTGCTGCCGCGGCAGCAGCAGCCAGCCATGCCCGTTCCCGAAAACGAAATTCGAAATGAATGCCCACCGCCGGTCCGTCCGGGCCCGAGAAACGAATCCGGCAACAGCGACGCCGCACGCACGCGGCCCTATCCGATCCGATGCCCCCGCTGCCTCCCGACGCACGACACCACCTCGCCGCCGAATCGCGTCCCGGCACGTCGACCACCCACGGAACCTCGACGCCGGGCCACACAGCCAGCACGGTTCTTCTCTCCATTGGTTGGCCGGCACTGGCGTCCTGGACCGTAATCGTACGTGACACAACGTAACATGGCCGGGGGGTTTTTGCCCGGCCAAGCACGGCACCGCGCAGCAGGGTCAATGAGTGCGGCTACGACGAGACGAGTAGATGATGGATGGGTCGAAGGTAGATGATGATGATGGATGGTGTAGGGCTTGCGTCACCACGCCAGGGGGCTGCAGGTCCCCGCGCGGTGTCAAGTCTCGCGCGGCGGCAGAGGCTGGGGCTGGGGCGCCGCACGGGCACGAGCGTAGCTAGGCCCGGTCAGCGACAGCCTCCCTCAAGCCCCACAAACCTACTATACCTCCCCACTTCACGAGGCGCCGGGCGCGCCATAGCCTACCAAGCTAACTTAAGCAAGCAGCATCAATAGACAGTAGACTACCGAGGTTGGGAGCTACAGTGAGTGAGCGTGTGACCAAGCAAGCAAGCTGCCCATGCTCGCGCACTCCGTATAAGAGCCACCCCACTCCCAGCCTGCTTCTTCCACACTTTGCACTTGCATCTGTATACTATAGCTGTGTGCGTGAAGCCAAACAGGCATCGCAGAGCCAAGCGAGAGGAGAGAGCTAGCGACTTAGCGAGTGTGCGAGGCACATCATGCAGATGCAGCGTATGAGGAGAGACCGCAGTAGCAGCAGCAGTAGCTGCGGCGCTGGAGGTGGTGCCGCCGCCGTGGCGGGAGGGCGAGCGGAGGCGCACGCGCACTACCGCGGCGTGCGGAAGCGGCCGTGGGGCCGGTACGCGGCGGAGATCCGGGACCCGTGGAAGAAGACGCGGGTGTGGCTCGGCACCTACGACACCCCCGTCGACGCCGCGCTCGCCTACGACCGCGCCGCCGTCGCCATGCGCGGCTCCAAGGCCAGGACCAACTTCGGCACCGGACACGGCCAGCACCCGTTCCCGCACCTCCAACTGCAGCACCACCAGCAACCGGGCCTGCCTCCGCGGCCGCCGGCGCTGCAGGGCCTCTTCGGCGGCCACAACGTCGACGTCGCGTACCCGTCCCCCTGGCAGTGCGTCTACGTCCCGTCCAGACTCTCCTCCACGGTGCTCGACTTCCTGGCGCAGCCGCTCCCGGCCGTCAAGAGGGAGCCCGCGGCGCCGTCGCTGCCGTCCACGGTGCTCGAGCTCCGCACCGGGCCCAGCGTCCTCCCCGCCTTCGACCTCAACGAGCCGCCGTCGCTGCTGTTCGGGTCGTGATCTGTGCGCGCGCGCGCACGAGCTGAGTGTAGAGATCTCTAGTGGTAGGATCGTGATCATGGTAGAGAAGGTGATTTAGGGAAGGTGGCTTAGGGAGGAGTGAAATCACTGGTCCGTGTGTACATACAGTAGTGCCTGATTAAGAAATTTCGGCCCTCGACATCTCTTGTTACCCTTCGCATTATTTCCCTACTATTTTCCCTGTGGCGTTGGTAGAGTAATCTGCAAAACGCTTCTGCAGGTGAACGCAAGAAGTATTCGTGCGATCACCGTGGAATGGAACACGTTTCGTCGCATGTTCCTTTTTTTTTTTACATCTTGTTGCTTTTCAACTACTCCCTCCATCTCGGTTTATTAGGCATATTTGGAGTTTCTCTGTAACCTAGGCAAGTGAGGATTGGCCAAGTTAATTACTCCTAAATCATGCAATTAATTAGGGAAGACCAATAAGGTTCAATCGGAAGCGCATGCATTGGCCTAATTAAATGGAGAATTGGCTAAATCGCATGCAGATTGGTTAGAGGAAGGGATTGGGAGCATTTCTAGGAGATCATTAATGCTAATTGTGCGTAACTCTTGATAAAATCTGGTTTTGGTATTGTGCCTAATAAACCGAGATGGAGGGAGTATACTGGTTATGCAAATAAATTGGTGAAGACACGGAATGGTTTAACCTTAAATGGACACATTTAACCACACGTTCGCGCACTCTCACACACTAAAAAAAAGTTACTCTTCTGTTGATTGCGAAAGAATTAGCAGCACCGGTTTTCTGAATGAAGTAAAAAGAACAAATATAGCACATCTAGAAACTATACAGTCGCTACACTTCAAGTAAGTCTCTGACTACGATACAGTACGTCCGTATTTAGCTAGAAGAATCCGCTTCCTAATCATGTCTGTCGTTAAGCACCTGTACTGCTAGCTAACAGTGGAAGTGCTTAAATATTATCAATTGGTGATTTAACACACAAAAACACCGCGCTAAGTAAAGCACCTCTAGGTCACTGTTACTATTAGCACCTATTGCATTTGGCATGAAGTTTTTCTTTGCATTAACGCTCATCCTGTTCTGAAAAAGGCAGATAAGGACCTCTTTGGATTGTAGGATTTTCGTAAGAATTTTGTAAGGTTCGATTCCTATAATTTTTTTCCTATGGAAGCCCTTTGAATCAGGCCATCAAATTCCTATGAAATACATTCCTATGGCTCCAATTTCATAGGATTCCGATCATAAGTTCAAACCTCATTTTAATTTTACTACACGAAGTTCAATGCAGTTTCACTTATCTCTCTCTACTCTCTCTCATCAGTCCATCGAAATTCATGTGTTCAATTCCAGTGCACCATCCAAAGACACTTGCCGCAAAATTACTGCGTTTCAGAATCCTATAGGAATCCACTTCACATGACATCTCAATCATGCGTTTTTCGTATTCTTACGTTTTCAAAATCCTGCAATCCAAAGAACCCCGAAGGTTGTTTCGATCCCAAACTCATTAGGGAACACAGAGATTAATGGCGAAACAAATAAATTTTTTCTTTGCATAAACGCTCATCCTTTTCTCAGGAACCGAGATAACGTTAGTAAATATTAACCCACGTTCAGTTTGGACCTACTAGCCTCATTCTGTCAATTATATCTTTTACTTGGCATAAAACAATCTTAGCAGCGCAATAAATCCTGATCATATCTTTACATGGCGTAAAACCAACTTAGCAGCACCATAAATCCTGATCGTTTCTTTACATGGCATAAAACTATCATAGCAGTACAACAAATCCTGATGCCGAAGGAACCTCGGTTCCAGGAGGGCACCACCTAAGATTACATCCAGATGAAACTCTATGGTACACACTAGACTACCTTCGTGCTCTCGGCGAAGCTTCCAGGGTTAATGGTTATACTCTTGGTGCAATTATCTGTCTTGTAGATGCCAACCAGCCGATCAGCTAGTTCAAACATGTTGTTCCTGAGACTGCAGATAGGGTGACAGAGTTATATAAGCGATCAAACGTGGAATGATATTTTCACTTCGCTTCGATGCCATCCATACTATTCCAGCTTTGCTTTTATACACTTTGTATATCAAATTTGGACATGTTTTGCAGAGGTAATCTGTCTCCATAATAATTATTGTACATGGTTGGTAAATTTGTGTATATCTCAAATGTTCTTCATAAAACTTGCTTGTATAGGTAGGATCAATTTCCAACTTATCTAAAGGGACTGAGCCAACAATACCAAGTATTCAAACAACCTAAAAGGATTTCCACTTTGAATACAAGATATAGAAGCAAAGAGGAAACGCAAAATGTGAGGAAAGTGGGCTGAATTAAACATACCTAATAATAATGAACTGGGCATCTTTGGTACGGTCTTTCACATAATGTCCGACGATGGATACATTCTTAAAATCTATAAACATCAGTTTGATTAGTCTATTGAAATGTCAGATAATATTAGGTAAAGAGAATGGTCACAAGACTTACCCAACGCTGCATCTATCTCATCCATCACATACAATGGAGTCGGTTTATAATGGTGAAGAGCAAACACTAGAGCCAGGGAGCTAAGCGTCTGTACAACAACAAATGTTTAAATTGGCATATGCCCAGCAGAGCAGTATTAAGACGAGATATTTAGCAGTCCATGTAGATTGCACCATAAAGAGTATGTGCAAGGGATTTATATATTTCATGGTAACATCAAAAGCTCCTTATCAAGTTGCAGACTTGAATTATGTGCTAACAAGAACAAAGGTGTACCAAATGAACCAAACACACCTTAGATGCTTATTTCAGTGTGACTCTAATCACATAATTTTGATGCAGTGTGACATCTTAAATATGAACAGCCATCTTAACCAGGAAACATAGATGTTTCTATTTTGCCAATTAAAAAATCTCAGGCTAACTCTCAAGTGCCTGGAATCAAGATTAATATTAAATATTCACTTCCTTTCTATTTCTAGCCTCCTAATGAGGCATGCAACTTTTCTTAAACATATATATGGTTTTCGTCTGAAATGTGAGACAAAGCAAGTGTCTTAATTATTAAATGAGCAATAGACAATAATATAGTACGACTGTTCTGATTCTTATGGTGTCCTCAAATTTTCATAAGCAATGAATGGTACATTGTTATGCATTAGAAAACTATTATAAAGTGGACTCAGCTTTTATGCTCTTACGATTATATATTTATATGCAACTCTTGTTAAAGAAAAGTAAAATTGCAAATTATATTGACTTTCTGAGTACCATCTGTATGCACGAATAACATTAAGAAATTAGCTTTCTGAAATTTCTATAAGTATGGATAAAGAAATACCTTCTCGCCGCCAGATAGATTGGCAATGTTCTTCCAGCTTTTCTTGGGAGGTCTTACACTGAAAACAACACCTTCTGAAAATGGGTCCAACGAATCAACAAGTTCCAGCTCCGCATCGCCTCCAAGAGTAATCATCTAAAACATGATAATACTGTGAAATCATTCCAACAACACCTTCGAAAATAAATATCTCCTTTTCAGCAAGGCTTCCTTTCTTGTACATGCCGTCGTTAACATTTTTACCAACTTTCCGCATGTTTTATTTCAACAATATTGTGAAATAATTCGTCCTCTGGTCCGTTTTAATTGTCGTGGAGAACGTACTGAGCAAGTACAAAGTTGTGTACAACTCCCGACACTCTTTCCGGATCGGAGGGAGTAATGCTCTGTAGCTAACAGAAATTCACAACAAGTGAACGTGCACAACAGAACAAGACAACGAAACAAACACAGTGTTGCAACAATGAGATGACATCACCAGGGCTATCTTTCCTATACAGTTATTACATTTTTATTTTACCCCACCCCCTATAAGCCCATGAAAGCTATCAAAAGGTTGAGCGGTCAACCCATTAAAGTTAATATGGGCAAGTACAGTCTAACTGAATTAACTCTACATTCCGTGCCTGGTTTGTTAGATGCTGACCAAGTGGTTGAACTTAATTTGTGGAAGGAGTGTCATATTACATGCACGCTATACATAATCTGATAGAGTGATAGTCATACCTGGTACATCTCTTTCAGTTTCAGAGAAATTATGTTGAACCCTGCCATGAACTCATCTAACCTGCAATAATATACATTGCATGTAAGGAGGTAAATCGACCGACACAATTATCAAAACTGAGAGCAAGACGATACCTCCTCTTCCTCAGCCCATCATATAGCTTTTTAAGATCATCGCGCTCCTGAGTGGTAGCATTTAGCTCATCGACGCGTTCGCTATATAAACGAGCCTTTGTGCGATACCTGGTTCAACCAAGATAAGTGATGAAGACGTTGATGGAAAAAGGTTTTGTCAATAGATTTATGGCATTGATCCATACTCTGCTATTGAATCCAGATTTGGACTAGAGTCTTTAATTTGCGCTTCCAACAATGCCACCATCTCCATTGCTCTTTTCAAGTCACACATTTCATTGAGATGCTTATCACCTAGTGTTTCTTTAAGTTTCTCAGGATCAATAGCATCCTTTTGTACTCTGAGGAAAACACGTACCATTTAGAAAGCATAAAAAACATACATGATTCATAAAATAACTGAAAAATAACATTTGAACATACTGATCTATGTGTTTAGCAAGATTCGCCTGAATGTCAACGAGCCGTTTCTTAAATGCCTTCACCTTCATTTCCCACTCCTTGGCAAGCTTTTTTGTATCTTGCAGTTTGTACTCTGCATCAACCTGTTTTTACACAAACAGTTCATGTTATTTTGCTTCCAGGAAAGTTCAGGTCACCAAAAGAAACATCTTTGTAAAGTTAATTAAGATATTAGTAGAATTGAGATTAAACCTCAGTAGCTCTTAGTTCATCCACCACTTTTTTGTTTTATTGTACTCTTCCTTTGTTTTCTCAAGCTCCTCTTTATGGCTGTCAATCATCTACAAGTACAACGGACTAACATTAAACTTCCAAACACGCAACAAGCCAGTCAAGGTCCAGACCATAGAGCAACCTAACTAAACTACCTCTTGGTTTTTCTTATAATCTTCTTGAACAAGAAAAGCCTTCTTCTCAATGTCTTTGAAAACAGACATCAACTTATCCTTTTGAGCAACCATATTCTCTATTTCTTTTTTGGCCTCCTCAACACCCTTGGCTAACTTTTTCATCAACTTTTCGCACGTAGTTATCTTTACTTTGTGGCGGTTGATGTCTGAGCTTGTTTTGTCAAGTTCCTGATATTTAAAGTACAAATCATAAACGTCAGGGTCAGAGAAACATACACACACACACACCAGAAAATGGAAATGAACAGGCAAGGATGTGCTCACGGATTGGATATTCTCAACTTTTGCCTTCTGATCCTTGAGCACCTGCCCCCCTGCATTTTCAATTTTCTGCTGAAGTTCTGAAGCCTGTTGTACATTTAAGGAATGAAGTTACGGTTATGAAGTAGGAACTGTATTTGGCAACTAAAATGCTACAACAAATTGTTAGAGATCTGAATGTTAAATAGTGTTCACATATTTCTGTAAAATTGAAGTTACTGCTAGCAAAAGCACATTGACCTAGCTTTTGGTTGAAATGTGAGACTTCAAGGTTTGCATAGGCACTTGCCTGATCTTTGAGCTTGCTGGAACACTTTGCAAGTTTCTTTAGTTCAACTTGTTCAGTAGATATGATGCCATCCAGCTCTTTCATTCTACCGACCTCGTCATCTTTGGGATGTGATGCAGCTTTCAATGAATCTAGTCGCTTTTCATTGTAACTATATTGGGCATTCATACTCTCCACCTTTTACAGAAGAGATAAAAGGTAAGGTGGTCTCAATATAACATACTCCAACTTAAGGACAAGATGAAGAAATTTTGTAGTTTAGGTACCTCCTTTTTAGCTTTTGCTAATTCCATCTCAAGACGAGATTTAGCTTCTTCCAGGGTCTGGTAGCGTTTTTTAGCATCATTAATACTTTCACGCAACCTCTTCAGTTGCTCAACAAGTTTGTTGAGATCACTTTCAGCATTTATAATAGTCTCTTCTGAGACACTTTCTCGGATGGATGTGCCCATCTTGCCACCTCGTGGTTTGCCACCACCACCGCTCATGGTCCCGACTTCTCAAAAAGTGCACCATCAAGGGTAACTACCCGGCGGAATTCACTATCTGCAGTGTATGCAATTCGAGTAGCCTAAAAAAATAGATTTTTCATGTTAGTGCTTTAAATGTAAACAGAAGGAGCGGTATTGTTTGGTACGAGGACATGATATGCCCCCTAAACAAAGTAATTTTCAGAATTTATGACAGTTACATGAAAATGCTAGAGGAAACCAATTTAGAAACTATTTGAGAACCAAATGAATAAGGCACATAATAACTGCAAGCAGCTAAAACAAAAAAAGGTAACTTGAGGATTTACCTGATCAAGATCGTTTGCAACAACAGTATTGAACAAGGTAGCAAAGAAAGCTACTTTCAGCTTCTCATCTTTAACCTTTACCAGATCAAAGAGTCGTGGAACTCCTTCAGGTGTTTTTACTTTCTCTTTTAGCTTACGAAGATGATGTGATTGCTTTTCCTGTAACGGTTAAATACCAAAGTCAAGCATAAAGCAATAAAACCAACAGGGAAAAAATTTACACAACAATAAACAAGAAAGCAAAGGAAAAGAAACTAGAGCATTACCAGTATCATAAAGTAGCAATCCCAAGATTTCTTCTGCGTAATAGTTCAACACAAGCTTGGGCTGAATTTGTTGTTTCAACAACAATATAATCAAGCCCACCGCACGCTGTTGATATGGCGACATCATATTTTGCTGCAAGGCACAATAGCTAAGAAATTAAGGCATATTTAGCTAATTAAATGTTTGCACAAACATACTGTGTAGTATAGAATGTCCCCCCTCAGATTACAACTATAAAAGTTTCATAGATTTTAAGTGATCATGAGTTGAGCAACGCAGTAACTCGATGAGACTAATGTCCAGCACCAATACACACAATGCTGGAGAAACCGCAAAAAGGAAGTGCAATACTAATCTGTAAACTTGGCACATCTGTAGCAGATTTGTGCACTGGTATCAAGAGAGACACTGACTGGAGAAGCCTTAACCTAACAAGCTAATAAAGCAAACATCAAGAAAACTATTGATTGATCTTTTTATCAATGATGTATCCTTGATAAAGCCTTAACTCGATGTAAATATTAATTTTGTAAACCTCAAATACTTGGTATAATTACTGATGGCCTAAGCTTCTGTAGCATAATTTGAACTTATAATATATCTACACACAGAATTTCAAGACTATCCAAGGATTAAGTGTCACTCGACAAGTCAAGATAAGTCGTGCGACTTGTCTACTTGTCGGTACTTGTGTTCCAAGCAAAAACCTCGACTAGTCGCGACAAGTTGTGACTAGTCACGACTAGTCGTGCGACTTGTCTACTTGTCGGTACCCCAGCGACAAGTTGCGACTCATCGACTCGTAATCCTTGAGACTATCCAAAAACCCGTTCAGTGTACTTTGGATTCACTCATTCACAACAATATACAACACATTTGTCTAAGTCAATATCATTCCATTCTAAAGATGGGGTGGGAGGGGTTTGGTCCAGCCCAACTATCTCCTCTAGAAAGGGTCTTCGCAGAACTTATGCACAATTTCAGTACAATAAAATTACAGAATTTATCAAAAGCAAATTTCACCTCCGGTAAAAATGATACAATCTTCATTGGACGGTACCTAACACTGCTTTTATATTTAAATAAAAGTACACTATTACAATACTTTTTTTAAAGGTGAAAATGCAATAGAAATAAGTCTGATGTCAAATGTGCTAATCACATTCTGTTCTATCAGATACCGTTGGTTCTAGTGGGAAATTGTGGGGGCAGCATCCCCATTAAACCCACGACCTGGTTCAAGCCCAAGCCAATGAGAGTTTGTTTTCTGAGCGAAAAAATAAATATGTTCCACCACCAGATAAAGACGGAAAACTCAGCAGTCACGGTGTGGAAAAAGGTCGTTATAGTTTAGCTTCATGCATTTGAAAGTCATTCTTTTGTGACTATGGATTAGATCTTACCATCAATTGCACCAAGATCACCTAGCCTGCCATAAATGCCATCTATTTCCTTTGAATCTTAGCTTGTAAAATTGCCTTCAGAACGGTTCCATCATTCTTCTCAGAATCCCTTGTGGATTTAATCTCCACAACTTTCTGTCTAGCTGCTTGTTCAAGGGGAATAAGTGTCTCCTCTTCTTTTAGGCATTCCTATTACAAATCCCAAGTTAGGATCCAGGAAGTTCAGGAACCTCACAAAAGTTGAAAGAACTTAATGCTCCCAGGGAGAAGAAATGACTCAAATTGTATGGAAGTGATTTACCAGTTCAACTTTACGAGCTTCAGATGCTTCACTCTGGTGTTTCTCTATTTTTCTTCGAGCTCCGTAATGTATGTATCCTTTGTTTTGATTTTTTCCTTGATGATTTCCATCTGGTTTTGGGCCTCAGTTAATTCTGCCCGAGCTCCATCATGCTGAAACCATGCAATAAGGTTCATGTAAATGAACAAAAGTCAGAACATTATATCTTACCATTGGTTTGCCAAAAAATAAAAACAATTTTTGCCTAGAGTCTGACTCTGCAATGTCATTCTGAATAGTGAATACTTCTTGTGATGGCAAAACTGTGGCTTAATGGTGAGGAACTGAGGATTTTTGTGCTTTTGATGAACACATGTCCAAGACTGGCAGTCAAGTGACTCGTCATGGGGGAAAGCATATTGAAGAAAATCGACAACGGTATCATTTATTGTGCAATGTATAAATAAGTGAAAGGCAAGGGTGGAACCTTCTGTTTCATTAATTCTTTCTCCGCAGAAGCAACATCCAGCCTTCCTTTATGCTCAATAATTTGTTTCTCCCATGGTTCAAGCTCAGTCCTTACTTGGGCAAGTTCAGCACGTAGTCTCTCAGTCTCTTCTGTACTTACAAAAGCATGGCTATCAAACAGAAGTTTGATGAAAGGGAGAAAAGGGCAAATGTTGAAGGAAAAATTATCACCTCGAGAGCTTTCTTTAATTCGCTCCAGCACTTTCTCTTCTTGGTTAAATCGTTCTTGCAATTTTGGTATCTCTTCCTCAAGCTGTGGAATGAGATTGGATGATTCTTCAATCTCTTTTGTTGATCCTTCAATTTTTGCAACATCCTGGAACAACATGAAACTTAGACTTAATTGCTTGAAGGTATTGAATTACGCCTGAAATCATGTTAACATACCTTTTCAGATTTCTCCTCCAGCTTCTTGATCTTCTGCTTAAGATGCTTTAAATCTTCCCTATGCTTTACATCTTCCTCTCAAACTCCTTAAATGATCCTTGCAAGCTTTCATGTTATTCTCAGGTCCTGCATATATAAATAAAGAAATATAACAGTGGGGCATTTAGTATGGTAAAATTAGAGTAAAACTAGCAAAACAGTCACTACATATGTAGGCATAGTTCAACTTCGAATTCACGGTAACATAAGCTTTAGAAAATGTAATTTCCGCCGTACCTCTTGCCTTTTGACATGTTTGTTGTAAGCAGACTCCATTTCCTTCAGATCTTTAGTATTCTGTTTAATTTGTCCCTGGATTATACAGAAACAATTAGTTCTAAACTCATGACTGTAAATACAACCGTGCAGTAAATCACCTTTCGGAGGCAAGGTTCTTCTCAAGGTCTGTAACGTTATCTTGGAGCTGGGTAACATGTGAGGTAGCATCATCAGAAGCCATTGTGGTTGCCTTTTCTTGCCATTTCAAAAGCAAGAGTTCATTGAGCATGTATGTTTCAGCTTCATTTTTTGCACTCTACAGGAAGATAACTCCATCAATAGTGTTAATCAAAAAAATAAGAATCAATTTATGACATCCGATCAGCACCTCTAAAGTATCCCTTTCCTTCTCAGCCAATTTCAGCATCTGAACTGATGCGGTTCTTTTTTCATTGAGCACTTCCAATCTAAAAGCATCAGAACAGGAGAATTACATAGCACCAAATGGACAGAAAGAACTCATCATGACAACAGGCATTGAATTTTTTGTTAAGAAACTCACTGTTTGTTAGCTTCTTCGATTTTCTCAACATATTGGTTCGTCCCAATGATGTCTTCTAGATATTCTAGAAAACCCTCATCATGCGGACCTTGAGATTTTGGTTTCATCAGGGAGATTTGCTCAACCTCACCCTGTACAGTGTCAAGCTCAGAAGTTATGCATATGTAATACTGGCTAAATACGGTTGGAAAAGCACCGACTTATATCAAGAAATATGCAACAGGTAAAATTCTATTAAGGTAATCAAATCTACGAGATATCTCAAAATATCGGTATAATTCAATGTAGAAGTGCACAGAACCTGCAGGATCAGAAAGCGATTATTATCAAGGTCCACTCCTTTGCCTTTCAACAGTTTAGTTACTTCAGTAAAATTGCTTCCACGGTCATTTATGTAATACTTAGAAGTGTTGTCCGGAATGCAACTCTTGTTATGCTAAAGTCGCTGCCCTCAACAACCTTGTAGTTTCCATCATCCTGCATGTGGCCAGACAAAAAGCAACAAAGAATTATGGCACTGCCGAAACGTTAAGAAACTTTAGGTACATGGCTGAGGCAATACCATATCGATGATTTCTTGAAAATGGACAGAAACCCCAGCACTGTCTAGGTTCTGGTGGTTAGAAGAGTTGTGTATGAGCTCTGAGACCTTGTTTAGGCGCATCTGCGGTTAGGAAGAACTAATCAGAAACAATATATGCAATGCAAAAAACCAGATAAATTTATTGTTCTAAGTTAAGATAACGTCTAGTGAATGCAAAAAGGTCATCTTTCATGAGCTTGACATACTTAAGAACTTTACATCGTTAATCAAAACATTCAAAGGAAACCTTTGCAGGAAATGGCCAATGGAAAATAGGAGGACAATACTTCATAAAGAAGGGTCACACTCACACCATGTCCAACTATTAAACATATCCACTTAGCCACCAAAAAGTTAGTATCATCAAAGTACCAATATGCTAGATTATACAATACCTTGAGGCAAATAATTATGTGCTTACTTTGCTGTTGTACAAGTATCACACAGGAACGGTAGGTTGTTACACTCAACCTTTGAAATCACTGGGTAACTTAGACTGGCATGACACTGCTGGCCTTTAACCATTGGATAGGCCAAAGTAAATGAGATGATACATCGACATGTAATACGTACATGCTACCGATATTAAACAAACAAATATTCCAATGAACTAAAAACATTTACGATGCAGAGCATTAATGTCCACCTGCTTTGCGCGCTTCCCAAACACAAAGAGCATTGCATCAATGACGTTGCTCTTCCACTGCCATTTGGCCCAACAACAGCTGAGAAGCTCTGCAACCAAGAAAAACTTTATTATAATTTGTTTTGCCTCTAGGAATTGTCGCTTAACAAGCACCGTTATACAAAAAAATGTAATAAGGACAATTCTACTGTGCATGAATCCTATCTGTAGTGTGCAAGTTCTGTGTCCAAAAAGCTAGGAGGCTAAAACTCTAGTTTTCTTTGATGGTACATCTGCTCATCAGATTATAATTGACTACCGTTCTGGCTGTATGACTTGTGTCCTGAGAATATTTGTGTATTTTTGGGATTATGATGTTCGTGTTATTATTTCAGTCAATTGCACCTGGATCCTTTTTGCCTTATCAAATTGCAGCTTCTGCACGAGAATATTCACGATGGCAACAGACAGTGAATTTAACTATACAAAGCAACGAGCTTCCGGTGGTTCGTGCTCCTGGATCTTCGGATCCGGTGAGTTTTCGTTCTCGAGGCGAAATTGCGGTGGCGGAGGCTGCGATTTCGTCATGGAGTTTTGGTACCCCGGCTCCGTCTTCGTCGCGGCAAGGTTTGGTCTGTCCTTGCTGTGGAGTTACTGGGGTTGGTGCAGTCTGCGCTGGTTCGTGCTTCCCTCCGGCGCAGGGTTTGTGGCCAGTGGTGGAGGTTGGGAGCTGTGGTGGTGGTCTGCCTTCATCTTCTCCGGCGTCTTCGGCGGTGGAGTGGACTGGTGGCTGGCCGTTGGGTGTTTCAGCTTCGAAGATCCTGGAGGCGACATGCGGCCCGTGAGGTGGTGTGTGGTTCGTCAGGTTCGCTTCTCCGTCCTTGCTTCTCTGGCCGGCCGTGGCGGCGAGGGGAGAGCTCGGTGGATGTCGGCGTCCTGGTTTTGTTGTTGGTGGAGGTGGTGGTCTTCCTTGATGATTCTGCTCCGGCCGGCCGTGGCGGCGAGGGGAGTGGTTGTCTGGAGACTGGGTGTTCTTGGTGGCTGGCCTGGTCGAAGCGGAGGCGGCGGGAAGATGGGTGGATTGCGGAAGCGAGTGCTATGGCTGTGTTCGTTCATCGAGCTGGTGTCCGTCGCGTCGCGGCGGCCGGTTTTGCAGTCGACTACAACATGTGGAGGTGCTTTCTTCCCCGGGAATGGCGGTACGGCGGCTCCGGCGGAGACTGAGGTGTTTGGGGCGACGGGGTGGATCCGATTGTGTTTCTTCCAGGTGGCTCGGGGTGTTTAGTGCAATTTGCTGGGTCTCGTTGTAATTTCTGGTTCCTACTAGACCTGTCTGTAAGTTGTACTGAGCTTCCTTTTATTTATATCGGATCCTGTTCAAAAAAAAAAAAAACTATACAAAGCAAGTTTGCTCAGCATGAAAAAGCATACAAAGCAAATCATATGGTTTCAGAACCACCCGTGTGCTAGTCATACACTAATACTTAAGAAGAAAACATGGGATCGCAGTTACAGGACAAGGATCACCAGATACAGCTGAAAGTTTGACAGAGTGGCACAGTTTGGTGTCTAGCTTCCACATGATTTAGTTGAGCATCTTTAGAATTTAATACGGTGTTTCTATAAAGTGAAATTGAATAGAAATGCATAAATGCTAGTTCGGTCATGTGTATGAGTTCAATATATCACAACCAAAACAGGTGTTTATGCCTCACGGTGTCGATTGTGCAGCTAGAAAAAATTGAGCAAAAAGTAGTTGGCTACGAATATGCCAGTTCATATTTTCCGTGGTCGAAACCAAATGAGCCAGAACAGAACTCAGAAGCTGAAGGGATAACGAATGGTGCAAATAATTTAAAATTTCGTAGGCATGGCCGCACGGGGAGACCAGATATGCAATCTCGAACGAAACCAAAACCAATCAACCATACAAAACTCCTCTTGAGACGTCAAAATTAAAGTAAAGCTGTTGTCCAATTGGAGTTTCTAGGGTTTAAGGAATTACAGATCAAGTGAAAAATGTAACTCTAGAATGCATAATTATGCTACTGGGGCCTCGAATCAGCTGCCTAAATGAGCGGAAAGTCTGAGAGCGGAAGAGGGGAAACACCGTGCGTGCGGGAGCCCGGGCCCCGCCCTAACCCCCTTCCCGTGGGTCGAGAAGACGAGCACGGCAAAGTAGAAACTAGCTAGGGCTCGCGCCTGTGGGAGAGAGAAAATGACCTTGTGGAAGGGCCGATGCGCTGCTCCCCGGCGTAGGACTTGAAGTTGCGGAGAACCATCTCCTGTATGAACAGCCGCGGCTTCGCCGGTCTGCCCGGTGACCTAGCCGGCGAAGGCGACTGCGGCGTAGAGGTCTCCATGGAGGAGCGACACGGGGATGTCTCGGTATTTCAAAATGCAGCCGCGGGAGATGGGAGCGCGAGCGGCGCCGCAGCGATTTCACCCTACCCAGCCGACGGCACCTACCTGGCGCGAGATCTGCTCCGCCGCCGGCGCTCTCCCTGGGCGAGACCGGAGTGGTGGTATACCCGGCGAAGAGGGCCAGGAGCGAGCTGGTGGTGGGGGAGATTTGGGAAAGTCGAAGTGGCTGCGAGGGAGTGTGTGGATTTGGGAATTTTGGGGGAAATTTTGGGAGGGAAAACTGAAAGGCTGGGGAGGGTTTCCGCCCTCGCGCTGGAGGGCGAAGATGTCAGGCCGAAATTTTAATTGGAAATCTTCGGAAATGGGTTGGACAGTTCGGGCTGCCTTGCTGCATGTGGGCCTATACGCTACTCCCGAGTTTGTTCTGGTCCATTTGGCTTCAGTTATCCCACACAAAGAAATATGACTTCAGTTTTTTTTTTACAACCCATATGACTTTTTTTTTGCGAAATAACACAGACGCTCACATACACGTGCACATACTCACCCCTACGAAAGCACACACGCACACCCTATCTCTATGAGCACCTCCGAAAGACTGAGCCAGCGGTCGGGTCTTGAGATTGACGAAGTCACCACATGCGCCTCGCTGTCGACGGGAACGTCGCCTCCCACTGAAAAATATTCCGGCTAAATGAGAAACACCAATGTCAAATCTAGGATTTGAACTCTGGTGGGCTGGGGGTACAACCACCCTCCTAACCATCTTGCCACAAGCAAGTTCTCACAACCCATATGACTTCTGTTAGAGCATGTACAACGCGGACGCTTAGCGCGGGCGCCAGGGATTATTTCCCGGTAGTTACGCTCAAATCCCGTTCGATTCAGGGAATTTCCGAAGCATCGACGCGTACTCAGGCGCCGGGCGCTCCGCGTTTTTTCCTGCGCAAAACGGTATTCCCCAAGCAACGGAGGCTATCCACGCGCAGAAACAAATCCTGTTTAGCGCCTCCGTTAGACTAGCCATAGTGGGGAGTATCATACACTAGTATCATGCATATGATACTAGTCTATGTTACTAGTTCCATAGTGGGTAGTAACATATTTGTGGTATCATATCTTATTGCATTTATTAGGCTGTACACTCATCTTGTGTTGGAATCCGTTATGTTACGGTATCTACCTATGATATCATTAGCATCTCTCATCATTAACTGCAGTGACACGTCATATTTTTACCAACGTGGCATGCATGATACTACTTATGATACTCCCACTATGGCTAGTCTTAGCGCCTCCCGTTGGAGTCCTAGGCTCCTACGTTTTGCTTTATGAAGAGCTCCTTTTTCTTTTCCTGCTAAGCGTCTCTGCAAGAGTCTGCCATTGTACATGGCCTTAGTACAGTGGCGGCGCCAGGAAATGGCGCCTGGGTATTCCACCCAAAAAAAAAATTTTGCTCTAAATGTAATATATGAATCAAACACTAGTAAATTTTTTTTTTGCCAGCAGTTCCCTTTTTCTTCATCTACATTACAAGAAATCAAGTAAAACAGAAAAATAAATCTTACATCTACTCAAATACTAGTCAAGAAAACGAACTAGCAAAAGCAAATCAATCCACAAAAAATGGGGGCGAGGCTGGCCTTACCTTCTGCGCTGTTGCGCTCGGCCGAAGAGGAGGAACGCGGGCGGGCGGGGGCAGGGCCGGGCGCCGCGGGCGCTGGCGCAGGCGGGCGGGCCGACGGCGTCGCCTATCCGCATCGGCCGGCTGGCGGCGGCGGCCGGCGGGCGCATATCTAGGTCAGCTGGTCAGGTCGGGCATATCTAGGTCAGCTGGTCAACTAGAGATATAGCTGTCATGCGAGCAGTTGAGCGACTCGTTCGCGACTTCGCGTGCGTCCGTGCGTGCTGGGCTGAGCGAGAGAAGGCAAAAAATAATTCCTTAGTGGGCTGGGCTGGGCTGGGTCGCTGGAATACATATACTAATTTTTTTCGCTGCAAATTCTTGGGTATTCCCTGGAAGACAGGGCATACACGCTGGCGCCGCCCCTGCCTTAGTAGCTTGCATCACCTTACAGAAATCACCTTATTATGTAGGCAATATATAGACAGATCACCTTTCCCTAATTACAAGATCACCTTATAGAAATGGTCATGAGAATGGTAAAATGCTATCATGACCTTAGGTGCATCAGAAACCACCGCTAAAATTTGAAGACAAACCTATTTTTGTCAATAGATAACCCTATGAGCATGTATTATATTCACTCTCATTTGAATGATATCAAGGGGAGGGCACTAGAGTTACAAGACGTGTTCGTTCAGAACCTAAGCCCCCCCCCCCCCCCCCCCCCTAACAATGTTCATTTAGCTAAGTTTCTCTTCATATATATGTTCATGCTGAGCACAACTAAGTGCATTTCGACACCATCATGTCTCTCCGCCCCCTCTATAGGTGATTCCTAGCTCCGTCACTATAGGGTCGAATATGAGAAGTCACGTGCGGCTAGGATTGCCCGTTGAGAACTAGTGCCTTTGAGTCGGCCTCGAGAAGTCGGGTCGAGTTGAGCCTTCTACTAAGCCTCCAGCGATGTCTTACTAATGTAGGTTGCACTCCAACAACACAATCGAAACTCTTCGAAAATATTGGTGTGTCAAATTTTGTTAGTGTGACAATCTTCACTATAAATCGTTCTCTACTCGCATTATGTTGCGACTACATGTAAATAGATACCTGCTACGTCGTTGTTTTACAACAACATTTTAAAACTTAAATAATGTCTTTTTTGATTGAAATGTGAGATCACATGTACTCAGTTTCCATATTTTTCCTCTAGTGAGGATGCTTTTAGAAGCGGGGTCTGAAAACTTAAATAATGTCTCTAGTGAGGATGCTTTTAGAAGCGAGGTCTGAAAAGTGAAGTAGACAATATTTGAAGTACTCCAGTAAAGTGCACTTGTCGCGGAGCAAGTTATCAGCATGTGAGAATTAGCATTGGCTAGGAAAACAAATCACCAAAACCGAACGTTAAGATCAAGACCAAAATTGAAAAAACAAACGAGAAGACTGATCGCTAATTGGGTAGCATATCAATTCAATCAATTTGGTCAGTAAGTTTGGGTAACCAATTAGATTGTATGACAGAAAATCTGACCGAGGCCTAGTCTATACATCCATCACAAATCCGGCATGTGTTGACCGACCCCAAGCCCCGACCATACACATCTCAGAATATTGTCTACTCAGTCACTACCCACCGAGCACCCCCGCATACACCGCACCATACACAACCTTAGGCGCCGCAACCAGCACCAGCCCACGACAACTAGCCGCAGTTGCACCGATAGCCTGTCACATGTTGTTATTCTCTGAGGTGCGGGATTGCACGGGACGTATGAGATTGGAGTGGGTGGTGATATAGTGAGCCGGCGAGGGGCGACCGCATAAATTCCGTGAGGACAACGCACGACCAACAACGTCAGTAAATATTGGACATTCCTGCAACGTGAGTCTCTTCTTAGTTTGATTCTTCCAAGCTTTGTACTTAATCATATCCAAATTTGGAGCTGACAACCACCACCACTATTTGGTCATGACTCGTTGAAAGACCAAAAAATTTGGTACCTGAATTTTTGGTTACCGACGGACTAAAAATGGACTGATATAAAAATACATGAATTTCAGTCATAGCCGAACGTCCTCCCCTAGGGGGAGCCATGTATTTCGATGTGGTTAAATTTGTTAGGGCATTCTAGTATTCGGCTAAAAAAGAGTATTAACAGGCTTAACAAGTGACAACAGACTTATAGACAACCACCATAGAGAATTACTATGGATTTGAATCATTCAAAGAAATTAACAAAACTTTTGAATCAAAAGTCCCTAGTGGTACCATAGACGATCAAGGAACGCTTCCAAAACAAAGAACAGATCAAACAACTAAATAGCACATAGTTTATGCGTAGTCCATATCCAAACACACAGCTTGATGACGCGATACCCGAACCACCATTTAATTTTGGTCAAAGTTCTGTTAAACAAAACGATCGAGACCCCCAAAATACCTTTTGTTTTCTCCATCACTGTCACTAGAGACGGTACTATATCTAAAGCAGATCACGCCAGCCTCATGTCACCAAAACTAATCAGCTAGCTGCAGGACAATGCGACGATCCAGCTCAAAGAAGGAGTGTGTCCCCAATAACTACCCACCCCGATTAAGCTCCTTCATCCAGGCCAAGAGCCAGCGTGATTAGCTTAAAATAACTCGTCTCATGGCGCTGCGCACGTACACAACAACTGATAAGCAACTGGCGTAATGAAGAGTGGCCTGTTGAATAATGCAATGCTGCTTAAATAATAATGCAGTGCAGTTGTTTAGACAAATCGTGTCATTTTGTCGTCACGCGTTGACTTGGAGGCTCGCTCAACGTTTCCATCCTTCGAGCGACTCTAGCAGAGTCATAAAAATGGTAGCCTCCAAAATCGATAGAAAGGGCTCTATAATATCTTGGATCATTCAATGGCAACATGGAAAAACAGAGTTGTAAAACTTAACCTGCAATAAGGAATTTGGCATGCGGCCTCCACTAGTTAGTAGTCATTGGCTACTTCTTTGTTCCATAACATCCCCACCTAGAAGCTTTGCAAAAATGAATAACAAACTTCAAAAAGCCAATAACGCTGGAGAAAAACTTACCCAAAGGTTAGAAACCATTGGGGAACAAGGCTCCCACCCACAAATCCAGCCATTATGCAGTTTTGTCACGCTTCCCGGCTCATAACTAGCTCCCAAATGTTCCGGGTGCACCTGGGCAACCAGAAGAGGAGTATATCTCTCTATATTCTAGATAATCTGGGGCCCATATTTTAACACAACAGAATGAAAACCGCAATAACTTTTATACAAGTTTCATTTTTTTGATAGAACTCGGCCTTATTTTGATGCTAACAACAAGATCTAAAACACCTATAGAAAAACGTAAAATATCAACAAAGGATAAAAAATCAACAAAGAGAAAGGTTTTAGGTTCTCGGTAAAAGAAGAATCAGTAAAACCTCTAATATAAGAAATATGTTTTTGATAAATTTGAGCTTGTCTTGAAGATCAGTACAAGCTATAAAACCTTATTCGAAGAAAGTCCAAATAAGAAACAAGAAATATGACGCCAATGATGCGAAAATATAAGCTCTATACGAGCGATACAATCAAACTAGTCGCTCCAGAGCCCCCCTTAATAGTACGACTATGATTTGCATAACCCAGTCTGCCACAACCACCTTGAGACCGGTAAAATAGAAAATCTATCAAGATTATATCTTTTGCTTGCTCACATTCCACCCGAGCTTGTTGATGATGTTCATGCCCACCTTAGGTTGGTTTACCTTTCTTGATATCGTCGCTTGGTGAAAATACGCAAATTTGCTCCCCCATAATCCACATGGGAGGGCATCTTTTAGACACATCTTCACATGTCTATTGAGTATTTTCACCCAAATGGATGAAAAGCTTCAAAATATGATCTCTCTTCAAGACACTCATGAACTTGCATTTCTCATCCTTGATGACAATCACCACTTAATCTCATCCTCCTATGTGCTATTTCAAATCTTCATTTTGAAGCAAACCCATGAAGAGATACCTAACCCCACATAGAAACACCAAAAAACATAGATTATGGTAATTCAAAAAACTATATTGACAATATATTACCATACCACGAGATCACTTAATCCCCCTTGGTACATCATATATGCTTTGTGTTTAATTGATCAACTTGACTATGAGTTTTTTGCACTTTTCTTGACCAACCTTGTATCTTTTATTCTCTATTCATTATGATGATGTATTGAAGGTAAAAATGAATATTCACCAATCTTGTTCTTTAAGACATGTGTACCATAGTGTCAGCTCTCTCATGGACTTTCTACGGATCACACATTGAACACCGTTTTTGTAATCATTTAATCTTGTTCATGCTCTATCTCAATCTCTTGAGACACAAACTGTGTTATTCACTTTATTGCATGCTCCAGACCTTGATCAACCATGGCCCACACGCGAGTCCATCACAATTGTGACTTAAATCCATCATGACATTGAACTCTTTTAAGGATTTTGATCCTCCATGACTTAACTAATAAGCTAGAGCATGGATTCCTTTGAGTTCCACAAAGGAACTCCATCTTATTTAACTTTCTTTTTAATTTAACATTGAATCCAACACATCAAGGTTAAATACATTGGATTACAGGTTCATATCAGATTGGCTTTGGCATACGGATGTCGGATATCGGGTGATATATCAAACGCTATGTAGTTATAGCTGAGAAAATATATTTGATTTTCCTTTTTTCTTTACTTATTCAAAACATGTCTTGTTAGTACAAGAAAATGACATTACAAGATCTTTATCATAATAAATATCTTCTTAAAAATATTAACTACTCAATAAAAAAACAAAAGTACTAAACACTCACAAAATATTTACTCTAGCATCTAAAGTACATTCTGCATGTGTATCCATATAACATGATGCATGATTTTGATATTTTTGTTGAAAATTTAAATACCCAAAATTATTCCTAACAAAATCTCTAGAAAGAATCATTGTCATCTGCATATCCGTATATATCGGTGGACATATCAGGTCAAATATCGGCCATAGTAGTAGATATATCAATATATATGGATGATGTGTGAAAAAATATATTTACAAAATAATATGATGCAATGTATCGGTAGACCTCCGATAATGATATATCGGATGATATATTGGTCGTATCGGCCGAGATTTAAAAGCTTGCGACATGTGGTATTCAATCATTGCCTAGGAAAAACTCTTCAAGTATAACACAATGCAAACATCTGTCTATATTAATTGTCATTAGTTATCAAAACCACACACTGGGGTTGCAAGAAGTTTCACCATCCACGCATGCTTCAGTATCCCAGTAGCTTACCAAAGATACTCCAGACTCGGTAGAATGAATATGTAAGTGAGTTGTTGTGTAAAGCACGAGCAGCCAACTCACTAACTATTAACTGTGTAGATTAGTGTAGCTCTGTGTCGCCCAATTTTTTTTCAAATCGGATGTAAATTCGTTAAAACGGATTCAAAAGCAGATTACGTGTGGAAATCATTCTATCCGCCTACATTCCTAGATGGCATTGTCCATTCCGACGACGATCGTGGCTAAAATGAGGGTTGGGATTAGGGATAGAGCACATGGGCTTTTTGAAATATGTTAATTACACCTTAACCTTCATAGGTCTCACGGGAGGGCATGTGAAGTTACAACGAGATGTTGATCATTCGGTAGTCTTCAAGCTAACACTGCAACCACCAATATACCCATGGCATGTCGATATCGTCATTTGCTGAAGGAGAATCTTGGAGGATGGAAGGGGGTGTTAGAGTAAGGATTATAAAAGAGATACGAAAATTCACTTCGGGTAGTAGGTGCAGATGCACCCACTACCCAAAAAACAATTTTGAAAATGTCAAAAAATTCAAAGTAAAAATTTCGCATATACGTAAAGACATTTTATGTTAGCACACAAAGTTACGTGAAGAAAAAATATTTTTTGTGACCTGTGCAAAAAAGACAAATCCGGACGCACCAAAATGTTTTTATACGAGTCATTTTTTTTTGTCTTTTTTGTACAGGTCACAAAAATGTTTTTTCTCCACGACAGTTTTTGTGCTAACACATAATGTTCTAATGCACATCCGATTTTTTCTGTAATTTTTTGACATTTTGAGAAAAAACTAAAAAAAAAAAATCGCCGCCTCCAGATAGATAGGACTACTAAATAAGAAAGTACATGCCAACAATAATCACACACGTTTTAGTGAGGTTGTTCATGTGTGTTCAAGAAATCATCGCACGCAATTTAATAAACTTCCCGTCTGTGATGTTGAAACTATTGCACACGACTTTTGTAACCGTGTGCGATTCTCAACACCATTGCTCACCCATGGATAGCGACGGAACCATAAATTATGTGTGATGGGCGATTTCGAATGTGTGAGATTACCCGATCTGTACTAGTGGCAGCCGATTGCAGTAAATGCTGGACTCTTCCTATGATGCAATACGATGACAATGGTTTGAAAGTTTATATGTATGATATAACTGAAGCGAGAAGGCAAGCAATTGAAATATGAAGAGGCATACATCCAGGTATGTAAATACATGAGAAGATGTTTTGAGAAAATTAGAGGCAGCGAGCATCAAATGAATATGATAATACAATTTTCACTCAGTTGATTTGGCTGGAAAGCATGGCATAAAACTAAGAATCAGAGGCGAGGAAAGGCATCTGCTGGGACCGGGAATGATATGCGCTGAAATAAACGGTGCCTTCCAGTTGTATCTTTGGGCAAATGCGATGGTTAGGAGGGTGGTTGTACCCCCAGCCCACTAGAGTTCAAACCCCAGGTTTAACGCTGGCGTTTCTCATTTAAGGTGAAATATTTTTCAGTGGGAGACGACGTTCTCGTCGACAGCGAGACGTCCTTGGTGACTTCGTAAATCTCAAGACTCGACCCGCCGACTCAGTCTCTCGGAGGTGCTCATAGGGGTACGGTGTGCGTGCGTGCGTTCATAGGGGTGAGTGTGCGCGTGTATATGAGCGCTTGCGTTGTACTGTGTTTACCAAAAAAAAAAAGAAATAAACGGTGCCTGTTAGTTGGACCTTTGGGCAAATGCGGATGTAAATATTTTTATTTATACTCTACAACTGGATGAGTAAGAAGTCCTAGTCCAATACGTGGAACTGTTCTTTGGTATTTACAACTCGGGATATATATATTATCTATACTATTATTAAAAGAGCAAACATGTTGTGATACTTTAAATCTGTGCCGTTCAAATATCTGATCGACGCTCCGGATTGCTCCAATGTTTGACAACTCAACAATGTCCGTTTTGGACCGTTTTACCCTCCCACCAAAACACATAATACGACCAAATTGCCACCGTACCCTTTCGTTTATTTTGTTCTCCTCTCCCCGCGACCTCCGGGTGCAGCGCTCGACCTGGCGCCGCTGCGAGGTGCTTGTGCCGCCGTGCAAGGTCCTGTAGCTCCCGAACGCTCCTCCGCCAGCTTGGACGCCACTGTAGATGAAGCCGACTACGTCGCACCGCGCTACGCCGAGCCGGGCCAGCGCCGCACCCACGCACCGCGACATCTAGTCCCCGTTCCTTCCGCCGCCGCTACCCTTCCTCAAGACCTTCCTCAAGACGGAAGGAGGACCAGGATCTCTCAGCCTGGTCCTGACGCCAAACCACCATGCCGCGACCATCTCCCGTCGCGCGCCTCTGTCGCAGCCGAGCTCCGCAAGGCTACCGCTGGGGCGCCTAATCGTGGGCGTCAAGTTCAGCATGAGGTGCCTCCCTCGACCGCGTCAAGTTCAGCGCGACGTGCCTCCCTCGATCTCCGCCTCCTCTGTCCAATCAGATCAGATCGCCCCATGATTTTTTTCTCGGCGCGGCGCGACCCTGCCCTGCCGCCTCCTCTCCACTTGACAACGCCTGACGCGCGCCCCTGCCATCCCAAGGGCTCTCCTGGAACTCTGGAAGGGCGGCGGTAGTGCAGCCGGGAAGGCGCCACGACCCGGATGATATTTGCCCGCACGCTCTCACCGTCTTGCTCTGCCTGATGGTGATGGATGGCCAGACGGCGAGGGTTCCTGGTTGTTGGGCGACCTCAAGAGCCTTCTCCCCAAGCTCATGATTCCTGACGGAGCTCAAGAGCCTTCTCCCCAAGCTCGTGGTCAGAGTAAATGTAAAAGCTGCAGAGACATGAGCGGAGGCGCTGCTATCTTGATTTCAGTAAACATATCAGTGCAGGGCCAGGTTACATTATTAGGTTCACAAGATTAATTGTTCAAAAGTAGGATGACGTGCTAGAAACATAATTGTTGCATATATGTAATCTCACCACTTTGCATGTGTATTCTTTATGTCATGTATGTTTTTTCTGGTGTAGGAGTGCTAGGAAATATTTCTCAGTTTTCTCAAGTTGTCCAGTTTCATCTTGCTGTATAAGAAGGGATCACCTTTTCATGTTACTGCAATATAATTAAGCCATCTTTTGTGTTCCAGGGTACTAATTTACCATGCACTACATCGAGCAGGTTTTCCTTTGTGCTATTTAACTTTTGTGCTGCAAGAGTAAAAGTAGATGACCACATTTTGAAAATTATGTCTGCACATCAATTTTATTACAACCAGACTAATTTTTGTATATGTATTAGTCGACACGTGCATTACAAGTTAAATATTTCGTACTTCTAAATTGCCCCTTTTAATTGTGTAACGTGCGTTGCACGTACATGCCAACTAATAGTATAAAAATCACATGTCAAATAATGCTAATGCGCCTTTAAGTCTAAGAGCGTAGAGCGGTTGAACCACATGCCTATATATGTCAGCAGTGATTGACCCGTGGTTCTCCGATTACTACAAGCTTTCCCGTCAACCATGCGACTTGAGCTACTGTGAAGAACCGAAAGCTCGCGCTTGAGATGGCCATTGTGACTGGTGATCGGTGATTCGGTGGGAACAAGATGCACCGGAAATTGACGCATTGCTTATGCTCGGCCATTCGCAACATCCCAGCTTTTTCAGACGGACCATGAGTTTGTGTCCTTTGGTGTCGCACCATCAGCTTGAGTGACATGTCACCATGGCTCCAAAACGTTGAAGGTTAAACCTTTTACATAGCTGGGTCCGGTGAGCAATGTGTCCATCAACATGGCGACATGTTCTCCGTGTAGCCGCTCCTGTTATGTAGCTCGTTGTTGTCGCTTAGAAGTAGACATTTGGGCTCCATGTTAAACTAAGAGCGCAACATAGTTTGTTGGAACAGTCACAACAAGACAGCACCTGAATAATATTACTTCCTCCGGTCCGATATAAGTGTCAGGAAATAATACTTACGGTAGTACAAATATCTACAGATCGTACAACACTAATTACGGATCGGAGGAAGTACAAATTATTGAAGAGGGATAATCACGCCACATGTTGGCGGCTATCGCATTTTTCCGTTCTCCCAAACCGGCAAAAACAAAGCGTGAGATCAGACATTATGTTGGACACGCCACTAGTTGCAAATTAATCAGTGATTCTCAAGATTTTACTATTGTCAACACCCCTGATCTCCCATAGATGACGATGGTGGTTAGCAACAGGGATTCGCAATAGACGAAGTCGAAAACCTTTCAAAAATGTAGTTTGATGACAATATTAGGGGAGCGCATAATAGTCCATCCTACAAAACCCGACATATGACGATTAACATTTTGAACCAAAACACCATGCACCCTAATAATGCTTTTCTTGAGTAGATTTTCGGCATCAAACGTTTTACCATCTGGCATTCACTTATTCTGTCAAAGAAAGAAGACATGACATTCTCATCTTCTTTTTTGTTGACAGGAGAACATGGCAATCCCATCTTAGCGGAACTTGCCAAAGGAATGTATTTTTCTAGATCGTTTCCACCTGGTTATGCCGGCCACTCTCTAGTTGAGCAGTTGACGCGAACAAATAATTAAACCGTGAAGGTTTGGAGGAGGAGATTTGGCTCATGGGTGCATATGCACCCATTATGTAAATTTTGTCTAGTTTTTTTTCAGAATGTCAAAAAATTCCGAAAAAAAATCCGGGTGTAGATTACAACATGATGTGTTAGCACAAAAAAAATCAGGGTGAAAAAACTTTTTTTGTGATCTGTACAAAAAAGAGAAAAAACTGACGCGTATATATACGTTTCGGTGTGTCCGGATTTGTCTTTTTTGCACAGGTTGCAAAAAAACTTTTTTCTTCACGAAACTTTTTGTGTCAACATGAAATGTCATGAACTGCATGTAATTTTTTTTTGGAATTTTTTGACATTTCGAAAAATATTTTCCGGGTCTGCACCCACTACCCGTATTGAATTTCCAAGGTTTCGCTTAAAAAAGCAAAGCCACACGTAGTTCCGAACCTCTGTTCCGCTATAAACCGACCGCTCGCAGAGCCACGTCCAGTTGTGATCTGTCCAAAGCAACTCCCTAGCTCGCTTCCATTCCGCCAAGCTCACCGAGCAACGAACACACCACCCAATCCATGGCTTCTTCCAAAGATCAAGACGCGGCCGTGTCGACCCAGCCATCGTCCCGGGAAACGCGGCGCCCGGACATGGGCACCGGGTGCGCATCCCTGTGCTTCCACCTCCCGCGCCGCTCGAAGAAGAAGCAGACCCCGCTGGCGAAGCTCAACTCTAACAAGAGCGTGGACGAACAGCCCGCCGCCGTGGACGCCTTGGCGTCCCCGCGCGTCACCTTCCTGGCGTCGGCGTCCCTCTCCACTTGGTGGCCGTCGTCGCCCAGCGGTGCTTCCGGCGGCGGCGACGTCGCGTGGAGGAGGTCGTCATCGACGGTGCGGGGCGCGCCGGGCGGCGGCCGGAGGGCGCTGTCTTCGTCCTTCTCGTACTGGCGCCGGTCGCAGCAGTCGTCGTCCCGCGTGATGCCGCACGGCGGGGCCTCGTCCGCGCGCGTGTCCTTCTCCTTCCCGTCGTCGCCCATGTCCGTGTCCTCCTGCATGAGCACGCCCAAGGTATCGCACGGGTGCGAGCAGTAGGAATCCGTCGATCGATCAAGGCATTGGAGATGAGACGCATGCACGAGGTTTCCGTTCTGTATCGTATCCATCTTGTACGCCGGCCGGGGTACGCAAACTGCCGATCTCGATCTTGGATAGTTTCTTATGTTGATGTGCACCATGCATGATAATGGTGAGAGTGAGCTTGTAATTTCGTAGACGCGGCCGGCTGTCATTTTCTGAAACTTATTACATTACTTTGTTCTGCATTTGTCTACCGTTTGTGAGAATTATTCGTAGTTGGCTTCAGAGTTAATCGTGGGTTTCACGTAAGGTGTCAATTAATATATTTCGATGGTGCACGTACGCTTCTTTATTTTATGCTTCGCGATTGACCTTGGACGCACGTACGAAGGTGGAATCCATCAACGAGATCTAACGTCGTGATGACCAGCTAGCACAGCTGCACTACTTATATATGCCATTTGGTAGGGATGAAGATGACCTGTATAATCTATGCAGATGTAGTCGCTGGCTCGTCGCGCTTGTAAGAATTTCCAATCTTTTCCTTTGTAAACAATGACATTGAAAAGGTGTTCATCCGTAGGTTTAACTGGAGGTTGCGGCCAACCAGTTGCTCTTCAGGATGATCGGCGAACACGTCTTGTAAGACCGAGGAGGCCTTTTCGGGTCTCGGTAACGCACATTTTGGTTGACAAGACCGGGTGTGTAAATAGTTGTTCAACACACATTTTGCTAGAATTAGAAATTCTGATTGGAGGGGTGCAGAGGAGAAAATGGATAAGAAGTTGGGTACATGGCAGGGGCGTTTTATGTCTTATGGTGGTAAATTAGTTCTTATTAAGGGTAGTCTCAGTAATGTTCCTTTTTTTATGATGTCTTTGTTTCCCTTGCCGAAAGGAGTAGAGAAGAAGTTATTGAAGTGATGAAGGAGGGGGGCAATTCCCTGGGTCCGGCGGCGGCAATCTACGAGGAGTGCTCTATGCTTAGTCATAATTTTACTGAGGTTGTTTTTAGTCATTGCCCTAGAGAAGCTAATGTGACAGCGCATGTGCCGGCCAGTAGAGCGGAGGGGAATCAGTCGACTGTTTGGCTTGATGACCCCCGGACTTTCTTTTGCATGCGTTAGCAAACGATGCGTCGGTGATGCAACCCGACTAATGATGTAACTGTGAGTTCTTGAGGCAGCAAGTTTCTAACACGCTCTTTTCCTTATCAGGGTACCTGAGGGGACTGGAAGGTTTTTAATGAGGCGACTTGCTGACCTAATATAGTGGTGGTAAAATTTCAAAAAAAAAAAAGGAGTAGAGAAGAAGTTTAATGTACCTAGGAAGCGTATGTTGTGGAATGATAATGAAAAGATAACAAGTACCATCTAGTTAATTGGGAGAGTGTTTGCCAACCTGTAGACCAAGGGGGCCTGGGTGTGGTGGATCTTAGAGTAATGAACATTTGCTTGTTGTGTAAATGGTTGTGGAAGTTAGAAAATGAGGAGGGTCTTTGGTAGAGTTTAATTTTGAGGAAATATTGTGGTAAAGATATTTTAGTAGCAGTTAAGAAGAAACCTGGACAGTCGCATTTTTTTCAAGGCATTTTAGATGTTAGGGTTCATTTTTACAAGTTTTTTAGAAAACAAGTTGGGGATAGCACTAATACTCGTTTTTGGGAAGATTTATGGATAGGTGAGGTACCTTTGATGATAAAGTTTAGGCGGTTGTACAATCTTACTTTCAGTACTGGTATTTTGGTGTCTAAGGTATTTGTAGAGGGATGGAATAGTTTAAGGTTTAGGAGGACGCTGCAGGGTGAGACGGCAATTATGTTTGCAGAACTGCAAAGTTTATGTGGTGGGGTGTCTCTTACGGATCGTAGAGATAAATGTAGATGGATGCTAGATACTCCCTCCGTTAAGGTTTATAAGTCCTCTACGTATTCCTAGGTCGTGAATTTAACTAACATAATAAAAGAATTAAAATATAAAAATTATACAATTAGAAAATATAAAGTCTGAATTTTCTAATTATATATTTTCTACAATATATAAATCATATTATGTTGCTCAAATTTACGACCTAGGGATATGTAGAGGACTTATAAACCTAAACGGAGGGAGTAGTGCTGGTAAATTTTCGGTGAAATCTCTGTATACAGCTTTAAAGATGCAGCAGGTTGCTTGTCCTTAAAAAAACTCTGGTTTCTTAAGATTCCTCTTAAGATTAAGGTGTTCATTTGGTTGTTGGTCAAAGGTAGTATTCTTACAAGAGATGTGCTGAAAAAAAGGGGCTGGGAGGGTAATACGAAATGCCTTTTTTGTAGTAAGGAAAAAAGTATTGAGCATCTGTTTATTACTTGTCCTATGGCTAGATATGCGTGGGGCGGGGTGGTTCAGTGTGCTTTCGATATTCGTACAGATTTTACGTGCATCCAGGACTTGATCAGTTGGGTTTTTAGGTTCCCTGGTAGGATGAGGGAATAGTAGCAGTAGGGGTAGTTGCTGTGGTTTGGTCGTTATGGAAAACGAGGAACGCCACGTGTTTTGATAAAAAGTTTCCGTATGATCCTTCTTGCATTATTGGTCAAGCTGCACATTGGTTAAACTTTTGGGCTAATCTACAGACTCGAGGTCTACAAGATATTCAACACAGAGGAGCAAGAGCGCTGTTGCGTGTGGCAGCTGAAATCTTCAGCAGGCGAAGCGGTTGGGCGCCGCTGGTGCTAAGGATAGAAGAATAGAAGTAAAAAAGAAGAAAATGCTGGAGTTGTGGAGAAAGTGAGGATGCTGAAAGCTAGAAGGGTTTAAGTTTTGAAGTAAGGTTGCTGGAGAGAAATGTAAGCTCAGGTTTTGTAGGATTTGGTTGTTTTTTAGTTTGATCTGGCTCAGGTAGTCGGTCTGGAGTAATAGTTCTTGTAACCATGTAAGGAAGTTTGTTGGAGTTCCTGTTGTCTTGTTTTAGGTGGCCTGTTTTTTAGTGGTTGGGGATATCGCAGGGTGTGGGCGAAGGTGTTTGGTGGTGTGAGAAAATTATTTTGTATTATCGGTTTCATTTCGGAAATGAAATCGGGAGCGAGGCTCCTCAATTCGAAAAAAAAATGTGGCCGTGTAATCGCGTCCGAAAGGAGTGCTCCCGCGTGCGCAGCCACGCCAGTGACTGCGTTCTGCGTTTGTTCCTGCCGCGTCCTTGCTTCCGTTCCGCCGCCGCCGAGCCCCGACCATTGTGAGCAGGATCGTGCGACTGCAAACCAGCCGGTGTTGAGTCGTGCGACTGAGAATTCAGAACTAGACTCATTGCAACTACTTGACGGAAGCGATCCGCTCCTAGGAGCCCACCGTCTAGAACTATCACTGATGATCGTCTGGTGTGATCACAAGCTTCAACATTTCTCGCTCTAATTTGGGTGAACATAAACATTTGTCTCTCTTCTTCATGCATTAAAATTCTTGCTTAATAATCACTCCATCGGCCGATTATTGATGAGGCAAAGCCCGATCTCAAGAATTGACCATATTTTTCCTCTGTGATTAAATCGTGCAGTCCTAGTACTTTCTTTTTTTTTTGACTAGGAAATATATTAATACCGAAATCTACTTTCTAATAGTATCATGAGTGGCACATCATGATATTTTTTCCGTACCAGCTGTCACAAAGTATCTTTGTTTGCACACATTTCGGTTTCAGTGTACTCATCTGATATCCCCTCCGGCGGTGATTTAGAGGACGAGCTCCATAGAACTCGTTTTTCTGAAAAGTTCAAAACGACTTTTTTTAAGTTTAAAAAAAATGTGAAAACAATTCTAGATGTAGACGATGATTATTTCTACCAGTTTGCAAAAATTCAATGCGAAATATTCTGTATTTTCACAAAATTCTGAATATGAAATGTATACGGTGCATAATTCGAAAAAATTCAGATTTGTCAAAACTTGTCATTTTTTGTAGACCGGAATACACACTATTTCGGGTTGAAAATTTCCAGAACCATAGAACACTTCATTGTCAACATTTAGAATTTCTTCAGAATTTTCTGAAACTTAAAATGTCGATTTTTTTTTAAAAAAGGGGCACTATGTAGACCGTGCTCCAAATGCACTTTTGTCTGAATCGTATGGACGACGGAGCCATGGATATTGGGCAGCTCGAGGTCCGTATTGGCCATCGCTTGTGGCACACCACCAAATCGGTGTACTCCTTGGTATGTTATCTCCTTCTACCGCGACGAGTGGTCAAATTCCTATCAGCTATCACAAGCACGCCCACACACCACTACCGGAAAATCTGAATTTCCCGTGCGGAGCAATCTTTGCCGTGTGCAACAAATTTTCGGAACACGGCAAAGAGAGTTTTGCCGTGCGTAAAAGCAACAGAACACGGCAAAGAACTTCATCACGGCACCGCGGAGAAGGAGCACACGGCAAAGTGCAGTGCACGGCAAAATGAACACAAAACACACGGCAAAGCTTTCCAGCTCGGCAAAGAAATATTTGCCGTGCGCCCTTGTGCACCATCACGGCATATCAGTTGACCTGGAATCACAATTTTGCCGCGCTCTCCAAAATTTCGCGGGAAACATGTTTGCCGTGTATGGATTTCAGATTTCACGGCAAAGAGCTGCCAAATTTTTCCCGCGCTCTAAATAAAGTCGCGGGAAACGCTATACCGTGTGTGTGAATAAAGCACACGGCACACATTGCATTTGCCGTGCTCTTTTGTGAAGAGCACACGGCAAACTTCAGCTTTGCCGTGTGCCTTGGTACACAGAACACGGCAAAGAAGGTGTTTGCACTAACAACTCTATTTGTTTTGACATGCTTGCTTCGTTTTTTTCTTTCTTACGGCTTCTAGTACGTTCATTTACTACACTTAATTATGCT
Organism: Poa pratensis; assembly: GCA_947311845.1. Lineage (NCBI taxonomy): Eukaryota > Viridiplantae > Streptophyta > Magnoliopsida > Poales > Poaceae > Poa > Poa pratensis. Next base: position 18,206,758 of record CAMZMU010000065.1, read on the forward strand.
TTCTCGATAATATATATAAACCCTCCGGTGCAGGCCGCATGCGTCGAAACCCCGAATAACTGGACCTAACGTGCTTTTTTGTCCCATGATTCATGTGGTTTGTCGCATGATTCATGTGTTAGGTTGGTACATGGGACCATGGGGAACCAACATTTCATGTGGTTTGTCGCATGATTCCGTGCCCGGCACCCGACACGGGAGTTTTCACCTCTAAGTGTCGGAACTTAGTACGGAGTAAGAGGGGTCGGTGAAGGGGGTCGCACCTCGGAGCCGTATCTTGGTTCCCACAACCTACCAACACACTCTTACACATATATTAGGGACCCATGCAAGTTTTGGTGGGATTCCGACGCTCCGGACCCCGCTACGGCGAAACCCTACACCCGCTGGAAAAAAGTCAAACCTGTCGATCTACCCCTTTGACCGGCGCCGAGAGGGGGTAGACGTGTGAACTTTTTTGCTTGGTTGTGTTAGGTTGGTACATGGGACCATGGGGAACCAACATTTCATGTGGTTTGTCGCATGATTCCGTGCCCGGCACCCGACACGGGAGTTTTCAGCTCTAAGTGTCGGAACTTAGTACGGAGTAAGAGGGGTCGGTGAAGGGGGTCGCACCTCGGAGCCGTATCTTGGTTCCCACAACCTACCAACACACTCTTACACATATATTAGGGACCCATGCAAGTTTTGGTGGGATTCCGACGCTCCGGACCCCGCTACGGCGAAACCCTACACCCGCTGGAAAAAAGTCAAACCTGTCGATCTACCCCTTTGACCGGCGCCGAGAGGGGGTAGACGCGTGAACTTTTTTGCTTGGTTGTGTTAGGTTGGTACATGGGACCATGGGGAACCAACATTTCATGTGGTTTGTCGCATGATTCCGTGCCCGGCACCCGACACGGGAGTTTTCACCTCTAAGTGATTATGTCATAGAACCGTCGATGGTTTTGAAAAATTTGACCCCTTTCGATGAATAGCCATGGTGGCCATTTTGACCCTTTTTTCAAAAAAATCAAATAAAGTGATAAATTGCTCAAAAAATGAAGTCCTTTGACATGGAGCCCTTTTATATGTAGTAGTTGATATAAAAAATAATTGATAGTCCCCAAATATTTGATAGTTACAGCTACATAATCTTAGAAAATAAGAAAAGAAAAAAAAAACCAAAAACGTCTTTGCCGTGTGTCCATACACGGCAAAGAAACCGTGCGTTCTGATTGGTCAGAAAGAGTTCACGCGGATCATGCCTATGAGCTGTTGGATTATTTGATCCTGCCGATCCAACGCCTCCTAACGTATTTAAGAAAGCACACAATCCTTGTAGTTTCTTTCTGATTGGTTGAGACCAGCCTCAGGTGGCGCACGTGATGACGTGAAGGATAGCTAGCTAGCTAGTACTATTTTCGATCGATCGATCCAGCATCCCGTCCGGCCGCTAGCTGGCTGAAGGCCTGGCTAGCTCGTCGTGCTCCGTTGACCCAATCCAGTACGCGCGGAGGTCCTCCGCGTCGCCGTGGCTGAGGTCCTGAGGCCGGACCCGGAGCTGGCCGCGTTCATGGCCTTCCTCTTCGTCACCGCGCGCACGGAAGCCACGCTCGACGGCCTCCACGACCTGTCCCCTCCACGCGCGCATGGAAGCCATGGCCGGCTCCGGCCTCGCCTCGGCCGCCTCCCGGTGCCGCCTCCCAACGCCGCCTCCCGGTGCCGCCTCCCGACGCCGCCTCCCCGCATCCGCCTCCCGGTGCCGCCTCCCCGCATCCGCCTCCCGACGCCGCCTCCCGCTTCCGCCTTTCGACGCCGCCTCCCGCCTCCGCCTCCCGGCGTGCCGGCTGCCCCGCTCGCTTGGCCGGCTCCCGGGCGCCGCCTTTCCGTTTGGCCGTCTCCCGGGCGCCGCCTTTCCGTTTGGCCGCGCTCCGCCCGCGCCCGCTCCGGCTGGCCGTCGCCGGTCGTCGCCGCTAACGCGCAGGACGACGCCACCGTCTTCGTCGCCGAGTTCTTCGGCCGCGCATGCCTCCTCTTCTTCCTCTCCGCCGTCTCTGACGACCAGCCGCGACGAGGATGCGGCCACGACGGGGACCTCTACGGCCACGGCGAGGATGCTTCACCTCGGCGCTCCACGGCATGCTCCACCGGCCTGGACGTCATTCTGCTCGCGTCGGCGGCGAGGTGGACCCAACGGCGCCGTCCCAGCGAGGGACGCGGGATTTTTTTTTGGTGACATTCTTTTTCTTTGCCGTGATTGTGCTGGACAGGCACACGGCAGAGAGGTGATGTGTGCCGTGCAGCTGGTAGAAAAGCGCACGGCAACGATGCAAGATATGCCGTGACCCATTTGCTTCAGACGCACGGCAGAGATAAGCAACACGGCAAAGGCTAGGCACACGGCAAAGGCCGGGGTGAGGGTTGACCAGGGTCTGGCAAACCACGGCGCACGGCAAAACAATGGAACACGGCAAAAAGCTTTGCCGTGATTGTTTCGAAAAGCGCACGGCAAAGATCTTTGCCGACGCGTATTATGCCGTGTGGGCTTTGCCGTGCGACTAGGCACGGCAAAGCCTTTGCCGTGTTCCGCAGGAGCTTTGCCGTGTGATTCAGCCACACGGCAAAGATCTGGTTTCCGGTAGTGCACACGGCAATGTTGCAAAAAGTAGGCACTCCAGCACAACCGAGCCCCGAACAAAATGATCAAAGCACGCGACCTGATTGTTGTTTGATCTAGCTAAGGGTCGACCCTCCTGTGTGGTGCAAATTTTCGATGCATCCCATCCCTAACAGTTCTGACAACTTAACCATCTGTTCATGATGGATCACCCCTCTTTACTTGTTCTCTCCACAGAAAATAAAGAGGACATACATGTCAAGGTTGCTTCATGTGTTGATTCCATATATATAGAGGAGGAGTACGTTGTAGTGACGCAGTACTTTAATGCCTCACTAATAAGCATGTACGAGCGGTTGTTTATCTCATATATAAATAAAAAACTTTGGAGTCACCTTGTACTTCGTAGGAATTGTGTGTGTGTGTGGGGGTGGGGGGCAAAGGTAAAACTGAAATCTGGCTATTTAATCAGCGAGTGCTGAATCAGAATGGGATCATCCATCTCTTCATTTAGCAAGATCTTTCTTACATGAACAAACCTAATGTTCGTCGTTGTCACGCCCTTTCATCGCTCGTAAGAACCTGAAACTTCCAGAAATTGAGTTGTGAATCTTCATCCCCATATTAATCATGCATCCACGATTAGGGATGGAAATAAAACTCAAAATTCGCAAGCTTAACAAATACTTGAAAGATCGGCTCCAACTCATACACTAATGAGTCGAGCTAAGTTGACATTTTTAGCTTGTTAAGAAAACGAGTTTAATGAGTCAAGTTGCGCGTGCCCGCTAAACTCGTTAATATACTTATCTTAACATAGGATGGAAAAATCCCCCCTCGTGACATTGTACATGAGGGAGATACATATATGATTGGAGTACTACTATGTATCGTATACATACATACATACATACATACATACATACATACATACATACATACATACATACATACATACATACATACATACGTGCACATATTGTCTAACAGTGTGATCACACGCTTCAACATTTCTCACTCTTTTCTAGGTGAACATAAACACATTTGGTTTGTCTCTCTTCTTTATGCATTAAAATTCTTCCTTAAAAATCACTCAGTCGACCGCTTATTGACGAGGAAAAGCCCGATCTCATGAATTGACCTCGTTTTTCCTCTGAGATTAAATCATGCAGTCATAGTACTTTTTTTTTACTAAAGAAATATATTAATATCGACATCATAGTACTTTCTGATACTCGTTAGTGGCACATCATGATATTTTTCTGTACCAACTGTCACAAAGTACCTTAAAGCAATTTTTGGTTTTATCATACATCTTTGTTGCACACATTGCTCTTACTGTAATCATCTGATATCCCCTGCAAGTGATTTAGAGGATGAGCTCCATGGAACTCGTTTTTGTGAAAAAATCAAAACAACCTTTTTTAATATTTGAAAGATATGTAAAGAATTCTTGATGTAGATAATGATTATTTCTTCCAGTTTGCAAAAATTCAATTCGAAATATTCCGCATTTTTGGCTCTGTAAAAATTACAGAATTCTGAATCTGAGATGCGAACAATGCAAAATACAAAAAAATCTAGACTTTTCATTTTTTATGTAGACCGGAATACACACTATTTCGGGTTGAAACTTTGCATAGCCGTAGAATACGTCACTGTCAACATTTAGGATTTGTTTCAGAATTTTCTGAAACTTAAAATGTCATTCAAAAATAAAAAGGGGCACTATGTAGCCCGTGCTCCAAAATGCATTTTCCGTATCACCTCTTTACTTCACATGTCTCATAATAACGCCTTGCTTGAGTAAATTCGTATATATCCGACGAGAATTTTGAGTTCATTCATTTTCTCTACATGGTGTCAAAATCAGGTCGGTTAAGTTGGGACTTTTATCGAGTATTTTTTTGATAAATCTGGCCCTTTTGAGCAACTAAACACATGTATGGCATGGCCCCTTTTCAAAACTATTTTCAAATCTGACCTCTTGAGATCGGCGCAAAAAAGGATGAAGTCGAACTAGTTCAGTTCGACGCCATGCGAAAGTCTCATAATTTTGCTAATGACTTAGAATTTTTAAAACAGGGGTCGGCACCAAAGAGGATGAAGCCGACATGTACAAGGTCGACACCCATCCTCTCTTTAGCCGACCTCAGGGATCAGATTTGGTAATAGTTTTAGAGAGAGGGCAAAACTAACATTAGTTTCGTTCAGAGGCCTTATTTAACAAAAAAATACTTCATCTGAATCGTGCGGACTATGGAGCCATGGATTTTCGGCAGCTCGAGGTCCGTGGTGGCCATGATTGCTCATTGTTTGTTGTCTCTGCTTGTGGACTCTGGCAGGACCTAACAGTACCTGCCCTTATCTCTCGATGCCTAGTCACACCCGATACTTCGGGGTTTCTCGCTTGTGGCACACCGCCAGATCGGTGTACTCGCTGATATGTTATTTTTTCTAATAAAAAGATAAAAGGTTCAGTGTTAAATTAATAATGCCATATGGCGAATCGAATATATAGTGTTGAACCCATCATACAGCAAAACGATGCACACACATGAAATACAACTACGAGAAGATTTGCAGGCGAACATCGAAGAACATTGCTATTGTCCACAGAAGCAGACATGCTCAACACGCAAGACTCAGAAGGAACGCCGAGAACATTATCACCGCGATGGACCACAAAACTGCAGACATGCATCAGGTAGCCCCAATCAAAGAAACATCAAAGTGCAGAAAAAGATGTAAACTTTCTCAGAGAAAGCCCGGCAAGAAGCTCCCACCACAGTGGCAACCGCCGCCAGACCAATCTGGAGAGCAACAATCCGTGTACTCTTTCTACCGCGACGAGCGGTCAATTTCCTATCAGCTATCACAAGCACGTCCTCACACAGCAATGTTGCAAAAAGTAGGCACTCCAGCACAATTGAGCGCAGAGCAAAATGACCTAGCGGACGGTTGACCTAGCACGCGGCTTTGTTATTAGCTGACCTAGCGGACGGTTGACCATCCTGTGTGTGGCACAAATTTTCGATGCATCCCATTCCAAGCACCGAGCAGTTGTGACCACTTAACCACCGTGTTTATTATGATGGATCGCCCCCCTTTTTAGACTAGTCACAATGGGGAGTAACATATAGTAGTATCATGCATATGATACTAGTCTATGTTACTAGTGCCACAATGAGTAGTAACATATGTGTGGTATCATATACTACTGCATTTATTAGGTTATAGACTCATCTTGCATTGGAATCCGTTATGTTACGGTATCTACCTATGATACCACTATCACCTTTCTCATCATTAATTGCAGTGACACGTCAGCTTTTTGCCAACATGGCATGCATGATACCACCTATGATACCCCCATTGTGGCTAGTCTTACTTGTTCTCCCCGCAGAAAATGAAGGGGACATACATGTCAAGGTTGCTTCATGTCTTGGTCCATATATATAGAGGAGGAGAACAGATGCAGGACTTTAATGCCTCACTAACAAGCACGTACGAGCGGTTGTTTATCTCGTATAAATAAACTTTGAAGTCGTATGAAGGGGGGCAAAAGTACAACTGAAATCTGGTTATTTATTCAGGGATCCTCATATAGTGCTGAATCAGAATGGGATCACGTATCCATCTCTTGGTTTAGCAAGATCTTTCTTACATGGACATACCTAATGTTCATCGATGCCACGCCCATTCATCCGTCCTAAGAAAATGAAACTTCTGGACATTGAGTTATGAATCTTTCATTACTATAATCATTGCATCCCACGATTAGGGGTGGAAACAAAACTAGAAAGTCACTAGCTTAACAAGTACTCGAAAGATCGGCTTGAACTCATACACTAATGAGTCGTGCTGAGTTGGCATTTTTAGAATACTAGTTTAATGAGTCAAGTTGCGAGTACTCATAAACTTGTTAATATACTTATTATCGTAATATGCTAGCTCATAGGTTAGTCAAAAAAAAAACTGGGATAAAATACATTCAATTAGGTCAAAATCTCTAAAATCTACTTGGAGAGGTATTGATGATGAACCACCCTTCTCGTACTCTTGATCCACGATGATTTGGTTATGTTGTCCAGTTTCTTAATGAGATCATTAAGCTTATCAAGCCAACTATAATATTATCGAGTCGAGCAAAGATGGGGTTTTGTCTCGTTAAGGTAACGAGTTAAGTCGAGCAAACTCCTAACTAACGATTATTTACGTGTTGAGTCGAGTTGGATCAAGCTCACTCGGTGTCCACCCCTAATACACAAAACCCACATCATCGTATCCTGACTGATTATTTTCTCAACTAGAGAAACATGATGCTTTTCCATATCGATTTTTTTTACAGTTACTGCCAACCTTCATCTTTACATGTAACCAGTCTTGAGGTGGAAGTTAATGCTCAAGAGTAGATTGGTTTCTTATCGATGAGGATAAGCCCAAGCTCTAGAATTGACCTGATTTTTCACGTAAGAGAACGATCATGGTCATACTACTTTCTAAGTTTCTATAGTATGTTTTAGTGGCACATCATGATTTTTCTTGTTCGAGCCAGTTTGAAGTACTTTAACTTAACTTTGTGTTTTATCATGGGTCGTTGCTTGTATTCATTTGCAATGTCTTCATACGATGTACTTTGTTTAGTCAATTAATGAAGTCAGACGTCTAGAAAAAAACATGCACTTCTCCCATATATTGCCCATTGTCGTTGTTTGGTTCGTTATCTTCGCCGTCAACCAACCACCTTAGCAGTCACACCACCGCACCATGGAATTGATTTGGCTTGTATAATATGTCTCATGATAACTTTCTACTGTACTTTTCTAATAATAACTCGCATATATTCGACTATAATTCATAGTCAAAATTCATTTTTCTCCATGGCATTCCAAAAATAGTTGTCGCAATTTATATTACCATGCCACGCTCTGAATAGTATGGACTCTGAAGCAGGGTGGATGTGCGGTAGCTCGAGCTCCCTGATGACCGCGATCACTCTTTACTTTGTGTGTCCGCCAGTGGACAACTGACACAAATACAAGGGAGACACGAAGTGAAAGAAAAACAGTAGGTACTCTAGAACAATCCTCCCCTCAAAAGGAAGATTTTGTTACAGGGCTTGTTTATAGCTAGCTGGTGGTTGACCATCCTATCCGGCACAATTTTTCGATGCATTGCATTCCCAACAATTGCCAACACTAAACCATCAACAATTCTCATTAGTCATTACCATCAATAACCCCACATTAGTTGTTCTGTTCTTACATATCAAGGTTATTTCGGGTTGGTTTCATATATATGGAGGAGCTAGTTGTGTAGTGAAGCGGGACTTTAGTGCCTCACCAACAAGCATGAACGGTTATGCTATCTCGTATATACATTTTGAAGTTACTACTTCGTAGTATGGGTGCACAAGTACAAGTAAATTCTGGTTCTTTATTCAGCGGGGCCAACAAATATATTCATCTAGTGGTGAGTTAGATCTGGATCATGTACCTTAAAAAAACTCTAGTACGTGACTTAACAAGAACTTTGTACATGGACGTAACTAATGTTCATCGATGCATATGGATTCTATAATTATGATCATTACAAGTCAACCTTGCATTTCTTCACATGATTCTGATTTCCAAATAATCGACTTCCACAACTATTCTTGCCATCGCAAGAACCTTCCGAACCTTGGGTTACGAGTCCTTCGTCCCAAAACCATCAAAATGGCAGAATTACAAGTTTCCTCCCTAAAGTATTTTTATAAAATAGAACCGATATTTTCCAAACTTCTGCATCATAGGTGCACACAACACACATTGTCATATCTTAACTGATTGATTTTGTCAAGTGGATAAACATGATTCTTTTTCCATAGCCAAAAGATTGGTAGTAAATACTGCTACACTTACATGGTGCGTTCATCTTTACTGTAATTAATCTTGAGGTGGAAGAAAATGCTCAAGAATAAGCCAATGAACCGCTTGTCGTCGAGGCCAAGCCTGATCTCGAGAATTGTCCTGATTTTCCACCTATGATTACGATCATGTAGTCATAATATGGTCTCATACTACCTAGCGTCCGCTCACGATGTTTTGTCTGTTCGAGCTGTTTTGAAGTACCTAACTTTTGTCTTTATCAGCGATCCTTGTTGCTTATACTTTTTTCAATATTTTCATATGATTTATCTTCTTTTTATTAGGTTATGAGTTATCTTGTTTGGTTAACCAATAATACTAATGACTGTCTAGTAGGAACATGCACCTCCCTACTCATCCATTGTCGTTGTCATTTCGTTATATCCCACCCACTATAGTAGCAGCCACCGAACAACAACATTTAATACAACCAAGAGCAGCGAAAGACGACCTAGGGCGTGTTTGGTTGCCCACGGGCTGCAAGAACGTGACGTTTTAGGTGATTTTGGGTCTTTTTGTGCGTATTAGGTGATTTTGGGTCTGTTTGGTTTCTTGGCCCGTTCCGCGTTCTTCCATGACACGATGTTTAAATTAGCCTTGGGACAGGCCCAGTAAGAACGGACGATTTGGCGTTTCCAGCCATGCAGCTTTGGAGTCCGTGAAATCATAGGTGGCTGACATAGAGTGGCTCCCAGATATGTTCGGATTACCCTCCATAATCTACCCAAATATTGCTTGATTTGAAATAAAGTGTACATGAAAAATATGCATCTCGACGAGTAGGTTCCATTCCCGTACTCGGTTTTGAGTTTCGTCGAGTGTAACTTGCCAAATCCGGGCCGGAGTTTGTTACTGTTTTGGACGATTTTTGTCAAATTCGTCGCATATGGTGGACCATTTGAGATATCTTTTGACATGTAGCTTCATCTCAACGATCCGCACAACTTTCGTGTTGTAAGTTTTCTGATTCGGCAGTCGTATACAAGCAGATCTTGTGTTGTATGTATGCACGTATTTAGACTGCAGCTAGTGTATAGTATGTTAGTATATTCTTCAACATCTGTCACCGCCGTTCGCCGCTACTGTGAACTCCGCCATTGCCATTGCTGCTACTTGGTGTGCTTGGTGTAGGTGTTTTTTAGCTACTCAACATGTTCTTCGCTCAGAGATGTCGCTCGTAGCCATGGAATTCGTCATCGCTGCAGCGGTTATTAGGATGTGCTTGGTGTACGTGCGTGAACTGACCGCGCATCGCCGTTGTCCCAGCGCCGCCGTCCCGACACCGCCGCTGTGCCACGCCGTTCTCCTGCTCGCCGTCTTTCATGGTGTTGTGATGGTGTGAGGTAAGCCTACCACATGAAAACGAGGTAAGAGTACACGAAACACGGATGAAACCAAACGCCGTGTTAAATAATCTTGCATCCAGCCGAACGGGACTGGTTAGAACAATGTTGGCAACCAAACTACATGCACAACATGTCTTAACTCCCGTTTTTCCAAGACCAGGTCCAAGTGAGCCACAGATATAAAGTGGCAAATTTTGATGCGAGCAACCAAACACGCCCCTAATGGCCCATGCGCCATGGGCAGAGTGCTCATATCCATACAATCACCTCCGAGCTATGTATATCATACATATGTGTGTGATGTCTAGTTGTCTATAAATATAGCATATATGTTTTTTGAAAAAAAAGAACGAAGATGAGAAAACAAATGAATGTGATTTTGCAGATGGCCCATGTGATTCTTACATGCATCTCATAGAAGGTATTTTTGATACAAAAAGCGCCGCCAATGTCTTACACACGCAAACATTCATGCTGTACATTTATGAAACTTATCTATTGAACATGTAATTCGGGAAAGCAACGGAGAAAACACATGTGTAGACTGCTGCACACAGCCTGAATTGCAAAAAAGTTCCATTACCAGCGGGCAGCCGCGAACGTGCCGTCGTGACATTTTTACTCGACGCGGAATCACTGAGACGAGGACCAACCCAACACTACAACACGGCCGCGATCACTCACTGTTTCGTCTCTACTGGTGGACAATCGACACACCCTACAGCTCGTGCCCTTCTTATCTTGCCGCCTATCTGACAACCAGTACCAGTTACTCCCTCCATTCACAAAAGGATATCTCAACTTTGTCCAAATCTGCATGCATCTACACAAGTACTTGTGTTCGGCTGCTAAATTAGCTCTCACATCTGCATCAGGCGGTGGTACAACTCTAACCTTGCGACAAGCGGTTAACCTCCCTATTATCTATCACAACCATGTTCTAGCACACACCAATATTGCCAAAAGTAGCAACTCGACGGCAATGTTTCGCACAACTGAATGATTATAGTATGTGACATGTTTATCAGACCGGCTAGCTGATGGTTCACCATTCTATCTGGCGCAAATTTTTGATTCATCTCATTCCCAATAATTGTGAAACACTAAACCATCCATGATGCACATCGACATCACACCCCATCCTTGTTATCTCCATGGAAAATGAAGGAGACATATACACGTTAAAGTTATTTCAGGTGTAGGTTTCATATATAAGGGGTGGTGCAGTGTCGTACTAACGTGGGACTTCAGTTCGTCACCAACAAGCACGAATGGTTGTTATGTTGTAAGTAAATTTTGAAGTCATTATGTACTGCGTAGAAAGGGTGTCCAAATAAAAACGAAATGATTATTTATTAAACGAGGTTAACATTATGCTCATACTCCTGAACTTGATCGGGATCATGTACATAAGAATTTACCGTCATTATTTAACAAGATCTTCCGTGCATGATCACGCTAATGTGCGTCGGTGTAGATTGATCCTCTACTTATGATCATTGCATGTCATATACACATTTCCTCCCATGATTCTGCTGCCCATATAATCAAATGTAACGCCCATTCATCCACTCGTAAGAACATGAAACTTCTGGCCTTGAGCTATGAGTCCCTTAATTACGCCCTAAATTCATCAAAATGCCTAATTCTTTTATGAAATAGGAAAAGTTTATTTTCTCGATTTTGCATCCTAGGATACAAACAACCCGCACCATCGTATTGTAACTGATTAATCAAACACGATGCCTTATCCACAACCAAATTGGAAGTAACACTACACTTGCATGGTGCCATCATCTTTACATGTAACCAACCTAGGTATTTTTGTTATAGAAACACGCGGCTAATGTCTTACACACGTAAACATTAATGTTGTACGTTTATGAAACATATCTGTAGATCGAACATGTGATACGGGAGAGCAACGGAGAAAACACGTACGTGTAGAATAGTCTGCTGTACACGCCCTGAATTGCAAAAAGGTGCCATTACTAGCGGGCAGTCGTGAACGTGTGCCGTGACACACTGTACCCGATGCGGAATCGCTGAGACGCTGACCAACCCAACACTGCAACAAGGCCGCAATCACTCTAGGTTTTGTCGCTGATGGACAATTCGTACAGCTCGTGCCCTTTTTATCTTGACGCCTAGCTATAACCTCCCTATTAGCTATCACAGCTTCGTTCTGGCACACACCAATACTGCCAAGAGCATCTACCGGACGACAAAGTATCGTACAACTTTGATTAGTATCATACTATGCGACTTGCAACTCAGATCAGCTAGCTAATGGTTGACCATCTTACCTGGCCCAAGTTTTTGATTCATCTCATTCCCAACAATTGTCAACACTAAACCATTCATGCCGCTTATCACCCCCTCCTTTTTTTCTCTCCATGGCAAATGATGGGGACATACACGTTAAAGTTACTTCAGGTGTAGGTTTCATATATATGGAGGGGTAGGGTAGTGTGACGTACTGACGTGGGACTTTAGTTCCTAACCAACAAGCACGAACGGTTGTTTTATGTGTAGTAAATAAATCTTGAAGTTAACATGTACTGGGTAGAAAGTGTGTACAAATACAAATGAAATCTGGTTATTTATTCAGCGAGGTTAACATTATACTCATATAGTCCCAAAATAGATCAGGATCATGTACATACAAAAAATCTACGGTCAAGATTTAACAAGATCTTCCGCACTGCATGGAAGAAACTAATGTTCGTCGACATAGATGGATCTTGTACTTATGAACATTGCAAGTCATGCACACATTTTCTCCTATGATTTCGATGCCCAAATAATCAAATGCCACACCCATTCATTTCCCCACAAGAATATGAAACTTCCGGGCCTTGAGATGTGAGTCATTTGTCCTAAATTAATCAAAATGAATATTTTTATAAAATATAAAACTATGTTTTCTCACTTCTGCAACCTAGGATACACAACCCACATGATGCAATTGATTAATTTTGTTAACTAGACAAACATGATGCATTTTCCGCAGCTATTTTTTTTGGGATTAATACTACACTTGCATGGTGCCTTCATCTTTACATAACAAACCTTGAGGTGGAAGAAATGCTCAGAGAATAAGCCAGTCAACCGTTTGTCGATGAGGACAAGCCTGATCTCGAGAACAGACCTGACTTTTCGCCTAAGATTATGATCATGTATTCATAGTACTTTCAAATAGTAGGTAGTGGCACATCATGATTTTTTTTGTCTATTTTTGAGTTGTTTTAAAGTACCGTAAACCAATTTTTGGTTTTACCATTAATCTTGTTTCTCAAATTTATTTTCAATGTTTCCATATGATCGCCATCGATGCACCGCCCCAACAGGCACCTACGAGGCTATGCCGCCATGCAATAGAGTCAAGGGAGTTTAAAGATGACCTAATGGCCAGTGGGTTGGGGGGGGGGGGGGGGGGAGGGGGGGTGGAGTGCACACCACATGCCCATACAATCATTTGTGACTTATTTATCACAACATGCACAATAGTGTGATGTCGTTTGTTTGTAAAATATACCACATATCAATTTTAGAGAGTTCAGAAAAACAAGAGAGAAAAACAACTAATCCCTCCGTTCCTAAATATAAGATGTTTTAGCTTTTTTCTACATTCACATGTATCTGCATGTATCCAGACACGTTTTAGTGTGTATGTCTATTCATTTTGGTCCGTATCTAGAGGCCCAGTGGCAAAGAGTGGCGGTGGCTAAACCCAACAACCAGAGTTCGACTCCCGTCTGGTGCGAATTTCCAGAATTTTTAATGAGGAGCAATTCTTCTATAAAAATATGCCACCAAGGGCTAGTCCTGGTTGGTGTCATTTTTATTATCTAATCAACAAGTAAAACACCTAAAAAATCTTATATTAGTAACGGAGGGAGTAGTGCCCAATTGGAGCCCAAGTTTTGGCTCCTTGCATTTCTTTCTATGACCTAACGGCTTTTGTTGCCCGGGTCACACATGTTTCCTCCTTGTTAATCAATGAAAAGTCAGAGCTAGCTCTTACCCGTTAAAACTAAAAATTGGCTGTGATTTTACACCCATATCACTGAAGGTATTTCTGCTTTTGTAAGCATGTGGTCAATATCTTGCACACACAATATTGATATCTTAACCTCGTGTGGTGATTGTCAGCAAAGCGGTACATGTAAGATATAGAACACACCTAGACTTGGGATGTAAGTAATTAGTTATTCCGTAGCCCCGCACGTATACTTAGCTTATCTAGAGAAAACACATGTGTAGAGTGTACATGGCCGGAATGGCAAACAAATGCCATACGAACGAACTAACGAAGAGCCACCAACCTGCACCGTGACACTTTTCTTTTACCGACGCGGGTTTTTTTCTTTGCGACAGAAGTTCACATACACATCCCTATGAACACACATGCACACCCTACCCTATGAACATCCTCGAAAGACTGAGCCGGCGGTTGAGTCTTGAGATTGACGAAGTCACCACGAGCGCCTCGCTGTCGACGGGAATGTCGGGTCACACTGAAAAATATTCCACCTAAATGAGAAACACCAGTGTCAAATCTGGGGTTTGAACTATGGTGGGTTGGGGTACAACCATCCTCCTAAGAGCATCTCTAACAGTTAACCATAAACCGCGAAAAACTGTAAAACTCCGGCGGCTTTATGGGCCCATGCACTTTTTTTGTCAGAACAGAGCCGTAAAGCTGGTCCGGCCCGTAAACCGTTTACGGGGCCCGTGAATCCCACCCGCCAGCCCCAATATATGCCGGCCGGGGGGTGATTCTTAGTTCACAAACCGAGTTTGACCACCGCCGCCTCTGACGAGCAATTCGCCGCCCGCGACTGTAGATCCGACACCGCCAATGCCCGATGACGCCGAAGAGGAAGCCCAACGAGCTTGGGAGCGGCGGCAAAGTCAATGGCGACTTCTCCGACGCAGCGCGCAAGAGGGTCGTCGCCTCCGACGCGGCGAGGAAGCGGAAGGCGCGGTAGTGGACCAACCGCGGACTCGAGCCGCTGACGTCACTCCTCTACGCGAGGTGAGGGAGTTCGACCGACAGAAGTGGGAGCATCTCCGCCGTGGCGAGGGCAGCTCCTCCGCCGGCGCGAGCAGCTCCTCGTTGGTGCTGGTGCTTGCGTGGAGTGAGTCGACGCCGCCACCTTCGGCACCTCCCTCGTGCGGGAGGACTTTGTCCCCGAGGACGCCATCAAGAATATCGTGGCGGTGATGCTGCTGCGCTCCGAGCGGGAGGAGAAGGCGGAGTGGCAGAGGGAGGCGGAGAAGATCATCGACCTCGTCTCCTCCGACGAGGAGTGAAGCTCCTCCGCTGCTGCTGCGTCGCCGCCGCGCCCGTGGCTCCGGTGAGTCTTATTTTGCGTCTTAGGGTTAGGGCGGCGACGATCTTCAGTTTAGATTAGTGCTAGTGTAAAATGCCGACGGGCATTGATCTGTAATGCGAAGAACATGAAAAAATCGATCATGTGTTCGTCGTTTGTTCCCGCGAAATCAAAAATTACCAAAATTTTCAGTTCGCCATTCGGATTCTATTATGCTTGACGACACCTACAACACGAAAATGCTCCAACTATTCTCTGCCTGACGCGGAGTTGCTGACCAACCCAACGGTACGAGACGACGGATAGTCGCAACCTCCTCCGACCGCACCAACCGGAAATAAATCCTATGAGACCAGGTCTATTTTCTCATCATGATAGACCTCTCTCACTAAGTGCCACGTGTCAACACGAATCACAAAGCACCTCTGTGTTCTTCCTCCTCCAGTTCATTGTTTTCTGTCTGCTGCTGCCGCGGCTTCTCCCATGGTCGCGAGAATCGTTCCACATCGGCCACCATCTTTCTCCTGGAGCGTGTATAGAACCTGAGTGCCCAGCCGATGATCTCTTCCTGTACATCAAAGATCAAACCAATGTGTCGTGGCTCAAGTACGAATCTGAACTACCAATCTTGGCAAAATGACCACATGCGTCCATGGCTAATAATTCTTCAGATCAAGATAATTCATGTAGATCGGTCCAATTTACCAAAGCACAAGTACCCAGTGGTTGAATTGAATAACGTTTATGATTTAGATAGATTAAGAAGTGCGTGGGACGGAAAGAAATCCATGAACCAGCGAGCTAGGAACTGGGAATAAAAAATAGTAGTGCACGGGAGT
Organism: Poa pratensis; assembly: GCA_947311845.1. Taxonomy (NCBI): domain Eukaryota; kingdom Viridiplantae; phylum Streptophyta; class Magnoliopsida; order Poales; family Poaceae; genus Poa; species Poa pratensis. The sequence goes on from CAMZMU010000065.1 coordinate 18,222,793, forward strand.
AGAGAAGGAAGAGGGGCTACGGGCGTTGTGCAGGTTTCATGCGGCCCAGCGGCAGCAATTTTGTGACCCACGACGGCGCGATGTGACGACTCGCCGGCGAACGACATTAACGAGATGTGAAACTGCAAAACGGATTGGATCGGGGAAGAAGACAGAGGTGCTTTGTGATTCGTGTTGACACGTGGCGCTCAGTGAGAAAGGTCTACCATGATGTGGAAATAGACCTGGTCTCATAGGATTTATTTCCGCACCAACCACCGCGGACAACCAGATAGAAACGCCAGTAGACAGCTCGGCCGGCGCCCACCAAAAAGCCCTGAAAACGCCACAAATCCACGCCATTTAATTCCATCGGACCCACCGAGTCCGGCCGCCGCGCCTCGCCTCACCTCAGCCACCGCCGTCACATCACCACCGACGACGGCCACCGGAGCGATGGGCCGGAAGCGCGCGCTGCTGGTGGGGATCAACTACCCGGGCACCAAGGCGGAGCTCAAGGGCTGCCACAACGACGTGGCCCGCATGCGCCGCTGCCTCGTCGACCGCTTCGGCTTCGCCGACGACGGCGCCGCCATCCGCGTCCTCGACGACGCCGACCCGGCCGCGCCGCAGCCCACGGGGGCCAACATCCGCCGCGAGCTCGCGCGCCTCGTCGCCGACGCGCGCCCAGGGGACTCCCTCTTCTTCCACTACAGCGGCCACGGCACGCGCCTGCCGGCCGAGACCGGCCAGGACGACGACACCGGCTACGACGAGTGCATCGTGCCCTCCGACATGAACCTCATCACAGGTGTGTGATCCGAAACCGTCCCTCTTGTTTTGTTTCGTGCGCTGTCGCTTATTATGTCGCTGTTCTGCCTTTGAACTAGTCAGGCAGTGGGGATCGAATGGTTGGTGAGATCTGATAGTAGTAAGTGTACTAGTTTGTATAGTAGGTGACTGTGATTTCAGATAGCACATTGTGGTGGTAAATTCAGTTCATTATCAGAGTAATTGCTGGACAACTGAACCTTCAGATAGCGCAGAAAATTTCGATAATCAATCCACTGGTACAAGCAAAAAGTATTGCTGCCCTTGAAATGCATATAATCTTAAGTGAGCGTAAGGATTCCATCTCAGTACTAATACCGAGCTGGTGAAAACTACATACCTAAGGTTTGGATTGCATCGCATGTCCATGTTGTAGCCAACATTGTAAAACACAGTAAACACTCCGTTTCCCGTCTTTTTTACCTCTGGCAGAGCTCCTGCTTGGTTCTTCGGAAATAAAGTACTAATACACTGCCATCTGCAGAATTTTGGTTAGCAATTTTAATCTAATTTAACGTTGTTTCTTAAGTTGTGCTTTGTCCATTGACAAAAATGCACAAAATTCTCTTTGATGCTAGATGTTTTTATCAACATTAGCGCAAGTAGAATTTGGCCCCCATTTAGTTTCCTACCATAATTTGATAATAGTCATAGAATGTTGGTTTGGTTTGGTAGCTGTTTTTTCTGTACCAAATCAAACACTAACTTGAATTTACCAAAATTTGCATTTCGCGGTAACAATCATCGAACCAACCAAGTCATGTCTCCCTTGAATTGATTTAATTTTAGGCGTGCAGAGGTAGCAAGTTATTTCAGATCTATAGCGGAATGGCCCGATGATTCGAACTGAAACACAAGTAAGAGACCTCAAATTTAAACAAAACAAAAAATCGCTCAGTAAGATATGGTGCTTCTGCAACCAGGCCATATCTGAATTTCCCACTTGTTGGCTTGTTTCATAACATGTTTCTTGCAATAGGATGCTGTGTGCTTGCTTCAATTTTTAGTCTCGTCATATTTGCACATAAATTTGCTAGTTCTGGTCAGTCCTCCCCTTCCAAATGTCCTTTCAAATGTTAACTATTAAGGTAACCGATACGTAGATATAGAGCAGTTAACAACTAACATATCTTGCATCTCTTAATCTTGACATAAAAACCTCATCTTGCATCTCGTCCTGTCAATGTCTTTCTAATTTTCTCCTCTGCACTGCAGACCAAGATTTCACAGAGCTTGTGCAGAAAGTCCCTGATGGCTGCCTGTTCACCATAGTCTCTGACTCGTGCCACAGCGGCGGCCTACTTGACAAAGCCAAGGAGCAGATTGGGCACAGCACAAAGTTGAACCAGGCCCAGCAAGGCAAACGGGAAGAGCGGTCTGATTCCGGCTCCGGCTTCCGTTCGTTCCTCAAACAGACCGCCCGGGACGTGCTGGAGTCCAAAGGAGTTCACATCCCTCACCGTAGCCGCTCGCAGAGCAGCCACGACGACAGCGTGTCTGAGGAACCCTCAGTCACAGATGGCCACGCCAAGAACCGGTCGCTGCCCATCTCGACATTCATCGAGATGCTCAAGGAGCAGACCGGGAAGGACGACATCGAGGTGGGCTCGATCCGGATGACGCTGTTCGGCCTCTTCGGTGATGACGCCAGCCCCAAGATCAAGTTCATGAAGGTGATGCTGGGGAAGCTGCAGCAGGGCCAGCACGGCGGCGTGGTGGGCTTCGTGGGCGCGTTGGCGCAGGAGCTGCTGAAGGCTAAGCTGCAGGGCAAGCCAGAGGACCTGAAGCCGGCCATGGAGCAGGAGGTGCACAGCGTGGAGGAGGTGTACGCCGGGACGACGGCGAGGGTGCCCAGCAACGGCGTCCTGATCAGCGGGTGCCAGACCGACCAGACCTCGGCGGACGCGACCACGGCGAAAGGAACGTCCTACGGCGCGCTCAGCAACGCCATCCAGGCCATCCTCGCCGAGGAGAAGCGCGGGAAGGTGTCGAACAAGGAGCTCGTGCTGAAGGCGCGGGAGCTGCTGTCCAAGCAGGGGTACAAGCAGCAGCCTGGGCTCTACTGCAGCGACAAGCACACTGAAGTGGCTTTCATATGCTGAGAGCATGAAACTTTAGCTGTCTTTGTCTCCTCGTGTGTCAAATGATACTGCCTGTGGGTTTGGAACTTGGAAGCCTGGACGATATGTCTTGCTGAGAATGGACTGTTTGGTGTTTCAGCACAGTTAACATTCACATGCTCCGAGGTTATACTTTTCACCATACAGATCATAGATGCGTTTCTCTGAAGCAGGAAATATGAAGTCACCGGGAGATGGATAGAGTCGTTGTCCATTTCATCATCTCTAGTAACTATGTAAGCCTGCCTTTGCAATATGTGCATGTATCTTGCTTCGACTCCGCTGCTTTTTATTCGTTAGTGGTGTCAAGCTCAAGACAGCCAAAGCTGAAGCTGATGGAATGAGTGGCGCCACGAGCCAATACAAAAAAGACGAGCACTGGCAGCGGTGATCACCTAGAGCGAGAGCACTCAGCTCAGCAGAGCTCCACCAACCCACCATCCCACGTACAACTTGCCAGATCGAAACCACAGCGCACGCGACACCCCACCGCGTGCCGAAAGCTGCTGCCGGTCTCCGCCCACAGATAGCGCGGAGCCCCGTCGGCAGCGACGATGGGCCGGAAGCGCGCGGTGCTGGTGGGCATCAACTACCCGGGCACGGAGGGGGAGCTCATGGGCTGCCTGAACGACGTGGTGCGCATGCGCCGACCGTTTCGGCTTTGACGACGCCGACATCCGCGTCCTCGCCGACGCCGACCCGCCCACGCCTCCACCCACGGGCGCCAATATCCGGCTGGAGCTCGAGCGGCTGGTCGAGGCGGCGCGCCCCGGGGACGCCCTCTTCTTCCATTACAGCGGCCACGGGCTGCAGCTGCCGGCCGAGACCGGCCAGGACGATGACACAGGCTACGACGAGTGCATCGTGCCCTGCGACACCAATCTCGTCAAAGGTTAAGGTGGCAATTAAGTTAGTCCTCTTAATCCGTTTGCTGCTACTCTCTGATTGTAGCTACGTTCTGTGATAAGATCATGCGTGATTTTCTTCGTCTGACAGACGTTAGTTCAGATTATCAGACACGACTTAAGCTCCTTCCTTTACAAGTGTCTGGCAAGTGGAGTGACAAAGTTTCTTGTACGCGCAAATTCAAAAAAAAGTTTCTTGTACGCGCTGCAGATCAAGATTTCACGGAGCTGGTGCGGAAGGTCCCCGATGGCTGCCTCTTCACCATGGTGTCCGATTCATGCCACAGCGGCGGCCTCATTGACAAGACCAAGGAGCAGATCGGGAACAGCACCAAGCAGAGCAAGGCCCAGCAGCGGCAGCGGCCACCGTCCTTCGGCGCCAACCTGTGCGCCTCACTCGTCGGGGCCGTACGGGGTGCGCTCGAGTACATCGGCATCCGCCACCCTCGCCGCGCCCATCAGCAGCAGAGCGGCGAGGAAGCGAAGGCACAGGCCTCCCATGCCGCCACCATCACGAGCCGGTCGCTTCCTCTGTCGACGTACATCCGGATGCTCAGGGAGCAGACCGGGAAGGACGACGTCGGCGTGGGTTCGATCCGGACGACGCTGTTCCACCACTTCGGCGACGACGCCACGCCCAAGATCAAGAAGTTCGTCAAGGCCATGGTGGGCGGCAAGCTCCAGCACAGCTCTGACCAGGTCACCGCCGCCGCCGCCACGGGCACGCAGCTGACGCCGAACGCTACGCCGGGCGACCACGAAGGCGTGGACCAGGCCGACGCTCTCGGTCCAGCCATGGAGCAGGACGTGCGGAGCGTCGAGGAGGCGTACGCCGGGGCCGCGGCGAGGGCGCCGCCACGGAACGGCGTCCTGATCAGCGGCTGCCAGACGGACGAGAGCTCGGCGGACCTGACCACGGCGGACGGCGCGTCCTACGGCGCTCTCAGCAACGCCATCCAGGCCGTCCTCGCGGAGGAGAAGCGCGGGAAGGTGGTGACCAACAGGGATGAGCATGTTGATGCTGCCTTCATCTGCTAATTTGCTGGAGCATGAGTTTGCCGTGCAGATTTAACGACGTGTTTGCAGTTTGCAGTTTGCCTATGGATGGGGAAATTCTCCTGTCCCGAGTGCCAACTGTGGCAGCGATTCAAATTTTCGGTTTTGCCAAGTTTGGACAACCGGCGAGATGACCGGGATCTCGCTAGTTTGAGTGATTTTGGACCTTTAATCAGTAGTCCAGGACTGCTTAAATTTGGCTGAAATCCGATCAACATTTTGAGGAAATTTGGAAAAAAACAACCTGCTTGAATTTGGTTTGAATTTCATGTCACATAAGATTTTCGAATAAAATTACAGACATTTTGGTACCTACTACAGATTCTAAGAATAAACGTGGGGTCTATGAACTCGCAACCATGTAAAAATCCAGTTTTTTTATACACCGTTGACCACCGCGCACCCCGTGGGCCCAATCTCAACCTTTATTCCCACTTCTCTTTTGGCCTTCTCCCTTCTCTCATTCCCCGACTCCTTCCCACACTAGTAGGGAAAAACTCATTAGTGGTGCACCACCTTTGGTCTTCTGTGGCATATAGCGGGTGCGCCACAGATACGTCGCCACTAAATTGTAATTCTGTGACGCACGCCCATATGCGCCACAGAAAGACCAAGATTCTGTGGCGCACCCACCACCATGCGCCACAGAAATATTTCAGTGGCGCATCCCACAGACATGCGCCACTGAATATGGTGCGTCACAGAATAATATATACATGTGCCACACAGAATACTTTTACAGGTATTCGCGATTTGTTGCTTCCCGCTGTACAAATACAGGTATATTACAGGATATATACAGACATAATAGAAACAATAATACATTTGACACGGTATATGAAAACAGACACATTACTGTGTCATCACATTACTTAGAGACCGATATATATACATATAGTGACAAGTGCCGAATTTTTATACAAGTCTTGGTACAAAAGTTCATCATCTCATTACAAATGAAGTGGTCACCGCCTACACTAGGATCAAATAGAGTACATCCGCGATGATGGTGAGCAAGAGCGGGAGCACGATCATGGAGCATTCTTCTTGATCGGCTCCGGGAATGGTTTATAGCAGTCTTTCGTCGTCCACGTCCTGGTGTCATGCTGCATATCTAAGCGTTCTTCGATCTCCCTCTGAGGCAACCCTGGAGATGGATTGAAATATATTGGTTAATAATATAAATAGAGTATTATTTATTCATATAAGTGGATAAGTCTATAATAAAGAAAATAAAGAACCACTTCTTGCAAGTGAGGCAAGGATTTCTTTTATAATACATCCTACCTCTGGCGTTGTGTAAGGCCCCCCCCTTTTGTGTTCACATCTTCGATGATGATTTCCGATAACTTAATCTGGATGCGATGGAAGTCTTCTCTAAGATCAGCATCAGTGATTTCCCCCGCAAATTTGCCCCATTCTCGGATACTAGATGGCATCCTCATCTTCTCTGCATCCCGGACAAACCCTTTAAGGTGATGGAGGACGTAGAAGGCCTCCTTCACGCTGCCAGGCTTCTGCTTGATGCAAGGGAACTCGGTCACATGCTTGAACCGGTGTTTGTTGTCATTCTTGAGACATTCCCCCTTCTTTTCGAAGTGGTCTCCCTTTTGGGCGTAGCCCTCGAGAGTCTCATCGAGAGCATCCTTTATTCTGGTGTAGTCTTTCTTGATGCTCAAACTCACCGAGTCAAAATAAGTGGCAGAGGACCACTTCGGGTTTAGGATGATGAGTGTGCAGTATGTGTCCCCGCTCAACACAAATGAAACGGAATGTTGGAAATGATCAGCAATGGAAGAAATCTACATGAAAGCATAAGTTACGACGGCGGCGAGCGGATGTGTACTTACTCGGGAAAAAAGGCACAAGAAGGTTGTTCTTCCTCTTGTTGTTTAGCATGAACCTCTGGAGGTACTCCGTCGCCATGGTCCGTGTCCCTGATCCTTCCACCAGCTGGCTGTCACGCATGTAGTAGAGATCCGCTACCGCGACGTACGGGTTTGCATCTCTCTTGATCTTCATCGCCAGATGGAGCGTGTATAGGCGGACCAAGTTATAGTCCAGCCGTCTAGAGTGAAAAAGCTTAAAGACGTCCTCATACGCTATGAAGAACAGATCCGCGGGGGCTTCATGGACGAAGTCCAAGTCCTTTGGCACCTTGGCCGTGAACACCGGGTAATTTGGATGCTCGTCTTTAAGGAGGCCCTCTAGCACCAAGATAACTTGATGCAAAGAGTGCATGGGTCCACGTGCGAGGCGGAGCAGCTCCGGAGGCAGTATCGGTTTACCAGCTTCATGAACTCGGGTCAAGCCATCCGCACGGGGTGATACCATGTCTTCATGACCCCGGATAGTCTTAGGAGCTGGCTTCATCTCTGGGGATGCTGGGGGTGCTAACCCCTCACAAACCGACTTACGCAGTGTGCCAGGGCTGAAAACGTTAGCCGGTTTGTGTAGATCTTGATCGCCGGCCTCCGGAGGCGTGTCTTGAGATAAACCCTGAAAGGTCAGGCGCTGTGTGCATGTAGTGGGACGACCAGGTGGATCGCCGTGAGCGCGGAAGGTTGTTGATGATGTCGAAAAAGTTGCAAAGGCCAAACAACGTATCACGGACGTGCTCGTCCATTATCCCTCGGATCGCAACGGGAAGTATCTGCGTCATCAGCACGCGACAATCGTGAGACTTCATCCCGCTGAATCTCTTCTTCGTTGCGTCCAGATATCTGCTTATCTTCCCCGCGTAACCTTGATGAAATTTGACTCCTAGGAGGAAACTGCTCGAGCTCCTCCGAACTCATAGTGAAGCAGGCAGCAGGAAGCACTACCGCGTTCTTCTTTACCCTTTTGCGGCGACCTTGAGTCCCTTCTGTCTGATCATCATCATCGTCGTCATCACTATCGGGGGCCTGAAGATCTTTCCTGATGCCAACCCATTTCAGATCGTATCTTGCTTTCGTCCCATCCTTGGTCCTATCTGACATGTTGCAAAGTGTGCCAAGCAGACTCTCGGTAACATTCTTTGTAATGTGCATTACATCGAGGCTATGGGGCGTGTGGAGAACCTTCCAGTACTCCAAGTTGTCGAAAACAGACCTCGCTTTCCATACACCCAGTAGCGGATCTACCATCGGTCGCTTCTTTCCCGGCGCAGGGCACTCCTCCCAATTTTTCAAAAGCTCGTCGATTTCTACGCCGCTCCTCGGGCGCGGGGCTCTTTCGAGCTCGTTTTTACCATTGAACAAATCACCGTGTTTCCTCCACGGGTGATCCATGCGAAGCCACCTTTGAGCCCCTGGGAACACGGTTTCGAAGACCCGGGATCCCTTGGTAGCTAGACATGCGGGGTCTCACTTGACACATGCGCAGAATCCATGGCCTACCTGGGCCGATACATATGAGTAACCAGGATAGTCCTGCACCGTCGTGAGTAACGCGGCTCTCATATCGAAATAATCTCTAGTGTAGGCATCCCACGTACGGGCTAGCGTCTCCCACAACGTGGCTAACTCCTCTTTCAACAGCCTGAGATACAGATGTATGTCGATACCTGGTTGTTTCGGCCTCTGAATGAGAATACTCATGTGTATGTACCTTTGCTTCGTGCACAGCCACGGGGGAAGGTTGTAAGGCCATACAAACACGGGCCAGGTGCTATGCGTGCTACTCTGGTTGCCGAACGGATTGAGTCCATCGGTGCTCATACCCAGCCTGACGTTCCTTGCGTCGCCCCCAAAATTTTCTAAGGCGATGTCCAATGCTTCCCACTGGCTAGCGTCTGAAGGGTGTGTCAGTATCCTGCCCTTCTCCGGATCTTCTTCGGGCTTCTCCCTTTCCGCGTGCCATTGCATGAGCTTTGCTTCCTTAGGGTCCACGAAATACCGCTGCAGACGGGGAGTGATAGGAAAGTGCCATACAAATTTTCGAGGAACTTTCTTGTTCCCACTCTTGTACCGTCCGTGGCCGCACACCGGACATGTGGTTCTGTCCTTGTACTCACCCCGATAAATTGCGCAATCATTGATGCAGGTGTGGTATTTAACGTGCGGTAGGTCAAGAGGGCACACGACTTTCTTGGCCTGCTCGATACTAGTTGGCAATGTGTTCCCCTCGGGAAGACGATCGTGCATGAATTGCATGTTCTTGTTGAAGCTCACGTCGGTCCATTTTTTTCCGCCTTCATCTCCAGGGCATCAAGCGTTACTTGCAAGCGCGTATCCTGTGGCCGACACCCAGGATACAACGGAGTCTTCCCGTCTATCTCCATTTGCGCCAGCTTGGCTTTCTCTCTGGCTGCAGCTCTGGTGTTGCTCGTCTCCTTGAGGAGAAGTTCTTGAACTTGAGCGTCCTGCAAGGCCGAAATTAGCGGGGTCTGCGTGTTCGCCAATTTTAGTACTTTTTCAAAGTAGGCTTGACACAAAAGGTAAATTCTCTAGATATGCAACTAAGGTGAATTTACCTATATGACAAGCTAGCAACTAAGCAATGTACACGAAGTAAAGACGGTAAACAAGGATAGAGGTAACCGAAAGTGAAAGCACTCGGAGACACGGATGTATTCCCGAGGTCCTCCTTTTTAGTGGAGTACGTCTCGTTGGAGAGGTGTGAACCAACACAATGGTTCAACAGCCACAAAGGTTTCACCTTCTTCTCCGATGAACCGCACCACAAAGGTTTGGTTCACCTTCAACTATCGAAAACCTTCAAGGCGGAGTCTGGAGCCTTTACAACAACAATCCGGGGCACAACCCACAACTGGATTGGGGGATCCCGAACGGCTATAATCTGTCATAAAGACAACAAGTGAGTACAACAAGGGGCTAGGTTTTCCCAATGAAAACTCTAGCAAATGGTCCCTTAAGTGAATGAGGGGGAAATGTAAATCGGCTTGGTGAAGATGTAGATCCGGGCCTTCTCCTTCAATCCTCCAAAGATCAATGAGTTTGGGTGGAGGGATTGGGAGATCTAGTGATTCTTGAGCTTGCAATAATGGTGTCTTCAAGTTTGGGCGAGCTACTTGTCTCAAGGTAGGTGAAGGGGTATTTATACCCCTCTCCAAAAAGTGGCCGTTGAGATATCCTGCGCGAGCCCGGCCTGGGGCCTGCTTGGCCGGCTTGGAGGCCGGCCTCAAAAGTCAATCGCTGGGAACCCCGGCCTGGGGCTGGCCTGGAGTCACTTAAGGCCGGCAGGGTTTCTAAAGGGCCCGGCCTGACTCCCGGCCCGAGGGAGGCCGGCAGGCCATCTGAAGAACCCGGCCTGGGGAGCCGGCCTGGCCGGGCCAGCTCGCGTCGAGGCCGACCAGGGGTCGGAGACACCCGGCCTGAGCCCGGCCTAGACCCGGCCTGGGGAAGGTCGGCCAGCAACCAGAAGCACCCGGCCTGGGGGAGGCAAGCCCGGCCAGGCCGGCCGGAGGCCGGCTTTCCTGAGCATTTTCTCCAGATTTCGAACAACTTCTCTCCATTCCCTTTTTGCACTTTAGAGAGATCTTCTCTTGTAATTTTTCTGTGTGCACTTAACAAATGGTTAAAACACTCCAAGTGTTGTGATCAAACAACAAAACAAGGATTAGAGGACACATGTCCTTTCAATCTCCCCCTTTTTGATGTTTGATGACAACACATGGATTTGCCAATAAACATATCTAGTTCAAGCATTGAGCAAAGTTTTTAATTGAAACTCCCCCTTGAAATTATAAGCCAACAATAGGTATACAAGGAAAACAGGCTCATAAGAGAACAAAGGTATGCAAACAAAAGATACTATGTGAGCAAAAGATAGAAAAAATTTCTCACCATAGTCTTCATATGAGTAGAAGATTTATCTTACCATGGAGGACTTCATATGAGAGAATAACTGGGAATTACATATCCTCGCAATAGTCATGAACTTCATATGAATAGATAAACCGGGAAGGTCCTTACAATAATCATAATGGAGTTCCATAATAGCCTTACAATAGTCCATGATACATAAGTTCATTGATACAAACCAAAGAGACTTCAACTAAAAACGAGTGCAAGAAAAACGCAAATGGAAATAGATGCAATGCAAATCCCCGGAGATCTCTCTCCCCCTTTGGCATCAAGACACCAAAAAGGGAGAAAGAGAAGTGGAGAGCCCACAAGATCACACACTGTAGTCACCGGATCCATCTTCAGACTCCTCATCTTCAGAAGCAGCATTATCCACAGCATCATCCACAGCCGGACCGAAGCTTGATTCAGCAACATTTCCAGGCCATAAGGACCAAGTGAGGAGGCATCATCACCGAACCAATAGGTATTCTTGGACTTCCATGTATTTTCAGAGACCTCCTCGGAGCTAGATGGATAGGAGAGTTCGAGCTTGGTCATAATTGCTCGCTGATTGCGGTTGTAAGCCTTTTGCTTTTGGTATGCCTTGAAACCCTTGTCTTGGAAATCACAAAAGAAGCAGTTCATCCTCTGGATTACCTTCTCGAGGCCATGTTTCTTCTTCACACGAGCTTCAACATCAGGTGCTTCCGTGTTAGAGCTAGGGCCAGCTGCAGTGGAGGGGCGACGGGAACGCTTGCCCTTGGCTTGAGGAGTAGCAGCAGCCCTGGCAATCAACTCGGCAGCAGTAGGCAAATGGTGGAGTGTGGGGCTGACCCTTGAGTAGTTGTTGAGGAGAACTTGATCAACCTTTTTTAGCAAACAACCTCTGCAGATATGGACCATAGATAGGTAACTTTTTGTTGATAACCACAGAGTGCATCTCCTGCCACATATAATCCATAATGTCCAGTCTCCTGTTCCTTTCCTTGGAGGAAACAATGTGAAAAAGTAGATTGACCAGCCACTTGCGAACCTCTCCCTTTTCACCATACTTTGGATTAATAGTGTTCCTCAAGATGGTGTGAATAGTGTGCCAAAAAGGAGTCATAAAAGTAACCTTGGGAACATGAAGAAGTCCAGCCTCACGAGGGTAGCAATGGGCAAGTCCTTGTTCTGCCTTCATCATTGTGCTAACATGAATACAGGTGAAGGAATAAGGCTCAAAAGGTGCCTCCACAATGCCAAAAAGAGCACCAAACTCTACAAGTGTAGCCTCACACTTGATACCAGCACACATCCAAGTCATAGTCCTTGGTCCCTCCCGAGAGAAATAAACAGTGGCATAAAACTCCCTAAGCAATTCCAGAGAAAAACTATCCTTGGCATCCATGAGAGAGCTAATACCATGATAATCCATAACCGCCATCACGTCCGGCCACACATCCCGTGCTTGATCCAAATCAAAGTAGTATGCAGGAACATGATCATTGACAAGAGATGACACAACAAATTCATGCACTAACTCATGCATCTTGCAATAGAATCTTCTATCAGTGCTAGCGCGTTTCCCAAAAGCATAGGGATTGAATACTAAGCGGTCAATCTCAAACTCTCCAGGGGGTATCTTGGTCCAATTATCACGAACCGGTTTAGCCGGATTAACAATAGTACCTTTCTTCTTCTTGGGGAGACCGGCCTTCTTGCGAGCAGTGGGAGGGGGTGACGAAGTTGTGCCTTGTCCTTGCTTGCCTTGCTGGCCTTGCTAGAACGAGGGACTTCCTCCCAATCATCCTCCCAACCATCCATCCTTGCTTGAGATGGGCTGGAAACTTCAAACTGAGAAAAAAGCTCCAAGAACACCAACAATGGAGTGCAGCTCCCCCAATCCTTCACTATTTGAGAACTTAGTTGGATAGAAAGGTATATCGGGAGGAGGGCTTTCAGATCTGGGTGGTGAGGTGGTGGGGGAGGGGTTCCGTGGAGAGGGAGGGAGTTGGGGAAGCTTGGGGCGCCATGGGGGTGGTTGATTTTCGGGGGAGGGAGCAAGGAAGAAGAAGGGGGCACGAATTGACTTTGGGGCGGCGCCCCCCCGTTTAAGTGGCTCCCGACGCCCCGGCCTGGCCGGCCTCGGGCCGGGCTGGTACCCGACACCGCCGGCCTTGAACCCGGCCTCGCCTAGGCTGGGCAGACCCCTGACGCAGCCGGCCTCCAACTGGCCTTGATCCGGCCTCGCCTAGGCTGGGCAATGCTCCGATGCAGCCGGCCTTGTCCGCGGCCTCTGCTAGGCCGGGCAGTATCCAGATGCCGCCAGCCTCTGAGGCTGTCCCCGGCCTCCCTGAAAGAGCATGGTGCCCCCATGTGTGGTTTTGGTAATTAATGACAATCCTTATGGACTAATGTTTGCATTGATATATCCTTAGATCTTGTCCATAGGAAAAGGTTGGAGTTCATGTGTTGGACTCTAGAAGATTATAAGATGACCAAGATCTTATTAAATGGTTTATATGAAGAATGGTCATGTATAGAGTTGAGCATATTACAAGCATGTCTTGAAGAATGAGATGGCGTGGATATTCATGTTCACCTTCAAGACATCATCTTTGTGAAGAGAGAAGGAAAGATACAAGTTGATCAAGGCTAAGTGCAAAGAATGGATTCAAGTGATCAACACACAAAGCTACATGTTGTACCATGTGGGATCTTGTGATCCAATGGTATGGTAAGCAATTGTCTATATAGCTTTGTGAACTAACCCATATACATGTGTGTGTGTGGAGTATCTATGTGGGGTTAGGTATCTTCCCATGGGCATGCATCAAAGGAAGATTTCATATAGCCCATGGCGGATGACGTCAAGCGGTGGTCGTCATCAAGATAATGGCCAAGTGAAGATGTTCCTTAAAGTGGCTCTCCCATATTGTGTATGGGGGAGCATTTCACAAGTCTTCATCAAGCGGAGCGCAATCAAGAAAGGTGATCCAACTTGAGGTGATCAAGATCGTCATCATCTAGCTCAAGTGGATTGCGCAAGGCAAAGGTATGACCTTGATAGGGTTTCTATTTTACCGGTCTCATGGTGTTAGTAAGAGACCGGATTATAGGATAGATGCCACACTTTCAAGAGGGGCTCTCGAATAAGTAACTTGATCGTATCATTCGGAGAGAGCTCAAACCTTTGCATACTTGGCATCATCTTTCTTGGTTCTTATTTGGCTTTACTCCATGTGTGGTTTTAGAGCTTGTCATGATCTTCACGGCAAGCTCAAGTTCATCAAAAACGGATTTCGTATGGAAAACTTATTGCGTTTTTGGTGTTGGAGGTTTTACCGGTCGTTCTATTTTCGAGAGGTTTAACCTTTCCACATTTGGTTTTATGATTCATTGTTGGACAATGATGGTTCTCTGTATATTCTTGATGAGCTCGTTGTTGTGATTCCAACGAGCCAAAGATCATCAAAAACGGAGTCCGGATGCAAAAGATATTGTCGTTTTGGTGTTTGATGTTCCTGCTGTTTTCTAAGGGGCGGTAGTACCGCCCGGTACCGCCCGAGGTACCGCCGGAGCAAACAGAAGGCTGTTTTCAGCGGTACCAAAAGCGGTGGTACCGCCGGGGCGGTAGTACCACTACCCGTGGCGGTAGTACCGCTGCCTGGAGCCCGTTTTCAGCCTGTTTTAGTGCTCTAACTTCCCGGGGCGGTAGTACCGCTACCCGGGGCGGTAGTACCGCTGCCTGGAGCCCGTTTTCAGCCTGTTTGAGTGTTCTAACTTCCCGGGGGCGGTAGTACCGCTGGGGCCAGCGGTAGTACCGCCCCGGCGGAATCTGCACCCAACGGTTGGATTTTGGGATGACCTATTTAAGGGGCCTTCTTCCCCAATGGTTCCCCAACCTTTCTAGCAAGTTTTGCCCTCCATTGTTGACCTCCAAAAGCTTGCTTTCTCTCAATCCCTCCAATGATTCTTGCTCATTCTTGAGGGAAACAAGAGAGGAGATCTAGATCTACATCTCCACCAATCAATCTCTCCTCTAAGTGAGGGGAGCATATTGGATCTAGATCTTGGGATTCATTTGTTGCTTCCTTGCTCTTCCTCTCATCTTCCTCCATAGCATTAGTTGCTTTGGTGGGATTTGAGAGTGAATTGCTTTGAGCACTTCTTGTGTTCTTGCCATTGCATTAGGTGCATCGGTTTGAGTTCTCCACGGTGATTCGTGGAGTTGAAGTTTGAGAAGCTCATTACTCTTTGTGGTTCTCCTTGCATCTTGGGTTGCTTGTAACCCTAGGTGCCTTTGTGAGTCTCGGAGGAAGTCCGAGGCATTGTTGGGAGGCTCCAACTCATTGTGGAGTTCCCCGACCTTTGTGTATCGGTTTGGTCAACGCCTTCAAGTCGACCTCATAGTGGAACGAGCCAATCCCTCACGGGTGAAGCTCACGGAGAATAGGGTGAGCACATCCGTGCTATTGGAGCGCCTAGGTGGCTCCACACCCCTCCAACGTAGACGTACTTCCATTGGGAAGGAACTACGGGAAACATCTCCTCGTGTCCACTTTGCGGTTACTTCTATACCCAAACCCTTTACTTATGCATTTACCTTTGTGATAGCCATCGAGCTTGAAGTTATCTATTGCTATCACTTAGTTGTTAATCTTGCTTAGCTTAAGTTGTTGGTGCACATAGGTGAACCTAGCTTGTTTAGGTTTTGTGCTTGATAAATTAAACGCTAGTTTTATTCCGCATTTATTCAAGCCTAAACCGTAATTATTTTAAAACGCCTATTCACCCCCCCTCTAGGCGACATTCTCGTTCTTTCACTCCCTGCTGAGTAGCTGTAGTGATTGCCTTCAACAAGATAAAATTTCGAAAACTTGATTGCCTCTTCGCTGAGAAACTGCCGGATTCAAGGTTGTGTGTCAAGTGGGGGGAAATGCATGCAAGAAGAAATCCACACATATCCAATGGAGAAAATCGATAAAACCCAAACGAACACATTGGATATGCACCAAAATAAAACCAAATAAATATGCAATAAAATCTCAAATAAGAACCAACTCTTCATAAGAAGACGGCGGTGGCCTAGGCCACCATGTATGAGTGTGTGGTGTGACACCGCGAAGATATATCTTGGGTTCACGGCCACTACTCGTCATTTAAGCTCACAATTCATAGAGACAAATATAGAGAAGCAAATGATTTCTTAATGTTGGCATAATGGGGGGAGGGATGGTCCAATGTATTAGGGCCGCACTCCCCTATGTCCATCCCTACACCTAAACCAAATAGATAGTCAAGAAATAGTTGTGTATGCAAGATAGTCAAGTCACGCTCCTTGAATCCACGATATTTAGCTCATGCCTCAAAAAAGTGAATCTTGCTTCATCAAGTGGCTTCGTGAACATATCGGCAAGTTGATATTTGGTTGGAATATAGCCAAGCTCAATGTCACCATGGGTAATGTGATCACGAATAAAATGATGACGAATCTCAATATGCTTCGTTCTTGAGTGTTGCACCGGGTTGTGACCAATCTTGATAGCACTTTCATTGTCACACAAAAGAGGCACTTTGTCACAATGGACACCGTATTCCTTTAAAGTTTGCCTCATCCATAGCAATTGAGTGCAAACACTAGCGGCTGCCACATACTCCGCTTCGGTGGTGGAGAGAGATATACAATTTTGCTTCTTAGAAGACCAACTCACCAAGGACCTACCAAGGAATTGGCACGCCCCGGAAGTTGATTTCCTATCATCCTTACAACCAGCCCAATCCGAATCCATGTACCCGGCAAGAGAGAAGTTGGAGCCCTTAGGATATCACAAACCAAACCTTGGGGTATAAACCAAATATCGAAGGATTCTATTGACCGCCTTCATGTGGCTTTCTTTGGGAGCCGCTTGATACCTTGCACACACCCCTACTCTCAACACAATATCGGGTCTAGATGCACAAAGATAAAGCAAAGAACCAATCATAGAGCGATAAAGTTTTTGATCAACATCAATACCCTTTGGATTAAGTTCAAGATGACATTTGGTGTCCATAGGAAACCTCTTCTCTTTAGCATCTTGCATCTTGAACCTCTTGAGCATGTCTTGGGTGTACTTGGCTTGAGAAATGAAAGTCCCTTCACTCAATTGCTTGATCTCAAAACCAAGAAAGAACTTCAACTCTCCATCACAGACATCTCAAACCTATCGGTCATAAGCTTTGAAAATTCATCATTAAAAGCTTTGTTAGTTGAGCCAAAGATAATATCATCCACATAGAGCTGGCATATGAAAAGCTCCCCTTTAACCCTCTTGGTAAAGAGGGTGGGATCGATTTGCCCCACTTCAAATCCACGGTCTAGCAATAGCTCTCTTAGGTGCTCATACCAAGCACGAGGTGCTTGTTTGAGACCATAGAGCGCCTTATCAAGCTTGTAGACATGGTTAGGGAACTTTGGGTCCTCAAATCCCGGTGGTTGCTTAACATATACCAACTCCTTTAGATGACCATTAAGAAAAGCACTTTTCACATCCATTTGTTGCAATTTAAAGTTATGATGTGATGCATATGCAAGAAGGATAGCCACGGGAGCAAAGGTCTCTCCAAAATCAATGCCTTCAACTTGAGAGTACCCTTGAGCCACCAATCTTGCCTTGTTCCTCACAACCATTCCATGTTCATCTTGCTTGTTCTTGAATATCCACTTTGTGCCTATAACATTGCGGCAATCTTTTGGCTTCTCAACTAAATTCCACACTTTGTTGCGCTTGAAGTTATTGAGTTCATCATGCATAGCTTCCAACCAATCCGGGTCTTCAAGAGCTTCAAACACTTTCTTTGGTTCCACCATGGAGATGTGTGCTTGATGCTCACTAAAGCTTGCCAATTGACCTCTTGTGGTAACATTGCGACTTGCATCACCAATGATAGCTTCAAGATAATGACTCTTTATTTCCAAATCTCTTTTAACTCTTGCTTTACGACGGGCTTCGATATCTCTATTGGATCTTAGAGGTATCACTTGATCATCTTGATCATTTGAGTCCCCGTCTTGACCAGAATGTTGACCTTGATCATCATTTTGCACATATTCAACAATAGAAGGAGAGGGTTGATCTTGGTCGTGACCCAACATGAGATGGATTACTTAAAAATAGGGATCCAACTTTCTAGCTCTTGCCAGTCGAATTAAATATGTAAGAGTAAGCATTTTGATTACACAATTGTGAAAAGATTATTTCTGTTAACAGATGGCCTTTAACATGCCACTGGAAATATTAAGTATTATATGTGAAATGAAATTGTTTACATTTACACCTTAGATTGGTAAAAGAGTAAGTGACAGTGTGTGACCTGTTAGGCATAGCCATGATAATTTACTTATTTGAAACAGGTTCCACCCCGAAGAATATCCAGCAGGTGAAAAGGAATTGTTCCCTTCAAATTTGGGATATTGCCAGGCTGGTATGATGTTTGTCAGATGCATATGAACTCTTCATCTAATTTATTTCTGTACTGTGTGTGCATCAGATTAAAAAGTCAATGTCTTCAACAGGATCGGACGTACCATATGATTCCATGAATTTATACAACATCCTTTGGTTAGCACCATTGCCGTCAAATGACACGAAAGCTTCGTTAGCACCAGGTATGCTGATACTGGCTACTCTACTTTGTTTCTGCTTTAAAGAATTACAGAGTATTGTCTTGAACAGAAGCTGTTCATGTTTGTGCTTTGTTCCTATTCAAGAACTCGCAAAACGGCTTCCTTTTTTAACACACTAACTGACTTGGCATTTTATGATCAACATTTGCAATCATCCATGAGTGTTAGTCGTCTTGGATGCACATCCTGATGGAATTATTTACCAAGATACGATAAGGGAATATGTCCAGATTGTACGGACACTATATGAAGGTCTGATTTCTCACTGTACCTATTGCTGTGAGACAAATGCTTATATTGAAAGACATATGATAACCTTACTGTTCTCCGAGTAATCCTACATATGATTTTGGGGACCATGCTGCTGATGTCAATTATCTAAATGATGCCAACGCAACTCCAGCAGAAAGAATTTTCATTTGCTGACACTGGTAGCCATCCAAAGGATTTTCTATTTTTGCCACTGTGTGATTTCATCTCCGGAGAGCAAACATCAAGTTTGGCCTGCTAGCATCAACAATAGGAGAGTTTGGTTCTTGCATAGCAACTTGGTTAACTTGAGGAGGGTTTTGAACTTGTTCTTGGGTTGGTGCATCATTTGCTTCCATGGGGGCGTCGGTTCAACTTGTGATGATGTAGTCTCCACTTGAGTGGAGCTTGGACTTGCTTGACTTGCTTGAGGAGGCTCATGATGGATCTCAACAGGGCGATAGAAGCCAACGCCCATTCTCCTTATAGCATCTTGAGGTTCCTCATTATCTACATCACAACCATGAAATTGCGCCACTTGGGAGCCGTCATTCTCATCAAACTTCACACTACAAGATTCCACAACTCTCCCTAAGGATTTGTCGTAGACTCTATAAGTGTGAGAGTCCGCACCGTAACCAACAAGAATACCCTCTAAAGCTTTAGGTTCAAATTTAGATAAACGAACACCTTTGATTTTGTAGAAACACTTACAACCAAACACACGGTAGTAGGAGATATTGGGCTTGTTGCCGGTAAGCATTTCATATGGAGTTTCCTTTTAACCAACACGAAAGAATAACCGGTTTGATGAGTGACACGTCGTGGAGATGGCCTCGGCCCAAAAGAAAAGTGGAGACTTAAACTCCGCCAACATGGACCTTGCCATATCCATGAGAGTTCGGTTCTTCCTCTCGGCTACACCATTTTGTTGAAGGGTATATGCAGCGAAATATTGATGACGAATTCCCTCTTCACTAAGAAACTCATTTAGGGTGTAGTTCTTGAACTCGGAGCCATTGTCACTTCTAATGGCCAATATGGGAACATTGTGTTGACGTTGAACTTCATTGGAGAAGTCGATGACGACTTGTTGAATCTGATCTGTGTTGACGTTGAACTTCATTGGAGAAGTCGATGACGACTTGTTGAATCTGATCCTTCGACTTGAAGAAATAAACCCAAGTAAATCTTGAATAATCATCAACAATCACCAAACAATACTTCTTCCCACCAAGACTCGGTTGAGGAACACCAAAGAGATCAACATGAAGAAGTTCCAATTTCCTCTTTGATGAGATGATGGTCTTGCTTGAGTGGGGAGAATCATGCATCTTTCCTTCAACACAAGCCCTACAAAGACGATCTCTAGAAAAAGAAACATCTCTTTTAGTCCAAGAATGTGGCCACCCTTGTGAAGACTTTGCAAAGTTCTCATTGACATGGGACAAGCGGCGATGCCACAACCATCCCACGTCGGCCTTTCCGAATAGGCATATTGCTTGAGTGTTGGTTGACCCCGAAAAGTCCACCACAAACAACTCATTTTCAACATACCCAACGAACATGACCTTTAGAGTCTTGCTCCTCAAGAGTACCACCATATCAATAGTAAAATGGACATCAAAGTTCATCTTATTAAGTGCACGAACGGACATAAGATTGTAACCGAGGGACTCGACAAGCATGACATTTACAAGGGTGATATCCTTTGCAACTACCACCTTGCCGAGACCCTTTACCTCAGCTCTTGACTTGTCACCATAAGAGACGGTTGAGTGATTTATATTTGGTCCCAACTCCGTCATAATCTCCTTGCTTCCGGTCATATGACTAGTGCATCCACTATCAACCACCCATTTAGACCCACCGGAAGCATAGTCCTACAAGAAATCATTGCTTGGATTTAGGTACCCATTTCTCAATGGGTCCTCTTTTGTTAGCAACAAGGGTCTTAGGAACCCAAATAGAATAAGCAATGTAACCATCATAAGGACCAACATATTTTGCATAACATCCCCATAATAATCAACATAAAGAATGTAGTTGGGGTTGTTATGCCCCGCAAAATCACTACGAGTGGTCTTGCCCCTAGTGGCATCACCACCCGCAATGGAAGTCTTGACTTGTGCGGGCTTGGTCTTGTTCTACTTGTTGTTGCTCATTTTCTTCTTTGCCTTGGCAACATAACCAAGACCCTCCTTCCCTTTGTGTGGCTTTTGCTCAAACACATGAGCAACAACCTTTGCTTTACCTTTGGGAATAGAGGTCTTGGCACTAGTGGCCTTGGCAAGATCCACCTTCAACCTAGCATTTTCCTCAATAACATTTGCATGATCACAAGAGGGAGTAGAGGTACTAGGTGAGTTAGATTTAGAAAGTTGAGTTTGTAGTTGCTCATGAGACTTGACTAGAAGAGAGTGAGTCGTTTCCAAGGCCTTGTGAGCCTTGTCAAGCTTCTCAATATCCCCAATGAGTCTAGCATTAGCAACCACAAATTCGGCTTTCTCCTTTTTAGTCACTTTATATTTAGCATTAACAAGATCTCTTTCTTTAATGATTTTAGAGATTATTTCATCATTAGCACTATCAAGAGACTCTAGTCTTTCCTCAAGAGAAACTCTATAGTCATGTTCTTCTTTAAGAGAGGCATTCAAGGATGCTATAGTGATAGAGTCCTCTCTCTCAATGCGACATTTGTCCTCAAGAAGGTCTTCGGCCTTACCAAGTTGACTCATGAGAGCCTCAACATGCTTCTTGGCTTCACCTTGCAAGTTAGTCACAAAAGTATCGAAAGCAACAAGTTCTTTCTTAATTGCAAGACTCGTGACATCATCCATTTCATGCATAGTCTTAGGGGTGGATGATGATACCTCGGTGACCTTGGCCATGAGGCAACGAGCGTTGTTGTTGTTGTTGTTGTTGTTGTTGGAGATGTTCTCATTGGGGGATTCAAAGAGAGAAGATGAAGGAGTTGAGACAATGGCCAATGCGGCCACCTCACG
This sequence comes from Poa pratensis, assembly GCA_947311845.1. NCBI lineage: Eukaryota > Viridiplantae > Streptophyta > Magnoliopsida > Poales > Poaceae > Poa > Poa pratensis. The sequence goes on from CAMZMU010000065.1 coordinate 18,244,381, forward strand.
AGTGGGTTCTTCTTCTTCTTCGGAATCATCGGAAGGGTACTCTTCTTGAGTCATCAACACAATTCTTGGTGCTTTCTTGAAGAATGGTTTCCTCTTGATGATTTGCTTCTTTTGAACCAACTTTGATTGATCCTTGGTATAAGCCTTCCACCATGTTCTTCTCTATTATCATAAGGGCAATCTTTGATGAAGTGATACTTGTCATGACAATTGTAGCAAGTCTTTGTCCTTATAGCAAACTCCTTCTTCCCACTTGGATTGTTCTTTAGATCTAGTTGAGCCTTTGCCTTGGCCGGGTCACGCCAAAAAGCTCTTGTGGCAAGAGCCACGTGATCATGGTAGGCTTGTTCAAGATCATCGGGAGAATGTTGCTTGGGCATGCTTCAATTTACACACTATCATCAAGGCTCACCACCTTGGCCTTCAAAGCAAGTGAGGGACCTTGTTTCATTCCCATGGCCCTAGCACGGTTGTCTAGAGCATTCTTGGTGGCAACCTTGGAAGCTTGCATCTCTTGCATAACTTCATTAGATGTCATTTCAAGGTAGTTGTGTCTTCCTTGTATGGCCTTCAAGTCAACAGACTCGAAGGGCATGAGAGCATTCACATACTTCCTCTTGATCCAAGCATCATCCACATAGGTTGCCCTAACATTATAAAAGGCTTTGGCAAGCATCTTGAGTCTTCCATACATCTCCTTATGAGTTCACTATCAAGCATGTAGAAGCCTTCGGCATCATTGCTCAAGGCATCAAATCTATTCCTCTTCATGCTTTCATTTCCAAGAAACACCTCCTCAAGACATCCCAAGCTTCTTTGGCGGTGGTGACATGTTGAATGTGATGCATACCATTCTCTCCAACGGCAAGTTCAAGCATGTGGAGAGCGGAGGCATTGAGTTGAGCTTCGGCCACTTCCCTTCTTGACAAGTTGTTTGGATCCACAACCTTGTATCCCACTTGAATGATCCTCCAAAGCTCGATAGAGGAACTGTTGACATGAGATCTCATTGAGTGTTGCCAACTAGTAAAAGCTAATGCATTAAGCTTAGGTGGAGGACCTAAAGGATTTATGCGGGTATAAGGGATAGGTGGGTCGGGGGAGTACCAACCCGGAGGAGGAACCTCATGGTAAGACTCGGTCTTCCCACCTTCCGGCTTGGATGTGGATGGAGGGGATTTTTTAGGTTCGGTTACGTCAACCCCTTTCTTTTTCTCTTTTTCCTCCTCGGTTTCACCGTCATTGGAGTTAGCGGAGTCCTCTAGTGGGATGGTCTCCGAAGGAACCTTGCCACTTGAGAGTTTCATGAGCAAGTCACGCATCTCACCAAATTGGGTATCCATGGACGATTTCAATGATGTTTCCATCGTTTTGAGATCGGCCATGGATGCCGGAGTGGCTTGGTCCTTCACGGACTCATCATCACTTGTCATACTTCTCTTAGGCGGTTAAGCCCAACAAGAGAACCGAGGCTCTGATACCAATTGAAAGGATCGTATGACACCTAGAGGGGGGGGTGAATAGGTGCTACTTCAATTTTAGTACTTTTTCAAATTAGGCTTGACACAAAAGGTAAATTCTCTAGATATGCAACTAAGGTGAATTTACCTATATGACAAGCTAGCAACAAGGTACACGAAGTAAAGACGGTAAATAAGGATAGAGGTAACCGAAGTGAAAGCACGCGGAGACACGGATGTATTCCCGAGTTCCTCCTTTTTAGGGGAGTACGTCTCGTTGGAGAGGTGTGAACCAACACAATGGTTCAACAGCCACAAAGGCTTCACCTTCTTCTCCGATGAACCGCACCACAAAGGTTTGGTTCACCTTCAACTATCGGAAACCTTCAAGGCGGAGTCCGGAGCCTTTACAACAACAATCCGGGGCACAACCCACAACTGGATTGGGGGCTCCCGAACGGCTATAATCTGTCACAAAGACAACAAGTGAGTACAACAAGGGGCTAGGTTTTCCCAATGGAAACCCTAGCAAATGGTCCCTCAAGTGAATGAGGAGGAAATGTAAATCGGCTTGGTGAAGATGTAGATCCGGGCCTTCTCCTTCAATCCTCCAAAGATCAACGAGTTTGGGTGGAGGGATTGGGAGATCTAGTGATTCTTGAGCTTGCAATAATGGTGTCTTCAAGTTTGGGCGAGCTACTTGTCTCAAGGTAGGTGAAGGGGTATTTATACCCCTCTCCAAAAAGTGGTCGTTGAGATATCCTGCGCGAGCCCGGCCTGGCCAGCTTGGAGGCCGGCCTCAAAAGCCAATCGCTGGGAACCCCGGCCTGGGGCCGACCTGGAGTCACTTAAGGCCGGCAGGGTTTCTGAAGGGCCCGGCCTGGGGCCGGCCTGACTCCCGGCCTAAGGGAGGCCGGGCCTAAGGGAGGCCGGCATGCCATCTGAAGAACCCGACCTGGGGAGCCGGCCTGGCCGGGCCAGCTCGCGTCGAGGCCGGCCAGGGGTCGGAGACACCCGGCCTGAGCCCGGCCTAGACCCGGCCTGGGGAAGGCCGGCCAGCAACCAGAAGCACCCAGCCTGGGGGAGGCCAGCCCGGCCAGGCCGGCCAGAGGCCGGCTTTCCTGAGCATTTTCTCCAGATTTCGAACAACTTCTCTCCATTCCCTTTTTGCAGTTTAGAGAGATCTTCTCTTGTAGTTTTTCTATGTGCACTTAACAAATGGTTAAAACACTCCAAGTGTTGTGATCAAACACAAAAACAAGGATTAGAGGACACATGTCCTTTCGTGCCTTCGCTTCTTCCTTGTATCTACTGACTCGACCGGAGCTCATCATGACGACCATGGTTGGCTGCGCAGTATACATAGAGCAGAAACGGGAGTATGTTAATTAGAACCGCAACTTGCACACACACAGACACACACATGCATGGTCGCCGGAAAAAGTAGGACATATGGGTAGTGCAAAAATTTGCCGAAATGGAAATGAATCAACATTTCGGCATACATCCATGCACCACGCCGGCGCAAGCAACAACAAAAAGCTTCTTCGCACATGCGAATATTCATGCACACCACACAAGCTTCATGTACAAACATAGTCTCACCATCGTGCAAACCACCCGCCGACAAGCACTTCACCCACAACAAACATCCATACACATCGCCGGCCACACAAAACATGCATATGCATGTCCATCCAACTATACTCACCTAGTAGATTTGTTACCGAGACGTGACCACGATCGATGAGAGAGTGTGTGGTGTTGGAGAGAAAATAGTGGAGAAAAAGAGATGTTATTGGGAGAGGAGGAGAGTATATATGGAGGCTCCCCCGACCCTCACCAATTATCTATCAAACAAAGTAGGTTTAACTACAAAAAATAGAGAAAAGTATGGGCAAAATGGGATGGGAGAGAGGAGGAAGACGAGCTGGGTGTGAGGAGGGAGAAGAACACAATGGGGGTGGTAGGTAGGGGCTGCCACCTTTTGTAGATCTGGAAAAGTATTTCTGTGTCGCATCTGACCACATGCGCCACAGAAATGGTGCCTGCTGTGGCGCATCTGGTCATATGCGCCACAGAAATGGTACTTTTATGTGGCGCATGAGGTCCGATGCGCCACATAAATTGTGCTTTCTGTGGCGCATGCGGAAGGATGAAAGCCAATCATTAGTGGCGGGCCCCACCATATTTATGTGGCGCATTCGGCTGCATGCGCCACAGAAAGCAACTATTCAGTGGCGCATATGTCAAGGATGCGCCACAGAAAGTCGCAGAATTCTGTGGCGCATTCCTCTAGGTGCGCCACTGAATATTTTCTGTGGCGCATGGATATTTTGGTGCGCCACAGAAAGTGATTCCACCTATAGCCGTTTTCCTACTAGTGCCACCGCAGCTCGCCCTCCTCTTCTTCTCTTTCCCCCACCCTACAACTCACCGGAGTCGGCGACCACCAGGGTGGCACGACAGAGATGGTGAACGTGAGCGTAGAGTGAGCTGTCGACGAGCCTAAACTTAGGGGTGTGGTGTGCGCTCATCGATAACTTAGGTTTAGGGACACCGTTCTCTAGGTTGGTTATCAATTTCTCTAGGTTTCGTAATATCTCATCCATCTATAGGGACACCGTTCCTATAGACCTAGAGCACTACGGGCTTTGCCTTCTTGGGATTGAGGAACCAGCCGACTTTAATGAGGAAAATGGTGTACCAAGTTTGCAGCATGCCATGATAAAGGAACTGTCGTCAATCCAAAACGACAAAACATGGAATTTGACCATGTTGCCTGCTGGTCAGAAAGCAATTGGTTTGAACTGGGTGTTTAAACTGAAGAAGGACAACAAAGGATAATTTGTGAAACGTAAGAGACCGCTTGTAGTGAGAGGATACATACAAAGACATGGTATTGATTTCAAAAAGCGTCCGCTCCTGTTGCTCGGTTTGAAACAGTGAGATTGCCGCACTCGGATTTTAAAAGAAAGGAGATCACAAGGTGTTAAAATTGCACAAAGTTTTATATGGACTCCGACAAGCGCCTAGAGCATGGAATTCTAAACTTGACAAGTCACTAGTTGCTCTTAGTTTTGAGAAGTGTCCACTAGAGCGTGCTATGTACAAGAGAAGCCGACAAGGCGATCGACTCTTGGTTGAGGAAATACTAGAGAAATTGAAGGCTTCTAATATCAGATGAAAAAATGTTTAGCATGAGCGATCTTGGCCTGCTCAGCTGTTACCTTGAAACTGAAGTGCGTTAGAACTTGGGCGCCCGATTTTTGAGTCAATCGGTATATGCAGCGAAGTTGAGCAAGAAGAGCTCAAATTGGAGAAGCCGACTACCGAACATCTTGCTGCTGTGAAGCAGGTGTTGCGGTATGTTAAAGAGACATTGAATTAGGGATGAGTGTATAAGAAAGGAAAAGAAGGTACGAACCTTCATGGCTACTCGCCACTTGGATAGTGACATGGCAGGTGATATAGATAATCAGAAAAGTACCTTGGGATATTATTCTATCTCGGCTCCAACCGATCAGTTGGTGCTCTAGAAAATAGAAGGTGGTGGCACTCTCCTCTTGCGAGGCGGAGTACATTGCAGCAAGTGCGGCGGCATGCCAAGGAGTGTGTGGTTAGGGAGGTTATCAGCTGATCTGATAATGAAGACATATAGGTGAAACCTTTGGTGGTCTGAATTGATAACCAATCAGCCATTTTACTAGCTAAAATCGTTTTACTAGCTAAAATCGAGGTACTCCATGAGTGAAGCAATCACATTAAAACTTTGGTTTCATTTAATGTATGCATGGACGCTGCCAGCATTGACGTGCGATATACTTTCAGTGTGTACTTTCCTAACTCAGAGTATATGCACAAACGAGCAACTCGTCACCATCAAGTCGGTCAAAGTTTCAGTAAATACGAGGCAAGATTGGCGTTCAAGCCATGAAGGAAGGAAGGGAACTACAAGCTTAAGGAAGTGATTGTTGATGATTAATCTTTCCAAGTATTGGAGTCATAAGATTAGGAATTTCCGTCTGAGTTAGGAAACCATATGAAGAGTCTAAACCGTGTGGAGTATAGTTCTGTAAACGCCTATAAGAAGAGAAGAAAGAATCGGTGAGATCATTGTGCACCAAATTTCGTTTTCTCCTCACGTGAAGTTGGTTTGATTTCTCGTTTTCGATCTAGCTCTCCTCGTAACGATCCAGGGTAAGAACCAATGGCGTCGCCGGCAGCGACGATGGGCCGGAAGCGCGCGGTGCTGGTTGGCATCAACTACCCGGGCACGAAAGGGGAGCTCAAGGGCTGCCTCAACGACGTGGCCCGCATGCGCCGGTGCCTCATCGACCGCTTCGGCTTCGACGACGCCGACATCCGCGTCCTCACCGACGCCGGCCCGTCCACAACGCTGCCCACGGGCGCCAACATCCGGCTGGAGCTCGAGCGGCTCGTCGGGACCGCGCGGCCGGGGGACGCCCTCTACTTCCACTATAGCGGCCACGGCATGCGGCTGCCGGCCGAGACCGGACAGGACGACGACACCGGCTACGACGAGTGCATCGTGCCCTCTGACATGAACCTCATCGAAGGTCAAGTCCTCTTAATCCGTTTGCTGTTACTGACTTACTGTCTGGTTGTTGCTACGCTTTGTGATAAGATCATATGTGATGTTCTTAGTTTGGCAGAAAATTCAGATTATCAAAGCGAGACGACTCTAAGTTAATTCTTGTACGCAATGCAGACCAAGATTTCACGGAGCTGGTGCGGAAGGTCCCCGATGGCTGCCTCTTCACCATGGTGTCCGATTCATGCAACAGCGGCGGCCTCATCGACAAGATCAAGGAGCAGATCGGCAACAGCACAAAGCAGAGCAAGGCGCGGCCTCGTCCCGCCGGCGCCTGCCTGTGCGTCTCGCTCGTGGACACCATTCGAAGAGCACTCAAGTACATCGGAATCCGCCTCCCTCGCCGCGCCCAGAAGACGAAGCCGCTGGCTGCGCATGCCGCCACCGTCGCGAGCCGGTCGCTTCCTCTGTCCACGTACATCCGGATGCTCAAGGAGCAGACGGGGAAGGAGGACGTCCGCGTGGGCTCGATACGGACGACGCTGTTCCACCACTTCGGCGAGGATGCCACGCCCAAGATCAAGAAATTCGTCAAGGCCATGGCGGGCGGCAAGCTCCGGCACAGCCCCGACCAGGTCGTCATCCCCGCCGGCGCCACGAGCACGGAGACAGAGCTGACGCCGAACGCTAAGCCGGACGTGGACGAAGCTCTCGGGCCAGCCATGGAACAGGAGGTGCAAAGCGTGGAGGAGGTGTACGCCGGGGCCGGGGTTATGGTGGCGCCGCCGTCGCCTTCGTGCAACGGCGTCCTGATCAGCGGGTGCCAGACGGACGAGACCTCGGCGGAGGTGATCACGGCGGATGGCGCGTACTACGGCGCGCTCAGCAACGCCATCCACGCCGTCCTCGAGGAGAAGCGCGGGAAGGTGGCGACCAACAGAGAGCTCGTGCTGAGAGCGCGGGGGTTGCTGTCCAGGCATCAGCACCCTGGTCTCTACTGCAGCGATGAGCATGCTGATGCTGCCTTCATCTGCTGGTTTGCTGAAGCTGCTTCACTGTGAAGCATGAGTTTGCCGTGCCGACTGACGACGTGTTTGCAGTTTGCCTGCCCCGTGTGCGAATTGCGTACTGGTTAATCCAAATTTTCGGTTTTACCAAGTTTCGACCCACCGGTGAGATGACCCGGATCTCCATAGTTTAAGTGATGTTGGATCTTATATCAGTAGTCCACGACTGCTTTAATTTGGCTGATATCCAATCAACATTCTGAGGAAATTTAGAAAAAGTTGATCTGTTTGAATTTCATGACACGTAAATATTTCGAATAAAACAACACACATGTTGGCACCTACTTATTCTTAAAATGTTGGTACCTACTCCCTCCGTTCTAAATTAGATGACTTTAATTTGTCCAAATGTGGATATATCTATACTTTTAACATGTCTAGATACATCCATTTGTAGGCAAATGGAAGTCAACTAATTTGGAACGGAGGGAGTATTTCGGATAAATATTTCATGCCCGCGCTGAACACACAATGTCTTTGTCGGTATCCACATGTGTGAGGAGGAATTTCGAGCGGACTTGTGGTCGATAGGGATTCCAATACATGGAACTGTGTGTCGTGTCCTTTGGTAGCTCACGGCCCACCTTATATAGGTTTTCCCGCGGACCCGCAAGTCTTGCGGTCCCATTAAACGCTAATTCGACTTCTCTGCCAGACTGTTCCTGTCCGACTTAGGTCCAACCCTAGTCAAATCACATCTGGTTAGCTACTTACTCTTAAGTTTGTGACACCAGGTTTACAAACATTTAGACACAACAAGAGTTACCGCTTCCGAGTCCTCGTTTTGGCGCTGAATCCGAGTCGCTCCATTGAACACCTGGCCTCAAGTCATTAGTCGCTAGCGGTTTTCAGCAAAACATGCCGACTCCCGAGTCACCTAAAATCGTAACTTCGAACCTACACAATGTGGCATATGTCTCATTCCCTTTGCATCACGAAATATCTTGTGAGTGCTATAGAGAAGAGCTTGTCATATTTTAAATGGCTTGACTCTCTTATCGATCTCATGGTATAGATTCACCAGACCTACTCTTAGTTAGACTCCTTGGTTAACTCTTCACTGAGTTGCATGTCCAAGCTTTCTAAGTCAAATCACACGAGAGGGTCTAGAGAATATCTTTCCAATTCAAACGGGCAAATTCCGTCTAGGTCAACTACGTCATGTGTCTTGCTTCACAGCCGGCCCAAAATCTACCTTTGTAGCTATCTAGTTGAAATAGCGTTTGATAAATCCTACGCCGGTTGATCCAGAACGGATCATATGAGAACTTCAGGTCTAAGGATATGGCAAGCCTGGTGACCCCCCCTCCCTGTGCTGGCAAGGTGACGGGTGTGTGTGTGGGGGGGGGGAGGGGGGTAGTTTTGCGGCAGCACAATACCGCTGGAGATGGTGGTGCAAATAAGGTCTCTCCGGTTCCAACCCTATCTCACTGGAGGGTCTGGCGGCGTCAAGGGATTTGTGGTAGTTTGTCTTCATCGAGCCTATGCTCTAATGTGGTGGGTCATCATCTGTGTGGTTTCACTGCGGACGATATCTTTCGTTCGGGTTGTCCCCTCCCTTGGGCTTGTGCGGGCTGCAGCACCGATAATGACTGGCAACGACCGCTACTTCGACCATCAATTTTGATCAGGACACGACCCCCACCATTGCGGCTTTCTACTGCAAATGTCGTCGCACATGGTGCGTAACTACTACCAGGACATCAACGAGGATATCGCCTCTAGGTCAGTCCGTGCAACTCAACGACTGCTGCTTTGGCCTGCGCCCTCCCCTCCAGCCATGTGAACGACGGCAGATTCATATTCGAAGAGATTTTTTTTTGAGGTTTTGATTATAAATTTCAGTTAGGTCTTTTCTTTAAGTTGGGGACAACTTTTGTACTTCTGCTATTCATATTTTTTTTTTTACTTAATACAATCTGGATATCAGGCATATGAAAAGAATATTCTCAGTACAAATTCAGTAGTTGCTTCCTCCTGAACCGTTGACCTGATATCCAGAATTTTGATTGGCACCAACAACAGAAAGAATACCCTGTTTTGCGTCCATATACAAGCTGAACGAAGACGCGGTGAATTGTACAGTACACTTTTTGTCGTTGAAATTCATGGTTAGCAATAGTTTGCTTGTCTTGATCTGTTCGTTGTGTACGTGAAGTCGTGAACTCCAGGTGGTTGTCCATTTTTTTGACCGCCAGATGGACAGATGGGATGGTTGTCCAAGCCTCCTAGGAACGTCAAAAAATAACAGTTCCTTCTTAGTGGGACGCGAAGATTCCAAGCTCAGATCACAGAAAGAACAGGGGCCAAGGGGGTCACACGAGGCACCGATCCCCCCAGACGTCCCCATCGCCGTGATCGCCGGCGCCTCCTCCCCCACACACCAACCCCAGCCGCCGTCCCGACCTCTCGCCAGCGATAAGCAAAATCCCGCTCCCCTCCCTCCCGTCCACAAAAGCCCCGTTCTTTACCACCCCCACCCCTCTCCCACCTCGCTCCTCCTCTCCACTCCACCCTTTCCCAATCCCAGTCGCAATGGCGTCCACTGCCGCGCCGCCCGCCGCCCTCGTCGCACGCCGGGCCGCTGCCGCAGCCGCCGCGCCGCTCCGACGCGCGGGGCTCGCGGCCGGGTGCCAGCCGGCGCGGTCGCTGGCGTTCGCGGCCAGCGGCGCCGCCGGCGCCGACCCGCGCCTCGCGATCCACGTCGCCTCGCGCTGCCGCCCGCGTCTACCGCGCGCGGCACCCGCGCCGTCGCCACCATGGCGAAGAAGAGCGTCGGGGACCTCGGCGCAGCCGAGCTCGAGGGGAAGCGCGTGCTCGTGCGGGCCGACCTCAACGTGCCGCTCGACGACAACCAGAACATCACCGACGACACCCGTATCCGCGCCGCCATCCCCACCATCAAGTACCTCCTCACCAACGGCGCCAAGGTCATCCTCACCAGCCACTTGGTAAGCCTCCCACACCTCACCCTCTCCCCGATGCTAGCGATCTCGCTGTCTCATATGCAATGTGGGAATCCGGGACTTGCAGAATGTGCTTGTTTGCTATAACCTGTTCTCATCAACATATACATTAAGCGCTGAACGCTGTAGCTCTAGCTATCAGTTGCCAGTTTGTTTATTGGTGTGAATGTGATTGTCCGATGGTTAACCTGTCCTAAAACAACTGATCATCGTCGCCGAACGAATTACTAAATACAAATCTTTGACTAATCTCTTAATTCATCATCTATTGACTATTTGTAAGTTCTATAAACACAGTAGACAGTACCTTCTTAGCTGAGTACTGCCGAGCCAAATCAAATACTCCTTCTGTTTCTAAATATAAGACATTTTGGTAGAGCTACCAAAATGTCTTATATTTAAGAACAGACGTAGTATGTGTCCTGACTATTGCATCACAAGTAGTGAATTGCCCTTTCGATTGTAAATTGTGATACTCTGTATTCCCTGTTCTCTTTTCTAGCAACCCTTTTATCAAGGATAATCCGATGCTAGTTTCACACATAGCTACTTATGATTGCGCATGTCATCGCTATGTGATTGAAAACCCTGTTTCCTATTTTGATTTGCAGGGACGCCCTAAGGGTGTTACTCCTAAGTTCAGCTTGGCTCCCCTTGTGCCAAGATTATCCGAGCTTCTAGGCATCACGGTATTCTTTTTATCTTACACCATCTTTACTTCTAATTGAGCATGTGCTTAATTGATTGTATTGATTAAATACCTTGTTATTCACGATTTAGGTGACAAAAGCAGATGATGTTATTGGCCCAGAAGTTGAGAAATTGGTGGCTGGCCTGGCAAACGGTGCTGTCTTGCTCCTCGAAAACGTAAGGTTCTACAAGGAAGAAGAGAAGAATGAGCCAGAGTTTGCAAAGAAGCTTGCTGCACTAGCAGATCTTTACGTAAACGATGCATTCGGAACAGCCCATAGAGCACATGCATCCACTGAGGGGGTTACCAAGTTCTTGAAGCCTTCTGTTGCAGGATTCCTTTTGTAGAAGGTTTGCTACTTTCTTTTATTTTTTAAGTTTGATGCTTGAAATCAATTGACACTAGTCAGCACACAACAAAAGGAAAAAAAGGTCTATGGCAGAAGATTTAACATTTTCTTTTGTGCTTCCGTTCCTTCCAGACTTTGTCTCAAGTTTGGACCTGTTTTAATTGCAGGAACTTGACTACCTTGATGGAGCTGTTTCAAACCCTAAGCGCCCATTTGCTGCCATCGTGGGTGGCTCAAAGGTGTCATCCAAGATTGGGGTTATCGAATCCCTGTTGGAGAAGTGTGATATCCTTCTTTTGGGTGGTGGTATGATCTTCACATTTTACAAGGCACAAGGACTCTCTGTGGGTTCTTCCTTGGTTGAGGAAGATAAACTTGAGCTGGCAACAACTCTCCTGGCAAAGGCAAAAGCAAAGGGTGTCTCCCTTTTGTTGCCATCTGATGTTGTCATTGCTGATAAGTTTGCTCCTGATGCTAACAGCCAGGTATGTTACATTTTTTTTCCTCGTATCACTGGAGATAATTATCAGTAGACCTTTTTTAGTCAAGTTGAAGCAGTTAAAGAATCCGTGAAAATTGTTATCAGTTCTTGGCATGATTTTTCTTCTTCTGCAGACTGTCGCAGCATCTGCAATTCCTGATGGTTGGATGGGGCTGGACATTGGCCCAGATTCCGTCAAAACATTCAATGATGCCCTGGACACAACACAGACAATCATTTGGAATGGACCAATGGGTGTCTTTGAATTTGACAAGTTTGCAGTTGGAACTGAGGTAATGACCTGTGTAATACATTCACCCAGTTTTAGTATGGAACAATTTGCGCAGAAAGAAACTTAACTCTGATATCTCTCCTGTAGGCTGTTGCAAAGAAGTTGGCTGAGCTTAGCAAAAAGGGTGTTACCACTATTATTGGAGGCGGAGACTCTGTTGCGGCTGTTGAGAAGGTGGGAGTGGCTGATGTCATGAGCCACATCTCAACGGGAGGTGGTGCTAGCTTGGAGCTGTTGGAAGGAAAGCAACTCCCTGGAGTCGTCGCATTGGACGAAGCTGTCACAGTCACAGTATGAGGCTAAGCTTCACTTTGTTGCATCGTCATTTTGTCATTGTACCGTTCAAAACTTGCTATGCTCTCCTCCTCCTTTGCACCTCCCCGACCACTCGAAATGTAAGAGACCAATGTTCTATAGAGAAATGCTGGGAGCTGTTTGAATAACAACCCCATCATGTGTTCACTTGAAGTATCTTTTCTCTTTTAACTTAATTAGCACCATAATCGATTCAATGGCAAAGATGGACTGAGGCCTGTTTTTGGTTCCTTCTGAACTTCCTGTGTTTGCATCAGCTTTTGCATTTTGCTGGGTTGAGAATGTTTGATTCCTGTTTTCGTTTCTATTCCAGGGAAGCAAACTCTAGAGGTGTTGACTGTGGGGCAGTCAATGCACTTTAGAGTTGTCGATTCTCGAAGTTCAGTGTGGACAATCAGGCACATCTTAACTTCTCAATCTGAATGTCCTATCCTGTGAGCACTATTGAGAATTGACATAATTCAGCGCAGAACTTATGTACCAACTGAGTGCTGAAGCTGATCACTGAAAACATCATTTTTGGAACAGAAAGCATCATCAGATGTGTGTTGATGTAAATTCTTTCATCCAAATGATATTATTAAACACTCTTTCGTTTGGAGTTTGGACATGCTAGCCTGCATGTCGATTCTCAACCACCAGCAGTTCAGCATTAGGACTGGTTCGATGGATATTCGTGCTGCTAACATGTGGTACATATTTAACCAAAAAGCACAAGATAACAGATTTAAGGAGTAAGCCTTAATTTTGATTCGACCAAAAACAGACCAAACTTAACACAATAGGCGGATATCTGAGTCCTCTGCAAAACCTTCTCATAACACCACTCTGCTGCTGACTATTTTAATCAAAGATAAGACACACAAGGTCAACACGCACAATACAAACCCCATATATGCTACTCCCTCCGTTCACAAAAGGATGTCTCAACTAACTTCAAATTTGGATGTATCCAGAGAGACATCCTTTTGTGAACAGAGTGAGTACATAACCTTCGTTTTTGTTTTGTTACTTTTCTCCTTTGGAGCCATCATAAAAAACCAAAATGGTATCCCCCTTTGTATTAGTGCCTTACATACCCTGGATCACGGTACAAAATGGCCACAAAAGTGCATACACAGTACTACAAATATTGCACATTGACATGCTCACATCTAGTACAACCGAAGCAGTATGACAAACATGATAAATTAATTAAAAGGTGATAAATATATGCTGAGAACAACAGCAATCCTAATCATACATAAGTTTATGTTAAAAGGAACCCTGCACAAGAGATTACTTCTCATTAGAAACCTCGTTGAAAGACAAGTCAAGGTATTCCGCCAGACTCAATCCTGACATAGTCTGGTCTTTATCAGGTGTAACCTTCTTTGTACGCAATGATTCTGGAAGCCAGGACTTGGCGACACCACCACCAATAGGATCATCAACCATGGACTTCTTGCAGTATTCCATCTGCTCTTGCCCTCCAGAATGGTAACCTGAGCCACCCCATCGCCCTCTTCCCCTTGAACCTGGGCCGCTGAAGTAGTTCTCGCCCCGGCCTCGTCCAGAAGATGAGGACGGACTACCTCTTGGTCCATAGTTGTTTGCATGCAATGATTCTGGAAGCCAGGACTCGGCGCCACCGCCACCAATAGGTATCAGTATGCTGCCAACAATAGGTTGCAAGTTCTTCCAAGGATCATCAACCATGGACTTATTGCTGTAGTCCAATTGTTCTTGCGATCCAGAATGGTTCTGAAAACCAGAGCCACCCCTTCCCCCTCTTCCTCTTGAACCTTGGCCGCTGTAGTAGTTCTCGCCCCTGCCTCGTCCGGAAGGGCTACCTCTTGGTCCATAATTCATCGGGCTACCTCTTGGTCCATAATTAACCGGGCTATCTCTTGGTCCATAATTAACCGGGCTACCTCTTGGTCCATAATTCACCGGGCTACCTCTTGGTCCATAGTTCATCGGGTTGCCCCCTCGGCCAACATTAGAGCCTCTGATACCAAAGTTGGGTGACTGTGGATAAGAATATTGAGCTGGAGAAGAAGAATGTGGGTTCCAGTGTGGTGGAGGACCAGGAGGTGCTCCTCGGTATTCTGACATTGGAGTCTGGAACTGCATAGGACTTCTCCATGGAATAGTCCCTGGTGGAGCCGGTTCCTGGGCCATATGGTGCTGGTGTTGAGGAGGATAGTTATTACCATAGTTCCCAGATCCAGCTAAAAAAGCAAAGTAAGACCAATGATAAGGGCGCAGTTTTGTAATATTAGTCATTCAAGGCATGCAAATTGAAAATCTCAAGCAGAGACACAGCTCAAAGTAGTTTTAACTCGCTATCATGATTATACAGTTCTTTGTAGGGCCATTTAGCTAAGCTAAGATCAACCCATATGGTAATCAAAAGGATAAACCGGTTATGTTTTACTAGAAGCGTGAGAAGTGAGAACCGATAAATGATGGTGATTTTCACATTTTGTAGCATATGCAAGAGGCCAAAATAGTAGTTGAGGTTTATTGCAGCACGATATAGCTAAATGTAAGCACTAAACAGTCCAAAATATTTACTATTCAATGTTTAAAGCAACATTTAGAGTGTAAGAAGGTGGACTCTGAACACCCCTTCCATTCCATGGTTGATGATGGAAAATGTTCGAAATTATTCTCTTCATCCTAAAAATTATTCCCAGTATCCAGTTAGAAGTTAGCGTCTACATACTTCCTAAAAGGCTGCTTTATCGATTAGAATTCAATTTCTGCATCATGATTTTGTTGCAGTTAGACAAATCTCAGGAAAACTAAGTTGTATAGATCAGTGGAAGTGCTAAAATCATGAGAACTATATCCAAATCCTACAGACGCGAATCTTACACAAGAATTAACCTAGAAGCCTGGAACATCTATGCTTAACCTAGAGGAACAGAATGCAGTACACATCAGGAAGAGAAGAAGAGGAGCAATACCCTAGCAGGGTAAGGTACCGACCGTGAGGCGGGGCTGGAGCGTGAGAGGGAGCCAGCAGGGAGTCGGGGCTCTTGCGCTTGTGCGGGGCGGCGGCGGAGGAGAAGGCCGCGCCGGGGTTGGTGTAGAAGCCGAACCGCGCCGGCGCGCGCGGGGCGGAGAAGGGCGCCAGGTCGGGCTCCGGGAGATCCCACGCCGGCGGGGGAAGCGGCGCGGCAGATGGCGAGGCGGAAGCGGCGGCGGCGGCCGAGCGGAGGGCGAGGAGGCGCTCCCGGCGATTGGCCGACGACTCCTCCGCCGCCGCTTGCTCTCCGGTGTCCATCTGGGGGACGGGGATTGCGGCGCTCTCTCGCTCGTGCGTGATTTCCCGACGCGTCTGGCTTGCTATGCTTTGCTTCCGGCTGGCCCCTGTCGTTTGGTTATGTTTCAGAGTTCAGACTTCAGAAAGAGAGAACCCTGCGTATTTGTCATCCGGGAAAGTAGTACATGGTTCATCTGGTAAGACTAGGTCTGATAACATGTAAAATTACATGCACCGTATCATCCAAAAGATCAAACCAATGAAAAAATGGGGTAATGCAATTATACTTCAACGTATTTGGTTTTGATTTATTCCTCTATGTCCCCTCGAGCTATTGGTTCTTTATCCACTATATGGATAGTTTCTCCCTCCACCGGAATCTAACAATATTAAAAATCCAACGGACCTCTTTTGAAGCTTCTTCAAGAGATCATCAAGCCAACACCGCCAAACCGACTAGGAGATGGTGGTGAGAGAGTACTCAAACCAGTCGATTCGGTGCGCTCAAACCAGCAGAACTCCAAGGCAATAGATTAATCAGAATGACGAAAAGAGATAATTTTTTGGGGGGGCTGTAAGATTACTTATGTACAATCTTATGATGATTACTCATAATAGTCCCTGCGTACGATAATATAAGATTTTTTAGCTATTCGGGTATGAACTACATGCGGATGTATGTATATTATGGTACGGAGGGAGTAGCCACTATTACCGTCATTGGTATTTTCACGGTAAAATCCTGAGCCTCTAGAACAAGTTAGACGAGAATTTTTGTTTCGGGTTGATTTCGGATACTAGAAACATATTTTATAATTTGTTAACAACTACTCCCTCCATTTTTATAAATAACATGTTTTAACCTTTTTAGATTCACACGCATCTAGACAGGTTTTAGTGTATATGTTCATCCATTTTACTCTGTATTTAGTCAACATGTGAAAAATCTAAAACATCTTATATTTAGAAATAGTGGTAAAGTAAAATTTTCTTTCAAAAATGTTGTTTCTATTTTTTAAATGCCTCCCTTGTCCATGTACAATGATAACACAATGGCATTGAGACAAGTCTTTACGGTGACACCCTCGCATATAGATTGTTTATTAAACGAGCGCCACTTTTTGAGAAACACTATACAAACGCAGATGCTCACCTACACATACGTACACTGGCCCCTATGAATGCACGTACATCCTACTCTTATGAGCAACTCCGATAGACTCAGTCGGAGGATCGGATCTTAAAATTGATGTAACCACCAAGACGCCTCGCAATCAACGGGAACATTGCCTCGCGTATCCCGACTTTATGCGGACACACGTGTCAACTTAACTATGTTAGGTTAGGGGTACAACCACCTTCTAACCATCCACCTGGAGGTCGATTTGCAAGAGCGTGAATTGCTGGTGCTAGTGTCTGGTGCAAATTTCTGATACATCCAGTTCCCTGTAAGTTTCTCCACTAAACCACCGATGCTGCCCATCATCCTCAACCAACCCTTTTTGGCTTTCCTGTTCTCTACACATAGTGTACATGATAGACTTCTTCTGGTGTTGGATACATATATATGGAGAAACGATGAATTTAATGAACTGTCCACCAACAAATATTGATTATTCGTCTCGTGGACTTATCCTGTGGAGGAGGGGAAATAATTGAAATTAAATATCCTTATCTATTTGGCAGGGAGTCAGTTATAACATTATGAATACTATTCTAAAGTATACTGTGTTTACGTACGTACAAAATATTATTTCCGATCATGATTTTCTTGCACTAGTTGGGTGACCTTCCTCTTCTTGGCAGCAACATGCGTGGTAGGGGTAATATATGCGCGAATGTATCAAATGCCTCCAAACTTGTGGTGAGATTGTGCATCAGAGTTTGAAAACACACAGAACTATAGGTAAAAAGCACACATTAAACAAGTATTAATTTCTGTTTTTTACGAATTGGACATAATAATCTACTACTTCACAAAAATCAAATAGGAATACAAAGTACTGCTCGAGTGACAAAAATAACAAGTTCAATAGGTTAATGGGTTCAAATAACAGACCAATTTGAGTTAACTTATATTCATTGTATATATTTTGTATTTGTTGTTTCTCAAGATA
Source organism: Poa pratensis (assembly GCA_947311845.1). Classification (NCBI taxonomy): domain Eukaryota; kingdom Viridiplantae; phylum Streptophyta; class Magnoliopsida; order Poales; family Poaceae; genus Poa; species Poa pratensis. The sequence goes on from CAMZMU010000065.1 coordinate 18,261,927, forward strand.
TGGGTTGAATGTAAATTTGAATATTCTTGACATGATAGATGATTGGCATCCAAATGACTTTCGGATTTTCTGGCGACTTCTAGGTAATATTCGTCATACGGAAGCATATGTTACACCACTATTGAACAATATATGTTCTCGGGTAGAGGCGGGTGGCGTATGTCAGCCGAAACCCAAAAGGTTTGTGAAAGAGCAGGCGGCTAGAGCATGCTCTATGTGGAGTTTAGTTGTTTGTGATATGATTGAACATCCAGACGCATTACCCCCCAACAGTCAACAGACTAGATGTTTTTTTTGTGTTGGGTGGGGTGCTAAACGACTACCAATAGATTTCCAGATATACAAAAGTTCAAGTGACTGTTTTTTAAACTTACTGACAACATAGTTTTCTTCTTCTCAATATCTCCCTCCTTCCTGTCTAATGTCGAAAAAGTCAAAGGTCTGAATACCAAGAGCGGTCAAACACAATGATAAGTCCCAGACAGTCTTTTCTCCATCTCTAGCGATGAGATAGTGACATCAATGCGGTAGAAGGACAAAGTTCATTAGAACATGCTCGTACAAACGCAATGGCCAAGGGTGAAAAAAATATTTATTAAGCATGTGTCAATTCGATAGATATAACAAATAATGGACCATATTAGGATATTTGATGGGCCTTTCTCTCTTGGCTCAACTAATAATATTCCCTCCGGTCCATAAAATTATCGTACCTAAACAACATAACATGTACGAGTTGTATCTATGACCGGCGGCACTTTTTTCGGTTTAGAGGAAGTACATCTTTACATAAGGGAAGGCTGGTTCACGCCCACGATGGACAACCCGACGCCGCGCGACGGAGTGCAGTCCTACATGGACTGTCAATCAGTTTGACGCGGACAATTGGTTCTGGTCAATGGCTCAGTTTTCTGATGCATCTTATTCTTTTTAGCGGGAAGAAAACGATATTACATCGGCGACATTACAGAAAGGTCCACAAAGAAACCAAAATTACACCCAAGCCCTCCTGCAAGACAACCACGGCGGCGACACAGCGCTGTCGGTGGCGCGCCGTCGCTGCTGCTCCCCTCAACGCCTTGGATCAGGAGCAGTCCCCAAGCGAGCGGGAAGTCGCCGAGCACCGGTCCAAGAGGGCCTACGCCGGAAGCCCCCGTCGCCGTCGCGCCGACCATCAACATCGTCTTCCTCAGATACTTCACAAGCCAGATCCGCCGTCCACGGAATCCGGCGCGGGGAAGCCGCGCACGGCCACTCCACGGAGCAGCGAGCACGACGAAGGCGGAGGATCGACGACAGAGCTCCAAGGAGCGCCGTCGACGGAGGGTAAGATCTCCACCTGCAAAATCCACTCCGGCCACGCCGCCACCACCCCGACGCCGCCGGCTGGATGCCCTAAACCATCCTACGCTATGTACACGTCGCGAATCGGGGTTCCCCCGTCCTCCCGCCGCCGGAGCGGCCGGCGGAGGGCGAGGCAACCGCCGATTCGGCGACGGTGAGGTGGATCGCCTGGGATCGCCCAAAAATCGCCCTTCAGTTGCTGTAGACGGGAAGGGAAAGGTCCAAGGTCCTACTCTTACTACTCCCGGCGGGCTCTGATGCATCTTATTCCCTACAAATTATGTCACTAATCCACCAACGCCACTCATCATCATTAATCAACTATTCCTCTGCTGTTCTACCCACAACGAGCATGATAAAGTTGCTTAGGGTGTTGGATTCATATATGGAGAAACAATGTAGGAGATGGACTTTAGTGCACCACACCAACAAATACGTACTACGGAGTATTAAAATACCGTCGCGGTACGAAACACACGCAAACTAAAGTGCCCTGTTTGGCAGAGGACTCTCTTAACACGTCCGTAGTCCAGGAAAAACGCTTCGCTGGTTGATGTCTACGTGTGCTTCTATTCTTGTAGACAGTGTTGGGCCTCCAAGAGCAGAGGTTTGTAGAACAACAGCAAGTTTCCCTTAAGTGAATCACCCAAGGTTTATCGAACTCAGGGAGGTAGAGGTCAAAGATATCCCTCTCAAGCAACCCTGCAATTAAGATACAAGAAGTCTCTTGTGTCCCCAACACACCAATACACTTGTCAGATGTATAGGTGCACTAGTTCGGCGAAGAGATAGTGAAATACAAGTAATATGGATGATTATAAGTAGTAACTGCAATCTGAAATAAAGATGGCAGCAAGCAAACATGTAGCAGAACTTGTTGTAAACGGTGTTTCAATGCTTAGAAACAAGGCCTAGGGATCATACTTTCACTAGTGGACACTCTCAACAATGATCTCATAACTGAATAATAAAAGCTACTCTTAAACACTCTCTTGTTGGATAACAAACACCATTCATTGTGTAGGGCTACAAAAGCACACCTCAAGCCGGAGTAAACAAGCGCCACAACGTCATAAAGGAATCACACACGGTGCACACACTGTCACCTTTACACCGTGGAGAGTACCGGAGTTCATATTAAAGTAACCTATAGAGTGCATAATAGATAAAGAGTAACATCTACATATTCAACTAGATTAGCACAACTGAACACAAGTAAATACTACTCGGGATTATTCTCCTTCTTGATGAAGCAAGAGTACTATGCGTAGGGCTGCAAGAGCACACCTCAAAGTCTGAGTAAACAAACACCACAATTCCCAAGAATAAGCCATGATAAATGTCTAAATTATTCATAGAGTCACACAAGTACCCACACTGTCACCTTGATACCGTGTTGTCACAATGACTCCAGAAACTAGACAAAATCACTTGAGTAGCATAAACATTATTAATGTATTCAGCGATACTAGCAATACACATGATCACATAAAGATCACACCATGGGAGAGAGAGATGAACCACATAGCTACCGGTAGAGCCCTCAGCCTCGGGGAGAACTACTCCCTCCTCATCATGGGAGTCAGCAGCGGCGATGAAGATGGCGGTGGTGTCGATGGAGATGACTCCGGGGGCAATTCCCCGTCCCGGCGGCGTGCCGGAACAGAGACTTCTGTCCCCCGAAACTTGTCGTCGATGGCGGCGGCGCTGCGGAACTCTTCGTGGAATATGACTTGGTGTTTTAGGGTTTTCGCGTCTGAGGCAATATATAGGCGAAGGGGCGATGTCGGCGGAGGTCCTGGGCTCCCTCCTCACCTCCCGGCGCGCCTGTGGGCCCAGCCGCGCGAGCAGGTGGTTTGGAGGCCGTGGGCCTCCCCCTGGCTTGCCCTTCTGGCTCCGTGTGTCCCTCGGAAAAATAGGAGGTTTGGCTTTTGTTTCGTCGAATTCCGAGAATATTGCCCGAACAGCTTTTCTGGAACCAAAAACAGCAGAAAACAGGAACTGGCACTGTGGCATCTTGTTAATAGGTTAGTCCCAGAAAATGTATAATAATGATATATAATGCATATAAAACATGTGACAATGATACATAAAACAAGCATGAAACATCAGAAATTATAGATACGTTGGAGACGTATCAAGCATCCCCAAGCTTAGTTCCTACTCGTCCTCGAGTAGGTAAACGATAAAAAAATAATTTCTGAGTGACATGCTACCAACATAATCTTGATCCAATAATAATGTAAGACATGTGAGCTGATCAAATCATTCAAAGCAAATGTCTATAGTTGATATCAAAAGACAAAGCAAGAGTCAAACAAGCTAAAAGTTTTCATGAACTATTGCTTCAAAGACATGAAACCGTACAAGGTTCATTAAAGATGATTTAAGTATCCAGCATAGGAGTTCTATCCTTCAATCCAAGCATCAAGCAAATTTTCATAACATAGAAGGATTCAGCCAAGTAAACATAAACATGAACGTCATGAATCAACTGTTTCGAAGTCTACTCAACCGGTGAGCGCAAGCATTTGGTATTGGCACCATGATGTTATGGCAAAGAGAACATTAATGGGGGTTTGGAAGGCCAAAGGAAGAAAGTCTCACAAAGCTATAAGTGATCATTAGACAAGAGGAAGTCTTATAATCGAAGCTATGTAAGGAGTAGTGATTGCCATGCAACGGATGCACATAGAGCTATATGTGTATGAAAGCTCTCCAATGGAACTAGTGGGGGTGCATCCAACTTGGTTGCTCATGAAGACCTAGAGCACTTTTGAGGAAGCTCATCATTGGAATATACAACCCAAGTTCTATAGTGTAAATTCCCCACATAGTTATACAAGTAGAACATGAAAACTCTCTCACATGGAGTATAGGTGCTAAACATGAGCACAAATGATGACTATGAATACTGCAGGTGCTAAACATGAGCACAAGTGTGGATAAAGGATAGTAATGTTGCCCCCTTTTTCTTTATTCTTTTTTTTTCTTTTTTCTTTTTTCTATTTTTTTTCTTTTTCTGTTTCTCTTTTCGATGGCCTCCATGGCTCTTTTCTAGCAGGGGCAACACTCTAATATGATTACAAACTTTTTGGTACAAATAACTCATAATGAACAAAACATGATGTATAAAACTGTATGCCTCTGCCAGTGTAGCAGGATGTGCAATGATCTAGCGTAACATGGGTAAACCACACATCAGCTGTATAGAATCATGCAAAGCAATATGTATGTGATGAATGACAACAAGTCATGTAATGTAAGATGGATGTTGCATGGCAATATATCTCGGAACAGCTATGGAAATGCTGTGGTAGGTAGGTATGGTGGTGTTTTGAGGAAGATGTATGGCTTATGTGTAGGAGAACAAGAGGAAGTCCTCCCACGGGGTTGGATGTACTGGCGAAGTATGCACAACTCTCAATGTGAGCAGAAGGCAATGCACAGCACCGAAGAGGCTAGCAAATATGGATGGTGGAAGTGCCAAAAACCGTAGCTTAACATTAGTCAAAAAGAACTCACAAGTTTATTGCAAACAACTAGCAGGTTCAACATTAAGAGCATGATTAAAATTCACTCCAAGAAGGGCCGTTCACGGCGGTACAAGTACCCCGTTAGATCCCTCGACCTTCAGCACAACTTAGTTACTACAATGAACTTTCAGACATGGAAAGCTATCAAGTCCAACTACACCTTCAACAATTTTAGAGTTTGTAGTACGGTACAAGCTTAAAGACAACAATCCACTAATGATTTTAACTTAATTAACCAGCAAGCTTTACCATCTAAATACTCAAAACATTTGCAAAGAATCAAGTTATCAAAGTTTCAATGATCTACAAGATTATGCAAGTTTTCATACCACTACCACATGCAGCATTTTCTTTTTCCAAGCAAACACCAACAACTTACTTAAACATAAACTCTCCAAATGATAATATAATGCAGCAAGAGAGTATTTATAAACACGTGCTAACAGCTCAAAGAGATGCATGAAAAACAGGAGCTAAAAGCACTGCAGTAGCTAGTTAAGAATACTCAACAAATATAAGTGAAGAACATGAGTATTCACATGAAAAAGCGGAGCGTGTCTCTCTCCCACACAAGGATTGCTAGGATCCGAATTTATTCAAACAAAACAAAAATAAAAGCACACAGACGCTCCAAGTAAAGCGCATAAGATGTGAAAGAATTAAAATATAGTTTCACTAGAGATGACCTGATAAGTTGTTGATGAAGAAGGGGATGCCTTGGGCATCCCCAAGCTTAGACGCTTGAGTCTCTCTGAATATGGGGATGAACCACGGGGGCATCCCCAAGCTTAGGCTTTTCACTCTTCTTGATCACATAATATCACCCTTCTCGCTTGATCCTTGAAAACTTCCTTCACACCAAACTCAAGACAGTTCTCATTAGAGGGTTAGTGCATAATCAAAAATTCTCATATTCTGTAATGAACAATCATTCCCAAAGCTTCTGGACATTAGCTACAGCCACCAATGCTTTGTGGAGCAAAGAAATCCACACAAACACGTAAAAGAGCGAATGCAAAACAAAAGGCAGAATCTGTCAAAAACAGAACAGTCTGGAATGACGAATTTTTTCGAGGCACTTAAGTTGCTCAGATGGATCTGGCCAAAATAATGAAAGTTGCGTACATATCTCAGGAAGATGCGTGATTTTTCGTAGAATTTTTCGAATTTTTACAGGGAGAAAAGCTCAAATTCGTGACAGCCAAAAATCTGTTACTGCGCAGAAATCCAAATCTTGCATCAACTTTCAATATAGAACTTTACTTGGCACAACAATGCAATAAAATAAAGATACAAAGGAGTTGCTACAGAAGTAACAAACACCTTGACTCAAAGAAAAAAAAATAACAGAAATAAAAACAATGGGTTGTCTCCCATAAGCGCTTTTCTTTAAAGCCTTTTAGCTAGGCATAGTGATTTTATGATGCCCATATAATGAGAGTTGAAATAAGAGAGCATCAAGAAGCATATATAAAACATGTTTAAATCTAACACTCTTCTATGCATAGGAGTCTTGTAAGAAAACAAATCAATGAAGCAAAGTGACTAGCATAGAAGCAAAACAAGTGTAACTTCAAAAATTTCAACATAAAGAGAGAGACTTAATATTATTGTGATATATGAAATCGTGTCTCCCTCTCTCATAAGGACCAGTAGGTCTTAAAGTACCCAGCAAATAAAAGCAAATCAAGAGAAAGCTCAAAACATTCATCATAAAGAGAAGAAATTTAGTAACATGAAGATTTCTATAACCATACTTTCCTCTCTCAAAATAATTTTCAGTGGCATCATGAATAAACTCAACAATATAGCTATCACATAAAGCATTCTTATCATGATCCACATGCATAAAAGTATCATTACTCTCCACATAAGCATAACATTTCATTAGTAATAGTGGAGTAAAAGTATCACATCCATCATTGTAATCATCATAAATTGGAGGCATAGAATAATCATAATGAATTTTATCCTCAATAGTAGATGGACTGAAATATCATATTCATCATTGTAAACATCATATATAGGAGGCATATCATAATCAACATAAACTATATCCTCAATAGTAGGTGGACTGAAAATATCACAATGATTATAATCATCATATATTGGAGGCAAAGTATCATCAAAGCAAATTTCCTCCTTAAAGCTTGGGGGACTAAAAATATCATATTCATCACAACCAGCTTCCCCAAGCTTAGACTTTTCCATAGCATTAGCAATAATGGTGTTCAAAGAATTTATAGTAATACCATTGCTACCATCATGCAAACAAGCCTCCATAGGTTTTTTAATTTTCTCTTCAAAAGCATCATGTCCTAATTCAATATAAAGTTCATAAAGATCTCTAATTTTTTTGTTGTTTTCCATTAAGCCTAACTAGTGAAAATAAAAACAAGAAACAAAAAGAATAATTGCAGAATCTAAAGGAGATACCTTCCAACACTTACCTCCCCGGCAACGGCGCCAGAAAATAGCTTGATGTCTACGTGTGCTTCTATTCTTGTAGACAGTGTTGGGCCTCCAAGAGCAGAGGTTTGTAGAACAGCAGCAAGTTTCCCTTAAGTGAATCACCCAAGGTTTATCGAACTCAGGGAGGTAGAGGTCAAAGATATCCCTCTCAAGCAACCCTGCAATTAAGATACAAGAAGTCTCTTGTGTCCCCAACACACCCAATACACTTGTCAGATGTATAGGTGCACTAGTTCGGCGAAGAGATAGTGAAATACAAGTAATATGGATGATTATAAGTAGTAACTGCAATCTGAAATAAAGATGGCAGCAAGCAAACATGTAGCAGAACTTGTTGTAAACGGTGTTTCAATGCTTAGAAACAAGGCCTAGGGATCATACTTTCACTAGTGGACACTCTCAACAATGATCTCATAACTGAATAAGTAAAAGCTACTCTTAAACACTCTCTTGTTGGATAACAAACACCATTCATTGTGTAGGGCTACAAAAGCACACCTCAAGCCGGAGTAAACAAGCGCCACAACGTCATAAAGGAATCACACACGGTGCACACACTGTCACCTTTACACCGTGGAGAGTACCGGAGTTCATATTAAAGTAACCTATAGAGTGCATAATAGATAAAGAGTAACATCTACATATTCAACTAGATTAGCACAACTGAACACAAGTAAATACTACTCGGGATTATTCTCCTTCTTGATGAAGCAAGAGTACTATGCGTAGGGCTGCAAAGCACACCTCAAAGTCTGAGTAAACAAACACCACAATTCCCAAGAATAAGCCATGATAAATGTCTAAATTATTCATAGAGTCACACAAGTACCCACACTGTCACCTTGATACCGTGTTGTCACAATGACTCCAGAAACTAGACAAAATCACTTGAGTAGCATAAACATTATTAATGTATTCAGCGATACTAGCAATACACATGATCACATAAAGATCACACCATGGGAGAGAGAGATGAACCACATAGCTACCGGTAGAGCCCTCAGCCTCGGGGGAGAACTACTCCCTCCTCATCATGGGAGTCAGCAGCGGCGATGAAGATGGCGGTGGTGTCGATGGAGATGACTCCGGGGGCAATTCCCGTCCCGGCGGCGTGCCGAACAGAGACTTCTGTCCCCCGAAACTTGTCGTCGATGGCGGCGGCGCTGCGGAACTCTTCGTGGAATATGACTTGGTGTTTTAGGGTTTTCGCGTCTGAGGCAATATATAAGCGAAGGGGCGATGTTGGCGGAGGTCCTGGGCTCCCTCCTCACCTCCCGGCGCGCCTGTGGGCCCAGCCGCGCGAGCAGGTGGTTTGGAGAATATTGCCCGAACAGCTTTTCTGGAACCAAAAACAGCAGAAAACAGGAACTGGCACTGTGGCATCTTGTTAATAGGTTAGTCCCAGAAAATGTATAATAATGATATATAATGCATATAAAACATGTGACAATGATACATAAAACAAGCATGAAACATCAGAAATTATAGATACGTTGGAGTCGTATCACTGGTGAGGCGCTCGAAGGCGTCTCACGAGGCGACTCAGTTTTCCTGCCCTAGCCGCCGCCGCCGCAGGCCACTGGCGGAAGAGCTGGGCCCCTCTCCTTCCGCTTGCCGCTCCGGCGGCAGGAGGGAGGGGGACCCCGTTTTTTGCATGGTAATTAGGGTTAGGAGTTTTCTGGCATGGTGCACCGTTGGGGTGGTGGGAGCGGCGCCTAGGCAAATAAATCTGCCTCAACTCTACTCCCACACCGGCGTTGTCCTTCATGGCGGCGTCTCGGAGTTGGTGGCACTGTGTGCTTGCCGATCTTTCAGATCGGTGGCTGTAGGGTTCATGGATGGTGTCGGCGAGGCGGCGGCGGCGACTCCATCAGATGGGTTTTTCCTCCTGCTCTGTCCTCGTTGCTGCGGCGTTGTCTCCGGCGCCATGGTAGAGTAGAGAGGATTCGTCCAGAAGTACGTGCAGACGGTGGTCTGCACTGGTGACAGCTGGAAGATTGTGCACCTTGTGGTGGGTTCGTGGTTGGAGGCTGACGGTTCTGACTCCCTACTTCGACGTCGTCGTGCGGGGGTGTCAGTGCTGAAGTTCGATGGCGTGTCCGGTGTCGTGCTGCCCCAGTCTGATTCTTTCAACGGCATGGTTTGTCCTATGGCAAACTACTTTGGAGTTCCGAAAAGCTGATGATCAGCGATGGAGCCGCGTCGACCTCGGGTGAAGAGGTGATCTGTCTATTTTTTCTTTGGTGGCTGCTACGGTGGTGCCGAAGAAGATGGATAGGCGTTGGTTTGTCACATAGGTTTATCCTATCTTTTCAGATTTGTAAGATCGGTGTATACATACTTTGTATCTCGTCTTTTATTTATCAATGAAAATCGTATTATCATGAAAAAAAAAATTAGTAGCTTGGCGTAATTTTCCAGCTGTGTTAGCTTTACTTCCCGGAATCAACATGTCCCAGAAAAACAGATAGAAAAGAATGGGGACCTTTGCTAGTCCGTGAGATTTCTCGAATGGAATTTAGCTAAACCGACAGAAAAACTAACCAAAAACGGTGAACCAGCCCGCACACTCCCACCACTAGGCAAACAACCCATCCACGTCTCACAACAACAAACACCATGAAAGATTCAATTAACTCATACTATCCCCGTTTTCAAGAGCCTAGGTTCAAGATCAGCCCGGCTTTAATTTAATGAAGCCATCACACACAAACAAAGTTCGTACAAGCCGAGGACCAGCAACAGGGCACACATGTTCGAAATATAAAAAGCGCCAAGCGCTAGAGTACCACATAAACATAACGGCACAACTAGCTACTACAAGCAAGCATGAAGTACAAGCACCCCAAGGTCCTACTACACGCAATACGACACCTAGATAAGGGATACAAGCAGGAAGGTTGGGGAACGTCAGCCTGGCGCCTCCCGAACCTGTGTGTAGAGCGGACGAATCCTGCTAATCGTCACCTCCAAAGCCTCTCGATCCTGCCTCCTAGCATGTAGATACATAGAAATTTTGTAGAAACCGTCAGCCGGCTAGGAGGGAAAGACACCCCCAATGGTGAACTTGTTCCGGGTCGTCCATAGGGACCAAACTAGAGCCGCGCAACACGTCCAAATAATTTTGTTCGATTGGCCCACGTATCTACGTAGTTCCGGTACAAGTCAGAGAAGCAGGCAGGGTTCCAATTGCATTGGAGCAACTCCCGCACATAATTCCACATGAACTTGGTGAGAGGACATGTGAAGAAGATGTGGTTTGTGTCCTCGAACTCACCACATAAGGCACACCACCCAGTGGAAGGGCCATGCCGATGACGAATATTGTCATTAGACGGCAGCAGCTTCCAAAGAAGTTGCCAAAGGAACACCTTGATTTTCTGGGGGACCGCAATCCGCCAGATCTCACAGAAGTGCTTACGAGGTGTTCCTTCCCAGTGCTTGCGGTAGAGAGGGCTGACAGTGAACCTCCCCGAAGCTTCGAGAGCCCAGACTATCCGTTCAGGGGCCTGAAATAGACGCGCAGTCTCGAGGATCCTCAACAAGTTAACCCACTGGACCTGCTCTACAAGGCCGAAGGCGCGCCTACACAGAATGTCCCATATCTCCTGGCTAAAAGCTTGGGCGACCGTCGCCTCTGGTTCCAAGGCTATGGTAAAGATCTCCGGGAAGCTCTCCCGCAGAGGTCCGGGTCAATCCACCAGTCTAGCTAAAGTCTGGTGGAAGTCCCATTGCCAACTAGGTGTTTGATCCCCAAGCGAAACACCTCCTTGACTTTGTGGATCGCTTTCCAGAATTGCGAGCCCTTGGTATGATTGTCCACTAACAAATCCTTACCCTAAGGTACTTATAGCGGAGGTTGTCGGCCCACAAGCCTTGTTCTCCTCCAGCGTAGATCTTCCAGATCCATTTGGCCATAAGACATTTGTTCATAAGTTTAGTGTCCATGATCCCGAGGCCCCCCAAGGCCTTGGGCATGCAAACGTCGGCCCACCGCACCCAATGGTATTTGCATTTGGTGCCCTTCTCCCACCTAGAAGAAATGGGCGCTGTGTTTGCTCATGGCACCATGAACTCCATCCCCCAACATTCACATCCCCATGGCATGTAGCGGAACACTAGAGAGGCAAGCGTTGACTAGCGTTAGCCTAGTAGCTGATGACATTAAGTTCCCCATCCAAGGGTCAGCTCTCTTGCCTACCTTGTTTGGCAGGGGACCCCAATCCCCAGCCATCAAGGCTTTATCGCTAATTGGTAAGCCCAAGTAGGTAAAGGGGAAGGCCCCCAACTTACAGTTCAGCATATTTGCGATCCTTTGTTGCTCGTGGTTAGGGCTCCCCAAAACCATAACCTCGCTCTTGTGGAAATTAATCCGAAGCCCGACTACCCCCCTTTTAACAAGGCGTGTAATTTTTTGTTTGTTCTGAAGTCAAACGATCAACAATTTGACCATATTCATAGAAAAACTATCCCAATTTCCTATAGTACAACGTCCCAAAAGAAAAGGTACAAAACTATCCATCTCGACAAATCTCACAAATTCAGAACAAGATTGATGCTAGACAAATAGACAATTCATGGATCACGTTGTGGGATCCGATCAGTGGGAGGTAGAGAACTGGAAAGACATGAAACCAAGTCTTTGACAAAGAGGCGTTGGAGATCGCCGATGGGCGGCTGAAGATTTAGAACTTTTGTGTCCACGATGGCCCATGGCTGCTTTAATCCGGCGGGCAAAGGAAGATGGTGATCAATGCAGGGGGGAAGCGAATGGCTTGTGTGGCCACGACATCTTGTCCAAGCTCAGTTTTTGTCGCCATTCTTAGCTCATGAACAAGCGTCAACGGGCCATCGTTATTCTTTCCAATAATCAGGGGCAACCAGAAATGGCCAAATGGGTCAACACCAAAGAAGAAACTACTCTTTCCAATAATCTTTGTTCTAATTAATCTGGCTAGACAAAAGTGCGTAGATGGAGCCGGTGAACAAAGTGCATAGATTGAGGCTCACGAGATATGGAGAGTGATGTGGCACAAACGAGCTCCACCTCTGACTAAGACGGAAGGGAGGCAGACGGATGCCTCCTTCGTGGATGACCACAGACCTGAATCTAGGCGGCACAGCATGGCTACCATAGTACCTGAGCTCGCCGGCATTTTTTTTTTTTTTGCGAAGAAACAGCCGGATTACATCAAGGTAGAACAGAGAGGATCTCCACGAACAAAGAAATTACAAACCAAATCCTCCTGTAGATCGACGCCGGCGATGAGGAGAGAGACGTGCCGATGGCGCGCTGCCGCTCCTTCTCCATTGACCTGAGCTCGCCGGCATTTGATTAGCCCCCTTTTCGTGATTTTTTTTGTGAATTTGATTAGAGCCCCCTGTTCGACCTAATGAGAGACGTGAAGCTAAAAAATCTTATCGGTACAACTTCTCATAAATATGAACATGGTATTGTGATTAATCAACAAGCTCAGTTGGTGGACGAGAAACAAGTGTGCTCTTCACAAGGACCACTGGCTTGCTTTGGATGGGTGAAACCAAACGCATTTGAGGATTTATTTCGCAGGTATATATATATCATACTTTGGCCATTAAAAAGTAATTTAATGTATCAACAAAAGGCTGACTAGACACGTGAGGCCACCGACTCTCGCCTACCAGGTGCACGGCTTCAATGCATTGTATTGCGACAACTCTAGCTCAGCCCAACCAACAAAATGTATCGGGCCAGAGCCAGACACCACATCGACAGTTTAATTACTCAGCGCCACGGCTAGCAGCCCTACGTGCTCTGTGCTCATATCCCATAGGCGAACTACAGGTCAAATTCCTAGCAACGAAGATCAGCTTCCTACCAACAGAGATCAGCTTAGTACGAAGCTCAGCTTTGATCTTTGCCTGGGAAAGATGGATCTCTGCCTGAGACAAGTCTATTGATTCTCTGCTACTCCCTCCATTCCAATGAATAAGGCTTATTTTTTTCTGAAAAAGTCAAGCCAAGTAAACTTTGACCAAACTTTTTTGAAAAAATTATCAACAACTGTAATATTATATGGATATCATGTGAAAATATATTTCATGATGCATCTAACCATGTTTATTTTGTATTGTACATGTTCAATTTTTTTTCAAAAAACTTGGTCAAACTTCACATAGTTTGACTTTTCAAAAATAATATAGACCTTATTCATTGGAACGGAGGTAGTAATTAGTTGAACCGTACATGGGAAGTCTCTGGTGCAGGCTAGAAAATTGTAGTGCAACTCTAATTCCTAATACTTCCTATTCCCAAGATCACTGTGTGGAATTGAAATGTCTTTATCTTTCTGCGTACTCATTTGTATCTTAGCACTATCTTTCTCTCCTTGCAAACTGGAGTACGTGGAGCATGGTGCTCAGTTTGTAGAACACATGCATGCCGAAGTTCACTATGAGCGTTGGTAGAACACTTGCATGCCGAAGTTCATGGCTTATTTAAAGACAGGTACGTACAGCGGTACCTACCAATTTAGCACTTCCAACTATCCAAAGCAAGTACTTACTAATTAGTCATGCACTTCGGCCTGTAAGTCATTAATACAATGTCACTATGTCGCATCACTCCTCTGCACCTACGAAGCAGTCTTGACGAGTATATAAACTGAACACCCAGAGCTCTACTGCTAAAAAGTATGCTTGCCTACCTATTTGATTGTTATAACTGGGTGTATAATGTATACAGACGTGATGCTAAGCTTGGCCTATCGGCGGTTGGCATGGGATGCACTGGGAACATGTATTCAAGTTGAGAGGGCGTACGCGAGCCAGTACAACGGGTCTTTGTCGTGAGAGTTCGCTAGCGAACTTGCTCCGTTACACACATGGCAAAAATTGGTCTATTTCTACGATAAGTGAGATTTTTTTTAGGACAAGGTGGTCGTACCACCGCTCGAATAGATAGAAAGAATTGACCCAGTTTATAAGGGAAACCGGGTCCAAAAACCATATAATCTGTACAAAAGAAAGACACAAGCGAAGCGACCCGTCGTCCACACGACCCAAATCGACAAACGCCACAACACACACCACCCGCTCCGGGGCCGCCGCCCCGTCGTAACAACCAGATCAACCTTCGCATTGCCCGAAAGCGATCCAGTCATGGTCGACGAACCCTCTGCCCCCGCAGTCTTCATCCAGGTTGCCACCAAAACCACCATGTACCGGGGCCGCCGCCCCGGAGAAGCAACCAGATCGACCTTCGCATTGCCCGAAGATGATCCAGTCGGGTCGACGAACCCTCTGCCCGCGCAGTCTCCATCCAGGTCGCCACCCAGACCCCCGCTAGACAACGGCTCTGCCTCATAGAACCGTCGTAGCGCGGGAGACCGAGGCCGCCGCCTCGACGTCCACCACCATCCGGGGCCGCCGCCCCGACGTCCACCACCCACGACCACACGCCCATTTTGCACATCCGCCGCGAAACCGTCGCACCACGCAGGTCAAGAGCTCCAAGGCGGCGCCTCCAACAAGGTAGTGACGAGATCGTCACCGCCGCCCGCTCCCGAGGAGCTAGATTTTCACCCGGAGCTCTTGGAACCACACGCGTTAGTCGAGGTCGAAAAGCTCCACAACGACGCAAACAAGAAGGAGAACGACGCCCGAGGGCGCCGCCGTCGTCGGCACCGACCGAAGTCCGTGCGAGCTTTCGCCCGGAGTTCAACCCGACCGCAAAGCTTCGAGAGCCGCAGGACGGCGTCCTGGTCGTGTCGTCAACCGCCGAGCTCCACCGCATGCCGCAACAGCCGCGACACCACCTTCCACGGCCGCCGCCAAGGCCATGCCCGCTTCAGCCGCTCCGCCGGAGCAGCCGCCACTGTCCGGGGCCGCCGCCCCGGCTTCCACGCTGCCCGGACGCCGGAGCACGGCGGCAGGAGAGGCCATCTCCTGCCTCAACTCCGGAGTCTCCACCTCTCCTGCCTCAACTCCGGAGTCTCCACCACCTCTTCCCCGCAGCTCGCCCAGTCGCCGCGCCTCAGCCTTCTCTCGGCAGCCCGCACGAGGACACCATGCCGCCAAGGGCACGGCCAGCTCGCACCACACCTGCCGCCGCCAGAGGTCACCCTCGCTCCCGCCTCTGCGCCCTCCACCAGGAGCCGTGAGCCACTCCTGACAACAGGCCATCACACGCCGCAGCCCCGCAGAACACCATCGCCACCGGCAGCCCCGGCCTTCTCCCTTGCACGCGTGCTGCACCCCTGCCGAAGGAGCAGCAGGACGCAGGCACCGCCGCAGCCCGCAGGGTCGCGCGCCATCCCCGCACCGACAAAACCGGAAACTGCAGGCAATACACAATCAAAATACAATATACTTCCGCAGATTTCATGGATCCAAGGACAACGATAACTACAGAAAACTAAAACCTCTTATGGCTCACAAACTCATGTCCATCCAGCACTGGAACAAGAGGATGTTACTCAGTGAAGCCGAGTTTCGAAGATGGAAAACTACAGAACTGCTTCAGAAACATGGACCCTGTCCTTTGTTTCAAAGTTGCGCAAGGAAGCATGATCACTGCCTCGGCACATCCAATGGCTTGGTTCCACCCTCAGCTTCGGTTGCCCTGTAACCAAGCCCAGGATGTGATGGCTGCTCTTTTTCGCCTTCAAAGTCGCGGGCGTCCCGCAGCGAGGCCTCAAAGTCAGTGCAGTCCATAGCCGTTGGTAGGAGGCTGCCGATGTCGTCTTTTGCACCGAACCCTCCAGCTCGCATGACATCATCCGCGGAGATGGCGGCTTCCATGTTCATATCTACAGTTTCATGACCGTTCACCGGACTCACATTTCCAGTACCAGAATCTGCAGTAGGCTTCAGCACATCTGGCCTAGCTTGTTGAGCTTGTTGCCCACTGCTGGAGTTCTTCCCATCCATGCCTGGAAAGATATGCTACTAGATATGAGAAATCCATGGCAAGATACCACACAACACAAACTAACATCATACACACTAACATCATGCTTAAATTCTTTCCTTTCTTAAGTATTTTGACAAGATGCAAATAAAGTATCCTCCTCCTTGGAAGCTATCCAGATTACGGCTTATTTGCAACATGGGAAACTGCAGGCAAGGCTGCCGCGACTTCTTGGAAGGATCACCATTTTAATTTAATCCAACATTGGCTTCCAGTTGCCCTAATGGAAGTTCTTACGGAACAATGTTGTCAGCCTACCCCCAAATTCCGCCAGAAACATAGTGTTTTTTTTGCGTGTGCGCATACACAAAAATTGTCAAATACTGTATGACGTTGCAAGAGATCTACCTTACAAATTTTCCCGCATATATTTCACCAACACTTGCTACTTCTACTAGCGCCGAGATTAATCTGACTATTAAAAAAAAACCTCAAACAGAGCATAAATCTAACTGCGCCTGCGCCTCCTGCTGCCCCTTGCTCGATTACTCAGAGGAAATACAAATCAAACAACTCCTACTGCAGAAATAGACTTGCATGAACGCTACTCATGCGGATCGATCACTACTTCTCCACAAAAGCAACCGAAGACCAGACGCGGAGCAAACCAGATCAAGCAGAGAGCGAAAGAAACTAACCAATACCAAGGCGAGGCGCCGTCGTACTCACCTCCTGGCGAAGAAACGAGGCGCGGAAGATTGAAGAACTCGCCGCTTCTCACGCCTCACTCAGCGAAGGAAATCTTGTTCTTTTCCCCCAAGGAATCGAATCCCCTCTTCGCTTCGTCTCGGCACTTGAACTTTCTACTTTCTAGTGCGGCTGTCGTGGGGTGCATCGCTACGTGTTCAGCGGCAGAAGAGGTAACGTGGCACCTTTCTGCCTCTTTTGAGCCCAATGGGCTGGATTGGTGGGACATCTTCTGCTTTTGTTTTTGAATTCAGCTGGGCCAACGTTCTACTCCTTGTTTTTTCCCACAAAAATGTACCTTTCTCACAGAAAAATGTAGTTTTATTAGGAGAGACCTAAGAAAGGTAGGTAAATTGTTTTTGTTTTCGATTCCCTCCAAAGAAGGCACAGAAGATACGCAACCTGCAGAGAAGAAGGAAAATATGATATGCAGTTGTCAGAGTTCCCTTTCATTTCTAACTCTACTCTTCGGAGCAGGATTTGGCCCCAATTGCTAAGCAAATTACTGGAAGCTCCAGTTCCAAAGGAGCGCTGATAATTTTGAAACTATACCGAGAGAAGGAGTGTCAGATTAAACTAGTGATAGTGATGCATACGTATCACTACGAGTCCACACAATGACATCTAAAGCAACGAACTACCAACACCTTCTTTTTTGCGAATGGTGTACCAACGTGCACTGCACATGTACAAAGCTGTAATGTGTAAACATGCACATCATAATAGCAAGGTAACTGAAAATGAATTACTCTATGTGGTAAAACTAAATTTGTAACATACGGGTCCTACTTCTCAACAGTCTCCGTAAGGGCTACTCCCTCCGATGCGGATTAAGTGTCGTACCGAAATAGCTACGTGCGATGCTTCCGACGCTTAACTCACGACAATCTTTTTGGATCAGAGGGAGTTGCAAAATCAACGTGGAACAATTCTTCCATTCCGAAATAATCGATGGAACATTGTAAATCTAGGACAAAATTTAAAAAAGGACGAATCACCATTCTTGGTACAAGTTATCTAGAATCTGGATCACTTAATACAAGGGATGTGCAAGCAAACCTACCGTGAGTTCATGGAAGTTCCTTCGTTCAGGATTATATAGTCCCCTTGATTTTTGAGTCCAACTTTGACCATCATTCTGACGAACAAAATATAATGTATGTGTCCTTAAAAGTATAGTGTTAGGGGAGGATGGTGTTATCATCTTTTGTTTGTAGATTTTCATTTTCACTTTATGTGATTCTTTAGCTATAAATGTTCTTGCTTGATACTTTATACTTTTTGAAACTATGCAATAAATCGTTGTGTACATAGTTTTGATGCAAATGTGGGGCTGGTTCCCCATTTCTAAAAAAAGAATGAAAGGACAAGGATGTCGCCTAGGGGGGGGGGGGGGGTGAATAGGCGATTAAAACTTTTCCAGTTTAGTCTTGATAATTGCGGAATAAAATTATGTGTTTAAATTAACAAGCCAACAACCTAAATAAACTAGGCTCACCTATGTGCACCAACAACTTATGCTAAGCAAGACAAGCAACAAGGTGATAGCAATATAGAATACTTCAAGCACGAAGGCTATCACAATGTAAAGTGCATAAGTAAAAAGCTCGGGTATAGAAATAACCGAGGCACGCGGAGACGAGGATGTATTCCCGAGTTCCTCCTTGTTAAGGGAGTACGTCTCGTTGGAGAGGTGTGAACCAACACAATGGTTCAACAACCACAAAGGTTTCACCTTCTTCTCCGATGAACCGCACCACAAAGGTTTGGTTCACCTTCCGCTATCGGAAACCATCGAGGCGGAAATCCGGAGCCTTTCAACAACGATCCGGGGCACAACCCACAACGGGATTGGGGGCTCCCGGACAGCTACAAGTGACCACACAAGGGTCTCAACCACCACACGGGCGTCTAGGGTCCAAGGACCCAAGAGTAACAAGTTCACAAGCTTTCAACTTCCACGAATCCTCGTAGAGAGCACAAACCGATGCAACGAAGCAATGGCAAGAGCACAAGGCTCAAATCCTTCACTCTCGAATCCCACCACAAGCAACTAATGCTTATGGGGGGAGAAGAGAGGAAGAACAACGAAGAACACAACAAATGGAACTTCAAGATCACGATCTACTAGGTTCTCCTCACTTAGAGGAGGAATGGATTGGATGAATATGTAGATCTAGATCTTCTCTCATTTTCCCTCAAAGATATGCAAGAATCATGGGAAGGAATGAGAGGAAGGCAAGCTTTTTCCAAAGATCAACAATGGAGGAGAGAGGGGAGAAAAACTTGCTCAAGAGATGTAAAAACCGTTGGGGAAGAAAGCTCCTTTTTATAGGTCTTCTAAAAACATGGCCGTTGGAAAAAAGGAGCAAAGCAGAAAAAAACGGCCGGCTCGGCCAGAGCATCGAACGGCCTGGCTAGAGCAGCGAGGAGCAGGCGAGCGAAGGATGCGGGCAGCGAGCGGCCTGTGCAGCGATCGCTGCCTTGCTTGGGCCGGCCTGGGGCAGCGAGGCCAGCCAGCCACGATCCGGCTGAGCGAGGCCTGGGGCAGCGAGCAACGAGCGAGGCCTGGGCGCGCCGGCCTGTGGCCCGGCCTGGGCCGGCCTGGCAGCCGGCCTGCTGCCCGACGCGCCCGGTCTGTGGCCCGGCCTGGGCCGGCCTGGCAGCCGGCCTGCTGCCCGACGCGCCCGGTCTGTGGCCCGGCCTGGGCCGGCCAGGGAGCCGGCCCGCGCAGAAAAAGAACTTCGAAAAATCATATCTTTTCAAATAAAATTCCAAATGAGATGAAACCAAATTTGTTGGAAAGATAACGAAGAGAGCGCAACAAATATAGAGGGGATACCACACATGGGAAGGTGTGGACCCTATCTCGAGGATGACCGGTAATATTTCCAACACCGAGAACGCAACAAGATTTCCATCCGGACTCTGTTTTCAATGACCTTGGGTTTGCTCCGAAGATAATCACAAGCACAACAAGATCATGCATATACACATCATAGTCCATCATGTGAGGAGGATAACACAAGAGGAGAGTTTGACCTCTCTACAAAAGACGAACCGGTAAAACCTCCAATATCAAAACATCACAAGATATTCAAATGAAATCCGTTCTTGATGAACTAGAGCTTGGTATGGAGATGAACACAAGCTCTAAATTCTCACATGGATAAAAGCCAAATAAGAACCAAGAAAGATGATATGCCAAATATCCAAAGGTTTGAGCTCTCCACAAAGGTGCGATCAAGTTACTCACTTGAGAGCCCCTCTTGATAATACGCCGTCTATCCTATAACCGGGTCTCCCACTCACGAGACCGGTAAAATAGAAAACCTATCAAGATCATACCTTTGCCTTGCGCATTCCACTTGAGCTCGATGATGACGATCTTGACTCTCTCAAGTTGGAACACCTTTCTTGATTGTGCTTGCTAGCACATGCTTGATGAAGACTTCTCCAAATACTCCACCATACACCATTATGGGAGAGCCTTGCTAAACTCCGTCTTCATGAATCCACTTGCACTTCATCTTCTTATCTTGATATAGATGATGGCTTGGAGATAAACATGAAGTTCACTCAATCTTCTTTTCCAAGCCATGCTTGCAATAAGCTCAACTCTTCACATGACCATTCTTCATATAAACCCTTGGATGGAACCTTGGTCATCATGAAATCTTCTAGAGTCCAACACATGAACTCCAATCTTTTCCTATGGACAAGATCTACAAGTATATCTCAATGCAAACATTAGTCCATAAGGATTGTCATTAATTACGAAAACCACGCATGGGGCAACACATGCCCTTTCAAAGAACAAGACATTCACCTTGGTAAATTATCCAGTTTTGGATCACTTACATTGAGGGAGAGTGCAATAAAATCTACCGCGAGTTCATGGTATGATTATAACATCCAATAGATAATTGGTGGAACACTTTTACAGTAGGACCCAATCTATATATCTCCTATACTAAGTTGATAAATTATTATAATCATGGATAAATAACATCTTCGCGGCAGATGATCATAACAATATCCAAACATGCCATGACCGATTATAATTTCTCTCTATGTTGGACCCAGTATATCCTACCGGAGCACTATTTTTCTATAACTATAAGCAAACATCATTTGTCACAACTGATATTGTGTATGATCCTTACTGTTAACATTCATAACTACACCCAAATTATGTAAAGCACCGTGCTAGTTACATATAAGCACCGTGCTCATGTTGTACTTGTGGAGTTAAATAATTACCGGCGATCGGTGAGGTGGTAATTTTGGAAACATGCAGCCCATGTATACAATTTGAATTATTCTTTACACTTATAGCTACATAGTACCAATGAGCATTAAAGTTGAACACTCAAAACTGCACTACAAAAATGTAAGCCTTCCCATCATTTTGTTGTTGTCACGAGGCGGAGAAAAACGTGGTGCTAGATTGGTCTGTGAGAACAAGGGACATTGTTAGGCATGCCATGCGTTGGGATCATGTGTTCAAGTTGAGAGTGTGGATTAGCAGATCAGAGTTTTTGTCACACAAAGATGGATGATAAACTTCCTCTGCACACATTATATTTTATTACCTCTAATAGTCAACGTGAAACTTAATGCATGGGTGTTATGTCAGCACCATGCCTCTCAGCCTCATGAGCACGATTGAGCTCAAGTCCAAAACTTTTAAAAGGAGCAGACTTGTGATCTTTTCCAGGGCCTCCCATAACTATTTGCAACTCTTTGTATTTCGTGAAATATTTCAAAACTATTACTTTTTTTAGGGATATTTCAAAGCTATTACTATTGGTAAAAGGATATTGCACTATAGATGTCATAAAAACAAAGGAAAACGTTATGACTCTAGACTCAGTACAAAAGTTCCTTTGAGACTGCATGAAAAGTAGACCATAGGTTTCCATAAAAACCAAACACGGTCTATATACCTAGCGAATAAAATACCCCAAAATACCTATGGTATTTGTTGTATGGTTTTCATCCAGTTTCTCCCACAAATAAACCGGACACCTTCTTCTTAATTAATGGATAAGGCAAAACTTTTGCCTTCGTTTCAAAAAAATACCCCACAATACCTATGAACAAAGATATTCTTATCTACCCAAGGCGAATACCCGTTCTGAAAGAAAAGCAATGTTATGACCAAACATTAAACCACAAACTAGAAACCACAAGCAATAAAACACCAAATAAAGCATATTTTGCACACCTACACAACGCAATGACAAAGAGAACTAAATACCACTTGTATGTTCAACATCAGGTGAAAGTGCAAGAAAATCTATATGAGTTCATGTAGGATTATGACACCCGACCAATAATTGCTGGACCCTTCTTTTTTATAGTAGACCGCGGTCAACTAAATCTTTTCGTGTAGAAGTCGCTAATATCTAATTAAGAAGAAATTTGATCGCTGTAATTGTACACTAAGATAACTAATATATCTTCATAATAGAACTCTATATGTTATACTAGCAGGTATATACATATTCTTTATAACTACACAGATACATCATCTGGTCATTTCATAAGAGCGAGCTATACTGTTTCGGCAAAGCAAAAGATGATCAAGAGCAATACCGATTTTTTTTGGATGTGAGGTTGGTTCACTTCCGTTTAAATATTTAGATATTCCTATTCATCAAAGAAAATTTCTGAATAGAGAATGGAAACTGGTTGAGGATCGCTTTGAGCATAAGCTGGGGTCCTGGATAGCTAAGATGTTGGCATACATAGATCGTATGGTGCTAATCAACTCGGTTCTAACAAGTTTACCAATGTTCATGTTGTCCTTCTTTGAAATACCTAAGGGGTTACGTAAAAGAGTGGATTACTATCGTTCACGCTTCTTTTGGCAGAATGATCAACAAAAGAAAAATTATAGGCTCACTAAAGGGAATATAGTCTGTAGGCTTAAGTACCAAGGTGGGCTCGGCATAGAGGTGTTGGAAATTAAAAAAATAAATGCCTGTTGAGTAAATGGATTTTCAAATTACTCAATGAGGATGGGGTGTGGCAAGAACATTTAAGTAATAAGTACTTAGGTGACAAAACGTTGTCACAGGTTCAGGTTAAGCCAACCGATTCACCGTTTTGGAAGGGCTTAATGGGAGTCAAGGATGACTTCTTTAAGTATGGTTCTTTTAATCTCGGTGATGGATATCAGATCCGGTTGGGAGGACATATGGTTAGGCAATAATTCATTAGCGAATGAATATCCCTCACTATATACTATCGCCTCGAACAAGAGCGTTACGGTCGTGACTGTTTTCTAGAGTACTCCTATCAATCTGTACTTTAGAAGGTACTTGGTAGGGGACACTAGGGATTTGTGGTTCCATCTTGTTGAGAAACTTATGACTGTTAACTTAACAGATGAACCGGATATATTGAACTGGAAACTTACACCATATGGAGTGTTTTTAGTGACATCTTATTATGTCGAGTTGATCAATGGTAATACCAGACACTTGCGCAAATATTTGTGAAAACTGAAGGTGCCTTTAAAAATTAAAATTTTCCTATGGTTCGTGCATAGAAAAGAATTATTGACGAAAAATAACTTGGCTAAACGGAGATGGACAGGGCGTAAGAAATGCGTTTTCAGTGATGCATATGAGTCTGTGGAGTCTGTGGTGCATTTTACTTTTAACATTTACCCTCCAACTACTATCGCAATTTGTTTGGCAGCTGGTTGAATGTGATGGATTTCAAAACAAAAGAACATGTTAGAATTGGCGTCGCGGCCGTTCTGTGGGCAATTTGGAATTGCCGTAATGACATAAGTTTTAACAATGCACAATCTTCACATTATTTGCAGGTTATAAACAAGGCGGCCTACTGGATCCATTTGTGGTCCTATCTTTTTCATGCGGATCAGCGTAGTCTCATGAATACAGGATGTACTCGATTGATGATGGTCGTACGGACTATCTTCTACCGGGGTGGGTGGCTACATCATAAGAGATTATATGGCTAGAGCTTTGTTTACCTGGCTGATTTTTTAATCCACGCTGAGCAATCCTTCAATTGTAAACCTTTGACTATTGATACTTTGCAATAATTTACGAATGTTGTGTGCATTATTTTGATACAGAGGCCGGATCCACACCCCCATTTCTAAAAAAAAAATTACACTAGGCTGTGTCACAAATCTGAAAAGCCGATGCTACTAAAATTGAATGTATCAACAGAGTTAAGGACAAATAGGTGGTTAACAAACACTTATAAATACAATATTGAATCACTCCTTTGTACCTATCAACATGGTCCCAAATCCCAATGAGTACGGAAGCTAAATATACACTCAAGATTGCATGGTGACAATATAAGGTTGCCATCTTCTCTAGCTATGCTGCAACTTGGAGCATACAGAAGTGGCGCTAGATGGACCCGTGAGAATGATGATATGTGTTAGGCATGGGACGCACTGGGAACATGAGTCCGTGGTGAGAGCACTTACGCGAGCTGATCCAACGAACACTTGTTACGAGAGGTTCCGAGCGAATTTTCCCTGCTAGACGGATGTCGACTGTAGTGTTTTCTGGCCCTCCCATACGCCTTGATCTCAATGCTCTGTTCAGCATTGGTCCTCGATCAATGGATCTTACATGTGTGCTCAAATACATACACCAGGTCGATCAACACGCCAAGACAGAAGAAGGTGACTACAACAGTGGTGAACTGGTGATGCTTTGTCTCAGTGGAATGCATGACCCTTCAGATGTACGTTGTCACCATGTTTCTCTTCCACTTGAGGAGGATTAAGCTGGCTCATAACTGCTTGTCGACTGGTGCAGAAGAACTCAGGTCACTCAAGTCATATCTGGGAAGTAGGGTTCTTTTTGGGCACCTTCTTGTAAATATTTGTAGCTCTCCTTATCCAAATGAAAATATGGAAAACAATTTTGCCATCTATTTGAAGAAAATGCATTGTTTATTTGTTTGTTCAGTTATGCGATCTCCCTAGTTCTTTTTAAATATTTTTGAAAGTCGGAAATAGTATTTTTGATTTTTTTTCTTTTAGAAAAATAACAGTATCAGTGGAGCTCGGGAGTTGGAAATCTCCACTCACACATACATATTCTTTATTTATTTTTTGACTGTAAATACATATTCTTCATAACTACACATAACCATCATCAGGTCATTGTTGATCATGTTCATAACTACACCTTGATGACACCAGCCCTGTGCCACAAATCTAGAAACTCCATGTTACAACACAGTCATAAATAAAATATTGAACCGCTCCTTTGCACCTATCAACACGGTCCCAAATCGCAATGAGTACATAAGCTAATAAATACTCAAGATTGCATGGCGAAAATATAAGGTTGTCATCTTTTCTATAGCTGCAACTTGGAGTATACACACATCAAAAAATAACTTGGGAGAGTATACAGAAGTGGCGCTAGCTTGACCCATGAGATTGATGATATGTGTTAGGAATGGGACGCACTGGGAATATGAGTAGGAGTTGATAGCACTTACGGGAGCCGATCCACCGAGCTTTTGTTACCAGAGTTGGCTAGTGTTCTTTCCCTGTTGCAAGCATGTCGACTATAACATCTTATTGTCCTCCCAAATGCCTCCATCGCTCTGCTCTGTTCAGCAATCGAGCAATGCATCATACATGTGTGCTCTAACATATACATGCACTAGGTCGATCAATACGTTGTCACCCATGAACCACTGAGACTGAAAGAGGTGACTGCAGAGGTACTTGCTGATGCTTTGTCTCATTGGAGCGCGCAACCTTTCAGGACGAACCGCACCACCATGTTTCTCTTCCACTTGAGGAGGATTCAGCTGGAATCTCATCCTTGCGTGTCACCTGCTGAAGATGACCTCCGATCACTCATATTTCGACAGTAGGCACCTGCTGAAGATGACCTCCGATCACTCATATTTCGACAGTAGGCTTGTTTTTGGGGCCCCTTCTTGTAAATGTCTGCAGCTCTCCTTATCCAATGAAAATATGGAAATCGTTTAGCTGGCTATTCGAAAAATGCATTTTTTATTTGTTTGTTCAGTCATGATATCTCCCTAGTTCTAAATAAAAGCTAAATCCTGACCACGCAACCACAAAGAACCGAAAGGCAGACACGGAGTAACAGACTGATAGACTCAGCCGCCTGGAGTCTGTAGATCGAGTGGGCGACAGGGGAGCAAACGAGGCACAGCGGAATCAAGAGCTCATCAGTTGCAGGTAGCCTTGAAGTATGTTATTTGTTTTGGATTCAGTTGGGCCAATGATACAGGTAGCGAGATATCATTTTTCTTCACTTAGAAAGTAACAAAAGTTTTCTTTAATTTCCCCTTCAAAGAAAGTTCAGAAGATATGCAATTCGGAGTGCAGAAAGTACAGAAGTGTGCAAATTGGCAGTGCAGAATTCCCTTTCTTTTCTAGCTGTAATTGGAAGTTCAGATAACTGTGAAACTACACTCTGAGATGTGTTAAATTGAACTGAATGAGCACATTGAAGAAGTAATGCATAAGTATCAATACAAATCGGATCCAACGCACTCGTGATACCTAAAGCAACGAACACTACCCATGCTATGTGCCGTGTACCAGCAGCTGTACAAAGCTGTAAAGTGTAAACCTGTAAATAACTAGAGTAGCAAGGTAACTGGGAAATGAATCAAATCTGTGTGTGTGGGGTAAAACTGAATCTATACTGCCTCACTTCTCAGTATCAGTAGGAGCCGGCGAAGTCGATCTGGTACACCGCGGTCATGTCCGGCTGGAAGAGGCCGAAGTGCTGCTCCGTGCCCTCGGGCTTCTGGTTCTCGTTGAACATGGCGAACAGGTACGTCTCCACGGCCTTCCCCGGCTGCCGCGGCGTGCCGGTGCCTGCGGTCACGTGCCGCACCAAGTTGTTGTTGTACGCCGCGGCGTTCTCCACGGTTGCCCCCATCGCGCCGCCGCCCGATGGCCACCCAGTCTCCGACACAACAAGCTCCAGTCCCTGCGCTCCAGCCTTGTCCACCGCGGCGTGCGCCGCGTCCAGGATCGCGTCGAACATGTTGGTGTACACCAGACCGCCGTCAGTCACCGACACCACCTTGGAATTGGACGTCGCGCTCGACCCGGCCAGCAGCGCGTACCCGAGCTGCACCGTCTCCGGCTCCGCCGCGTACGCGAAGTATGGGTACACGTTCACCAGCAGTGGCGCCTTCTTCGACAGCAGGTAGGACACGAGCGGCACCATCACCGGCGCCGAGCCCTCAGAGAACGCACCCTGTGATGGCGGGTACGACACGCCGAGCACGCCCGTGGCCACGGCCGTGGTGACGGGCACGCCCGTGACGCCCACAGCCTGAATCGCGGCCTCGAGGTTCCGTATGGCCGGGAGGACGTGCACGGCTAGAGGCCCCGGGACGACCTCGTTGCCGGCGGTGATGTACCGGAAGGTGACAGTGCCGGCGAAGGGCTTGACGTAGGAGGCGACCCACGAGGCGGCGAAGGACTGGTCGGAGGCGAGTTGGGCGAGGTCCTCGTTGAGCGTTCCGAGGACGACGCCGATGCCTGTGCCCTGGAGCGCGGTGAGGACGGTGGTGTCCGGGTGGAAGAGGCGCACGTAGCTGATGTTGTTGGCCTTGTACATGGAGATCACCTTGTCCGGCGACGGCAGGTTGTTAGCGATCATGCCGTAGTTCACACCAATTGCGCCTTCAGCTCCTGCAATGATTGGCAACATACAAAAGAAATTAAATTTCGGCCATACTTTTTTTTATGTTGTTCTTTGATCACAACTAACTTGGCAACCATGCATGATAATTCATAATTCAACAAGTATCAACCAAGGTAAAATACTAAAATATTGGTGGAAATTAAGCAAATGCGTGGAGAAGAAAAGAAGAATTTGTGTGAGGAATGATGCAATCTTTGATTAACCGTGTTCACATTCAAATTACCTAACCATTTTGACATAGATGTTTCAAGAGAAGACGTGGGATGCTTACCATCTGAAATCATATTTATGTAGCAAAAAATTATGAAATGAAGAAGAAAGCAGTAAGTAGGCAACCTAGCTTATTACGTACACGAAGTGACATCCTAGATTAGTGAAGATGGCACCGAAATTCTGTACACAATTAACGTCTGTGTAAAGTTTTCCTACCTAGTACTTGAAATGGCCCAACCCTATCAACATACTTTAGTTGAGCATGCAATGGATTTATACACTTTTTCAACTTGGTGTCAACAGTGTTCTGTCAGCGTCGAAGTTGAAGTCAGAGACATGGTTGAGAAAAAGAAAAAGGCAACTTCATGCACGCCTACGTCACCTAAGTTCATAGAATCTCTAATCCTGCCTAATTAGGGCTGGTCCACGAAAGCTCAAGGATAAGCTATATAATGAAGACACCGCAAATAAAATAAAAAAAGCTATTCAGTACAACAAACTTCTGACCTAGGGCTTTGATTGTGTGATATGGGAACAATTGAGACGAAAGAAGACTTTAGTTCCTGTCATGCATTGTCATATTAAGATGAGATCAACAAGCAATTAACTCTCTGATTCAAAAAGAGCCCTGCCTTTTGAATTCGTCACACAAAGATACGACCGGCACAATTAATACTATTTTTGCTAGCGATGTAACATCTACTACTAATAAATAATGAAAAAATAATCCATTCAAAATTGTGTTTAGGTAGGCTTGCCCAAACTTGTGCCGAGTAATCTATTTGCCGCTGGTGAGAACAGAGTAGGTCGAAGAAGAGTACGAGCAAGTACTTTGCTGCAACTTATAATATCCAGTACACGCTATGCTTGCAATTTGCAGTTTCCGTACAAAATAAACAGGGGCCTCTGATCACCAAAGTTCCGTGCAATGATACATAACTAATTAAGTAATAATATAACTGTGCCAATGACAGTATGGAATTACATGCACATTACGAAACCAATCATACATGTTATGCTTCCTCACCCGGATTGTTTTCTAGTTTTAGAAAAACCACCCAAGAACACAAAGAATAAGAAGCCTGACAACCACCTCTAGCAGTCTAGGTACGTCTCTACCTACAAGGCTACAAGGCATAAACAATGGAAGCAAGCATTTGGCGCCATCTTTATCCTAAAGGATCCCCTTCGAAAACAAAAATCCTTTATCCTAACCAGGGTGCAAGCTCGATCGAGCCAAGAACAGATGTGAACAGACTGATTGATTGCAGAATCAGATGACGAACAAAGTAAAGGGCAACCTAGTCAGTTGGACACATATAGGCGTGGGGTGAACAGAACCGCAATGAAGGGAAAATAGTAAGGCATACCAAGAATGGATTGGGACGGTGGCAAAACAAGAAAGGGATAAGGAAACACGCTTCTATTCACGTTTTTACAGAAACAAAAAACTTGTACGTACGATCTGTTTAAAGCAGAAGGAAAATACAGGTGAGCTGAACATTAATTGATATTATTGACGTACTGAAATAAATTGGCCGGAGATGCAGTTGAGATAAACCGCAAACGATACATGATGTACGCATGGCAGTAGGTATGAGCAATTGATGTACTGTCATCACGAGCTAAAGGAACAGAACAAGGAAACAAGCAGGGGAGGGGTAGGCAGTGATCGTGAGGCTGAACTCACCGAGGAACAGCAGGGGAGACGCGCAGAGCAGGAAACTGCAGGCGAGGATCCATGGCGCCACCGTCCTGGCCGCACCAGCACGACGACCGGCAGCTGCAGCAGACATCCTCGCACCACCGGAATCTCTCTCTGTCTCTCTGTGAACTCTCTCTTCGTCTACCTCTGGACTCTATGAACCCTCTGTAATGCCTCTGTGAAGGAACTCTGAGATCGATATGCAGTAGCTGGTGCTGCGAGTTAGATCTTCTTTTGTGTCCGTGAGGCGCCAGGTCTCTGTTTATATAGAGCTGCAGAAGCGCAAGGGGTAATGGCGCGCGAGCGGAAAACTGCCAAGTTTAGAGATTACGTGCGAGAGGGAGGTGGGAGGCGTGCGCGCGTGCGGCGATATCAAGAAAATCAATGGCAAGTCACCAAACCGCACGACTACTGGCCGCGGCAAGCGCGTGCTCCTCCTCTACGTGCAGCGGCTGAGTCGGCCGTGCAGGCTGCGGCGGTTACGTTCAGATCACCGGAAAAAAAACGAAGACGAACGGCGTGAGTGCGCCACGTGGGCGAGATGGACGGCCTGGATGGCGTTCGTGTGGCCGTTTTGACCATGTCCTCGTTAATTGGCCATTTAGGTATCGAGAACGGTAGGTTACTCCATGGCGATTAACGGCGGCGATGACTCGATTAATTGGGGATTCACAGAGGAGATACACGCGTATCAATCTCCTGTACGCACGTAAAAATGCATCGCGAAGCGTTAGCGACAAGATTTTCTGCCTCATTATAACTGCGGATATATATGGGAATAATTCATTTATGCTGTAGATATCGCGCGAGTGGTTCTGCGTTTATATATGGAAATGAATAATTTATGCCGCAGATATCGAGTGGTTCTGCTTGTAATGGAGTATCCCATATCCAATCCTGGCCAGGAAAATGATTAACCCACGTGAGAATTCATGCTTTGCAGATGTGCAAACCTTTGTATATATGGCTGGCCTCCACAGGATGCAAAGAGACCGATCACGCCAGAAACGTCACGAGATTCCCTTGAACACACACATACATATGATCGGCCCTGACTACTCATCGACGACTCACGGGCTGAAAGCACAAATTTTGCCTACATATGATAGGCCCTTGGGTGTTTGTTCTTTTTGCGTTAATTGTCACGATCGATCGACTTGTCATGTGTGTACAAACAGACATTATTAGGTAACCAACAAAGAACTATATATCCATATCAATATCAATGTCACCATCGAGTAATAATTGATCGAAACAAATTCGTTTTCTTTTCATTGCAAGATTCAACTTCTCGAGGGTCTCTCTAATTTGTAATTTGGCGGCTGTGCAACAGTCATTTCTAACACGTACACGCGCACACGGGAGATCGAGGTCAATGCACGCTACGTTACCAAGGCCTGTAATTCCATGCAGCCGTACCGACTCTGGCCACGTAGTGCCCTTGCTTTGGATTTTCTAGCTCCTAGGTGCACCCAAATATCTAGCAACCTCTCTCTGGCCGCCGCACACGGTTGATACTCATAGCTAGCTTCACGGTAAATTAACCGAGCCCCGGAAGGTTTTCGTTCCTGCAGTTGTTTGTCGCCATCGTAGAAGAAAACTGCAATCGAAAAAGTATGTGCATATATATGCGATTAGCAATCCATCTGGGAGAGGATATCCTTCACAAAGAAGAGAAGAATTTGATACTCTCATACGTATTCCTACTGTCCTAGTACAAAACAAATTTTCCGTCCGGTCCTCACTCGAGAAAAAAAAAACATTATTAGACCCACAAAGAAAGAACTTTTTACTTCCTAATTAGCCATCCCAAAAAATTGAATAAAGTATTACCCGCAAAAAAATAAATAAAGTATCACACTAAGAAAATGATCACTGTGTTAGCAACCTTCTTCCTAGAAAATTGTTGCTCATATAGGATACACATGTTATATTGATATGCTTCTTCCGTCTTGAAATATAAGGTCTCATGATTATGCGTATAGTCAATACTCTATACTTTGATCGTTGTGACGTCGTTTTGAGGCGGTCTAAGGTATGCTCCTCCATTCTTTTTACATGTCGTACTCGGTATTGACACGGTTTGCACGTAATAAACAAACTTCTAAACAGTCGTCTTCACACATTTTGAATCGACATCTAACACATAAGGAAGGAGGGTCAAGCATTCCATCTATCGGGCAGGAAAAGACCCGGAAGCAAGTTGTCATCTAAAGAAAGAAGAATGCTCGTGTGTGTACATACTACATAATCAAATTAACAAATATGCATAATATATTTATTTACAACGTGATAACCTATCTTACAGTTTTTTAATTATGTACATATCAAGATAATTGCAACGTTTCTTATGGAAGTAGGAGAGCTTATAGTTTCTTTTAGTTCTTTTGATATTCTTTTTTTGAAACCGGGCAAGAGTCTCGCCTTTTCAATAATATAGAAGAAGTGAATTGACCAGTTTATAAGGAAAACTGGCCGAAAACCGGATACAACAACACAACGCACCACGCCGGCCCCGAGGCCACGCACCACACAAGTCGACGGCCTAACCGCCCAAGCGGCCAAGGCTGACACCCTACCCCTCAATGCAACAGCGGAGGCGAAATCCGGAGCCGCCGCTCCGACATCCACGCTGCCACGGGCCACGCACCACACAGGTCGACGACGAAACCGCCCAAGCAGGAAAGGCCGACACCCACACACCTCAACGCCACGCTGCGGAGGCGAGATCGGAGCCGCCGCTCCGACATCCACGCCGGCTCCAGAGCCGCGCACCACCTAGCCGAAAACGAGAAGATCGTCGCCGCTGACCACCGAAACATCCACGGGTTCTTTTGATATTCAACATGTAGCATGCACACAAACTACGGCCGGAAAGGATAGGTATGCGCTCCTCTTTGCTCTTTCACGTTGGAAGTACTGAAAATAATTACAGTTTTATTAGCAATGAAAGTTATGTAAATTCGCTTCACTATAGCTTTTTAAAACTACACTTACTTAAGGGCTATGATATCTTACCATTTTACCATTCGTTTTTGGTTTTGTATTTCTCATGTGATCCATGCACCTCTAACAAGAAGGTTTTATCAAACAACAATCAACGATAATGTGAAATAACTATTTATGAATTGGCTGATTTTCAGACACTCTTGTGGGTGTTCGAATTGATATATAGCAAGAGGGAGTCAGAAATTTCAAGTGTCCCGCCATATATTTGTACATTTTGGAATGGAAATTAATTGCGCCTCTGAAGTTCATTTAGCCCAAAGAAAAAATTGCGAGCTTGTGATCTAAAAAAAAAATGAATGTCATGTATCCATATGGACAAATCGATGTGCGCCTTATCTCACCCGTTTTCTTGTAAGATAATCTAAATTAATTATCCTTTTTCCCGCATGAATAATTGAGCCATGGCGGTTAGCTGGAAACCTGAAATTAGTAGCCGTGTAGATGCTGCATGGGAAAGCGGCCGCGCACACAAACTATGGCGGGAAAGGATATATACGCGCTCTTCTTTGCTCGTCTGTTTTCTTGATCTACATATGTTCTCTCAACATAAACAATAGCTCCCCTTCAACTAATTGGAAGAAGTGTGCGCAATACTCTTATTACTTAAAGCATTATGTATTGGCCATGCTGGCCGACATCGTCAACAGCCATTGGAATAGACATAGCTTTAGCCCTAGCAAGGTTAGGATTATTAAAATTATATATTACTCGTTTTTCTGTTTGTTTGTCAGGATGAGCTTTAATGTAAAAATAGAACAACCGTACATGAAGCCCCATCAGGGACATAGCTTCAACCCACGAGTAACATCGAGAACAACCTTGTGGCCCAAACGACACGAGGACAATACCTCGACGCTGGTAAACTCCCGGGCCAACGCCCCGTCTTCCGTCCGCTCCGCTGCGTCCTGCACAACCACCAACACTATCATCAGAGGCCGTTGCCACAACATAGCACCACCCGCAAACCACGGACGCCACAACAAAATTCGGGGCTGCTACCCCCCAACCGCCCCCTCTAGGATGCATCGACTAAGCCTGATACCCCGCTGCACGAGGTTGTCACTCGTGCCATCTCGCGTCGCTGCCCTTCCTCATAGGGTCGTCATCACGTGGCTCCCTAAGGCTGCCACCTTCACGCACAATCTTGAACCACCTGGAGCTGTCACCCTGACATCCACCAACCATGGAAAAAGGAGAAACATATGTAGCAGACGCAAGGTAGGCCCTCCAAGGCGACACCTCTAAGGATATGACGATGTAACAATCACGGTCGCCTGCTACAGCATACCGAAGCTAGGGGCTCTGCCAGGAGAGATCATCAACCCCAAGAGGGACGAGATAGTAGCTCCTCGACGACGGCCATGAGCTGAAAACGAAGCCGAAAGCGTTTTTGTCGATGGCGCCGATCAAAGTCAGTTCAAGGATTTCACGAGAGCTCCTCCTTGCCCTCAACTGATAAGGAAAACAATTTTCGACTGATATGAGCTGACAAGCACACCCAAGTCGCTAGAACACTTCACCTTGCAGAAGGATTCTTCTCAGCCGCCACCCTCCTAGAACCATCACGTGACACATCCGCCATGTCACCTCACGCCACGACTCACGCAACGACGGCTGAAGTCACATGTATCGGAGGAAGAACTTGCCCCCCCACCCCCACCCCCTAGCCACCACAGCAGCTGTCGCTACTGCCATCGACCCGGAGCCACCACCTTGGTCTCCTCAGCCACAACGTCTTAAGACCGCACGACGCAGCAGAGCACGCACCATGTCTAGACCTAGCAGGATTGGGTCCAGCAACAAGCCACGAACACTGCGCTGGTCCCTGGGGCCGGAGACCCGACCAGATCAGAGGGCTGAGCAAGCCATGTAGTCAGAATGACCTAGCCACCACATATACCATCCCGCAGACGTCGCGCTCCGCACACCAGAACACTTATGTGCCTCGATTGTAGCAATCCGATGTCACGTGCAAACCAGAAGAGGCCCATCAAGAGCCGACCATAAGAGGAGGCCCCGGCGCTCTTGTCCGCCAAGCAGGCTTTACCTGTTCGCCTGACGGATTCCTCCGGCAGCGACAAAGGGAGAGGGGGAGTAGAGGGCCAACGGTGGCGCTCGGAAGGGTTGGTCGCCCAAGTCGCCAAGAAGACGACGAAGGGCGTGTTCGTATGTGGGGCTAATATATATTGACATGGACAAACATATACGTAGTATTTTCCTTCTGCAAAATGTTAAATTCTTGCAAAGCGATCAATGAGCATGGGCACTTCTACTTTGATAGGTCAGCTATAGGCGCTATGACAAACAAGTTAATTTCAGGTCTGCAGGTTGGTTGGGTTAACGCGTTACGGGCGTCACATGAATAACCCCATTTCGTCCTCTTCCTGTGGAAAGGTGATCGAGTTGTCTGAAAACGAAAACGATCGACGCGCAACGGTCATGTCACGTCTCTGTTTTTCCTCTGCTCGATTTCCATCCTAACCCAGGCGATTGTCCGTGCATGTTAGCCGTGGACCTAATCAATCAATCGTGTTTAGGTCTTCGTGCACTGCACTTCAACGTTTTTCCTAGCTAGTTTACCTTTACAAGGGCATGGGCATACATAGTGATGCAACGTACATTAGCTGGCTAACTTTATGCCGGCGTTTTGATTTATACATATTTATAAGATCGTAAAAGTGTCTTAGACGAATGACGAGAGCCTCAAATACAGTGTTTCATTTCCATTTTGAGCCAAAGCTTCACGTTTCTAGTCGTTCATCTAGAGCGTGTGTGGTTACCCGCAGCATGTACAAATAAACTGAGTGGATGAAAAATGAGTTGTTTGGTTGCTCGCGCGAGGCGCTAGTCAGCTCTTACACGATACTTAAAGCACCGTAAAAAGTTGCCCGAGGAAAATGCTCAGTTCGGCCGTTTGCCTGGAACCATGCCGGGATGAGGGGGGTACGTCTGGAAGGAAGCATGTGGCGAGGGATGGCGCAAAATGTAGTCTCACCACTCTTAGTCGCTCACCTCCAGCGGGAGGAAAAATCCCATCTTAGTTTTTGACACCGACAGTGATGCGTACCGGCATCACAAGATATTCTAGATCATACATTCAATACTCATATCTCATAACAAAAGCTCAATTTAAAAAAAGATGTTTATTCATTTTAAAAGTAAATATTCCCGTATCTGAAAAATCCATACATTAACCTAAAAAAATAGAAACATAAATGTACAGTAATTAACTAGTAGTGGAAGTAGTAAAATAAAAAACGAGAGAAATTATACGGATCAAGGAGAACGACAACCACACGTACTAGTAGGCTACTCGGGGGGGGGGGGGGGGGGGGGGGGGGGGGGGAATCAGCGAACAAACCGGCAAAAGAACCATTTTGAGGCTTGTTTGGCATATAATCTGATGTGACTCCAGTGACTCTACCTTCCAGATTGGGAGGATTTTTCACTATGGTCAGATTAGGTGGATTTCAATCCAACTTCTCTAAGTTCTTACCAAGGAATTGTATAGTGTGGCAATTCAACATTCATACAAGCAATACATATACAATGGATCTGAAAAGCTCGTTCTTCAAAAGAGCAAATCTTTTGCCGAACTGCCACAGGAATACAAGCATCGGATATACAGAACAGGCGTTTTTTTTTTCTTTTCTTTTGGAAGTAAAAGGCAGGAGCACTGCCTCTCAATTAAGCAGGGACACCAACTCACCAAGCTAATTACAAGTACAAAAGAATTACATGTATCTACTTTCCCATCTACAACAAATGCAATTGAATCACCAAGGGTTTTATGTACAAGTGGACATGATCTCGCCACGCTAAAACATCTCATCATCAAACTCACTAGTGTACAAATAAGCAAACAACACTTGCTGGTACAGACAGAAGGGGTCAACAAATTCTGCAAGTTCACAACAAATCTGCACAAAAAAAGAATGCATCTAAGGCTTGGTATCACCCTTAGGTAGGCCAAGCAGAGACGGCCGGTAGAGGGATTGACGTTGTGCCATCTCGATTCTTTCGCGTGGATCATACATTGACTCGTCTCGTATCGCCTGGAGAATGGAACTGGTACCACTCTCCCTGCAAGGGTAAATGAAGTAGACAAATTAGGGAAGCTGTAAGGAAAACACTTGAATGAGCGTAAGGCAAAGTTGATAATCCAAGTGCATCCCAACCTCTTGATTAAAATTTTGTAAAGTGTTTTGAGTATTGGGCACAGCTCGACAGGAGCAACATGCTTCTTAGTTTCTGGATGTGTCACACTTAAGCTGCCTTGACTCAAGAGTTCGTAAAACGCATTGACTGCAGAGACACCCTAAAAATGAAATATCACATAAAACATAGCATATAAAAAAACTCATCCAGACAGTTATACAAACTACATTAAGATGATGCCACAAACCTGTATAGTCCCTTTGCCTTTGATGCTGTCCCCCATTTCCAGAGTCAGTTCCCCCTTAGCTAATTTATGCCCATACCATGCATTACGACCTTTTAGTAAGGTGACGTAAGTATCCGCCAACAATGGTCCAGAAAGCTTCTCAGGCTCTTTCGCTAGGAGGTGGGTGATGTATATCATTTCAGACGTGCAAAGGGAAAAGTAAACTGCTTTGCTTGTTGCACTCTCATTGGTCAGTGCTGCCACCATACCTACAAGAAAACGTCGTGTTCAGCAAAACAATTGAAATACGAGGCTTTCGGGAAACAGTAATGTAGAATGTGGAAAGGAAAATGTGCGCATAGAGGAACCAATGAACCACATATCCCGAAGTCTCGTATTTTGGCATGCAGAGTTCACTCTCTCAAATCTATGAGATGTAGGCTACTAGGCTTTGGATTACATATAAATTAGAATATACTCTGGTAGCCCCGACAAAATTGCATTTAGCAGCCAGCAGTGTGTGAAAGAGATAACATCAATACAAGATATAGTAGATTCAAGTAACATATTCCATGATGCAATGCAGGATATTCCACATATTTCTTGTTTGGTGTAAAATGGCCATATCAACTGCTCCAGCTGAGCTGGACCATGAAAGGGTCTAAATGATGATTTCAATTTCCCAGTCAACATTCTATGAGGCACGCTCAACAAGACAGTAGCTAAGCAAATACTCCCTCCGTTCCACAATATAAGATGTTCTAGCTAGCTCACATGTTGTCTAGGTGCAAATCCAAATGAGTGTACATACACATTAAAACATGTCCACATGCATTTAGATACATGTGTATGTGGATAAAAGCTAAAACATCTTATATTTATGAACGGAGGGAGTAGAAGCTTACCAGCACCGATGGCATATACATTCTTTAAGCCACCCATGACTTCATGAGTAATGAGGTCACTATTATCCCATACAATGAAATGAGGCTGCCTCAAAAAATTAGAAAGAGGCTTCCTCCACTTGTCGGCTCCACATATGCGAGCGTTTGCATATTCTTTGTTGTAAATTTCGGAAGCAATATTAGGGCCTCCAAGATACAGAATGTTCTCCAATGGAACTCCAGCTACAAAAAAAAAATGACCGACAAACAATGGTAAGAAAAATATTTGGTGGAAAGTGTAGTACAAAGAAAAACTAGCAAAGTGCACGGTAAATTGACCTATAAGAGCAGAGTTTTCTGATTCAGCGAAACAAAAACATGGAGCATGTCACAACATTTGGTAGAACGAAATACTGGTAAAGCAAACCATTCATTATTCAGCACTAATGCTGACAAAGCCAGTAAAATGATACTTTTTGTATGCAATTACTTACACCACCTAAAAGAGTTGCAGAGAGACATACACATGAACATTCACGGCAAACTAATTAGTGGTTGAGCATTAACTAACTCTCAGAAAATTCAACAACAGACATAAAGAACGTGTCATATGATCGTGCAACAAATATAAAGGACAGTAGGTACAGATCAAGATTAGCCTGCAAATTTCATCACTAACATTCCACAAAACTGTACCTTCATACAGTTCAGCGGTTAGTTAATGTTTGTTTAAATTAGTAAGGCCTACTTCCACAAACATTACTGGTACAAGATCAAGAAACGATCGACTCAACCATCAATCGTTTGTAACAAAAATAATTCATCAAGATATGGTAACTGAAGTTCAGCAAAGAAACTCACTTGCATTGGTGATCATCTGTGTCGGGGTAATGTCCGGGGCACAGGGTCAAGCGACGCCTCGATCCCCTTGGCCAGGGAGATGATAATTGGCGGGTTGATCCCTCCTTCCAATACCTCCCGATCTCCTCGAACACCTCCCTGGTCTCGGTGGAGGGCAGGCCATTGATGACGATGTCGGCGTCCCAGACGGCCTCCTGCAGGTTGGTGACGACCTTGAGCGGGCAGAGGGCGTGTCGACCATGTTGAGGCAAAAGCCGTCGCGGAGTATCTCGTCGGCGTAGAGCGTGCGGTCGCGAGGCGCGCCTCGACGTACTTGAGGTAGGCGCAGCGGCGGATGAGCCTGCGGAGGACGTCCTCCCGTGAGTTGATGACCTCGAAGAGGTGCTCGGCGGTGGCGCGGTCGACGGCGCGGCCCGCGCGGCGCCAGACCCGCACCTGCGCCTTGTCGCGGTAGTCGCGGCCGTAGGCGTCCTGCAGCAGCGCGCAGAAGACGCTGCCCCAGGCCCCGGCGCCCACGCCCGCGATCCTCAGCGGGTCCCCGTCTGCTTTCCCCAGCAGCCGCCGCAGCTCGTCCAGCTTCCCCTCCGCCGCCGCGCCGTTCTTTCCTCCTCTACCACTCCGTTCGTGTAGCTCCCGACCATCGCCGCAGCTGCTAGCTCCGCCTCGTCACGCGCGGGGAGATCGAAGACCGCGGGCTCACAAAGGGACTGGAGGAGGTGGCGGTGGGATCGATGGGGGAAAATGCGGGTGGATTTGTGGGGGCTGGGGTTCCCAAAAGGCGCCGCTTTAAATCCCCAGCTGCGGCCTCGCTGTCCCGGCCGCGGCCGGCGCCCGTTTGAATTCCTAGTGCCGACGGTTGGTGGCGGCGCCCGCCCCTCTCTCAGCTACTCCGGGCAGGCAGGCAGTAAGTAAGCAGGCGAGCGAATTGGGGGAGGTTTCCGCTTCTAGAGGAAAGCGAGCGTGTCTCGATTTGGGAGGCGAGGGGAACGAGGGGTGCAGTGACGCGGGGCGGGGGTGGAACTGTGGAAGGACGGAGGCGGGAATGGCCCGGTCAAAACAGGTGGATTTTTGGGTGGCGCCGCCCCGGCCGCGGCGGAAGATGGCGACAGGCTGACGGGTAGTGACGAACGCGGGTTGTTGGCGCTCGTGCTCGCCAAAGCTAAGAGCATCTCTAGCACAACCAAACCTGTGTATGCGAAGAGGTTGGGAAAATGACTACTTCTGCCCCCTGTGTATGCGAAGCCTCGAGACTCCCCTACATCTCCTCACCGAATGTCCTTGGTCCAAGAAAATCTGGTCAGCTCTTGCTGTCATGACCGCGAACCCAGCCATTGATCCGGCTTCCTGGACTGGTTTTGACTCCCTCTCCGATTGGATTCAAGACTGTAGACGCCGCACTCAATCAGATAAAAGGAAAGGAACACAATCGCTAATCCTTCTAGCCTCGTGGGAAATCTGGTGTGAAAGAAACGAAGGATTTTCCAACACGCCGAGCTAACTGTCAACAATCTTGTTAGCCGTATTCGAGATGAAATCGATCTCTGGAACGTAGCTGGGGCCTCAATCCCTTTCGATCCAGGCTGAGGTTTCTTGGCCTTTTAGCTTTTTCGGTTTTTATTTTCGGGTGGCATAGCTTTCCCTATGTTTTTTCACCTGTATACTGTAACTTTTTCTCCTTCTGATCAATAAATTTAGCAGTCCAAACTGCTAACTTTCCAAAAAAAACCTGGCCAACGGGCCGGCACGGCACGGCCCAGGCCCACTTAGCTCTTGGCGGGCCTGGCACGGCACGGCCCATGTAGGCACGTTTAGTAAGTGGGCCGTGCCGTGCCGGCACGCGGGCCTGGCCTAAAGGCCCAGGCACGGCACAATAGCTAAATGGGCCGGCACGGGCACGTTTAGCCTTGGCGGGCTTAATTTGGCCCGTGTGCCTGTTTTTGGCTGTTTTAGCTAAAAATGCGAAAAAATTGAAAATTTTAAAATTAAATGTAGAAAAATGTAAACGTGCCATTTGTTGTTCAAAATCGTACATGCTAGCTGACTAAAATGTACGTGCGTGTGTGCACAAGTTCACAAGATTCATCTACCGTACATGCTAGCTAACTAAATTGCACCACCTCAATAATATGCCATCGACTTAACTACAAGACATGATTATATTATTGGTGCAGTGGTAACGTCAGCGTGCTCCCAGGAAGGAGGTCTCAGGTTCGAACCTTGCTCCCAGGCCTCAGCACGGCCCCAGGCATGTCGCGGGCCAGGCACGGCCCGTTTAGCTGCGTGCCGTGCCAGGCCCCTGACGGCCCGTGAGCACGGGCCCAGGTGGCCAGGTTTGAGCACAACTAGCACAACCCGCAAAAGGCGAAACCGCAAAAGCATTTTGCAGGTCACGTTTTTCGTGTTTTTGCTCTAGTTTTCGTGCAGCGAAAAACAGAACCCGTAAACGCAAACTGCAATTCGGCGATTTAGACATTTCAGATTTCGCGGGAACAAAGAGTTCATATTTCGACAGTACCAGCAGATGATTTCTACACAAAATAATATAGGCGATCTAACCCTATATCACTACACTAGCCTAGGTCGCCGCCGATCAAACCCTAGTGGGCAAAATGCGGCTCCTTACCGGAGCCATGGGCGCGGCGGCGATGCAGCGGCGGAGGAGCTTCATTCCTCGTCGGAGTCGGTGACGAGGTCGATGGTGGGCGGGAGCGTGCTGATGACCAGCGCCTGCTGCAGGAGCCCCTCGTTGACCACCACGTTGAGCTTGGCGGTGGCGGCCTTCTCCTCCGCTTCGTATTGGGACCGCAGCAACACCGCGGCCATCATGTGCTCCATCTGCTCGTCGGAGACGAAGTCCTCCGGCCCGAGCGTGGCCCCGAAATGCTCAGGGTTGTAGCCCTCCGGCGGCGGAGCACCTGGAGCGGCGGAGGAGCTGCTGGCGCCCGCGGAGGAGCTGCCCTCGCCGTGGAGGCGCAGCTGCTGGCGGCGGCGG
The DNA here is from genome assembly GCA_947311845.1 of Poa pratensis. Lineage (NCBI taxonomy): Eukaryota > Viridiplantae > Streptophyta > Magnoliopsida > Poales > Poaceae > Poa > Poa pratensis. The sequence goes on from CAMZMU010000065.1 coordinate 18,303,685, forward strand.
ATCTCGCGCTCGCGCCGGAGCCGGTCGAACTTCGGCAAATCGCGGCGGTGCCACGCGGGAGGCACCGGCTCCCCGTGCTTGTACATGAGGACGCCGCGCTTCCGTGCGCCGTCGCTGCGGGAGACCTGGCGCCGCTTTTCGTCGGAGTAGTCTCCGCCGAATTTGTCGTCGCCGGGGAGCGGCTCCGCTTCCCTCTTCGGCGCCATGGCGGCTCGGAGTCGCCGGATCTGCGGTAGGGGTGGCGAGATTGCTCGTCGGAGACGGCGGAGTGGGGGGTGGATTGCTCACCGGAGCGGCGGAGCGTGCGAGGAGAAGTGGGGGTTTCGACCTGCATCCGCGGTCGCAATCCGGCAAAATAGAGGCTCGCCGCTTCGTTTCACGGGCCCCCGCAAAACGTTTGCGGGCTGGGCTAATTTTGCAGGCACTGTTCTGGCCCAAAAACAGCACCAAACCCGTAAACTCGCCGGAGTTTTGCGGGTTCGGCTAGAGATGCTCTAACTGATGCAGACTCTCAGGCCCTGCTTTGGATGTTTGCTTTCGAGCTAGGATTAAGTATTGTTTTCACCCTCAAATTTCACATATTAGACACATTCATCATGAACTTGAAAACCGCATAATTTCAACCCTGAAATGTACAACACCGGACAAATAACCCCCCCGTCTGGTTTGGGACGGATTTGAGCGGTTTTGTTGTCAATTTAGATAGTTTTGTGGGATGACATGGCACTGATGTGGCCCAAACACAGAAAAAAAAAAAACCAAATTGAAGGGCGTCAGCCGCCGCCGCAGCCTTCTCCTCCATCGCCGCCGCCGGCCCGCTCGGCTCCTGCCTCCCCGCGTTCTGCTACGCGGCCTCTATCCTCTGCCCCGTCACATCCTGGGCGCTTGGCCGGCGACGAGTCCGGCTCATCGCCAGCAAGGCCGCCGCTGTCGTCGGGGACGGCCATGGAGGTGCTCCGGAACGGGAAGTGGGAGAGATGCGTCACGGAGGTGAGCAGCTTGCTCGCCGCGGCGTCGTCGTTGGTGGCCTGCACGGCGGCCGGGCTGCTCCTCGCGGCGGAGCCTCCCACCTCTGTCGGCTCCATTCGGACGGCGCGCTGTGGGGATCGATGGGGCCAAATTGAAGGGCAGTCGGGCTGCTCCTCGCGGCGGAGCCTCCCGCCTCTGCTGTGCAGCAGGAGGCCCCTGGAGGTCGCCGTCCCTTTCGACGCTTTCTCGGTGCCGCCGCGACAATGGCCGCTGATCCGTAGCTCAGTCCATAAGTTTCCACCGAGGATTCCCTCTTCGTCAGCACGAAGCGAAACCTCTTGCTGCATATCAGGTGCCTACCCCAACCTGCGACACGACACTACACATCCTCGACGATCGATCATCATCCTTGGAGATTCGATCGCGTTCAAATGCGATGTGGTTATGTCAGGCGTGTACCGACGACACGACAGAGGTGGCACTAGCGGCACGGCGAGGCGGCGACCTCCTCCTCAACGACGAAGAGCCTGACGACGGTCGGGGGGTTGCGGTGCAGCTCGAGCTGGAACGACCAGCATCGGGTCTCCCCCTGGACGCTGGCCTCCAGGCGTGCGAGGCCGAGCAGGGTCCTGATGTCGTCCCTGAACGCGCGCGGGTAGCCGGGCCGACAGAAGGAGTCGAACCGGAACAGCACCTCCCCGCGGCGGCGCAGCCCGTCAGCCTTTAAATTTGGGGATTTTTTTTCTGGGTTTGGGCCACGATCAGCTCCACGTCATCCCACAAAACTGACTAAATTGACAACAAAACCGCTCAAATTCATCCAAAACCAGACCAGGGGGTTATTTGTCGTATTGTACATTTTCAGGGTTGAAATTATCCGGTTTTCAAATTCAGGGTGAATGTTATCCAATGTGTGAGATTTGAGGGTGAAAACTATACTTCATCCTTTTTTTAGACGGAAGGCTCGAGAAGAGCTCGACTTTGAATTAACGAATACAACAACCGGCCAAGAGTTACAACTTACAAACACACGTTGGCAAAGTCAACTACCGAACAAGAACACACACAACACAAGACTACAAAAGATAAGGGAAACAAGCAAAACTAGAAAAGTCTAAAGCTTGGTCCACCTGGGGCCGAATATAGCGAATGTCGCTGTTTGGTTGCGTCTGGTATTCACCTGTGGTATTCGTGTACGATATCGAGCTGACCGCGCGGAGGCAAAAAAAAAGACCCAGACGAATCTCGAGCTCCACCCCTGGAGATTGCTCTGTATTCGCGTGAGCGTACCTGTTCGCGAGTGAAACACAGCAGGTCGCTCGGTTCTCTCTCCCGTCCGTGCGTACCCTAGGTGACGGCGGCGGCGCAGGTACGTGGAACTCCCGTCCGGCGGCCCGGGGTTTGGAAGCTCGGTAAATTTACGATGCTATCTGTCGTATTTTTTAGAGGAAAAATTAGACGGAAATTCAAGCGAGCCCTCAGTCTTAGAAAATCCGGCTGATTGAATCACTAAAAGCTACTGCCTCCGTTCATATTACTTGACACTAAAATGTGGAACGGAGGGAGTACGTTCATAAAAGATATCCGTTGAAGTGGGATGACAAGACTTAGATATGTGCATAACTCAGTGAGAGAAAATTCGCATAGCTGAATAAGGATTGTATTATTTTCCTCTTTAACAAGTTTTACTGAAGTTTTTTGACGCAGGGTTTTTAACCAGGCTATTCAAGCTTGGTATTCAAGTATCCTTTCTCCATTTTTCACATAGCAAGGACTTTGGGAGTTTTATCTAGGCTTCGACCCAGCCTATAGCGAGAATACAAGATAGACGTGAATCTAGCCGTCTAGGTGCACCTTCAAGCTGAGAGCGCCACATGTCCAACAACATTTCTACTTTCATCGGGTACATGATGTGTATAGTGCGGAAATACATTGGTGCTTCTGGGTACCAAAAAAGTAAAATATGATCATGTATTGTACTAGTATGAAAAGTTTCGTCAGAGAATGACTTTCATTTCCCATGGTTTAAATAATTGCCCTACATACAACTACTATACATGCTATATTCATTATATGTTTTTTCCTGAAGTCAATGAGAATCATTTATTGGCTAAATATTCTTATACAAGTACAGTACTTGATCATCTTTGGTTCCCCAAAGGATTTGGATTTTTTAAATATTTTTTGAATTACAATTTTTTGGCGCATATAGGGTGCGCTCGTACCCGGAGCAAAAAATTCCCGTTTGTGTATAGTGCAGTTATCTCTATTGGGCATTGCGTATTTTGAAGTGCACTCACATGAAACAAAAATGAGCCTAGGTTATCTGTTGTGCTTTTATGTTTGACAAACAAGGCCACAACTTAGTTCTGCATAAATGACATGTCAATCATCTGAGAACAATATAATTCTAAGTTGTAAAACATTTCGTATAACTATGAAAAATTCAGTAATAAAATCTAGCAAATCCTCGTTAGAATATTAATTTGGTTTGAAACAAAAAATATTTGCATATTATTTCTAAGTTGTATAAGTTTATGCTGAATAGAATGAGAAACTAATAGTTTGTAAAGAACAGGTTTATTTCGAGCACGGCGCGAGTTTCCATGTTCTAAGTTCTTTTGCCTCATGATTTATTTTCAGGATTACCTATACCATTGACTAATTGTGATAGCCACAAAACTTAAAAAAAAGTAATGTTTCACAATTCTTGCCATATCAGGGAATTCTCTTGAAATTTAGAACTACAGAAAATAAACTTATATTTTAATAAAAAATGGTATTTTATGTTTTTATATTCTATAATAAAATATTGTGCTTAAATTTCTATGTTTGATATATGCACCTTTTCTTTTGACAATCAATACCACGATTATTTATAGTAGCAAAAAAAAAACATGGTAGAGATACATGAGCCAACTATAGCGGTTAAAATATAAAGTGTAAAATAAACAAGTAAATCTTCGAGATCTTCAAACTCTTTCTTCTTCTATAACACGATCTTGTACTTTTCTGAAGTCAGCTGTAGAAATATGACATAGAATCAAAAAGAACACCTATAAATACCAACGAGAGTTCTCTCATAATTTTAATTTTGAGCCATGATATATGCACCGTTGATTAAAGGTCACAGGTGCCAACATTACAAAGATTGTATTTCAAAATTAATGTTATGTCAGGAACCACTAGTAAAAATGATGGACTTTTACGGCCAAACAAAATAAATTGTGACATACATGGCCAAGCGCAGAGATATGGCGAGGATTTGTTGCATGTATCAGATTAATTGCAATATTCCTGGTCAGTATTAATATAGGAGAACAGGATCAACCGAGATATCAACAAGATTTTGGTCAGCATTTGGTACCTATAATGATCTGTGGACCATTGTACTGTGTATTTATTCTATATTCCTCATTTATCAACCTGATATTACAATATCACGTATTAGTTCACTATATTAATTGAAAGGTCATAATGATACGTTATTAAGTATGTACATACAAAATTTCTATCTTCTTCAAAATATTCCTGATTTTCTCTATTCATATGTCTATAAATGAGACTATTATGTATCCCCATGACATACATATTTTTATTTTGGTGTCACAAAGGGAAAAAGTAAGAAAATCACATAGTAGTACCACTGAAACGTTGCATTCAAAAAATGGAAGGAAGGTCAGCCGGTGTATGTCTCCTCTTGGCACTACTGTTACTTGGAGGTCATGTTTGTGCAGGTATGCTCTTTTTTCTCCGTATGCCATTGCTATTTAAGTCTCAAGTCGATTTTCGAGAACTTCCTTACAAAACTTGTATAAGATATTTGTAAAGTTTTGGGATGGAGAATGGTTCACCATTCCTTTTCAGATTACTCTTTTTTGTACCTTTTACGCTCTATGACGTATGTGAAGCACACTACATGCTATCTTTTGATAATATTCGAGTTCTTTAACAGTCCAATCACACGTTTCCCACTTTTCAAGTACATGATATCCTCTTTTAGTCGTGCTCTTCTTCTGATCACATGTACGCATGTTTTATGGGCACAGAGCACTGCGAAAGAAAGAAAGAACGAATGGCTCAACTTCTGCATGAAGCTAACATGCGAGAATCCTTGCAAGCGTATCGCGGAAGAAAATCATGCTAAAAGTTGGAACTCCTCGTGTAGTGGGTCTTGGCATGGTGTTTGCTCATGCACGATTTGTCATGACAATTAACCTAAATTTTTATATTGTTGGATGCACTACTATGATAGACTCATGATACTGCAAGAGGAATAAATGTGAGAGTCTGTGATGATACATCGTGCTTGATGTTTTCTATGGGTGCTCATGTGTTCTGATGTTGTCCCTGGATGCAGTGGTGACGTTCATTAATTCTGAGACTTCTTAACTATCTTGTTGGGTTGTAATAAGCACTATATACTATGTATGTTATGTTATCGTTGTGGTGGTATTAGATTTTCGTCTTATGGGATTAAGACTACCCATAGTGGGAGTAACATAGGTAGTAACATAAGTGTCACGTAAGCACAAATGATGATGTGGCATGCAATTAAAAAAGAGAGATGGTGGTGATATCATAGGTAGATACCGTAACATAACGTATTTCGAGACAAGATGAGTCTATAGACTAATAAATACATGATTATATGATACCACACATATTTTACTACCCACTATAGAGGTAATAACATAGACTAGTTCATATGCATGATACTAGTGTATGATACTCCCCACTATGAGTAGTCTAATAGAAAAAAGCACTAGAAAAATTCAGTCTTAGGGATCTGAAAAATGCAACCTCCATATAGTTCCCTAAAACCACTTTAGAATATGGGCTTTTGAAGGAATTGCTAGATTTGCTCTAACCTATTGGGGTAGTGCCCGTAGTCCCACATGCCATCTGGATCTGCAACTTTGTACAAATTTAGGAATAACTTTACAAACTTCTCAAACAGTTTTACGATACTGCTTTGTCAAACAAGGGTGGGTTACATTTTGGTGAATCTAAAGAGGTAAACCTCGAGAGCTTTGGGAGGCTTCACAGCGATCAAGGATTTTCGGCCGTCGGATCGAGCGGTTACTGGGCGATCTGGACCGTCCGATCCCTGCCTTACTTTTTTAACTGCCGATATTGGTCACTGACTGTGGGTCCAAAGATTTCCGGTCCCGCTACGCAGTGGAACAGCGCGTCGAGGCCTTGGTGCCACTTTGGATCGTCTGGTCGCGCGCGCACCGAACGTGGGGCCCGGGACGCGTGTGCGCTCGCGGGGGTAGTTTCGGGATTTCGTCGTAGACTGGACCGAGCGTCTCGGCGTCCTCCTCGCTGTCGACTCCTCCATGGTCGCCGGGTACTCCTTCTACAGTCTATTCCTGGGTTCCTGGCCTCGATTGGGGAGAGGAGCTCGCACGCCTCATTTCTTTGCTTTTCCTCTCTCGCTGCTGTTGGTTTCTTAGCTCCTCCGCTCCCACCCTCACCGCACCTAGAGATCCACCTTTGCCTCAACGCCTCGCTGTGTCTGCAGATCCGTTGCCGTCTCACCAATTCCGGCTGGGTTTTCTCGCCATGGACTTTCTCTGCGGTGGATTCAGTTAAGGTAACGCTTTGGTTGACCTGGGATTTGATTCCTTTGCTTTCTTTCCTCTGCTTCCTTTTGTTCTTGGTGCGATTTCTGTTGCAGGTTTTTTTTCTCTTTTTGTTTGTCCCTTTCCCCTCTTCTCCATCTCAGATTTCGGCTTCTTCTTGCTTTCTCAGGTTCTTTGGGTGTTGGGTGTTGGAACGTTGCTGTATTTGGCTTCTTCTGCCGGCGATCGAGGATGAGCAGCGTGATATGGAGGTCGAAGAAGGACGGAGATGGAGGCTGCGGAGCTTCCCAACCGTCGCCGATTGAAGGTTTTCATCGTGGGAGAAGCCAAGAACGCCACCGCAGTTGACCTTGCACCATCTGACCTCGCCGCATCTGGCTCTCTCGCAGGTGCCCTGACTCCCCTCTTCCTCTCTCGCTAGAATATATGCTCTTTGTGTGTGCAGATTCGTTGTGAGTAATAGCATAAATTCTTTGCAATAGCTCATCTTCTTCCTCTCTAACAGCAGGAGGACCAGGCCACTGCGTCTCTCCAAGCCAACGAGAACGACCAGAGAAGGGAGCTACAGTGGATTCGACATTCAGGACATCCTGCTGGCTAATCCTTTCCTCTGTGGCCACAGAGATGCATGAGGGCAGCGCTCACGACGGTCGGCTAGATCCCGACGGGGATATTATCCGCATCGACCTCACCATCCCCGCACAACTCTGGCTTCACCCAAGATCTTGCCGCATCTGGATCTCTTGGAGGTAGCCATGCTCATCTCTTCCTCATTTTTCCTCAATCTCCTCTTACTAAGTTTTTATTTAATCCCCACAATCCACATTTTGGTCTGTTCCAATGCTATTTATATGTGCTTACAAGTGTTTGACAATAACCCAACGAGGCTGCAGGAGAACATTAATCCATGTAATATTTGTTCTATGTTGATTTTTATTCTATTTCCTTTATTTTGTAATGTATGTTAGACCTCCCCGGCTGTGACTCACCACAACTTGAAGCGCAGCTGCACACTCCAGAAGCCATCGACTATGTTCAGATGTACATTGCAACATGCCATGGACTGAAAGGTGTGGTGCTTGCAACTTCTCTTTTACGTAGAGATGGATATTTCAGTTTCATACTGTAGGTTGATGTTGTCATGCTTTCATGTGCAGGGATATGTAACTTTGATTTCAAAGTGAGGTGAGTTATTCTGTTTGCATGCCTACCTTCTTTTCCACTTAACTATGCTGAAATTTGTTTCTTTACTCTGTCGGAAATCAGGGATAGCGGCGGGCACCGTTGAACAGCAGGCTCGGCATCATGAACAGAGCAACTACAATGGCTGATATACTCCACCCCCTTCATTATAAGCCTTCAAAAGTAAGCAACCCATATGCTCTTTCAGATGAGCTTCTGTTGGATGTCTTTTTTGTCTTCCACTTTATTTATTTATTTTTGTATTTAGGTACAAATTGCATCTGCTCCCAATAGTTTTCCTCTTTTCGTAAAATATAATTGTGTAGCATGCTTACAATGTTCATTGGTGTGCAATTCAACAGAAATGTTCGACCCCGAAATCAATTGAGCAGGAAGCTCGTGGTGGTTGCTACTGGTTGTGTTGTGTTTATACTTACACAGTTAGATTTGATACCTTGCCAAACCGCGGACAATGATTATTTTAGCTAATAAAATGATTGTTTCATTATTTTCAGCTTGGATGAGAATTTTTTAGCACATGAGGCTTCCGACCAATGGCTTTATCTGTCTCTTTTTAGCAACCCGGATGCATCTCCAGAGCCACACACGTCAATGTTCATGTGCCTCTGCTACTGCCACAGAGCTGCTGGTCAAGGTACAATTGTAGTTTCAGACCGAGAATTTAAGCAATTATTATATATCTTTTGTCTTCCTTTAGTTTTGTAAATGCCTCCCCATATTGACAGAACTAATAAAATCTTCCTGTCAATATTTAGCCCACAATTTACAGGGCAGAACTAATTTATTGCGGGGTTCTTCCGTGGTGTGTGGTGCGTCAATTCTAAGTTAGATCATATATTTAGTTGAGAATTCTAGGTGCCCTTTGTTTGGAAAATGTTGCTCTGATTTGTCTTCATGCAGTCCAGCTCATTTCTTGTGTGATTGGTTCCAAGTTGTCTTGCTTTTCCATGCCACAAGTTAAGTTTACATATTTTGTGTACATGCCATATCCACATTTGAGGGCATATGAATGGCCAGGTAGTTGTGCTGTCGGCCTGTGTTCTTCCTGATGAACAAGGGCAGAGCACGGTAGTCTCATTATCAATTGGGCGCATACTTGCTGATGTGATAAGAAGTTCTTTTACTCAAAATGCTACAAGATCTTAGCCATGCGACTTTGAAGAGGTAAAATCTTTGGTTTCTTTTATTTACCATCATATGTGATTTTCCACTTCAGCCTACGTGACCTCATATATTTTTCCTTCTGCCTGTACAATTATTTATTTGCTTGAGCTACAGTTTCAGTTGGACAGTACTTAGTCCATGTTGACTAAGGATTTTGTATCATGTTTTTTCTATACATATCAATACATTTCATGATTATATGCAGCTGTATGCATCTCATATTTTTCATTTCTCATATTAGTGTGGTTTTTTCAGTAAAAAATGAGAAAGAAGGTCCGGTGTTCCTCATCAGTTTATAATGGCATAGGCTGGGCATTCATTTCACTGAAGTGCAATGCGTTCTGTAATCATTGTCATGATTCTGATAGATTTGGTTTGGTTGGATAAACAAAGTATTATTCTCCTTGATATTATTCACCTTGATCACTTGATACTTTGTTAGAATCCACTAATTGAACTAAATATTTCTAGGTCGCTGCCTTGATATCATTAACCTTGATCTAGGACAGTTTCCTTATGTGCCAGCGGCCCAACGCATGGTTGTTTTCAAGCCGTGCCCTAAACTACTACTCATAAGAACAAATGTATACATGTTAGCTGACCCACGTGATTTATTAAGCCTATGGAGGATTGGATTCATGCTTGTTTGATTGAATATATAGCTTCAGCTATGCAGGCTTAATAACCCTTTTCCATTTCCAACCTGGTCTAATATAGACAAAGTGTCCCGGGAATTTTAGACCGTCACGAGTGTGTGTGACAGACTTTAAGCTGCCTATTTTTACAAATTACTGAGCTACACATATAGATTTTGTTGCTAATTGACAGATTTTTCTTTGAGGACCAAATTGTAGCTCTTTATTTGATAGGAAACCTACAAAATTTGGAATAATTTACAGCTTTGGTTACAAATCCTGTAGTCACACATGCAAGTATGAAAACCCGGATGCGAAGACTATGGTAGCTATTATTCCCTCTCAATGTTTAACAGAAATCACTCTGAAAATAGACTGTTCTGATCTAATTGCAGCCATTATGCTGAATGCATTTAGCATGAAGGTTAAACAAAGCATGCCATTCTTCTTCTCACATAATTGATCATGTAGTTATGCACACGTTTCGCTACAACCGTGGTTCCCAAATTGGATCATACATTCAGGCATTGCCTGCCAGTTTTATCATCCATGTCTGGCCAGTTAATTCCCACCTTTTCTTCACATGGTGAAAATCCCATGACAAAAGTCGGTTTATGCACAGTTACTACTTTTGTACATTCAGTAGTTGCTTAGCTCATGGGCAATGTGGCTTATTTGAAGTTACGACTTTTCACTTAAAGTTAATTATTGGTCCAGTAGCCCAATTTAATCCGTGTGTTTTTCTATACATCTAACATTTTATCGTGTGCTTAATCCATGTGTTTTGTTATACTTCTAACATTTTATCATGGGCTTTTGCTTGATACGTTTCTGTTTTCTTCCTATTTCCTTTCCAGCGGACACCTTGCATTGCTGGAGATTGCTGACGAGCTAGGGCTACCGTGGGTGATATTTCTACACTTCCTGTTGGGTTTAAAGATCCTGGTCCATCCTTTGAAAGCTTTTGGCATTGATGTGAGTTTATATTAAATTAGTTGCCAGCTTTCTCTGATAATCAATAGCTGATTGTACCTAGGTTTGAAACACAAACTGTGAAGGTCTATATTCGGTCATCGATGAAAGCAAATTTCCATGTAATATTCAAGATTTATTTTTTGTATTTACTCTGCAACTTATTAGAGAAAATTATCATTGTAAATTACCTAATGCAATATTGCATTTTATGGTTATTACTAAAGATATAAAACTGAATCAGATTCACTTATTTTTTAGTCCTTATTGAAGTTGATATGGCTGCCCGTGACCTTCAGCGACTTGCCATTCAAGAAACTTAGGTGATCCAGACAGTAGGTATAAATCCCTACAACTCAGACTCTGACTCCAGTGAAGATGACCAGTTCTCTGGCTGCTATAGTAAACTAAGACCAACTGATCAATGATTTGGCTCCTCGTAGTGTACTCTGTACCATTTCTAGCTCAATTATTTGTTAATGTTAAATACTCCATCTATATTCAAGTTTCAAATGGTCCTTATTTATAATGGATATCCGGTTTACTGCCAATATTGGAATGAATTAGCAGGCTTTACAAAAAGTATAACTTGCGGTTGCAAGAGGAAAGGCGTTTCCTTTGTCATGTTCGAATATATATTTAGTTCTCAATTGCAGATTTCTGTTGTTTTGTCTTGAACCTACTTTTTGCTCATGTAGTCATATATTGAGATCTGAAAAGGATAATTGGCTTGCATCATTACAGGTTTCAAGGTGCATTTCTTTCCTTCATCGTAAGTTCAAGGTTTCAAGGTTCCAAAGATAATTAGGAATGACTCTTATAGTTTTATTCACTCTTAGGTTATATTCATCTCTGTGGTTATGTTGTTGGCTCGCATGTCTTTCTTTTGTGTGTATGAATGTGCTCTAGGACCACTTGCTATACTTAGTTGTCACATCTCTATTGTCTTTCCGGTTGTATGGTATTTGGAATACCACCATGCTGATGGAGCACCAGCCTATCATGTACCTTATCTTATACAATGGTTTGGTCAAGCTGTATATTAGTCACAAGTGGATTTATGTTGTCATGCTGGGTCATTCTTTGGTTTTGATTTATTCATCCAGTGTTTGATGTTATATTTTCTTCTTATTGAGTTTGCTCTGCTCCTTATTGAGTTTGCTACGCAAATTAATGATTCATACGGAGATGAATAATTAATTTAGTTCTCACATGTGATTTCCCTCTTCTAAACTTGCACCGTGCATTTAGATTTTAGTAATCAATGAATATATTGTTTTTGTACCAGCAATTTATTAAAACACATTTTAACTGTGAGATGTATCTTGACAGTATGTTTTATTAGTGGAACAATATCCGTGAAAGTCATGAGCTGGTCGCGAGACTATCATGGCGTAGACCTGGTACTCATTAGTTTTGCATGATGGGCTTGCTTCGGTAATTATCCCTTTCCTATCTATATCTGATAGGGCCTCTGTATTGTAATTGATATGAAAATGTTGTTTATCTCAGTTTCTGTGTATCATATAATCGATTTTATCTCAATTCATCCAATCAGCACAAGCTGCTACTGCTTTTTTTCCTTTTATACATTTTAATTATTGCCTTTGCTTTATCTGCTATTTCTTGCTTCAAAACTTAGACTTGGATAGATACTATCTACACCTATGAAACTTGTGATAAGCCTGTCAAATTTGCAGATCATTTGCAGTGAATGGCGATATTAGCTTTGCTGTCACAATAAGTTCTAACATATATGCATGCTGATCGTCCCATTCTTTTTCGCAGATTAACATGATAAACTAGCTGAAGTCATTCAATTGTTCACTCTACTTTATATTGTAAAACTGGATTCTTACTAAGTTAGCCCTTGAACATGCCATGTCTTGTGATGGTAGCTTTACTAAGATAACATAATATGCCTTCCATGATGCAGTTTGAATCTTCATATATAGCCCTGGAACATGTCTGTTATGCTTTTGTGATGCAGTTTGAATCTTCCTATTGCTTTGTAGTTTCTTCCAATAATTTCCTCTGTGTCGCCCTAGGTTTCCACTCTGTTAGGTTATTGTGAAGTTATTTATATTGTACATGACCACACGATGATTATATTCGCTATGATCCATTCAAAAGCTCTAGACATCTACTACTAAATAATTATCTTGGAAAGAAAGGTTTTCTATGACAATTCTCGAAACAGAATTAATAGTTGAATGCTCTGTTAACTCTATATAGCTATTAGCATTGTTTTATGCAGCCTGGTTCAACTCTTTCTGTTCGCAACTGTTCCCCACTAATTCATTTTCACATTCATTCAAAGGTGTCACACACCTCATCATGTGAAACAAAGCTTTATTTGCGCATACATAATACTACTTATTTGTGCTGAAGCAGAGAAAGAGCATATTGCCCTTGAGATATATGTGATGGCTCAGGAAGAAACAAGTTTGGAACCTGACTTCCCTGTAATTTACTACAAGCTAGCTAATAGGTCATCCAAATATTGTCCTTGCTGTAGATCCTCTAAGTATATGTTACTTTTTTTTGCTTGAGTTTCATTAGCTGGATACAGAGCCACAACTTCTAAAAATGTACCAAAATGGTCTGCCCTCTGTCTCTCTGTGCCTTCTACTTTCCTCTTAATGTTTCATCTGCATCTACTTATCAAGTGACTATTCATAGAAATATGCACTAATATTGTATTTTGATCTTCATCTGATTTGTATTCTTAAACATGTGCTGCTACTGCCGATGCACATAATGTTTACCCAGTGATAACAATCTTTGTCATAGTTTCTACATATCTTAGCAAGGAACTTTCTTGCATGAAGACTCATGTATGTAAACCTTATGTACATGACTGGTGGTCTGCTTTGCTCCTAACTGAAACTGTGATTGTTATGTGTGATGCATATTTTCTTATGTTCTCTGCTTCTACCAAATTCATGAGTATGATGTTAATTTAATTATGCTTATGATAACGTTTTACCAAATGATTAACACTGTCAAAGGCCCGCAAGGGATACTGATTCGCGTGAGACCGATCAGTCGTCCTCCGTCACCAACGCAAGACACAGACAACAGCTATGATGATGCTTACTTCTGTGACAACTATGGGTTGTGCGCTATGGACTATCTCCACCTGTAGATGATCATGTCTGCCTCTCCATCAGCCATCCGAATTTGTCCTACCTCTCCATAAGCCATCCCTGCCTACTTATCAGTACCGTAGTATATATGTATTGAAGTTGTTGATCGAACTACCTACTATATTTATGTTCTCTCGCTACCTGAGGTTAACGATCTATGTGATGATGGAGATGTTGTAATTAAGAACCTACTTATCATGTAGACTTATGGTTGTAGACTCTGTGTATGTAAGAGCATTGTCATTTGCTCTAAACCTATAAAGCCACTGCTATGCATAACTATTGTGTCATATTAAGAATGTTTATCATGGCGTTTTGCAAACTGAAAATCAGTGTCAACGGCGTGTGGCGCGCGGCAAGCCGCGCCAGAGAATCTAGTGATAATGAATGGCGAGATGTCGGCAACGACTTCGTCAATCTTCCGTAGAACATTGTTATTGTGCATGAATTCATGATGATATACATGTGTGAAAGCTGCGTCTTCTTACATTGTTGTATTGGTCTTTAATACTTACAAAGGACCAGATTCGTAAGATGTGGTCAAATTTGCGTCGGGCCAGTCCAAACGTGATGTACGTTTTTCACACGGACACCTGCGAAGCGAAACCCCCAGCTTGTGGCGAATGAATTGGCCGCCCGAGTGGGTGGCGGGAGAAGAGCTGGTCCGAGCAGTAGACCCGCGCACAGCACACACGGTGACCTACCAGTGATCAACTCCATCCGCAATGCAGAGCTAGCCTGAAAAGAGCCGCTTACCCACCCAACTGCGGTCAGCTCGTGGGTTGTTGCGGTTCTGATCTAACATTTGTTTGGAAAAGACTGATCCATTTCAGTTGCCTATAGCTTTCATCCTCTTTTGCCGGAGCCTTTCACTTTCAGTGACTACGGATGGAAGGAGGTCTCAAAATATACCTGCAGAAGATGCAGCCTGAGTCCACACAAGGGTCCATTCATCGTGACTCGTGATGGAGCCGTGGTCGGTTTGTGCTCGTGCTTTCGTTTCTCTGCCTCAGGTCTTTGTGCTCATTTATTAGTTTAGCAGTAGCACTGCTAATTTCTAAGTGCTACTCCCTCATACCGGTTTATAGGATGAAATTCCAAAACCAAATTTTACCAAGAATAAACAAGAATTAGCATTAATTAAGAGCAGTTATTGTTGTGTTTTGACCTTTTCTAAGACTAGTCACAATGGGGAGTATCATATACTAGTATCATGCATATGATACTAGTCTATGTTACTACCTCCACAATGGGTAGTAACATATGTGTGGTATCATATAATACAATATTAATTAGGTTGTAGACTCATATTGCATTGGAATCCGTTATGTTACGGTATCTACCTATGATACCACTATCACCTCTCTCATCATTAATTACAGTGACACGTCAGCTTTTTGCCAACATGGCATGCATGATACCACATATGATACCCCCATTGTGGCTAGTCTAAGAACAATAAGCAAACCGATTGGGGTTTGGGCTTTCCCTAATTAATGCTGGCATTAAATAGAGTGCTAATTGGATGAAATATTGAGAAGATAGATTTTTCATGGTCAATCCCCATTCACCTAGGTCTAAGATAATTGCCAAATACATCATATAAACCGGTATGGAGGGAGTACTAATTATTAGTCTCGTTCATTATTTAGTACTGGTGCTCTTAATTTCTGAAGTAGTACACTCACTTCCACTTTCTAAAGTACGTGTCAAACGTATTTTCTAATACTTCTAGTCCTAATGTACTTGGCAGTGTTTGGTTTGTTCGATTATGAAGATTGAAGAGTAGCAAGTTGTCTCCTGGAAAATGCATTGGCAAGGAAAAAAATACAGTAGCATTGCCACCTATGTTTCTGGCACATGCGTTGCATTTATTCTACCATCCATGGTATGAAGAAAAAAACATGTTTGCAAATATAAGTACCTTCAGTCGAGAAAACTCGACTGAAAGACCTCAACAAGGTACAAAATAGCACCACAAGCTTATCTTTGCTATCAAAACCATGACTATATTTCGCCCCCTTGCCTCAGCTGTGATCTATTTGCCACTCACTGACCACCTCAACTTTATTCAATGCATTTCCTCGAAAACTGAAGAGTGGTAAATAGAGAGGAAAATAACTGATGCCTCTCTCCTAGAATGAAGCCCTGGAAGGGCAAACATACTCTCAAATTGTTTTCCTGAACAACATCCCATGCAAACATATGGGCTTATTCTTCCATCCTGTCACTAGGATCCAGCAGATAGTCAACATCTGGGGTTAGAACCGCACGCTTACTGATCTCTCCCAGGGTGCAGCAGTGTTTTTCTCTTGTGTTAATCGCTGCAACCTCCTGGACGAACATGCAGTTGAGGCCAGGAGATACCTGCCAAGTTTGTTATTTTTAGTACATGCACGGCAAACATATACATATACGCATACATGAAAAAAATGTAGCAGTTTACAGCTTCTATACTCACATCAAACAGAGCATCCCCAATCCTCATCTTCACTTTACCGCTCTTATATACGAGTATCTTCCCCATTAGACCTCCTGGTAAATCTTTGATTTTGGAGCCAGGCAGTGACGATGGTCTTCTCAGATTAGAGCTTGCGTTTACAGGTTCAGCATTCTCCTCGGAGCCTACAGTTGGCTCTTCAACTTGTGTCTGCTTTGGCAAAGGAAGAGATGCAGGTAACTGGAAGAAGAGTAACTGTGGTGTGTCGGACCGAACCTGTCAACACAAATATAAAATATAAGAGAGCAGCTATTTAGCCTCCACCACTCCTAAAAGGTTCAAGCAGTTAAATGCCAAGTTGCGTACTGATACTATGTGAATTTAAATGTCTGCTAGCAAGTGATTTTTCTCTAATGGCATAGGACCAGAAATGAGAGTGTTTTAACAATTCAATAATACATTACCATTAATCCAAGTTCTTCTGCTGCGGTTAATTCACCATCCTGAGCTTTGTTGGCAGAGGACTCTCCAAATTCCTCTTCATCAAGAATTTCTGCATTAGGAATGTAGGACAAAAATAAGGGATGGTTTGAAGGAACAAAATTGCAATATACACCAGAAGGAACCAACAGTATACCAGGATCCCCAGAGTAGGGCCTCCTAAGGGGGAGAGTAACAGGATAATCGCTATGGGTATAGTCCTGTATAAAGATGGAAATTAATCAAATGAACGATGTGTGGAAAGGAAGACATTTGCATCAGTGCACTCGGTATCTCCACTCACCCATGGATCGACATATTCTTTTGGTTCTTTTTGCCCTGTACCATCAGACAGAGTATGCATGAAAAGAAAGGGTGTGAAAGCTCCAAATTCATCAATGTGTGAAAGGTCTTGATCCAAATACAGTAACGTGTACAACTATATATAAGCCTTCAGTATTCTAAGTTTTATTCTAATAGAGAGACAAGATTGCAATGACAGGCAGCAAAATGCAAAAAAAGTGCAATGTGTTCTCTTTACCCAGTTTCACAAACATATATTAAACCATTAGTCGAACCCTCAGCAAAAAACAACCGTAATAATTATCTTGCAACGATACCTTCTGGATAATGCCGGCTAGGAAAAGATCTTGCTTGGGAAGAGTTCCCTGGCCCAAATGCAACCTCAGTATGGTTTTCTGATATGACAAAACATTGATATATCATTAGCAACACGTCCATTTTATTAAGAAAATGACAGCAATATTTGAAATAGTAGGTACATTTCACCAACAAGGCCAAACTAGTTGGACTAAGGTATGATAGATTTATGAACATCAACCCTAAGTCTTAAGATACCCATTACTGCATGCAATTTTTTTACAGTATGCAAGAAAAAAAACAAGACCTACCAGGACTAGCCCTTGGGTTATTTTTTCATAGAAGAAACCCCCCTCGTGAGAATTCCCGAAAATCCGGCCCCGACAGGACTCAAACCCAGGTTGCTAGGATCGCACACTGCGCTCCTAACCGCTGGGCCACCGCCCCGTTCTCACAGTATGCAAGAGAACAAGACTCTATTTTGGTGCGACCTCTGGAATTCTTGTACTGATCAGAGTAGGGTCTGAAAAAACCATATAGTTACAGCTGCTACTTGCAATAGATTTTCATGAGAGGCCAGCTCTGAAGCTACTTGCAATTATCTTTGGAGTGTCGGTGTATTTGTAAAACAATGGTTGTATATTAGGTAAGAAAGGGTGGATGCATAACCTGGTAAATAGAGATTGCTCAAATACTAAAACAGCAAGTCGGTTGGTCAATTTTGTTGACTGACTAGAAATTAAATTTACTGTGTTCACGGCTTCCAAGAATTCTTCTTACATATATTGAAGTCTATAGAACTTAGGAATTGCTGCTTTGGCAACAAGAGTTGACTGATGAGCTAATACAGATGAGGGAAACTAGGGGCTGCTCATGCTCAAAGAATAGGATTACCATCAACGAGTCGTTCTGGGGTAGTGACTCTTGACTAGTCGTGACTAGTCTAGACTCATGGTCGACTAGTCGACATGAGTTAACCTATAGGTACTATAAAATTACCATAGTATATGTATATTTCCTTGCCACACAAATCGAGTGACTAGTTGACCATGAACAAACGGGTGAAACTAGGCTCTGAGCATGTTCAAAGAACAGGATTCACATTCCGTAAACAGTTATGAATTTCATAAAGTATGAAGCATGGAACAAAACATCAATTGACCACATTTACCCTTTTTCTCAATCTTCGGTCTTCTCCCAGAGGGATCAGTGCTCTACAAAATGAACAACATACAGCGCACACCAATCAGCCACCAAATAATAAGCTTGTATATACAACAAATTACCAATAGACTAATATGCGCACCGTCTTAAGTTTCATCAACAATTCCTTGTAAGCGGCTTCATCCTTGCAATCCTCAACAGGCTCCCTGTAGAATTGCAGTAACTATCAGTTGCACGCCATGGTACAATGCCTACCTATCAAGCGAATCTTGAATAGAAGATAGACCGGTATTATGAAAGAAAACATGGACCGAATGACATACGTTTTCGGAACGACCTTTGCAGGTTTCTTTGGAGGCTTCTTGGGTGCAAATTTAAGTCCTCCCTTAACACGCAAGAAACAAATACGGTAACCATCAAGCCGGAAATGACCAATATGAGGAACAACCAAAGTGAACACTAACCTTGCGAGGACCTTTTTCCTTCTTCACGTTACTCTTGTCGTCCATCAGATGGCAGCAAGCGCAAAACCTGCAAAAGTGAAACAGCAAAGCTGAGGCGGCTTATGGGACTACCATGAGTAACCCTGCCTACAGATCGCACCGAGAATCAGAGGTTCAAATTATTTTCTCAGTGCAGAGGACTGACGATTCCACCACACCCCCGGACTAAGAAAACGATGTAGTTATGCCACAAGTACCACTGCCCACACGACAATCACAAGACGCGTTTAATCAACACCCCATTGTTTGGTTATGAACTTATGATTATGCAATTTGCAATACAAAATTCAGGAACATAACTAGCATTACTATAAAGATCAAACTCATAAACTTATGCAAGATTCGACTTGCAGAGCTGCGGACAGCGAGGACCGGCAATTGGCCTGCTGCTGCTAGCCTGCTAGTAGGACGTGGGCGTGGCGCAGAGGAGGTTGGGGCTGCAGCTGTGCGGTGAGGGCGGAGAGAGGGTTCAGTTCGGGAGGCAAGCTAAGCTCGCGAGGGTTAAGGTCGGGAGGGGCGTGACAGTAGCGATGGACTGATTGTCGGATTAGAGGGTGGCGGCGGCGGCGGCGGCGCGTCAATCTGAGCGAGTCGGAGGGACGATGGATGGACAGAGGGAAAACGGAGGTAGGAGTACTTGGGGGCAGGGGAACGAGGCGGAAGAGGAGGAGTTGGCCATGGAGATGGAGTAGCTCACCTTGGCTGGCGGCCGGGTTGGTGCTCGAGGGACGGTGGCGGCGCCGCACAATGTTGGCGAGAAAGAAAGCGGCGGGGCACACCGTGTGGGGGAGGGAGAGAGGACGAGCCCGACTGGTCGCGCTCGTTAAATACGGCCCACGAAGCAATCCATCGACCGTCAGATTTTTTTTTTAACTTGTCTTGTGATAAATCATAGCATCAAGGTTTGATTACAATCATGTTTGGTCAGTCCAACCACGCAGGGAGGAGCTGTATCAAATAGCACACACTCAGGTTCACGAAACCCCAGATTGGCCAGTTCATGCGCCACATAATTGTTAACACGGTTTATTTTAGAGACCTTGAAATCAGGGACAAGGTTGAGCGACCCCTGCATGTCTTTGACCAAGTCTGCAATGGAAGATTTGTCGGAGTGCGATTTCGGCACTTGGGCAGTAGTCAGAGCGACCCCAAGCTGAGAGCAGGACCTGGCCATGTTCATCTCTTAGAATAGCTCCCCAGGATCCCGTATTAGAGCTCTCCATGAAACCTGCATCAAAATTCAGTTTACACCAACCTGGAGGCGGTTTGGACCAGCTACTAACCTGATCAACAAAGGCAACAATGGGAGAGTTACAGGTTTGCATGACCGGTTGCTTTCCCTTAGGGTCAGAGAGTAATTCAATATCCCTGTCATCTTGAGAGGACAAGAGGTAGGTCTGAAGGAAAACAGAGGACTACTCAATTCCGCTCTTCCCATCGCCAAAGATCATATTATTCCGTAGATGCCAGGCTCTCCAATCTCCACCAGAGAAGTAGGAGCTTAGCACGCGTGCCTTCATCGACCGTCAGATGCTAGGCAAGTTTTGTTTAACTTCCAGCTCCCCAACTTCAATCAGGATAAGATTTAAGGGTATCAAGGGTACCTTCTTGTTCTTCATATCCATGATAAGACGTTATTATGTAAAGGTGGTCAAATCTGTGACTGAAGTTTGTACACTAGCTGGATGTTCTTGTTAGCTTCCTCTGCAGTTTTTGTTTTGACATGGGCTCTCTTCTTTCTTGAGACTGCGTAGTTTGTAAGCTTCCCAAGATCACAAACAATGCATGCACATATATGCCGGAAAAACTGGACCATAAAAGGGTAATTCGTTCGGACAGAGCAAATTGTTTGGTACAAGTTTTATCTCTCTTATTCAAATCTATGCCAGACAACAGTAAATAGAAAGGGAATTCCAGAATTGTTGCAACTTACTACACATAAATAAAATATGCAGAGAACCTGCAAAAATCACCATGAATGCCAATATTCCTTCAAGAAGTTCCTGAACTAATGTTACTCATGATTGTTCACATAGCAACATTAGTTCCAAAACCTAACCGGCATGAAGCCACGAAACCCTGTACATGTGTCTAATGGAAGCTATGAACTGAAACAATAATATGCACACTCGCCTAATATACATTTGAACTAATATAATGATTTCCCCGTTTCCTATATCCAGTATTCTGATGCCTCGGCTTCTGAACTTATCTGATAATTCCCCCCGTCGACTCAAATCATTTGGTGTGCAATTCCCTTACATTTCAGTCTTCAGTGTTCAAGTAGGTTGATCGCTGGGACTATATTGCTCAGTAAAACTACTATGACAAAGAATAAAGGCTGACAAAAAATCCTTTTCTGATGTGATCGATTGGGTTGCCATTGTGGAAACAACAGAGTTTGCGTGTAGAATTACAGAGTTTCTGGCCTCCAGGAATCAACTCGTACCCATGGGGCTTGATATTTGCCTTCCCAGATTCAACAGGAATGCACTTGAGGATCACGGAGATGATCATACTAACTGAGCCAAAAATGACACTAAGCAACCATAGATCCCAACTCAATGGAACAGTGTTTGCAAATGTGCAAAGAAGTTCTACTATGATCACTTGGAATATTACTGTAGCTGTCAATATGCTGACAAAGATCCAATTTCTGAATATTCCTCGGAAGACATTTATCTTGTCCATTTCCCTACTATTTATTTCATTGAAAACCTGGAAGCATGGCAGCATATTAAATAAAAATTAGTGGTTAAAATGCTGCGCAGATTCCTATAATTACACTATAGATCACATTTCTAGGGAATTAAATGATTATATCTGCACTTTGTCTTACCGTGTAATAGGATCACATCATTATGTAAAAATATACTCTCAAAATATGATTGAAAATAATGCTTTGGGCTGTTGTGAATCCTTTTAAGTTTGTCGGATCATCTTTACTGATTCACAAAGAAATTAAAAAAAAATCCTACGTTCGATAAAAGGAGCTCATACAACCATGTCATCTATGAACACCTACTGATGTTACGACATCTGGTAATGTTTTTGAAGGCTGTATGTTCAAGGGAACTATTAGAATTTTATCAAGGATCTAGATGCATGGATAGAAAATAGATATAACATGTTTTCTCTTTTTCGTCAAAAAAGAGAGAACACTAGCTACTAGTTTTTCGTTATAAAAATACTGTTAATGTAGTCTCACCCACAAGGAAAACAAAAAAAAGTAGCAATCTAGTAACTAGTAATATGTTATACAAATTACGGCTTCTTATAAGGATGTGGCCTGACTTTGAAACCTTACTAACAAAATAAATAGGCAGAAGCAACAGAAGCTTTGCATGCAAAAGAAACTTGCAGTGGACATACCTGGCAAAAGACAAAAGAGTTGAATATGAGAGTATTGATGGTTTTATCGGCAGCTGGACCTTCAATATTAAATAGTCTCTTTCCAGTAAACATGAGAGTACCCAAAACTAGGAGCTGATATAAAGCCTGGCCAAGAATATTTCTCCACATAACCTTAGTGATGAAACTATCTCCCCGCCTTACGGGTGGCCTCTTCATCATCTCGTCATTTGGGGGTTCCGTGGCTAAGGCCAAGGCTCCCAGTGTATCCATAATCATGTTAACCCATAGCAACTGGACAGCAGTAAGTGGTGCAGTCCCTACAAGTTAATTAAAAGTGGATAATATATATGAAAATATTCAAATTTATTAGAAACAGAAAAAGGATATAAATCATTTTTTAGTGCTCAACAAAATTGTTCTACAGAAATATGCACGAAAACTTCAAAGAAGTCGTGTTCGATCAAAATAATTAGATTGGTATAGCAACTGTGTAAAATACCTGTGACACATGCTGAGACAAAATTCACTATCAGAGCGACTATATTAACTGTAAGTTGGAACTGCACAAACTTCTGAATGTTCAAGTAAACAGCGCGACCCCATCTAGCAACATTTACAATGGTTTCGAAATTGTCATCCATTATTATTACATCGGCGCTCTCCTTTGCGACCTGCATTAATTGAAAAGACCAAATACTTGCATCATGACAACATATCATGAACATGATTTAAATGGCATAAAAATGAAGTTACTTTGAGTGGATCTTTGTCACTTATGGGTTAGTGCACATGAATTTCATGCTTGCACATCCCAAAAGAACCCAAAAAATTCATAGATGTCCAACATGTTAGCAAACCATCCCTAATAGGAACGGTAGTGTAGTTCTGTAGTAACGAATGATGATCGCAAGGTTGCCTTACTACTTGGTCAAATATAGGGGTATCTAAGATGCCCTCCATTTCATGTACACATATCAAAGATTAATAACACATATTATCAGATATTAATACAACATGGAAGGACATAGAGAACATTTACTTATAGAGAACTGGGACAGAGCTTCATAGTATTTCTTACTGCAGGAGACATTAAAAAACAATACATTAGACGGAAACATCAAGAAGTACCTCAGTTCCAGCAATACCCATTGCCAGTCCAATGTCTGACTCACTCAATGCCGGGGCATCGTTGGTTCCATCACCAGTAACTGCAACAACCTCTTGATACATGCTTTTCAGGCTTGTTACCAATTTGTATTTGTCCATAGGCAAGGAACGGGCCATTACCTGAACTTGGGCAGTAGATTTAGTTAACAACTTTGCATCCATACCGCAATTATCAAAAAGTAAACAAGTAAATGTAAACCTGAATTCTAGGAAGGAGCTCCCTCAGTTCATCTGCGCTCTTATCGTGAAGCTCTCGTCCTTCTATCGCTATCCCATCCTCAGTTAATATTCCACATTCCTTGGCAATAGCTTTAGCAGTGTTGATGTTGTCTCCCGTGACCATCCTTACCCTAATACCAGCAGCCATGCAGGTCATTACCGCATCCCTGACACCGGGACGAACTGGGTCCTTTATACCAAAAAGTGCTATTAGTGTGTAACCATTGTCCGGTATAGGTTCCTCGTCAGAAATTTCGTTCAGATCCTTAAACGCGATGCAAAGTGTTCTCAATGCCTCGGAAGCAAACGAGTTGATTACATCCAAGGCATTTTCCTTCTGTTTTTCTGCCAGTGGCATTATGTTTCCTTCACCGTCGAGTACAGTATCACAGTGCCCCAGGATAATTTCTGATGCACCTTTGCAGTAGGATCGGACACCTCCGTCTGGTAACTGTATTATCACAGACATCTTTTTCTTCACTGAATTGAAAGGCTCTACTCTTACTCTCCTGAGTTTATCGTGTTCAACATATCGGTCGCCTTCCAAGGTCAAGCCAAACTCCAACAATGCTGCTTCAGTTGGTGTTCCCATGATGGTATTTTGCCATCATCTCCCTTAACCACCTCAGATCCAGTGTTCACAAATATGCCTTGTGCAAGTATTGCCATTACTCTTTCAGAAATTACAGATTTTAGCCCAGTGATGTTTGCATCACAATTAACCGACTTGGATACATCACCGATCCAAACCTTATCGACGATCATGTGATTTGTTGTCAAAGTTCCCGTCTTATCAGTGCAAATACAACTAGCTGAGCCCATGGTTTCACATGCTGCAAGATGCCTGACTAGTGCTTTATCATTCATCAACTTCTTCATGGCAAATGCTAGACTAAGAGTCACAGCCAACGGGAGGCCTTCGGGGACTGCAACGACAACGATGGTCACTGCAATAGCAAAATAGTTGACTATTATCAATGCATCATCTGCCGACCAATTCATCAAACCAACATGCATTTGCTTGTCGACCAAGAACCTTGCTAGGAGAACTACAAATGTCAGAACAGCAAAGACAAGTCCAATCTGCCCTATGATTGTAGCCACGCCATTGAGCTTAACTTGCAAAGGAGTTTCATGAATTCCATCTTCGTTAACAGTACCCATGATTTTCCCCCATTCGGTACGCGAACCGACGGCAGTGACGAGCATCTTAGCTGTCCCATCTACCACTTTACTCCCGGCATGGAGAAATGGTTTTTCTTCAGAGACCTGAATCGGCTCGCTCTCACCTGACAAGCTAGATTCATCTATGAGTAGGCTGTAACCAGAAATAAACAAGCCATCTGCAGGAATCACATCACCTATCGAAAGAAGCAAGATGTCGCCGACTACCAAGTCATGAATCAAAACCTTCTTGGTTTTCTTATCTCTAGTGACAGGGATATATATCTTCTGCTTTTCCTGGTCCAGTTCCATAAACTTCCTTGACTGCTTGTAATCACTGGATGCAGTAACTAGTACCACCAATAAAATGCTCAGTGTTATGCCAAGGCCATCATATATACCCTTTGGCCACCCCTCGGTTGCTAGGCCAACCACTAGAGAAACCAGAGAACATGCCACCAGAATAATCAGAGTCAGGTCATGTAATGCATCCCACACAAACATCCAAAAGCTTCTAGGGGGCTTTTCGGCGTGCTTGTTAGTACCATACAGCTTCTTCCTGGTTGTTATTTCAGTTTCCTTGACACCATCTTCCAAAGAAGCTTTGATTTTCTTAGATATTCCATTGGTTCCGCCGTGCATCTTCAAAATTGTAGAATCTTCCTCCATTCCAGTAATTTCTGCCAGTTCATCCGGGCTGATGCCAAATCCTTCCTCGATAAGCTCATCTGTTAAGTGGTACTGTTTTACGCCTGCATAGATAGATGATAACAATTGAGATTCGACCGGACAATTATGAAAAGATCAGAGAGCCATGTATCTACTCCACCATCAGTTGATGAGACACACCATTTATAAAATGCAGTGCCGCCCTGTGCACGTTAATTACAACCTGAACTTTTCCCTGGAAAATAAAAAAATAATTAAGATAGAAATACATGTTGACTTGGTCAATTATGGAGTAATTTTTTTGGAATTTGATTTCAGTTACAAGAAATTTTCAAATAAATATATCCGCCCCTAAATTACCAGGGCATTGCATCAGAGGTAGTTGCTCTATTCGGGTATGCAAGGCCTAAGGCCTCTCTGGATGCTTGTCTCGTAACACGGCATCGTAGACAAATTGCTTATGTGGCATCATAGTTAATGACTAAATAGAGTAAGGTTGTAATCTCTCTACAAACAGATCTTGCACGTGTTCATAGTAAAAAAAGAGTTACTACCCAATAATAAAATATTTTTTGATACTTGCAACTACTAGGAATGGTATTTAACAAAAAAAACAATCATAGTTAATTCAATCATATCGTAATATGGTAGAAAATTTATATTTATAATTACTGCGATATGGCATTGCCGGAGGTGGAGTTTACTAGGGTGTAAAAAAATTCATTTGAAAGATTGACCATATGTGATAAGTGAAAAATATAAAAGAGCCAATCGAATACTTACACATGTTTTTTTTCTTGTAAGGACAAACATTGTCATATTGAGACATACTAGTAACTGTAGTGTAAACTAAATTCTTAGAGCTCGTTTGGCACCCATTCTTTGACTGAAATTTTATTTCGAAAGTGAAATGACAGAGTTAGGGATAGGAATTGAGATAACACACAATAGCCATTTACTGAAAATCCAAATGAAATGACATGTCCAATTCCATGTCAGCCAAACACGTTGAGCATGGAATCACAAATGAATTCCATAATTCCGGCTTGAAATGATGGCTAACAAACGACCTCTTAGTGTTATTATGTAATTTTCGTAACAGCTAAGTGTGTTGCATTGTGATTTTACTAAGCTAAATGGGTAAGGGTTTGAATTCAATGTCCAACAGGTCGGCAGTTCAATTAATAAAATTTCAATGACATTTAATTGCTTGTGTGGGATCGTGAACAGTTGTATGAGAGAAATACGAACCTAATACAGAAGAAAATACAATGGAGAGAGGGCATACGGCAGGTGGAGCAATCAGGGCCGTTGTAGTTAGAAAGGGAATGGTGGGATATAGGGGAGTTGCGTCGCTAGGTTCTCCTAGACAGTTTCGGTATCATAACGTGGTAACACACGATGCGTTGGAAGGGGCCTGAGAGGTGAGAGACGAATTTCTCCTCCAATTAATTACTGCATGCAGTATTAATAGTTGCTAGAGAAAACACATGCTTTGGAGAAAAGATACTCCCTCTGATTCATAAAAAGTGTCGCGGAAAATGAACTTACCTAAACTTTGAATTTTGGACATCAAGGTAGGGGAAGAGCCCTACGCGCGTTTTCCCTTCCGTCGCCTCCCCAGGCAGAACCTAGTGGGCTGGGTTTGGTGTGAGTGCGCCGGTGTTAATTTTGGCCGAAACGGCGCAATTTGGTCTTCTGGGGGGTGACTGGGAAAAAAACGACGCTAAATAGGTCAAACGACCCTATTTAGTCCTCTTTGGGGGCTGGAGATGCCCTTGGGCTGTTCATTTCGGGGATGAACGCATCACGCGTCCAACTACTCTTAGCAATTGACCGTGTTTTTTCTAGACTAGAACTGGTCGCACAAACTAAGCCGGACGGTGCGGACGCACGCCTTGGACCAGAAGAATGCGAGGAAGGAAGGCGAGACGTGCAGTTCTTCCCACGAGACGAGACAGTTCAAACGAAGAGGGAGACGCACCGAGAAGAATTGACGTGATCATGCATGGTTTTGGGGAATAATTCTACCGTGAGACCGAGACACATATCGCTGTCGTGCCCTCACGTCCACCAACGCGCACATCCGTTCACATCACCAGGCTAGGCAATCTGCAGGATGAAATTTCCTGGCGCTTTCCAAAACCACGAATGACTTCGAAAAAAACCTGTGCGGAAATCGGAACAGGCTAAACTAGGTAAAGCTTCAGCGAGGGCGACGGCCGCCTAGCGTACCAGGATCTTGCGGCGCTGGGCGTCGTCGATGGCGTGGAGGGCGGAGAACTCGCGGAAGCGGCGGCGGTGGTTGAGGACGATGCGGCCGACGGCGCGGCGCCAACGGAGGCGGGCCTCGCTCGGCGGGTTCTTGGCGGGGATGTGGAAGTGCTCGTTCAGATAGCCATCCATGCTCCAGCTGCTGCTGCTCCCTCCCTCCATGCCTGCCTCCTCCTCGCTTTCGTCAGCAGAAAAAGGAACGGAGCAAACGAAGGAGTGTATATATACTACGGGGAGGTGGGCGAATAATGAGACCTCTAAACAAAAAGTTTGAATGTTTACATTTCTCCACGACATTATAGTACGCGAAATTGTTGTTTCGGATGAAATTTCCGAACGATTTTCGGAGGAAAATTAATAGCTTACGCGACCTCTTCATCGGTGGTCAATAACGGTATGAAAAGGAAACCGGATTGATACGCTCGGTTTAAATAAGATCGATGCAGATGCTTTTGATCGATCTACTTGATTAGCCACTGTCAGCAGGCACCAGGCTGCTATTGCGTTGCTACTAGTCAGCGTATTTTTTGCCAAATATGGCATCTGAGCAAAACTAATCTCAGTTCTGTACTCTATGCAAAACTATTTCCAAATCTGACTCTGATCTTGTACATGTTGGCTCCATCCTTTATGGCGTCGACCCCTGTTTTTAAAAAAATTATGTCCTTAGGCAAATTATGGGACTTTCAACGACAAAAGAGGATGGCGTCGAATTGAACAAGTTCGGCTCTATCTTTTTTGGGCCAAACTCGAGAATCCAGATTAGAAAATAGTTTTGAGAAGAGGTCATATATCTGTTTAGTTGTTCAAAAGGGCCATATTTATCAAAAAAAAAAACCTAGTCAGTGGAGGCTATCGCTCGCCTATGGCCTCTTTGGATTGACCGAAAAACTCACATGCTTTTTTTCTGCGGAAGCAATATTCCATAAAATTGGATCATGTAAACAACTTTGCTACAATCTCAGAAGATTATTATTTTTTTGTTTCTTTGTTTCAGCATCTAATCCAAGCTCGTCTTAGATAAATCCAGTTAAAGGATGTTTCCCACCAGGCTGCTAATTGCACCTAGTCAATTACGTTGTCTTTCGCCTAGGGCCAGTTTGGACCGCAGAAAATTCACACCATTTTTCGTCCAGAAATCGAAACAATTTTTTTCTCCACAAACCAAACTCTGTAGGATTTGGTCCTATAGGTAGTTTTCCTATCGTCACAAAAGCTTGTTTACTTATTTCAACATCCACTTCAAGTCTTCAACTTCATCCTTCTACTCATTCGTGTAGGATGTATATTTAAATTATCTGTTTTACTATGTCCTATAAATAAAAGCATAATTGTAATTTGAGTGTTTCGTGATTATCACTAACAATCTTGTGTTATTTATGACCAAGGGGCTCGAGTAGCTATGCTAGGAAACAAAAGATGGAATTTGAGCTTTAAGAGATGGTTGAATGTAGAGGTGCAGAACAAACCGAGAGAATTGCTGAACTTACCGGTGAGAGTGGCTCTTAAATGCAAACGGGATCAACCAATCTAAAAATGGAGTAAGTCTGAGAGTTTTACTGTCAAATCAATGTATGCTCATATTTCAAGCAATTGCATAGATAGATCTTTCAAAAATTTGTGGAAAGCTGAGATTCCTCTCAAGATCAAGATTTGGCTTTGGCTGACCTGGCACAATGACATTGCTAGAAAGGATACCATGGTAAAAAATAACGAGTCAGAAATGTATTTGTCAATTCTCCTATGAAGAAGAGTCAATTCAAAATGTGTTTATTTGTATTTATTTGTCAATTTGAATGTGTTGATGCGAAATGTGTTTGTGGTTGACAAGTAGGGCTATTTAAAGGGCTTAGACTGGAATCGTTCACTCAAACCCTTGGCGGTTTTCCTTATTAATTTGATTGAGCGGAGGGGTCCAAATCATAGTCATACATGCGATTTGTTGGGCCATTTAGAACACATGAAAATAGAGCTTCTTTCGAAGGAAATCTAAGAAAATCCTTGTCCTAAACTAATATGATATATGTTTGTTTTGTTAATCATCGGGCATGTATTCACAATGCAAAAATTAGGGAGGCATTGCTGGAGGGAGCCAATGCCCTTCAAAGAATCGCGTTGGATGGGCATGGTGCCGAGGGAGCACCCGGGAGGTCGGGCGCTCAAGGAGGGGCGCTCGAGGAGGTGTGGTGGCGCGAAGAAGGAGCGCCGACATGGCGAATGAACATTGGAGGCGGCACAAAGGCACCTGGCGGCCGCGAACAGAGCCATCGGCTAGTATGGAACAACGACGGAGGCTTCGGGGAGGGGAGGCAGTGGCCAAGGAAGAGAGGGTGGAAACTAAGGTGTGAGGCGACCACGCCAGAAGTCATTGAATGGTGCGTGCATCTTGGGGAGCGGACGGAACGATGCTATAAATTTCTAGCGGAACTGTTTTTGTTGGGAACGAGCCTCCTAGCGCACCCATAGAAGAATGGGTTGTGAAATTTAGGGTTCATCCTATTTTTGGGGCTGGGTTGTTTTGACTTAAATCTAAAAATCTGCCATGTTAGAGATGCTCTTATCAAATAACGAGGTTGGTCCCCGTGTCCCTTTAGTTGCACTGTCCAAGCACGAGTAATATTGTCGTGGAGGACCTCCCAAGTCCTACTTCGTAATATTCACTACTGACCACAAAAGTGTCACCATGGTGTCAGGTGGGATCCTACTTATTTTCCACTTCTAAGTCATATTCAAATCCACAAGTAATATTTTTAACCAAAAAATGAACTAAATGATTCAGAAGTGGGATTCAAGTGGCTCACTTGTATCCCTAAGTCAGCAGCCGTAGGTAGCTAGACAGAAAGTTTATCTTCCACATAGCCTAATCTATTTGTGGGAACTCCACTACTGTTCTCTACTAGTGGGAGATCAGTTATGTGATTATGATGCAGTTAACAAAACTAAACATCGTTCAGCAGAAGACATGATTCTCAATTATGAACCACATGTGGTTTTGCTTTTGAAAAAATCACTACTGCTCAGCTGGTCAACAGGTGAAGTCTAAAAGAGGATGACAAGGATTATGGCATGCCTATAGCAAAGGATACCGAACTGAGCAGCATGGAATCCGAATCAGTTTGAGGTATAGGGGCACAACACCCTTGCAGATTGTGACATCCATGCATTCAGACGGCAAACCGTTGGACACCAAATAGGTAACGGGAGAGATACAACTTCCATTACATTCTTTGCTGAACTCCCAGGTGAGCGGTGAGCCCCTCCAGCAATGGTGGGAAAGGATATCCGCCTCGCTGTTAACGAAGTAGGGCCTGGAGTTCCGGTAAAAAAAGTGGAGGGCGGGGTGACTGTGTGAGAGCGGGGTGCCATTCGCTCTGGTCAGCCGCCGACCGCATTGGTGCTAATCGAAATTGCTGGGCTTTCTTAGAAGAAAACTGCTGGGATAGAGCACGCCACAACCTGGCCGGACCAATTCACGCTCGTGCTTGACTCAAGCTGGGCTAACCCACTGAAATAACTTCCGCACGAACTCTCTCACAGCCTAGACCGCCAAATCCTACTCGCTGCTTGAAGCGAACAAGTAATGGGCCAGGCCCATCTTTTGTCTTTTTTCCTTTTCTTTTCTGTTTTTATTCTTTTTCCTTTTCTGTTTGTTTTTCCTTTTTCGTTTGTATTTTTTTAAATGTTCATGGTCTATGGAAAGTTATGCATTGTCCATGACATCGTTTGTATTTTTCAAATTGTTCACGATGTCTGAAAAAAGGGTTAAAAGAAATGTTCATCGGGTCTGATAAATGTTCCCATGGTTAAAAAAATTTGTCTCACATGATACAAGAAAAGTTCACCGATTCAAAAAATGTTAATAAGGATTTTAAAAGTTGTCCAGGGGTTCAATTTTTTAGCACCGTTTGAACTGTGAACAGACATTTATAAAGAAATATATGGTCATCGGGTTTGAAAAAATGGTTTACATGGTCACCTAAATAAACTAAACTATAGTGCAAACCTGAATTAATAAAATCGATATGTGTATCTGGGAGTTACTTCAGCGTGGGAAGGGATGCTCACAACAAAAAGGTACTGCCCATGTGCTTCGTACGTCAGTAACATTACTAGATGAAATAGTACATACATTGAGAGCGACACAGAGAGAGCTTGGACCTCTCGCCCGTTCCCTATCTACAGTAAATCGGGCGATTCTTTGGGCGACTCCGCGCGCATCAGCTCCAAGCCGGCGTTTCGCCGGATCCCTCGCCCTCCGGCGGCCGCTTCGGCGGCGGGAGGACGGGGGATCCCCGGATCCGTGCTATGTAGATTAGGTGTGCGTGGTGGTGTGGCGGCTGGCGGCGCTGGGGTGGTAGCGGCGGCGTTGGCGTGCCTTTTGGTGGCGGCGGACTACCTCTCTGTCGGTGCGGCTCCGGTGGAGCTTCGCCGCGGATCTGCTGCTCCGACCTCGTCTGCGGCTCCTCGGAGTGCTCGGGAGGTCATCCCCTTCGCCGGAGTCCGAGGGATGGCGGATCCGGCGGCTGACGACTTGAAGGGTGCGGTGCTGATGACCAAGGTGGCGGCGTTGACCATCGTGAAGGGTGGAGGTGCTTCGGCACCGAGGAGTGTTCGTCTTCCTGCTCGTGATGGGGAGCCTCCCAGTTCAAGGCCATGGAGGTGTTGCGGCAGGTTTCGCCGGCGCGGCGTCCTTCTCGGTGAAGACGAAGCCACTGTTCAGAGGGACTTTGTTGTAATTTCTTTGTTTTCTGGACAGTTTCTTGGTTGATGTACTGTACCTTTCCTCGCAAAAAAAAAAAGATGAAATAGTACATTACACGGTTGTTGGCCCACATGTGACCCTATTTAAGCTCGAGGAGTGAGATCATGATTCACATAGAATCGATCATGCGTGCGTACGTGAGGTCAAGCAATGAGTAGAACTAGGTCGTTGCTACATTCGCATCAAAATACATCACATGCATAATGTATACAAGTTTTGAACTTGGTTGGAATTGCTTTTGCAGCGTTCTTCAAACCGAAATACTTTTTTTTGAGGAAGGATCTGACGCATATATTCAGGAGACTCAGTGCAAATTACAAGCAGGTCCAACAAAGAAAAGAAATTACAAAAGAACCCTGTAAAAAGCACAAAGCACCCTGAGCATCCTGGAAGAAACACGATCAGATCCACCGCCGCGCTCCCGAGAAACCTAGACATCGCCGGCGTCGCCGTACCACCTGCCGCCGGGGAGGAGGCACCACCACATGATGTAGACGACCGCAAGATCCATCCGCCGCCGTGCGACGGAATCTGGACTCGATGAACGGACACGGCC
The DNA here is from genome assembly GCA_947311845.1 of Poa pratensis. Lineage (NCBI taxonomy): Eukaryota > Viridiplantae > Streptophyta > Magnoliopsida > Poales > Poaceae > Poa > Poa pratensis. The sequence goes on from CAMZMU010000065.1 coordinate 18,336,717, forward strand.
ACAGCACCAGCTCCCCAGCTCCACCCGTCTTCCCGCCGACGCAGCGCCGCCCAGGCCAACCAACCGCACCACCCGACCTCCTACAGACACCGCTCCCCTCGCCAACAAGGCCGGCCGGATCAGAGACGCCGAAGAAGAACACCACCAGCAGCACCACCAAAAGCGGACCGCCCCCATCCACCCACTTCTCCCCTCGCCTCCACGGCCGGCCAGAGAAGCACAGACGGATGAGCGCGCCCAACGAACCACCTCCACGACCTCCCCGGCGACGAGGCCGAAACGGGGAAAGGAGGGGGAGGACCACGCCCTGCATGCCGACACCGTCGCCACCGTCTTCGACGCCATCAGCAGGGCACGCACACCTAATCTACACACTACTAGCCGGAATCGCAGGACCGGGGCTCCCCCACTCTCCCGCCGCCGAGGCAGCAGACGGAGAGGGAGGGAACCACCGGCCTGGCCGGCGGCGAGGTGGGAGAGTCGGAGTCGCCTTCTTATCGCCTCCCGCGCACTGTAGCGAGGGGATAAGAGACAGGAGGCTTCTCATTTCTTCAAACCGAAATACATTCTAGGAATTGGAACCATTTGGATTTGTGACTGTGCTGACCTAAATTGGTTATACACAAAGTAGTATCACCATGGAGATTGGATGGAGAGAAACTATTCTTCAAAAAATACAGCTCAGCACGGTGAGTTTCGATGCATCGAGTACAAATTGTTGTGCAGATTTATTTTGTTAAGACATGTTTACTAGTTTCTCATGCTCAAGCCAAAGATATATCTTGTCCAGATCAGTATACATGTTAGAAAATGCAAGAATATTGTTTTTGCAAGTTTTCATAGATAATTGAAGGTAGCTAGAGAAATTTACCACAATTTGCCTCATTAACTCAGAAAGAATGCTTTTACTTTGACAAGCTATATGATAAACTTGGACGATGCACGTGAACAAATTGAATATCCAATCCATGTCACAAGTTACCCGAACATACAAATTAAGTTGCCAACCTTTAAGAGCCTAACTTGTCAAAAAATTGATATTAAACTCGGATTAAAGCGGACAGAGTTCTCATGTGAAAAGTTCCAACTCAACCAAATGAGAGAACTTGCATGCTAAAGTAAAGACACTACAAAATTAAAAGACCACGGTAAATTTTAAGTTAAATCAGATTGTTGTGGTTCAAATAAAACAATGATCCATATAATAGTGTGTAGGAAGTAAAATGGATTATCACTTTACGAAAACAATAGTCCATTTAGGTTGAGGAGCGGGGTACGCAACCAAATGGACCGTTTTTGCATCCCAGAGCCTGCCCCGAGGGCTTATAGCTAGCCAAACACGCGGTAGCTATGCACAACTGTAGCTTTGGTTGTTGTTGTGTACACGTGGAAAGCTACTTCTGCTCATTAGTGTATATGCACCTTGAGACGTCGAATGCAAAAGCTCCGTCGAAATGTGGTGTGGTCACATAAAGAAAATAAACCTACAATGTGAACTTGAACAGTCAATACGTCTATTAGAGAGTTACTTTTGTGAGGAAGGGATGCTCAGGACAATACGGTATTGCGCATGTGCTTCTTACGACAATACTGAACTGGATGAAAGCATATATTGCATGGTTGTTATGCCACATGTCTTCCTATTTAAGCATGAGAAGGGAGAAGTAGAGGGATCGCAATTCACAAAGAAGCCATCATGCATGGCTCAGGTTGAGCAATTAGCAGAACTCAAGCGTTTGCTAGGTTTAGATCAATATACACTGCATACATAATGTATATAAGTTTTGTACTTGGTTGGAATTGCTGTTATAGTGTCGTTAGACCACAAATACTGCATCCTTGGACTTGGAAGCATCAGGAGTTTTGACCATGCTGGCCTAAATTCTGAATCGACGATTTAGCATCACCATGATGATCAGATGAAGATAAACTGTTCTTCATGGATTCGTTGAGGTACCATGCCGTCAGGTAAAACTATTAGTTACCTCCACCTCGGTAAGACTTTGAAGCTCCCCAACACTAGGTTTATTTGTTAAGAAACGCTTGCAAGTAGCAGAGAAATACTTCAAAGATGTATGTTGGCCAGATCAGTAGATGTGTCAGAAGTATGAGAACATTGGTGGACACATTTTCATAGAGAATTAAAGGTAAAAATCTCCCACAATCTACCACATTAACTCATATTGAAAGCTTTAACATTGCAGCATACAACAACATCATGACTATACTTAACTTCAAAAATACAAAACTAAATAAGGCAAAAGATTGTATTTTTTGCTCCGAAAATGAAATCGTCAATCACCTGTTTTTGATTGCATGGTAGCCAAGAAGATATTGTCAGTTATTGCAACTTCCTTTTAGTCCAATGTCGGCTCTAACTATGAAAGCACGACTAGTCTTTGGATTGCAAATTCTAGACATGTTGTCCTTAATTCAGCAGTTTTCCTATTAAGCAGCTAGTTGTTTTGTAATTGGCAAACATACACTTTTTGGTTCGTCCGATCCTTTTTTCCGAATCTTGGCGCCCCTCTTGCATTTTCACTTTCATTCTTTCTCTCGGGCGGCCGAGTCAGACGTTATCCTAGAGTTGTTTTTTAAATAGAGATGCTTATAATTGGGTCGATGAACCCCCTAGGTTTTTGGTTGATAAACTTCTATAGATGTATTTTTGGTTGGTAATCAATAAAGTTCCGCAGCAAACCTGCTGCTTTCCTTGAAAAAAAACTTTATCCCAGGTTGATTTTTCTTTAAAATAAATCATTTCCGTGGTGAAGCCACCGCGTCGTGGGGTTTTGTTCAGTTCACCGAAAGCTTTTGTATTTAGAAATTAGAATGAAACCGAGACTTCACCTCTAGATCAAGCAAAGCTAGATAACTGAAAAAGTAGGAGTTTGCTCCCAAGCTCCAGTGATCCGTCTATTTCAAAAACTATATTTAAAGTTTCAAAAAAATCTGAAAATATCATGAATGTTTCAGTGATGCATAATACAAGCGTACAAAATCTCAATGTCAAAATCTTTATATTATAACTTACACGAAATGACAAAATTTGGAGATTTGAAACTATGCATTGTTAACGATAATCAGCTCTGTAAAATTGTCATTTTTATGTAGGTCGAAATAGAAAGTTCTGCATTGTAATTTTTTAAAGTCTATAGGCTATATCGTATATGCATGGTTTTTTTTAGATTTTTTAAACCTTTTAAATATACTAGTACACGTGTACGTGCAACGCACGTCTCATAATTCATTATAATATAGCAAACATGATCATATGTTGTAATGGGAGAGAAAAATCTTCACATATACCGGCCGCTCGAAGCTGATAATGTGCGTGAGTGTCGCAATATGTAGAACCCTTGTATATACCTTGTTCCCTAATACTACAACACCAATGCCAGCGGCTCGAAGCTGATAACGTGCGTGAGTGTCGCAATATATAGAACCCTTATTCTGGAGCATAAAAGTCAAGCACAATGGTTAGTGAAATTTCACGAAATCCAAATAAATTCTAAATACGTGATTGGCAATTGTCTTGAAAGCAAGAAATCAGATGAAGTGATATATAAATGCTGCAACATTTGTATGAGAGTAAATCTCTTCCATTGGGTCACACTTTTATAGTCAACATGTGCCAATATTTGATATCTCCAAGTTATGAGCGACTGGACGTTCTCATTAGTATGGTGGAATTTTTATATATTAAGTCTGTCAAAACTGCACACAACAACATTCAGCTGACATGTAAAACATAGCAGGAGTAATACTGAGTAGCCCAACAGGCTAATCTCTCTACCAGTTAACATCAATGAATATTTCCGTCTATCTTTCAAATCAGCTAAGCTAACCCATTGAGCGAATGCAATGTCCGTCTGCAAAAGAAGCAGTAGCAGTGACTCATCTCCTTCATGACCAAAACACACGAACAGTTCATGCGCTCCCTGCCCAAAACACAACAGCACCTCATCCCCTCCACCATCAGAGCAGCCGACGATGAGCACCGAGTGGATCTGGATGGCCTGTGACGATGGCGTTGCTCTCACGCTATACGTTAAGGGTCACCGTTTTAATGCTCCCAGCTATACACATCTCTACTGTATTTTGAACAGCCACCCAATAAATCCCCTTTCTTCTCTAAAACAAATCCCAACACTTCTCTCTACCATCGACATGGCTGTATCAGGTGACCTGAAAATCTCTTTGCTCTCGTCCAGCGAGCTGGTTATACCAAATCGAGTAGCCAGTCCGTGCATCACCAATCTTGGCAGGGCTAGGTGAGATCTGACCAAATTGGGCAGTGGGCTTGGAGTTGGGCACCTTGCGCTTGGAGCGTAGAGGACTGCTCGATTGCCGATTGCGCTCTGCAGCGTTGTAAAATTTCCTTGGCCTGATGCCGACGGCTGCCCGCAACGGCCTGGTGAGGATAGGACCGTTGTTCTGGCGCCGCATTGGTGACCGGAGGTGAGGTTGCCGGCTTCACGGGCCTCGTGCTCGCTTTCTTCCTGCGCATCGTCCGGCGCAGGCGACCAGGCACCAGGCGCTGGTACTTTGTCTAGGACGGCTACTTGGCTGCAGCGTCGCCGGTGGGGTGGAGGTTTGACTGCCAATGGAAAAGGAGGTGAGCGGCCGGAGTTAGCAGCTAGGAGCCAGGTCGAAGCAGCGCTGCTTGAGCTCGAGGATATCGCGTCTAGCACGAGGGCAGGGACGGCAAGCCGGCGCGTGGCAGCGGCGGCCAGCGGGACGACGCACGCGGGCGCGGCGGGCACGGCTGGCCATGGTGTGGCCATCACGGGCACGGTAGGCGGGCGACGGCGGGCATGACGACGAAGTCGCGCGGGGGATGGCAGCGCGCGTGCAGCCTCGAGCAGGAGGGTACGTCGTCGGCCTCGCTCAGGCCAGGACGCGGTGCGGCAAAGCGCGAGAACCCGGGCTCTCCTGCCATGGCCGCCGTCCCGTGTGAGGGTCTCCCGCTCCGGTCTCATGTCGGCGAGCCGGGAGAACAGAGCGTCGGGATAGAACAGTTTATTTTTTAGCGGTGGCAAATCTCGTAATTATCACAAAATGAAAAGATGTGTTGAGTTGTCAAACATTGGAGCAATCTGGGCCGTTGGCCAAATATTAAAAGGCTCAGATTTAATGTATCAACACAAGTTTACTCTTTTAATAGTTGTATAGATATAGATTTTTCGATTTTTCTAAACTAGCGGGAGCATTAGGATGTGTTCGGTTCTGGAATTAGGAGGAACGGAACCAGTCCGTTCCGTTCCTAGCACCCGTTCCTGTGTTCGGTTGGGGCAAAAGAATGGAACCGAGTAGTTCCTCGGAACGGCATATTCCCCTATATACGGAACCAACTCATCCGGCCAAATCGGCCGGATCGCGCGGAACGGCTCCCTGATTGCCGCATATTATCGCTGTCAAAGAAAGAAAAAAAAAGCATCTCGTTCGTTTCCAAAAAATACAGAGCTGGGGGCGGACCGGCGAGCACGCGGGGGGCCAGGGCGCCGGCGGCGACGAGCACGCGCGGGGCCAGGCGCCGGCGGCGGCGAGCTCGCGCGGGTCCAGGGCGCCGGCGGCGACGAGCACGCGCGGGGCCAGGCGCCGTTGGCGGCGAGCTCGCGCGGGTCCAGCCTGCGGCGGCGAGTACGCACGGGTCTAGGGCTCCGGCGGGTGAGCAGGGGCAGGGGCAGGGTCGGGGGCGACCACGCGGCGGGGCGGCAGGGCCAGGGGCGGCGGCGACCACACGCAAGCAGGGTGGCGGCTAGCAGGGGATGGAGGTCGGGCAGGGAGGGGTGTGCGCGGCGGGGATGGAGGTCGGGCAGGGAGGAGGTCGCCGGCGGGGATGGAAGTCGACGATGGAGGCCGGGCAGGGAGGATGGTCGCCGACGGGAATGGAGGTTGGGCAGGGAGGGTGGTCGCCGGCGTGGACGGAGGTTGGGGATGGTGTCCAGGCTTTTTTTCCCCTTCTGTTGATTTTGATTTGGGCAAATAAATCACGTTTAGGCGGTTCCGTTCCTCGATACGATTCCAGAACCGAACAGAAAACGGAACCGTTCCATTCCTCGAATTTTTCCGAACCGAACACGGGGTCGGAACCATTCCATGACCTCGGAACAGAACCATTCCGTTCCGTCCCTCCTCGTTCTGGAACCGAACACATCCTTAGAGATCGGGTGTAAGAAATCTCCAGCCAGGATCCCATAAACTGCATCGATAGTCGTGCGATCCGTGATCACAAATAAAATTTGTTAATGAGCACATCAATTGATTATCTCCAGTTTCCCAACACGCTAGGAGTAGCTGATTCCACAAACCACGTTCTTGACCAGAGACAATGGATCATAGCCACCGCCTTTTCCACGTTCTCATCCACGGGTTCGTCGTGGCTCAGGGACACGGTCAGCAATCAACGGCAGCCGCACAGAGTATCATATGGCCCGTCGGCCATCCCGATGAACCCAGAAATTTCCACGGACGCGCGAATAGGGAAAAGTCTATTTTAAACCCTGAACTCGTAGAGGTCGGTCGATTTGAATCCTGAACTTTGAATCCCGGTCGTTCGAACCCTGAACTTTGCAATCCCGATCTAAATCGAACCCTGGACCAGTTTTTCACTAGAGAAATAAATAAATAAATAAATAAATAGATAATTTGCTACTCTCACCGACATCTAGGGCCCACTTGTCATATTCATCCAGTGGACTTTTTCCCGATACAAAAAAAAAAGGCAGGGACTGCAGCGGCCCGATCCTGCCGACGGCAGCCTCCATCGCGCGATCCTTCCCGGAAGCAGCAGGCGAGCTCGCCGGCGCCTCGGCCGACGGAGACAACGCCGCGGCGGCGGCCTTCTGGCTCGCCCGCCTGCACGACGAGACAGATGCGAAGAGCTGCTCAGTGACCATGGCCGTGGTGGCTTTGGTTTCGTCGAGCGCCTGCACGACGTGGAGCACGCCCTGATGGCGCAGGCGCACGAGCCTCGCGGCGGTGGCGCGCGCTCGTCGGGGTCCCGCGCCGGCGGCTCTGCGGGCTGCCCGTCGGCCCCAACTCGCCGGTGCCACCGCCGGCCCCAACTCCGCGACGGGTCCCCCGCCGACGGCTCTAGGGGCTGCCCGCCGGCCCCAACACGCCGCGGCCGCCTCTCCGCGTCACGGTTCCGCGCCGGCGGCTCCGGGGACTGCCCGCCGGCGGCCACCTGCTGACCTGCATTGATGGATTTTAGAGTTAGGGAGATGAATTTAGGATAGAGATGAATATGACATGTGGGACCCACCAGTCAGTGAGACAACAGATATTCCCGGTCGGGATTTTTTTGTTTCCCGGTGTGCCAAACAGCTGTAGGGTTTGTTTTAGACCGGGATTGCAAAGTTCAGGGTTCGAACGACCGGGATTCAAAGTTCAGGGTTCAAATCGCCCGAGCTCTACGAGTTCAGGGTTTAAAATAGACTTTTTCCGCGCGAATACCTCCACGCCGCGTTGCCGACCTGCCAGCCGCCCACCCGCCCCGAACCGGTCCGGATCCGACCCGATCACCAACACCAATCCCGTTTCCTTTTGATTTCCTCCGCCCACCCGTTCCGTCCCCACCTCCACCTGCATCATCATCCCTTGCCTAACCCAGCGGCCACGCCAGCCAGCGCGACGATTTCAAGCCGTGTCCGGTAAGGAACCGGCTGGCGCCCACCGCCTCTACCCCGGCTATAAAGGGCCCCAGGTGCGCCCCTCTCCTCCCCGCGCTCTCGCCCGGTCTTTCTCTCATCGTCTCGGTGGCCGGCGCCTCGCTCTCGTCTGCGGAATTGCTTCCCGTTTCTTCTCCTTACCTCGATTCGTTTCCGATCGAATCTCGATTTTGACCTCTGCTTCTCGTCGCCTCTGTTATCATGTTCTCGCAGATTCCTGGCGCAGGTTCGGATCCGGATTCGATCGTAGTCTCTTTGGATCGATCGAGTTGTCCGGTTTGCCATCTCTCTATTTTCCGAAAGTGATTCCTGCATGTTAGTCTAGTTTTGGATCGCGGTGTTCCGTCGTCCGTTGCAGGATTGGATATAGAGATTGAAATTGGAGCTCTGGGAGGCCCGCAAAGGGAGATGGACGAAGGTCAGTTTCTCGTGCTCGGTCAGATCGGTTCATTGGTTCAGTCAACCCTGCCCTCGGTGATTTCAGATTTCAGTTCAAGTGGCTTTCCCGAGTGCTCCCGATGGCCGATCAGAGTTCCATCGCCCGTTAACTAGGTGGAGTCGATACCCTGGTTGGTTCTTATTGTATCAGCTGATCTCGTTTGTCGGATGTGTTGCTCTGTTCCATCAGTAAGTAGGAGGGTGGTCGTTCTGGAGAGATGAATTGAGGCGTCGAGGTTTGCTCTGTTATGTCCATGGTCATTTCGTATTGGTTATTGTTCAGTTATTTTGGTATGGTCAGATCTCCCGAGATTGAAGCTGGATTGGATTGGTCATCGTAGGATCGGACAACGCCTGATTGTGATCTGTGTTTGCATATTCTTCACTCCTAAAATTAGTTCCTTCCTTTGCAGTAGTACGTAGTATATCCGTCAATTCTGACTTAGGGATTGTTGGTGGTTCTTCAGATATTGGAATTGTTTGGATTGGACGGGTGATCCTAGGATTGGGAAACATCCTTTCTGTCTGGATAATGAGCCTTTCTCAAACTCGACTTCTTTTCATGTAGTTTGAAATATCCATCAATTCTGACTTGGGACTTTTCTGGTTATCCAGAGATGAAATTATACGGATTGGACACAGTGATGATTGAGAAACTTCCGTTCTGCGATTGGATAATGAGCCCCTCTCAGACTATACTTCTATCCCCTGTAGTTCGACTCTGTTTCCCCCTAACTCTGATTTAAGTTGTTCTGCTTCTCCAGAAAATTGAAATTATGCGGCTTAGAGGGAGCCGGGAGGTCTATTGTGGTTCAGCTGCAGCGGTTTCTCTTTGTTATGGCTCATCTTTGATAATTATTGAACTTTCCAAACATTAGGTCTCTCTGCCTTCGTCAGTAACTCTTAGCTCTTGCAGATATGCGACGGAAGATAAATTGCAGTTCCGATCTGCCTGATCCCTGCCCTGATTCACTGATAACCCTCATTGTTTGATGCATAATTTTTAATTTACTTAAGCTCTAGCCCCCTTAACGAAATAAATATTCATAGGAAGGTCTCTTGCTAATTGCAGGTTCTAGTTACCAAATTCAACTCCGACCTGATGCTGAGTGAAATCTGTTTGAAGATATTTTAAATCCATTTTCCTTCCCTTTCAATTCATCATTATCTTACATACATATAAAATTACCTTGCGAAAACAATATTTGAACATGTTATTGTTCAACTATTTTGGTATGGCCAGATCTCCGGAGGTGAAGCTTTGGTGTTGGATTGAAGCTAGTTTGGATTAATCATCGGAGATCCTGATTTGTGTTTGAAATACTCTTCTTCACTCCTCGAATTGGTATCTTCATTTGCATTAGTATCCATCAATTCTGACATAGGGACTGTTGGTGGTTCTCCAGAGATTGATATTGTATGGATTGGAGCAGTGATACTAAGGATTGGGAGACCTCCGTTCTGCGTTAAGATAATCAGTCCCGTCTCAAACTCAACTTCTTCCCCTCTAGTTTCAACTATTCGTCAGTTGTGACTTGGGTCTCTTGTGTCCAGAGATCAAATTTTTGTGGACACGGATTCGACTGGTAATCAAGGACTGGGAAACTTCGTTCTGGATAATGAACCCCCCACTTAGACTCAACACATCTTACCCTATAGTTAATAACTTTCGTTTACCGGCAATTTTGATTGGATTTTTGTTGGTTCTCCAGAAAATGGAATTATACGTCTTAGGGAGAGTGAGAGGTGTATTTTGGTTCATCATGCTGCGGCGGTTCCCCTTTGTGACTTCACTATGCAACTTCAATAATACATCAGTTTTCTCCCTTCGTCGGTGACTCTTAGCTCTTTGCAGATGTTGGCCGGGAGATAATTCCCAATTTTGAACCGCTGTTGATGTCTGTCTGATCCCCCTGCTTATGCCCTCGTAGTTTGATGCATGCTACTTTCTTTTAAAAAAAGTCTTATTTCTTATGCTCTAGCCCCATTAACTTAACACTCATTGCAGGTCGTAGTTGCCGAATTCAAGTCCGACCTGATGCTGAGTGCAATCTGTTTGAAGATATTCTTAAATCTACCTACCTTTTCTAATTCATCATAACTTCCATAATCTATAAACTTTTCTCACGAAAAATTATATTTGAACATTCAGATTGATCTGCACCCTGAGGATGTTCTTGAGGTTCAAACTAAAGCCATCCCACAAAACGAGAAAACATCGTGCTTTCTATATATTTCTTCCTCTCTTCTCGTCATTCTTGTCTTTCTATTTTGGTTAGTTGCGTTGGTTCATATCTTTGATTAAGGTTCTTATTTCTGCGCAGCCATTGTTGCAGATCCTTTTTACCACGGACATTCTGGTAGCCTGGTAGTGACTCAAAATCGGATAAATCGTTTGGTTTGCCATCTATCTCTTTGTAGGTTGATCTGTACTTTTGATCCCGTTTTCTGTATTAGTCTAGATCTTGGCTGCAGGATATAAGGGGGTTGCCAACCTGGGTTTTGTAAGTGGAGTCAGGTTAGTTTTTCGTGGGCAGTCTGTTCAGTTCATTTGTGTTTGCCTCGACCATGCGTTGGTTGCAGGAGTGTGATCTTTGCTGGAACTAGAGGTTAGTCATCATAAGTCGAAGAGAACTTGAGGAGGTCAGTTTACCGTGCTCCGTCAGATCAGTTTTTTTGTTGTGTTCCGTGGCGTTCAGTTCTGATGGCTGGTCATGAGTAACTATTATCCCTTGATCTGAGGTGGATTAGAGGCCCTGCGTTGATTATTATTGAAACAACTGATCTCGCTTCTGGTATTTTTTTTGTGCTCAACGAGATGCAGGAGAGGCAACGGTTTTTGATAGATGAATCCGGGAGGATGGAGGTTTGCTTACCCTTAATGGTTATATTAGTTTGTTATGGTTCAATGGTTATATTGGTATGGTCAGATAGTCTGAGCTGAAGTTCTGTTGTTGAAGCTGGATTGGATCTGTGATCATTGTATCAGGAAACTTATGATTTGTTTTTGGATAATCAACCCTCTGTTTGATTTGTTTGTCTGCACAGTTCTAATTTAGTGTACAATAAGTCTGATTTGGATCCATTGGTTATTCTCCAGAATTGGAATATTATGTGCGGCTGAGCGGGATTTGCTGGTTTTTGCAACTTCAACCTTCTTTTCAAACTCAACAATTGAACTTTATTTAAAAACAGAATCTCTGCCTACATTGGTGTTGTGTATGTGGCCCAAGCCCATATAAGCCATCAGCTGGTATCCCTAGAAGGAGTGAGCAGCACGAGCTACACTGTGTGTGTATCAGCCGCCAGTGCCACAGGAGAGGTGAGCTGCTACCTCTTCATGGTATCAGAGCCAAGTTCGATGGCGGCGGCGGCGGCGGAGGTGCTAGGGCGGCTGCTGGTGTAGCTGCCGAGAGCTGGGTGACGGCGAGGAGGAGGCTGCGCGGGTGCTGCGTGCACGCGTGAGTGGGAGCAAGAAGGAGAAGAAGGGCGACGGCGGCGGCGGCTGCTGCGTGCGCTCGAGCTCCTTCACGAATTCGAGCGCTTCCAGGGACTGCAGCTGCTGCCCTGGTGCGGGGGGGCGGCTGCTCGAGCCCCATTGCTGCTGATTGAGAAGAAGAGAGGAGGCGGCAGGAGCGGAAGACCTAGTGGTCGGGACTGGAGGAAGCTGCTGAGCGGAGGCTATTATGGGGACTGAACTGACTCCTGCCTTGGAGAAATTGGTGCCTGTGGAGGAGGCTGCGCCTGCGAGCGGAGGCTACCGGAGCACAGCAAGGGCGTGTGAGGGCGACGGCGTGCGCACAGCTGGAGACTGTTGGAGCAGGGGACAGCAGGGGTCTTCTCTGTCCTGTGAGGCTGGGGTCAAGGTGGACATATTAAATGGCGCATCAGGTTTCCAGGAATTAAAGGATGATGTGGCCAAGATGTTGGAGAAGCTTGCCAGGATGACACCGAGGACTGCAGCTGGTAGTCCATTTATAGGAGTGATCCAGATACTCAAGTTGATGATGAATGAAATTGAGATGGAAGGTGTTACAAATTTTGTCTACACAAATGAAGGTACTGAAAAGGCTACTATTGCTACCCATAAGATTGATCCAGAGTGGATTCTTGACTCAGGTGCATCCAAACATGTTGCTGGTAACTCTAGAGAGTTTGAATCATATGATCAATGCACTTCTTCAAATGCAACTATTTATACTGCTGATGGTACATCGCAGCCAATTAAGGGTATTGGGACGGTACAATGTACTCCTGCTATCAAGTTGTCATCAGTTTTACATGTACCGGCTTTTCCTGTCAATCTCGTGTCGCTGAGTGCGTTGATTGACCAATTGGATTGTCAAATTACTCTTGACAAGAAAATGTGTGTGATCCGAGACAGGTCGTCTGGTAGAAGAATTGGGGCTGGAATTAGGCGGGGAGGACTCTGGTATATGGATCGTAAGGAGTTCGGACATGTGGGAAACTCAGTGTTTGCAGCAGTTGTTGAAGGAAAGGAGGCTATGGCGATGAGACATCACTGCAGAATGGGACATGTATCTTTTGATAAGATGTACAAAGTGTTCCCTGATATAATGAATGGGGTAGACAAGAGCAAGTTACAATGTGATGCTTGTGAGTTTGCAAAGCATACGAGGACATCGTATGTGAGTAGAGGACTTAGGAATATTTCTCCGTTCATGCTTATTCACTCAGATGTCTGGACATGTCCTGTGGTGTCCGTTAGTGGTGCGAAGTACTTTGTGACCTTCATTGACTGCCACTCACGCATGACATGGGTTTATCTGATGCGGCATAAAGATGAAGTGTTTGACTGCTTTCAGAACTTCTATGCTCTTGTCAAGACTCAATTCAGTGTGCCGGTGCAGGCAATGAGAACTGACAATGGAACTGAATATGTCAATAACAAGTTTGGGGCTTTCTTGTCAGAGCATGGCATTCTTCACCAGACTTCATGTCCAGACACTCCACCGCAGAATGGAGTTGCCGAGAGAAAGAATCGCCATATTCTGGAAGTTGCTAGGTCTCTTATGTTCACCATGAATGTTCCAAAGTTCTTGTGGAGTGAAGCCGTGATGTCTGCAACTTATTTGATTAACAGAACTCCTTCAAGGATATTGGGTATGAAGTCTCCGTGTGAGCTGCTGTTAGGAGAGAACAAATTTGTGGTTCCCCCAAAATTATTTGGTTGCACATGTTTTGTTAGGGATCATAGACCGGGCGTGGGAAAACTGGATCCAAAGGCTGTGAAGTGTATTTTCATTGGGTACTCTTCTGGACACGGGGCTATAAATGTTGGAATCCTTCAGAGCGAAGAACTTTTGTCAGCATGGATGTCACATTTCGGGAATCTGAACCCTTCTATGGTGACCAGACTGACCTTAGTGTGCTATTCAAAGACCTTGACCATTTGTCGTGCCCGTCGGATGGTCACGAGGGGGAGAGTGGTGGTGCTGGGGCTGTTTCAGGTGGTGCTGAGGCTGTTTCAGTGCAGCAGCCAATTTCAGTGCAACAACAACCAATTGTGGGTGCCATTCCCGTACAGCAGAGTGAGCAGCACCAGCAGGAGCCGAACTTGCAACAAGACATATGGGGCAGGATAAATCAAGAACAAAATCCTCGAGTTTATGCTAGGAGACAGGTTCAGGGGGAGGTGCCTGGCAGTGTGCCGAGGTGGACAGCAGAGCAAGAGGAGCAACTCAAGGTGTATTCAAGGAAGCGTGGTAATGGTGTTGCACATCAGGGGGAGCAACTAGATCAGCCACTGATGGAACAACAAAGTAGTGATGTGAGTTCTATCTCCTCTGATGGAGATCAGGCTGAAGGATCAATTGATGGGAAAATTGCTTTGAGGAGAACTACTCGAGCAACAGCGGGGATACCAGCGGAACGATATGGGTTCAATGTCAATGATATTGGAAACTATGTTTCCTATGAAGCATTATCTCCAGCCTACAAAGCATTTGTTGCTTCTCTTCAATCTGTGTCAATTCCGACTGACTGGAAGAAGGCAAAGGAGGACTCAAAATGGCGTATGGCCATGGTGGAGGAGCTGGAGGCTCTGTGTAAGAACAAGACATGGGTTCTAACGCCTCTTCCAAAAGGAAAGAAGGCAGTCAGCTGCAAGTGGGTATATACTGTGAAGCAGAATGCAGAAGGAAAGATTGAAAGGTACAAAGCAAGGCTTGTGGCGAGGGGGTATAGCCAGACCTACGGCATTGACTATGATGAGACCTTTGCTCCAGTAGCAAAGATGAACACTGTGAGGATTCTGATCTCCTGTGCAGCGAATTTTGGGTGGCCTTTACATCAACTTGATGTGAAGAATGCCTTCTTGCATGGGGACCTGCAGGAGGAGGTTTACATGGAGATCCCACCTGGTTTCTCGACTTCTGAGACTACTGGCAAGGTATGCAGATTAAAAAAGGCCCTTTATGGACTAAAGCAGTCTCCAAGAGCTTGGTTTGACAAGTTTAGACGGGCGGTGTGTGACATGGGGTATGGACAATGCAATGGTGACCATACATTGTTCTATAGACACTTTAAAGGGAAAATAACCATTCTTGCAGTTTATGTAGATGATATCATTATCACTGGAGATGATGACGAAGAGATAGCAAGGTTGAAGAGGTGTCTGAGTAAGGCCTTCGAAGTTAAAGATCTTGGTCGACTCAAGTACTTCCTTGGTATTGAAGTGGCCAGATCAGGAAAAGGAATAGCTCTTTCCCAAAGAAAGTATACTTTAGACCTTCTCGGTGATGTTGGCATGCTAGGTTGTCGAGCTGCTTCAACTCCAATTGATCAAAATCATAAAGTAACTGCCCAATCAGGTGATCTTGTGGATAAAGAAAAATATCAGCGATTGGTGGGAAGATTGTTGTACTTGTGTCATACACGACCAGACATTGCATTTGCAGTAAGTGTTGTAAGCAGATACATGCATGAGCCTAGAAGTGAACATCTTGAGGCGGTACACAGAATCTTGAGATATCTGAAAGGTACACCTGGGAAAGGACTGTTGTTCAAAAGTCATGGACACCTTGTGGTAGATGGTTACTGTGATGCTGATTGGGCTAGCTGCCTGGATGATAGGAGATCAACCTCAGGCCATTGTGTTTTTGTAGGAGGAAATCTAGTGTCTTGGAGAAGCAAGAAACAACATGTGGTTTCCAAATCAACTGCAGAGGCCGAATACAGAGCCATGTCTCAGGGACTGAGTGAGTTGTTATGGACAAGAAATCTATTAGAAGAGCTGAAGATATTAAAGACCAGTTGCATGAATGTTTGGTGTGATAACAAGTCGGCAATCAATATTGCAAACAACCCAGTTCAACATGATAGAACCAAACATGTGGAGATAGACAGATTCTTTATCAAAGAAAAGCTGGATGCGGGGATTATCAAGATAGAGTATGTGAGTTCAGGACAACAAATTGCAGATTGCCTGACAAAAGGACTGGGAACCAAAGAATGCAACTTAGCGTGCGACAAGATGGGAATGATAGATATCTATCACCCCTCTTGAGGGGGAGTGTTGTGTATGTGGCCCAAGCCCATATAAGCCATCAGCTGGTATCCTAGGAGTAGTGAGCAGCACGAGCTACACTGTGTGTGTATCAGCCGCCAGTGCCACAGGAGAGGTGAGCTGCTACCCAAGCCCATATAAGCCATCAGCTGGTATCCCTAGAAGGAGTGAGCAGCACGAGCTACACTGTGTGTGTATCAGCTGCCAGTGCCACAGGAGAGGTGAGCTGCTACCTCTTCAATTGGTAATTCTGTGTTTTTGCAGATATCCATTTGGACGAACTATAATTTGCAATTTGAAACCGGTTGGTGTGCCTGATTTCTTCAGTCTAAGATGAGCCAGGCTTACGCCTAACCCTCAGGCGTTTGGATAATCAACCCCACTCCGTTAACTTCTACTTAGTACAATAGTCTCCGAGAAGTCTGATCTCGTTTTTTTGGGTTCCCAGAATTTGGAATTATGCCGCTTAGCGGGACTGCGTGGCTCCACTTTGCGGACTTACCTTCTTGCTGATCTGTGTTTGAATAATCAACCTCCCTACATTAATTTTTCCATCTCAGTTCAAATTTAGTCTCTCACAGCCCACAATTCTGATTTGGAGTTGTTGGTGATTTTCCAGAATTTGATATTGGCGATTGGTCCTATCTTCCCTGCCATGACGGTTCCTTGTTATTACTAAACTTGACTGGCTTCTTCTACAATAAAACTTTCCAGACACTAGTTTTCTCTGCCTTACTCGATAAATCATCAGATCTTGCAGATGACATGGATAAAATTGCAGTTTGGAGCTGGTGGTGTTGTCTAGCTGAACCTTACCAACCGGACAGGCTTATCCTTTACCCACTCATCATCATCATTCGACACATGCTTTAGCGGTCTCTTAGTGAAAAATTAATGGGAAAGCCTCTTGTTCGATGCAGATTCTAGGTTCCACTTCCTAGTTGACGAGTTCAAATAAACCTGTTACTGAGTTTTAATCTGTTTGCAAAAAGCTTCTTAATATACTATCTCTTCAATATAATGTCGATAACCTGTAAATATCTTACATGAGCTACTATTCTAAATTCAGATTGATCTGGAAAGGTGCATGAATCTAACGGTATCTGGAGCTTAAAATCGATGGCGCATCCTACAACGATTAAGACTCTTACACTCATTTCGAGCCTATAACTAAATTCTTCTGTCTTTCTGTTTATTTAGCTGCTTTTCCATCCATATAATAAATTCCTCGACATGGTTTCAGTAATTATGTGCTCTCGCAGATATTGAAATAGAGGATTTCACTCTGGAATCAAGACCTGTTGTCTACCTATCTCCTGGCGGAGCATGCTTATATTTGTTTGGATATCTTTTCAACCCACCTTTTCAACTCACAACTTGCTAATCCTATAAAATTTCCAAATATCTTACGTGAGGCAATATATTGGACATTCAGATTGATTTGCTACAATGAGTCTTAAGGATGCTTTGGAGCTCTAGACGGCGCATCCCACAACAGAAAACTCAGTGCTCTCTTATTTACTCATTTTGAAATCTTATTTTCAGTATTTGAACTTATGTGTTTTCTCTTTTTTTTTTGAACACTCTTATGTGTTTTCTCAGTTGCTTCTTGCTTTGCTGGCTTCCTCCTTCCTGTGGTTGCAGATTGTCTAGCCTAGGCCCTGCTGGCAGTTGCTCGGAATCTGTTGTATTGTTTGGTTTGCAATCCATCTCACTGTGGTTGAATTTGTTCTCTAATCTTCATCTGTTAGTCTGCTGAGAGTGTGCAGTATATGTTTTGGATTAGTGGGACCTGCTATGGCTAAAACCCGTGCCCCGTATGTGGAGTCAGGTCAGTGTACTAGACGGTCTGCTTGATTTATTGGTTTGTTCACCCCCCTCAGCTTCAGTGATTTCCAGATTTGAATCTCTGCCAAAAATTGCTTTGTTCCATTCTCCGATGGCAAATCATTATAATTGAAGGTGCGTCTGGAACCCTGGGTTGGTTTGCGTTGTGACAAAGTTGACCTTGTTTGTGGTATGTGCATATTATTTTCTAGCTACAAGACAGTGGCTCTGGTGATTGGATCGAAGGGTAGAGGTTTGGTTATAATTCATGCTTGTTCTTGATCATGTTATAATTTTTTGATGTTAATTTATTGGTCTGTGGTGGCAAACCTGATTGGAATTGTGGGTCAGACCTGAATAATTGAGGATTTGAAGGTGTCATGAAGCTTGTCTGGACTGAGATCATAGAACTGGAAGAAGTCTGCAGTGCTCTGTTTGGATATATTCTTTCTTTGAAGTTCCTTTCTTGACTACGGATTGTTCAGTTTGAATTCAGCCCATTGATTAGTTCATTTGTACGATAAATGATTGCAGGGTACTTGCGGATGTCAATCTGATATGCATTGTGGATGGAACGGTAGGCCTGATAGTTGTTCTACACTTCATGGCATTTATTCTAGTTGAGATTTAATATATCTGACTCAAAGTATAGGGTTATATATTTGGGCTGCTCATCGATTTGCAGTGTTGGAGATTCGTAGTGCAAGGCCTGTAGAGTTGGAAAGTCTAGCAAAACAGTGGCCAATGTGGGGTCTTTTTATGAAGCTTGGAGCCATCAACTGTGTCTGCTTTCCCGACTGTTCCGACTTCTAATAAAAAAATCCTGAAGCATATTATTACTTGATTTGATCTTTTGCGGCGACCAGTTTCAACTTGCATTCAGTGGCCTCATCTCTTCGGTACAGCTTGGAGTCTTTAGCTGCATGAACATCTGGATCTTCTGATTAGTAATCCTGAAGCTTATTAATTGGTCTATGTTGGTGTTCTGAGTTTTGGATGGTATCTGTTCTTATCTGTTTTTTGTGTGACTCAACATAGGAGATGCGAGAAGTCACTTAGAACTCTGTTGGTTACTTTGTTACCATGTTTGTTTCTGGAAGTTGTGTTTCATGCCAATAGTTGACTGCTTGTATCTTCAGTTTTATCAGCGCACACTGCTGTGTTTTGTTTCTCTAGCAGCAAGTCGGAAGATTTATCACCTGATAGGTAGTAGAGATTGCAATGTACATGAACTCTGAAAGCAGTAAAAGATCCCTACAGTTATATGCTTGAATTATTTCAAGACCATGTCTGGATTTGCTCGTTATATAGTTGTTTATGATAACAATTTGTTTGTCCACTTATCTGTTTCCTGGGTCATCTTGTCAATTTGGGGTATGCACGGACATTGAACTTCAACAAACAAAGATTCACCTAATTTGCTCCATTTTCACTTGTATATTAAAATATATATCTTAATTAATTCGAAGATCCCTCCTCACTCTAGTTGGGTTATGTTGCAGAGAGAGGTTAGGAATTTCTGCTATGTATATATACACTAAAAGGCCTGAAGGTTCTGAATTGGATACTTGAACTATTTATGATTAGTGTCATATTTTCTGAATATGTCGGTTTGTTGGTTATTGAATTGATTTTTGGGGAATTTCCTACTTCCAGTTTGTGATTGATGAATGATTAATTCGCAATACAACCTGGCTTATCTGATGATTCTGGCCGATTGAAAATTTCCTCTCAACAGTTATCTTCTAACAGAATTCAGAATCGGTCTTTATGCCATTCTGCTTCGCTACCCCTTGGCTTTAGAGAGTAAAACTGGTCAATTAACTGCAGTTTCTCTATGCCAAAATATAACCCATGTAAAACGCTCTTTATGGAAATAGCACATCATCTTAACTATAGGTACATTCTTATTTTTGAAACCAAAATATAACCCATATAATTAATTGTGCATGTAATCTAGCTATTCAGTTTCTGAAATTTATAGCTTGATTTCTTTACTTGACATAACTCTTGCATGCATTAACAATTTTTGTGTGCCCCATTTCTATTTTGTGTTACGATCTTGTGTGCGAATGTTGCCTTCTTCTCGATTGTGTGGCTTGTATGCTTTGCTGAATGTTTGGTTGTAGTGTTTGCTAATTTGTTTTTTGGTTGTTGCAGTTTAACACTGCCTTTGCCGGTCCCAAGCCCGGATGAGAAAATGTGGAGGGAACTGCAGTTAGTTGGTTTGTATGGTCGGTCTGTCATTGGGTCTCCAGATATTTTGAATTCAATAGCAGTGAATGAAGTGAATAGAAGTTACATATGCTGAAGTTGTTAGAGTACGTGATGGGCCTGGGCCCGTTAGTCTTAGGGTTTGCTTAGGGGTCAAGTAAGCCTTGCTTGAGAGTCAAGTAAACCTCTCTATATAAGGAGAGGAGATGTATCAATCTAATCAAGCAAGAATTAAGAAGGAAAACCCTTCCCTCTTGCCCGGCCGTGGGAAAGGACCCCCGGCCGGCTCCCTCGCGCCCTCGCAGCCCTCTCTCTCCCGACTCTAACAGAAGTCGAGAGTCCAACTGTGTTTGTTACTGTTTTGGTCACAAAGTGAAACGACAAATAGTGTTGTAGTATATGGTTCAAACTTTGAAATGCATCGCAATGGGTTCCAACTGTTAATATCTAGGCAAGTGAGCAATAGAACCAGTGCAAGAAATAAGATATATCAAGAAAAGCATATTCTGGGGTAGTACTGGACAAAGAACTACTCCTAATATTCTCTAGAAATATGTGGTTCAAATGCTCCTGCTTCCTAGAAGCAGTTTTGGTCCATATCGCTTATGTTTTAGATCTCAAACATGCAACGGTAGTCTGGTAGTAGAATGGTTTGTGGAGACAAAGTACAGTTCGGTGAAAAGTTCTCCTGTCTATGAATTCCTTTGTTTCTATATCTGATCCTGATACTGCACTTGAAAATAAATTTTGGTAGTCACAGTCTATAATAGTTTTTTTTTATGGTCACCGGGGGGGACAAAGTCCCCACCTGAATTTTTTCATATATAAAGAAGAGAAACCTTTCTCTACAAGATGATTTTACATGGGGGCGGGGGGAAGAGAGGATTTTACAGGGGGTTTCCAAGACAGAGTAACCAGGAAGCAGCGTCCTCGGCACACTCTGCAGGCAAACGAGCTTTCCACAAGTGAGCTTCATCACAGTCTATAACAGTGATATATGTGAACTTCAATAAAAGGAGAAATCGTTGCACACTTGTTATACTATCTACCCTTGTGATTGATGAGGCCATTGTTTCTTCCGCCATTGTTTCTTCCATTGTGCTAAAGCATAAAAGGGATGTCCAGGTGAGGTTTGCATGGTTTACTGGAAGAGGATTTTCTTTATTTTGGTTGTTGTACTGATGAAGAATCTGCAGGAGAGTTGCCTGGTGAGCAACCTCCAACCTGCCTGTGATGACAACTGAGAGTTCACCCTTCTTTTTTCATCTCCTTCATCGCACATGCACTCTCTTAGCCAATTAAGGTTCTTTTTTCATCTCCTTCATCGCACATGCACTCTCTTAGCCAATCAAGGCAATGTGGCAGGAAACTCCGGGAGGAAGCCTAATACATCCCCTTGATGCCCACTGGAGAAAGTCTAATACATCCCCTTGATGCCCACCAACAGAACCTGTCTCCGTGATGCCCACCTGGGCCAAACCGGAAAACAGCTCATATTTAAGTAATAAGTGCAATGCCGTAGAGACTACTCTTATCATCAGATTCATGGTTCAGACATTTTTTGGTGAGTGAACCGACTCTCCAAGTACTATAGCAACAACGATATCATATATTTGCCCCCGGAATTTGAAGAAGACAGGTTATCTGCCTAAAATAATTGGTCACTTGGGAAGCTTATGTGCAGCAGAACTCAGCAATGTGTGCTTTGTGTGTGAGGTGACAAAACAAGCTCCTTTCTCAAGAACAACAAAAAAGTTCCTAGGACAACACACTTCTCCACAAATTGCCCAAAAAGAAAAGACTGCAATGAGTTAAAATTAATGTGTACTTGTGTGAAAACTTGTTCAAAGGCACACATTACAGATTGAAGAAATTTACACAAATTGTCGCAGTTACAAACTTTCAAGGATTGGTGCTAGATTCTGAAGCTCGAACATCGCATACAAAACTGTTAAAGCAAAGTTCCTAGTTGCAGAGATAGAGAGCCAAGCAACTGCAGGCCAAAGAGCTTCTCTGAATAATGTGTGCAATGAGAGCAGACACAAACAACAAGACAGCAGATGCAAAAACAAACACTGGGTTATACAAACAAGTAACATATTTGATGACACGAAAATTAGATCAGACATCTCTGAATAATGCTACTGAATTCCTCCACTCTTCCAACATACAAAGTAGCCCTAACAGGTCCTCTACTCCCACAATCAGTCTTCACCATGACCGTGTTGCAGGTGTAATCAAGAAGCCAAAAGAAATAAATTGATATTGTTTTCACCTTGGCTGGACCTATTGTAAAAACAAGAATTGCTACAGCTCCTATTGTAAAAACAAGAATGAATGCTGCAGCTCGTAAGGTGAGAGGGCACACCCTTCAGTTAAGATATTCCTGACCAGATGCAATAGCTCTCTGGTCGACAAAAGTAGAGTCTGAGTTGAGCAAAGTCACTGAACCGTTTTACTCAACCAAATCTGTAACTAAAAGTAGAAGAAGAAAAAAGAAGGCTGGTTTAACTGACAAGGTTTCGTTGATTCACGTGTCTAATCCAGGACGTTATAGCACAGTAGGCTAAACCTGATACTCAAAACTCTGAAACAGCTAGCAAAACGTTACTGGCTGAAGACAATGGTGATTGTGAAAGCTATATCTTGGATAAGAGATTACACCAAGTTCGACAGTCCTACAAAGGGTTATTTCCATACTAAAAGCTGACATATATAGCAGTCAACAAAAGAAAACAAAAGGTACTACCCTGCAAGTCTAAGTTCCCATTTTTCTCAACTTTCAATAGTCCACCTTCATCCCAGTATTGCATTTGTTTCGTTGCATTCTTCACAATAGGTATTCCAAGAAGTTTCTTGCAAAACAATTCCGACAAGAGCACCTCTGGTTGTTTCAGACTTGCTTTTGTACCTGCGCCAGAAAAATAGCATCATGTTTCAGAAATATTAGGATGCATAATTTGTTCCTCTGTACCCAGGCTCTATCTGTAAGTATACTATGTTTATTAGCTTTATATATACTGATGTCTTCCCAAAGCAGATGTTCATCTTTTCTATAAGGGTGATGAGTCCATTTTTACCATTTAACCTGAACAGATATTCATTTTCTTAAAATAGTGGATCATATAAGGCCCTGGTGACATTTTATATATACGAACATGGAAATTAACCTGAGTTGCACACAAGGTAGGAATAATTTACTTGCTACATTCATGGGTAAAAGTTGGGGAAGAGGAATTATTTTGACTGGCAGTGAAGAATTGGAAGGTCATACAGTGGCACCGGAGGCGGAGGAGGCAGTGGTGGGGCTGACAGAACATGAGGACCGGAATGCATCGATGTGGGCCTGGCACTTGATGCGATCGCCCTTGTTCTCCTCCAGGCATTTGCGCAGCGCCTCCACGTCACACGCTGCAGCAACCTTCTTCTCATCTCTCCCTTTGCCGATGCCGCTTCCTGTTCCATCCATTGCTGCCACAACCGCCACTTTCCAACGTCGAAGCACGGATCCAAAGGACCAGTCTGTACCAATCCTGTGATAATCAAAAGGTAAACACAACTATGTAAATGCTAAATGCACTTTTGGCATATTTAAGATTCAGAAGTTTCTCTAGTGTAGAAACAAATGGAGCTGTCTGATAGAGATTTTTGACTAATAAACACACAAAATAGACGATCGAGACACCTTATGCCATTTTATCTGCTAGCCCCGCCAGTTTGCACTACTTATGTTGAAATCTAATTTACAACTTCTAAAACTCCAGTGTGTCTTGACAGCATTGAGGAAGACAATTCAAAATTGATTTCAACATATACACAGGGAGTGGGCAGAAAGTGTTATGTAAGGCTTTCTAGAAAGTACGAGTAACTTAATCTGTATTTTTCCGATGTATAATGATGTTAACAATTTTTTGAATAGTACATTGTATCCAATTGAAATCGTTATCAGGAAGAAATTCCTGCTAATGTGCTTGTGAAGCATCTTAGGAAAAAATACCATCAATCATAAATGTTGAAGTAATTTGTTCTGGATAATGGGCTACAAATTTGAAGAAAACACTTTCTCAGCATTTAGTTTGCCAAACAGACACGAGCCTCCAAAAATATTAGAAACCAGTATAGCTAATTCACAATTACGTAACTTTGTCATGGTGGGCATAGCCGGTCCCCTAGGCCGTCCAGCGGCGCATACCTCCCATGCCCTGCTAACCCTAGGCTCTCTACCGTATCCTATACAGATCTATCGTGTTACTACTACGCCTTCTACTTTACTCTACTTTGTGATGAACCTGCAGAGGCGGAAGTCCAGAAATTGATGGCGTTCCTACTAGCTAAGCAGTATCGGACTAAAACAGATCCCACCGTAGTACAGTTGCTGTACTTACCACAGTGGCCGCCGCGCGGAGCTCCCCCCCGCGCCGGGTAGGACGGCGACACCCCCGTCCACGCGCGCGACGCACACGTTGTCTTCCTCTTCCTGGTCTCCGGTCGCCCGGACCCGGATGCTCAAGCTCCGCGCACTCACCCGCGTACGCCAACGCCGACCTCGGACGACCCTTCGGCGGCGCGACGGCGATAGAGACCAAAGAAGAAACTCGATTGAGTAGCCCGAAGCAAGATGTAGCAGCGGCGGCGGAGGATCCCGGCCGGCGTGGGACGAGGAGACGATGCGATTCGGGGATTTTTTTTCTCAGCGCGGTGCGGTGTTTTTTTTTTTTTTTTGAGAAGACAGCGCGGTGCGGTGCTTGAAGACGACAACGAGATGCGTTTTGTTACGCTCTCTGGGCTGGGCTAGATTTGGTTTGTTCGGCTCCGACGAGTGCTGAGGGCCCATTACTTCTGCCGAATGTGTGCAACGTGAAATTAGGTATACCCTATCTCCACTACTAATAAAAGAGCGCACTTTATCTTTGTTATGTCCACCAAAACAAGTGCACACAGATCAACCAGGACCCTTCGATCATGACATCCGAGAGTCCATATTACTCCATGGTCGGTCAAACAGCCCAATGGTCCAGATCGATCCTGTCGACCGGCAGAACACGTTCTGCCAAAGTTCCACCGTCCGCCTTCCATTCGCTCGCCTCTGCCCCGAATCCCCGATGATCCGTGATTTCCTCCGCCATAACCGGCGACCCGCCCAGTCGCCCTGTATTATCGTCTTAATGGCTAACCAATGCACCGCTAATTTCTCCCATCTCCCCTCAATCCGCTGCGCTTCAACCTCCACTTTCGCGCAGCACGGCGCTTCTCATATCCGCCGCCCGCCGGTCCTCATGCGTAATGGCTCATCCGTCGCAACTCTTCTCCAGACCTCCACACACGCGCTTCGCTGCGTCAAACCAGAAGCCGTTTCTAACCCTTGGCCTTTGCCCCGACGCGCCACCATCCTCGCTCCCTAGCCACCTATCGGAAGCGGTGCTACTCGATCTCGGCTCGGCCCCCGCTCTACGCCCCGACCCTCACGACTGCGCTGACCGCGTTGTTCTCATCGTATGGCCAGCTGAGGAAGGAGACCAGGTCCTATGGATGCAGCAGACGTGTGAGGAGCCGGTGGCATCCGGCCGTGCTGCGGACGTGCATGGTACCCACAGTTGTGGATTCGACCGCACGACGGGTTGGGAAGCGTGCTCGACCCGGAACTGCGAAGGTGAGCTTTGTGGATGTTGACAAATAGTGGTTGTGGCCATCTCAGCGGCCTTCTGCAGTTATGCTGCTTGTCGAAATGCCTAGCGAACTGAGAAGTGCACAGCAGGGTCAAAACGGCCTGGACGAGGAGCTCGAATTGTTGGTGTCAAGTGAACCTGCACGCAAAAAGATTGGAGGGACTAGGGAGGTTGTGTTATTTTCTTAGATGGTTCAATATATTTTACTCATTCCATTTGCATATGATAATTGTAGGCAGTGGTGGCTTGCTGTTTATGTTTTTGTATTGCAGTGAGGCTGGGCATTGCCCCCGTGAAGTGATACATACATATAGGCTACAGGCTGGACCAGTCAGGCATTCCTTTCTTTATGTTCATCGTTCCGTGATGAAATTGTTAATCCTGTGTGCAGATTTTTTGTTTATGCGGCAGTTATACAATTGCTTTGATGCACCTGACGATTATGAATTTTCAGAATACTAACAATCAAAAATCTGCAAGTTTCGGCAGCTCTTTATGGTTGTAGATCTCTTTTAGTTTCGGAGAATGGACCTTGAGTAATAATGCGAAAGTTTAATCTAGCGCCATCTTATTTGCTCAAAATGAAACAACATAACGAGTATATGCCTATTGTTATTCCTGACAATATTGCTGAAAGGAATATTCACCATAAGGTACCCAAAAGCTAGCAAAGGTAAAACCTTCTGTCCAAATTGATCTTGTAAAACGTGCGCGAACCCTGTAGAAGCATCGCTTGTTTTAAGACCTGTACAGATTCTGTTCTAAACCCACTATTTTGTTTCGTTGCTTGTGACAGGTTTGTACTTTGTACTCACATAGGGCTTCAGAGATCACTTAAATTTATACCATATATTATGTGATGATGTACTAAAAAGGTGTATGACATACTATATTGAGGTTAGCCATCACTCAGAAAAACTAATACGCAGATACAACTTGATTGACGACTCACCGACACTCACATTCGGCTCTTTTCTGCAACCATTTTGTCAATTCAAGATCGCCCTTCTGTGCATGTCTTTTTATTTGGCCCAAGTCCTTCAGTGCATCGTGTAGTGTTTCATTTCCTCTATTCATAATAATTTATCGTGCAGGACCTTGCAACAGAAGACTTGGGTCTCATGTAGAGCAGGTCACACCGGTTCTTTAGTGGAAGTGTTTAATTTGCTGTTATGGGAACTGGATAACCTTAATAGTACTAATTACTGAAGTAAAATCCTTGTTGTTAATCAGGTTGGTTTTGTATAGCTTGCCTTCCATCCTATATATTGATGTCATATGTTTTCTCAAAACAAGCATGTTATTTATTTGAGTCTATTTAATTTGTCTGTTGTGCATGTTTAGATTTGGTTCTGATTCCAGTAGGTGATAAAGATGCACAAAGAGTGTATTATTATGGATAATGCTAGAACTTGAAGATCATTTTAGGTAGTGTTCGCATTGTCCAATTGTGGATAAACTTGCACTTCTTTTATCCTTCAAGTGGTTCAAATAATCTTTGCTACCACGTGAGTGTATGTGAAGTCGTGGTCATGAAGCCAACCTTCCACTATCGAGGGAGGAGGAGCACCTTTGCGGCGCAGCACTTTGTAGACCTATGGTGTGACCCAATGGGTCATCTTCTTATTGGAACATCGTTCGGACTTCGGAGTAGGACCAGCTACTCTATCTTCCCAAGATTCACTTCAAGTTTACGAGAACAACTTAGAAAATTGAGATGCCATTAGGTTCCATTTGTTGAGATGGAATATATCTTTTCACTCTTTCCACCTGTTAGAGAAATGTGTGTGAACTGGCACGGAAGAGAGAACATGAGAGATGTTACTGAGAGATGCATGGTTTACCTAGATGAAGATAAAGAGGCACAAGACTTAATCTCATATATTTGTCTATTCCGTTATGTCCATAGAACATTATTAGTTAATTGTGGTAACGCTATTGTGTCAATATATTGAGGCTCCAAATAATGTTGGTAATGATTCCACGCTTTTCGAAATTGCTGCGAAGTTGTGATGTTGAGGATACACTCCGTGTTTCTTTTGAATAAGTCAGCATTGTTTACATGTTGCATCGACTGTCTTGATCGATGTATTCATTGCCAGAAAATATGGTGAAGTTGATGAAAAACTTAGTGGCGAGGGCCACATCAAGGCCTTATATATGTGACTTATTTTTATCAAAAAAGTTTGTAATTCATAATTTCTCATTTTCGTGATAGTTCTAGTAGAATCTAACGTGCAAGGGGCATATAATGATTTTTTTTTTTGTAATGATAACATGTTATTAAACTCTTACTAAACATTCTATTTGAGAAAAAAAGACAAGAGCCTATATTAGACGTGCATTGCACGTGTATAGCTACTAGTATCCTAAGAAAAAAAATCATGTGGTGCTCCCAACGGTGGAGGAATACCGGTGCAGCTGCGAAACTTCTTCGTGGTTGCTACAAACTTACCGGCGGCGACGGTTGCGTCTTAAACAACGGGGGGCGATGGTTGCATCTCCGGCGGGCGGCAACGGGGGAGACAGTTGCATCTTCGGCACCAGGCGGCGACGGTTGGAGCTCATGTGTGATTCCCAAGAGCTTCCCGGCGTCACTGCACCTGCAAGGCTGAAGCTCGTCGGCGCCCAGGGAATTATTCTGCGAGGCATGCAGGTAGAGCATGCGAGGGGGATTTTCCTTTTGTTTTTCTCATACGGGGAGACGAGGTCGTGGCTTTCCAAGCGAGAGTGCGATGGACGGCTCTGATCGATTAAATCTAACGGCTGACGACCGGAAGATCATTGCTCCTCCTGGGGACGCTCAGCGCTGCCCCAGAATGATACATGTAAATAAACCCACATTTATATAAAATATCTTATTGTCTTACATATTAAAATTATGTGCTCTCAGGACCATTAAAAAACCAATTATACATTGCTTTCACAATAAGAAAAGTCCTTGAAAAGTCTGACCTAGCTCAAACATTACAGGACTTGGTACTAAATATAACGTGTGGCATGCAAGCTCACATATATGATAATAGTAACCAACATTGATATCATATTCCTACTGAAATGCTGGATAGTGTGCTAGTGTTTGTCTTTGATGAAAGATATGACAATGCGTATGAGTCAAACCCTTCATCCTGCATTAGAGCGAGCAGGCTGAAGCTCATATCTGTATCTGTCAACTCTGGGAGCTGTGATTCACCATCAAGATACTGCATGATACTCTGCATGTTGGGTCTTACATTGGTAAATGGGTGTGCGCATAGTAGTCCTAACTTTAGCACCAGACATGCCTCGTCAACATTATAGTCACTATGTAGCCTCGTATCTACGACCTGAGTTAGTGATCCATTGTTCCAATGCTCAAGAACCCAATCAACTAATAATGGTTGATTTCCGCATGCACCGCTGCTAATTGGCCTTTTCCCACATGCAACCTCAAGAAGAAACATGCCAAATGCGAACACATCCGTGAGAGGAGTTGCCTTACCTGTGCACAGTGGCGGAGCTAAAGCAGAGACGGCGGGGGTGCAATAGGTGCACAGATGGACAAAAATCTTAATTTCACGGGTGCACATGTGGTGAAAATCTAGATTTATACAAAGAAAATAGTATCTTGGGGGTGTCCTGTGCACCCCCCAAGCTCCATGTGGATCCGCCAGTGCCTGTGCATACTAATTCTGGGGCTAGGTATCCAATGGTGCCAACCACATGTGTGGTCTGTAGATCAGTTCCATGATCATGAAGTCTTGCAAGGCCAAAATCACCTAGTCTCGCATTCATTTGACTATCAAGGAGTACATTGCTTGCTTTGATGTCACGGTGGATGACCACTTTCTCCCATTTTTCATGGAGGTAGAACAAACCTGATGCAATATCCTTTATTATCCGAAACCTCTGATCCCAATTTAGTGTAAGTGTTTGTTCATCACAATACAAATACTTATCAAGGCTACCATTTGACATGTAGTCATACACCAAAAGGAGTTCACCTTTTCTCCTAGAATAGCCAAGTAACTGAACAAGGTTACGATGTCGGATGCGGCCAATGCTGACAACCTCAGCAACAAACTCCTTCATACCCTGCCTTGACTCATGAGACACCTTCTTCACGGCAACATCTAATTTAG
Organism: Poa pratensis; assembly: GCA_947311845.1. Taxonomy (NCBI): domain Eukaryota; kingdom Viridiplantae; phylum Streptophyta; class Magnoliopsida; order Poales; family Poaceae; genus Poa; species Poa pratensis. The sequence continues at coordinate 18,366,187 of CAMZMU010000065.1, forward strand.
TTGATGGAAGTGTTCCTTTATATACCTTTCCAAACCCTCCTGCACCAAGTAGGTGTTTGTTCTTAAACCCATCTGTGGCATGGAATAAATCTCTGTATGAGAATCGATGTGGACCGAACTCAATCTCCCACTCTTCTTTTAGCTCAGTATACCTCAGTTTTCTCCTCACGAGTAAAATGACCATAAAACCCACAACAATTACACATGTTGCACTGACTATTGGTAGGATGATTTCTAAGAGCTTTGGCTGATGCTTTGGACGAGGTAGCTTTGGCAGCTTTGCAATATCGATCAGTGGAGCTGGTTTGTTCATCCCAAAACTCCAACCAAGCACATAATGTATTGAGTCGACCTCTCCACCGGAAGATGAGAAGCCGATGTAGGATGGCTCTTGCAACACAGTTGAGAGGTCAGAATATGCCGAGATGAGTGGCCTTGTAGGTTTCACCATTTGAAGGGGAGCCATGGTCACACTGATTTTCTTGGCTTCACCATTATAGTCCACCCACACTTGCATCGCATCACCACTCACAAGAGTCATGTTTTGGAAGCTTCCATCCCTATCATCATAATATCCTGCAGGGTAAGAATTTATAGAGTAGAGGCTGTTGATGTCGATACCTACATGGTTGGTGTTGATGTCTTGAAACTCGATGTTTAGGACGGTGTCTAGCTCGATGGCAAATATGTGATTGCTCAAGTTGCCGTTGTTCTGGGAGTTTAAGAAGCCCAAGTATTGATTGGACAATGCATTTGAGAAGTTCATGCTTGGTGCGACGATGAAGGCCAAGCCCTGATGGCTCATAATGGGGTAGCTAGAGCGGATGGCAAACACAAAGGAGACTGAGAAAGATTGCACGGTATCGTTGTGTGATTTGCGGAAGTGCAATGGAGTTGGGTTGAAGGCGTGACCTTTGCAAGCAAGTGAGCCATTGGTTAGCTCAAGAAGTCCGTTTGACGTGACTGTAGCAGCATCGTCGACGGTGATATTAGCACCGGCTGTGAAGCCAAGGTACAAGAGTTGGTCATCACTTGTTGAAGCGAAAATTACAAGGTCAAGACCAAAGCAAAGGAGGAAACAAAGAAAGAAGAACTTCATGTGAGAAGGGTGGAGCACTTCATGGGCGATTCCTTTCCGTGCTTGTAGGAGCAGACTGTAAAGCTATTTAAATAAAGGTTCTATGGAGGTCAAGTTGCTATTTCTCGTCTAGTAGAGAAATAAATCAATTCCATGTGGTTGCAATTTATTTGCAGGGAAGAAAATTCTTCGCCACATGACTTCAGTGCACAAGTCAGTCATCGTCGATGGCTTCCATCGCTATACATGCATGACTTGAAAAGTCAGTCGTCTATGTAGCTTTCCACGCTGATCATTGTCAGTCAGTTTCACAAGAGTACATAATTGTATTCAAGATTAATGAATGCTATGATGTTGAGCGTTTCTAGCATAGATATTTTTTTTCTAGTGTGGCTAGTAGAGACTACCTAAAATTAAGGGAAGCTACGTGCTTAGGCAAGTTGTGAATAAATTCTTCCCACATGGTTGTAATTTATTATTGCTGGAAAGAGCGAAATAGGCGGGTTTTCAGAAACGTGGCGATGCAACCGATCTTGGTGGCGCATCTCGTCTGGGAAGAGATTGAGCAACGGGCGCTTGCTCATGGACATGATCCGAGAGACTAGTTTGTTGGTTTTTTCCTAGTTAGTTTTTTTTCCTGGCTCAGCGCAACTCTTTGTACGTAAACATTCTATCTATCTAATCGGGTGGCAGAGATACGACTGCCTTAAAAAAAATGCAGGGAAAAAAATTCTTAGCCACGCATGACTTGAATAGTCAGTCGTCTATGTAGCTTTCCATCACTATACAAGTATACATGAATGATTTGACAAGTCTGTTGTCTATGTAGCTTACCATCACTATACATGCATGACTTGAAAAGTCAGTCGTCTATGTAGTTTTCAACGTTAGCATCTAGTTGTATTTATGTGATTTGGTTACTAAATGATGTGCCGTATGGCCCTTTTTTCTTTCCTAGTCACACTTCTAGGAAGTGTCACAAGAGCTAGCTTAGGCCATCGGCGTCTGGCACACGTCCTGAACAAATCAATCAGCCACGGTGAGCTAGCTGTCTAGGTTCGCATCTCGTCATCTCTGCATCGTCGTCGATCATTCTCGCCGGAAGTTCCTTATATTTCTCTTGCTAAAAACCTTCTCCAGTGAGCAGCTGATATGGGTTATCTTTTGCAAGATTGACCCGTTCAGAATGAGAAGTTATTTTATGACCATCTTGGACAGCCAAAGCTCCAGACGAAATTATTGGCTCTATCTCTAAGACGGAGTTTTATGTGAAACTCTACATCTGAAATGGTCAACAAATGCATCAAGGTAGATTGGACACCGAGGAAGATACCACCCGACCTGTCTTGCCGAGGCAGACAAATGCCAAGTGAAGTCAAAACCACCCGGGAGGTAACTGAGGAAATGCCAAAGAAGTCGAAACCACCGGGGAGGTAACTGAGGAAATGCACCCAAAAATCATGTCTACCAGATTCAGTGATCGTGACAAAGTCCAAACCATGGTGACATACACAACTCTGGGTGTTTATTCAAGTCATGAAAACCTCTACTGTTTCAAAATATGCCATTCATCGGAGACTGGGGTAGCCTTCACCCTTTTTAGGATGCTCTTCTTTATACGAGTGGAATTTGGTTTACAAATAGTAAACTTCGGTGAGATGTACTAGCGGCAACCGGGCGAGGTCACCCGCAACTCGTCCGGCGAGGAGGAGATGAAGAGGGGGGAGAGGAGGAGAATTGGCCCGCCATTACGTGGCCTGACATGCAGGACCCCATGGAAGCGTCCTTGGCAGGAGTAGCTCCACTGCCGCTTGCACCGCCGGCACACGCCAGCTAGTTTTAATTTAAAGTTTTTATTTCATATAATGTGTGAGTACGCGCCTCTGGAGCACCAAATTATGTTGAATTTTTATAAATTTCAACCAAACTATATTTTGTTTGAGTGAATTTCAACCAATTTTGAATGAATTCGCCTTTGAAAAACAAACATATTGGGGGCGCCCCATACGTGGCACCTTGCGCAGGCGGTCCCAATAGCACTCGTCCGACGCTATTCTCGGACAATCTATGAGGAGCGGGGTGGAGATGTTCTTAGGTCACAGAGGATGGAAGGATGTTCGTACTTATTAACCATTTATCAAGCATGGGCTCGACATAAACTATAGGGAATACAATATCATGTGACCACCCCATGAAAGGTAAGCGAGCTTACATTGCCAAGATTTCAGTGCACAAGTTAGTCATTCTTACTTATCCATATTGGTAACTACGCATGGCTTCATAAGTTAGTCGTCTATGTAGATCCATCGCCATACATACATGACTTGAAAAATTAGTTGTCTATGTAGCTTTCCACATTGGTCAATAGTTTCACAAGAGTGCCTAATTATCTCCACATATGTGATGGGTGATGGGAATATTGTCTTCTCTACCATTGTACATACACTAAGGGCTAGGCGCCACGTTGCTGTCCAACTAGCGCCTAACGCCTTGTAGAACATAGGTAAATACTTGTGGAGTGTTCTCATGAACATACCCTATATACTTGTGTCTCTTGTTACTTACCAGTTATGTAGACACCATATAAAATAAGAGCTTTTGATACGAACCAATAATAACTATAGTCTATAGGACTTGGTGTCTATATATATCTAAAAATACATTGCACGCAGTGTATTGATTCCATGGTAGAGTTGGTACAAGTGTGCATGTAAAATAAAAAAATTACAGTTTACACCATCAAGTCTGCACGCAAATCTTCTACCTCATGAGAGAACAACTATTCTGATGCTAGTTCATTGTCATTGTGTTTGTATGTCCTCGGGGTCGAAACTTTGTTCTGCATCAAGGATATAATGTTGAAGCTCGACGGATTTAGATCTGGGGGTGCCATGTCACCGTTGAGATACTGCATAACCTGCCTCATGTTGGGCCTTAAATTGATTAATGGGTGTGAGCTTAGCAACCCTAACTTGAGAGCTAGGGATGCCTCATCAACATCATAGGCACCTTGGAGCTTGGTATCCACTGCATCTGTGAGAAATCCTTGGTGCCAATTGTCAAGTACCCATTCGACCAACATGAGTTGTGATGTTGGGTCGATGGGCTTTCGCCCACACGTGACTTCAAGAACAAACATGCCAAAGGAAAATACATCACTAAGAGGGGTTGCTTTGTTGGTGCGTGCTAGCTCAGGAGCTAGGTATCCAATGGTGCCAACAACATGTGTAGTTTGAGGGCCAGTCTCGTGGTCATATAACCTTGCTAAGCCAAAATCACCTAGTCGCCCATTCAGTTCATCATCAAGGAGCACATTGCTTGGCTTGATGTCTCGGTGCAGTACAACTTTCTCCCATTCCTGGTGAAGGTAAAGCAAGCCGGATGCAATGCCTTTAATAATTCTGTATCGTTGGGCCCAAGTTAAGGTAGGCTTGTTGTCTTGATCATACAAGTACTTGTCAAGACTTCCATTCGACATATATTCATACACCAAAAGAAGCTCCGCTTTGCGACGGCAATAGCCATGCAATTGCACAAGATTGCGGTGCCGGAGGTGGCCAATACTTGCAACCTCAGCGACAAATTCCTTCATTCCCTGCTTCGAGTCGTGGGAGATCCTTTTCACAGCAATCTCCACTTTAACTTTGGAAGCACTCCCTTGTATACCCTTCCAAATCCTCCAACACCTAGTAGATTTTTGCTCTTAAATCCCTCGGTAGCATGAAACAAGTTCTTGTATGAAAATCTATGCGGCCCAAATTCAGTCTCCCAATTTTCTCTTAGTTCAGCATACCTTAGTCGTCTTCGAACAAGAAGAACGACAGCGGTGCCCACAACAAGAACAAATGCTGCTGAAACTATTGGAAGTAGGATTTCCAATACCTTGGATCTTGGCTTGGGGCCTTCACGAGGTAGCTTTGACAGCTTGGTGGTGTCAATTGCTGGAGCAGGCCTGTTGATGCCGAAACTCCATCCAAGCACATACTGCCGTGAGATGAATGAGCCTGTCGAGGCTGAGAAGCCGACATAAACCATATCTGTGAGCACCGTTGAGAGGTCGTAGGTGGTGGAGAGCAGGGGTTTGATGGGTTTGGCCATGGATATGGGAGCCAAGCTCACATCGATCTGTTTGCCACCCCCGTCATATTCCACCCACACCCGCATCACTTGGTAGCTCGCGAGTGTCAAGTTTTGGAAGTTACCGTTGCGGTTGTCGTCGTAGTAGCCGGCGCTTGTGGAGTTCACAGAATCGACACCGTTGATGTCGATTCCGACATGGTTGTTGTCAATGTCCTTGAATTCATCGTTCCAGTTGGTGTCGAGCTCAACGGCGAAGAAGCGGTTGGTTGAGTCGCCATTGTTGTGGTCGTTGATGAGGCCCAGGTACTGGGTCGGCATTGTGTCTGAGAAGTTGTTGCTCGCAGCAACGAGAAAGGCCATCCCGTGGCCACAGATGTGGGACTCGACACAATAGATAGCAAACAGATAAGAGACAGCAAAGGACGCATTGGGCGTCTTGCCAAACTGGAATGGAGTCGGGTGGAAAGCATGGCCTTTGAGCCGGAAGGTGCCATTGGTAAGCTCAAGCAGGCCATCTGGTGTGATTGTGGCCACACCGTCGAGGGTGAGGTTAGCCCCAGTGAAGCCGGAGTAAACAAATTGGTCTTGCCCTGTAGCAAGCTCTGAAAGATGAAGGACGATGAAGAAGAACAGGAGATGCAGAAGCAAGGAGAGACGCTTCATGCTACTCATGACTCATATGAGCAGAATAAGGAAGTAAACGAAGATGGAGAGACATAAATACGCTTGCACTCTATCTAACAGCATGCATATATAGATGGTATAATCTGTTTGACCCACCTTGAACTGCTAGTCTTTATTTCTGCTCCTGTTCCTCTCCTCCATAATGTAAACCTTGTACTCACTTGGCTGTTGATGTTCACGCTTGCCTTGGCCCGCTGTAGCTACAGTTAAAAGTAGAACATTATGTACGTATATATTGTGCTAGGCATTTTACTGACCGGTCAAAATTTATGGAATAGCGCCCTCGGACCAATTCGTACAGGCTGCAGACCTGCAGTGCACTCGATTTGATTTTTTCTATCGTACTTTTGTTGGCTTCTATCAAGCAAACGTGTGGACTCGACTAGAATTACAGGGATTGAGCTAGAAACCAGCATTATCCGTCCAAGATTATATATATGTCTCCCTCAAGAGATAACTGGTCTTCCATTGCAAAGTCAAGATTAATGAATGATGTGACGTCAATGTCCAGATATTTTCTTTAGTTGTGACTGGTAGAAATTACCTCGATACTGGAGAACAGAACGACAATAAGCTTCATCCTAGCTGACCGAACATTCACAGCAGGCACAAGTAGGTTCAGTTCAGTCCACTGAAGAGGAATCTGCACTAGTGCCATTATGCGCTTCACAGAAGTTAAATAAGCACATGCTAGGCCAGAAATTGCAAAGAAATGACGCAGCATCAGGCAACTGATTTCAAGTTTTTAACTGAACTAAAACAAGAGAATAAGATAAATAAGCCTGGGACCCTGCATAGTAAAAGGACAATTTGGTAGGGACGAGCCTGCTTCCCTGCAATTATCCTAGTACCAGCCTCTTGGCATAGCAGACACACCTTATATGCAGAGTTCATTTATGATCAAACAAGCAATAAAATGCCAAAGTAGACTGTGCCGTCGTGGCAACTCGAACATGTCTAACTATTTTGGCCATGTTTCATTATTATGGATACCACGTTATATATAACTTGGCATTCAAACTATCGTAGACAAGGTTAACAAAACAATATGCAGAGCGTGACGACTAATTACACATCATGAGACAAAGTTCAGTGTGTCACATAAGTACACATGGGCACAATCAGGCCTAAGCTCCCGGATCCAGATATAACACTGGACGGCAAGTACCCATGGTAAGGCAAGTCAAGCACCTCATTTGAAAAAACATTAAGTACCTAGGAGCATGTAAACTAGTTAAATCAAATACCTCAGTTTCTCATATACCTACATGATGATCATGTTGTCAATATAACTGAAATAGCCAAATCAATTTCTCTATTGCAACATTGGGAGTGATATACTCCAGATTACATGGGCCACATGGGCTTACACTACTATGGGCCTAACTATACACATACATGATACATATATATCTAACGCCCCCCTTCAAACTCAAGGTTGATCAGCCACATTGAGTTTGAGAATATGAAGATTATGTTGTTCTCTGGACTGAGCTTTTGTGAAGAAATCAGCGAGTTGAAGCTCTGAAGGAAGGAACAGAGCGGTAGGTTCTGTCAGCAACTCATAACTTGTTATAAGCTCTGAAGGAACATATTTGAGCTGAATAGTTGACTGTTGGGAGTGAGAGCGGGTGAAGAATGCATCCACTCCAATATGCTTCGTCAGTTCATGCTTGACTGGATCATTTGCAATTTGAATAGCGGTTGTGCTGTCACAAAGAATGGATGTGGGTGCATCACATAAGACACCAAGATCAGCCAATAACCAACGCAGCCAAATAATTTCCGATGTAGTAGTAGCCAGTGCTCGAAGCTCAGCCTCAGCACTAGAACAAGACACAGCTGTTTGTTTCTTGGACTTTCATGCAATGAGAGAGGTGCCAAGAAAGAGGCAGTAGCCTGTGACGGAGCGATGGTCAACGGGATCACTCGCCCAAGTGGAGTCAGAGTAAGCATGAAGCTGAAGCTGATTATTGCGAGCATAGAATAGACGTCAACATGTTGTCCCCCTCAAGTACCGAAGCACACGAAGCAAGTGACTATAATGGACTGAGGTAGGAGCACTAACAAACTGACTGAGGATATGCACAGCATGAGCAATGTCAGGTCTTGTCACAGTGAGGTATACAAGGCTGCCTACAAGGTGACAATAGCAAGAGGGGTCCTCAAGGGGTATACCGTCAGTGGAGCGCAATTGCAGCTGCGACTCCATGGGTGTAGCAGCAGTACGTGTGTCAGTAAGACCCGAGCGCAAGATCAAATCCTGAGTATAGCGCTGTTGAGAGAGATAGTAACCATCATCAGTGCGATCAACCTCAATGCCTAGAAAGTAACTGAGAGACCCCAAATCTGACATCTTAAATTGTTCACTCAGCTTTTTCTTAACAAAGGCAATGTACTTTTGATCATCCCCGGTAATCAAGATATCATCCACATAGAGCAAAAGCAAGGTGCGGCCACGATCAGATGTGTGAGTGAAAAGAGCAGGGTCATGTTCACTCGAAGAAAAACCAGCAGCTTGAACCACGGAACGGAATCGCTCAAACCAAGCACGAGGGGCTTGTTTGAGTCCATAGAGAGCCTTTCGAAGACGACAAACATAGCCAGATGAGGCCTCAACACCAAGAGGTGGTTCCATATAGACTTCCTCATGTAGATCACCATGAAGGAAAGCATTTTTCGCATCCATTTGAGATATGTTCCATGATCGAGCTGCAGCCACAGCAATCAGAGTGCGAACAGAGGTCATATGAGCAACAGGGGCAAAAGTCTCATCATAGTCTCTTCCATGAGCTTGCTGAAAACCTCGAGCAACAAGTCTAGCCTTATAGCGTTCCATAGAACCATCTGATTTTGATTTTACCTTGTATACCCATTTGCAAGTAATAGGGACTGTCCGAGGAGGTAACGGTGCAAGATCCCATGTACAATTACCTTCTAGGGCTGCAAGCTCCTCAGACATTGCCAGCTGCCACTCAGGTAGCACGATTGTCGCCTGATAATTAGTAGGCTTACTGACTACTCCAACACAAAAAATCAGTTTTATATTTAGTTGGGATCTCAAGTGTGGAGCGATCACGAAGAGCATACCTGCTTGTTTGAGAGGATTCTTCAGTGCAAAGATCAGTAGTACTGGCCAGAGGAGTAGAAGACAGAGGAATAGATGACTGAACATCAGATGATAATTTAGGACGACGACTGTATACAAAAGGGAACGAATCTAAACGTGGAGGAGCTGATGGAGGCGGTGAGGAAGGAGACTGCAAAGGTGGGTCTCGTGGTGAAGGTGGGTCTGATTGATCCGACTCGTCTGAAGAGAAGATAGGTGGAAGAGAAAGAAAAGAGGTGGACTCTAAGGAAGTGGAGGATGGTGATGTAGTGGAAGGTGAATAGAAGAATGGTTGATCCCCTATAAAACTAACATCACGAGAAAAACGAATACGACGAGCCGAAGGATCATAACAACGATAACCCTTATGCTCAAGACTATATCCAAGAAAAGCACATTGAACAGACTGCGCAGTTAGCTTAGTATGCTCACGAGGGGCTAACAATACATAGCATGTGCAGCCAAAAACACGAAGATGGTCATATGTGGGAGGAGAACCAAACAAGACCTCACCAGGACATTTTCTCTGAAGACGAGATGAGGGCTGGATGTTTATGAGATACACAGCAGTAGAAATAGCTTCACCCCAAAAATGGGTAGGGACAAAAGAAGAAATCATAAGAGTACGAGCTGTCTCAATTATATGGCGATGTTTGCGCTCAGCAACACCATTTTGAGCATGAGCACCAGGACACGAGAGTTGAGGAAGGGTAACCTCAGAAGAAAGAAATTCACGAAAAGCTGTAGATAGATACTCCCCCCTGAGTCAGAGCGAAAAACACGAATAGCACTGGAAAACTAAGTATGAACCATGCGCACAAAAGACTGATATATAGAAATCAACTGGTAACGATGTTTCATAAAACAAAACCCAAGTATATCGAGAGTGATCATCAACAAATATGACATAATGTTTGTGACCACCCTTTGAGGCAAAAGGGGAGGGACCCCATAGGAAGTTGTATCTGTTTCCCTAGCTTCCAACCTTACAATGGAATCCAACATCGAGAGAAACACGACCCAAAACACCTTGCTGGAAAAGACTAGATAAACGAGAACCACATAGATGGCCTAAACGATGATGCCACTGGGCAAAGGAAAGCGACGAAGTTGATCTCGAGGCTGAGGCAGAAGAAAGCGACGCGGAAGCTGAAGGAAGGTGTAGGGTGTCAAGTTCGTAGAGAGACGTGGATCCTCTACGGCGACGACCAGTTCCAATGATCCTCTTGCTTTGAAGATCCTGCACATAACAAGAGGTTTTGTCAAAACCGACAAAATAGTCCATATCGGCTATTTGGCCAACAGACATGAGATTCATGGACAATTTTGGGGCAAAAGAAATGTCAGGAACTGAAAATTCAGATGTGACTAGAGCACCCTTATGAGTAACAGAACAAGGTGTACCATCAGCGGTGTGAACAGAGGCACCATCCTTCACCGGCTGGCATGACACAAGCTGCGAGCGATCAGAGGTCACGTGAAAAGAGGCTCCAGAATCAAGCACCCATGGCTGAGTTACGCGAGAATTAGACTAAGAGGCCACAGACACGGAGGCACTCATAGCTGGATGTTGTGGCTCACTAATCATACGAGCAGAAAATCCCTTAACAGGTGGACGGCGCTGCTGCTGAGCGGGGAATTTTCTAAGATATCCAGCCAACAATTCTGGGTGAAGAGCAAAACAACCATCAGCTGTATGTCCAGACTTCTTGCAGTGAGAACAAACCTTAAGAGAAAAACAGCTATCAGCTCTATGTCCAGTCTTCTTGCAGTGAGGACAGAAATTTCCTGAAGAAGAAACTCGAGGAGCTGCAAGAACACTGCTATGGGTAGTGGATGATGAGCCAAGGGAACGAAGACGAGTCTCTTCAGCAATCAAGCTAGCAAGTGCCTCATCCATAGTAGGAGGCGAAATGCGACCAAGCAACTGTGTGCGATTGTTTTCAAAATCCTGCCTCACCCTCATCACAAACTGAAACATGAAGGATTGAGCTTCATAATTCTCCTTGGCCACCCAGGACTCACATCCAGAGCGACTCTTTGGAGTCATTGAGAGAAGTTGGCTAGAGATCCGAGTAAAAGCTGCATAACATGCACCACTGGGCTAGAAGTTGGCTAGAGATCCAAGAAGTTGGCTAGAGATCCTCTATGGACATGTCCTGTTGTTGAAGATTCTGAAGATTTTGCAACAAGGAATACTAAAGTGCACCACTGGGCAGAAGGTACCGCTGCTCCAAATACTTCCATATTTCTTTGGCAGTAGAGTGATGCTCGAGACTCATCCGCGGTGTGGGAGCAACATTGAGGATTAAAGCACCCATAACCTTTGCATATGTCTTTTTCCAAGCTTTCTTGGTGGCTTCATCCTCCTTTTCACCAGGAGGATCATCAGTCAAATGCTCATAAAAACCAGCAGCCCAGCCCTCACAACTGTTCTAACTGAGAATGCCCATTCTCTGTAATTCGAACCATCCAACTTAATATCAATTGAGAAGATAGAATTTTCCTTGGCCATGACCAATATTTCCACAGCTAGCACTAGTTCTGAGCAGCCACGGTGAAGCAATACCAATCCAAATCAGAAACAAAAACTAGTACCTGGTAGGCATGCAAACAGCAGCAGCCGCGGGAGAGCAGCCACGAACACAAGAGAGAGCAAGCAGACCAGCAAGCAGCGTACCAGCAACCACGAAATAGGAGAGAGCAGCCAACGGGAGAGAGAGCAGCAGACCAGCAAGCAGCGGACCAGCAACTCACGAACAAGCTGAGTGAAGGGGCCTACGCCGTTCGGCCGGACGACAACCAGGCCGGAAGGATGGCCGCCAGCAGTGAGGTAGGTGGCGGCTAGGGTTAGGGATTTGGCAACCCTAGGTCTGATACCATGTCAATAAAACTGAAATAGCCAAATCGATTTCTCTATTGCAACAATGGGAGTGATATACTCCAGATTACATGGGCCACATGGGTTTACACTACTATGGGCCTAACTATACACATACATGATACATATATATCTAACACATGTAAACTAGTTAAATCCTATTTCCACCTTAATAGGCCTTCGCATGGTTATATCAAGAAAAGTAAACTAAAGCATACTCTACAGTGCTGACAAACTTGACACGTCTCGGGATATGAAGCATCTCTATCAAATCCATTTGCACTTTACTTGTTGCAGTTGCCTACGGAAAAAAAGAAGGTTCTGCTTCTCAGAAACTTTACTTCTTCTAGATAGATAACAGATAACAGAAGAAGAAAAGGGTCCTGCCGCCATTAGCTGCAGCAGTGTTCCTCCTACATGGTAAATCTAGATACATAACACTGCACTTGAATGCCCATTAGCTGTGTTGTTGCTCCAATAATTCTTTCATTTGAGACAAACTACAAATAATATTATATGAAGTGCTGAATTCGGTACCAAGTGTTCAAAGATTGAATACCTTGAAAACATGAATTCAGCACTAAGTATTCAAAGATTAGATACCTTGAAAAAATGTAAATTAAAATTATTTTCTCATGTAAAGTCACAAATTTAGCATCAACCAAAAAGTCAGTACTGGAAGCCCTATCACCATGTACACCTCTTGGGCACAAGCACCATCCATTAATTTACTGGCAGCAAGAGAAAGAAGAAAACAAACTCATGTATCAACGATTAAGCACCTGGTACGTGCAAGAAATAAGCACCAGCTCTCATGGGGAAAATGGAAACAAACATTGTCAAAGATGAGCACAAGAAACCTGAATGATTCCCAAAACCCATAGTCATTAGGCAGGCAATCCTTTCGATCAGTGGTCAGTGTGCACTCTGAAGAATCTACTGGTGCAGTAGCTAACAGCGATTAGGAGAGCTAAAGTCAGCACTACGTTCATCCTTGAGGCCATCATTCTGCAGCTTCATTAAAGAATAACCAGCAGCCTTGTGCATCTTGAAAACAAGCCTGAATTAATCCATAGAGTACCGGCACAAGACTAATTAAGCAACCATGGTTAAAGCCTTGTGCACCTTGACAACAAGCCTGAATTCACCCTCAACTTTTTACATCTATTGGATTGTGGCTCCACATGGATTATTTCTTCTTATGTGAAGTGTAAATTTTAAGGTATGCATGTCACCTCCAAAGCCTTAACAGACTGTATGAAATTCATGTAAGGCACTCCTAGAGTACAGATTTACAGGTACATCTGATGATCGATAATTTAATCGTGTGAAGACCGCTACATGTTCCAAGCGGAGGACTATTCACACTTGGCTCCACTGTGACAGTATATCATCATGTTACCACAGAAATTTTGATTTCAATGGCATCCATAAAGATGAATACCAACTATTGTGGACCATCTCTTACAGAAAAATGCATAGCAAGATTGGTGACTGGCGTTAAGTGCGTAAAATCCTTCCGTTACCCTGCTGATTGTATTTTCTCGACAGCTTTGAGAGAAGAATAAATACTCGGTTTAATTCTCAGCTTTTAGTTTAGGTTGGCTTGAATGGTTCTCTTATAAATGTACATTATTCCAAATGGTGGTTTTGTTGGAATAAATTAAGCCACTACTTCTAACTTTTCAAACTAATTGATGCACTTTTGCAAGAACATGATAGATGTGTACTGAACCTTGGTGCTTTTTTATAAAGCAGGACAGAAATGCCTTTTCTCTAAAAAAAAACATGATAGATTACTGTGAGCAAGTTAAAATACTGTATATAGCTTAGACTTTAGACATCAATTCTTTCTATAAAACAGGGCATATTTGGCAAGCAAGTTAAAAATGCACGTGTGCATTGCAGTTTCGTCACCGAATTGATCTGGATCAACATACTATAGATAGCATAGACTTTAGACATCCGAAAATCAGTAAGACCAAGTTTGTGCAGCTTCCACATCGAAGGCCTGATTTAAGCAGTCAGAGGTATCTAAATGATGACATAAGGGGCCGAAATTGACTAGTTCCAACTTCCAAATACAAGTTTAATTTTCATGTAACAAAGATTACACAATAACTAGCAGGATAAAACAATCGGGATCACAGTGAATTAGGTAGTTTGCGCTTGTACCTTGCGCTGCAATAGACGAACACAAGTAGGTTTAGGAACTGCAATCCGGCCATCAACCAGAAGAACCGATCCAGATGCCCTTCGTTGAGGTTTTCTGGGATCCAGCCATGCTCCTCGCCTTGAGTCGTAGCCAAACTGACGATCTTTAACAAGATAGAGACAAAGTAGCTACCGAGAGTGACCATGATTAGTGCGCAAGCCTGGCACATGCTTCTCATGGCGTCAGGAGACTGCTCGTATGCAAATTCGATCAAGCCGACAACGGTGAACACCTTGGCCACGCCTACACAGAAGTACTGCGGTACCTGCCAGAGGATACTCATTGGAACAGCCAGATCCCGAGGTGATAGCCCTCTGCTCTCGGCGATGCTGAGGCGTGCTGTCTCGACTGAGGCGGCTAGCGCCAATGAAAACATTGCGAAAACCATGCCGACGCCGATGCGATGCAGCTCAGAGAGCCCGCGCTTCATGCCCGTGATCCTGCTCGCAATTGGCATGAGGAACTTGTTGTATGCCGGTGCCAGCATAAGGATGCAGATGCAGTTGGTTGTCATTAGGGAGGCGGGAGGCACTGAGAAGCCGTCGACGCGGTTGTCCATTACCGTTCCTTGTTCCACGAACAGCGGAAACGAAGCTTCAGCAGTGTTGAAGATTATGGCTGTTGCCAGGACCGGCATCATTCTCACTAGAATCTTCAGCTCCTCCACTTGTGTAACGGTACAAAGCCTCCAGGGGTTCAGTAAGTCCCCAGATGTTTTATCGCAGGTGGTCACGGTGGCAGCTCGGTCAAGAAACCTAAACAGAACGATGAAATTTGTAAGAATTAATACAGAAATAGCAGATATGGAATTTAACGTGACAAAGAAAAGATATGCAACAATATATTTGATAAGACATACGTTAGTCCTGCAGTGTGCATCAGCTTCCGGCTGCCTGCAATGGCTGACTCCTTCTGTGGAGTCTCATGCAGAAGTAGGCTGTCAACCGGCACATCTACATGACGCTTCCGAATCGCTGCAACTGCTACCTGGCAAGTCCTTGTGAGCGCGCTTCCTCCAGGCTTTTGGTACCTGTAAACTTTTGTGCTAGAGAGAAATCCCGCAATGCCGACTGCCAAAAAAAATGTTGGGATCCCAAAACCGAGTGCCCAGCCACAGTTGTCCTGGATGCACACCATGATTGTGCTAGCGAAGAAGAAGCCTCCATTGACTGCAAAATAGTACCAGTTGTAGTAGAGCTCCTTCTGGGCCTTCTCCGCAACGTCGGTATCGTCGAATTGGTCGGCTCCGAACGTGGGAACGCAAGGCCAGATGCCACCCAAACCCAGAGCAGCCATGTAAAGGCCTAGCGAGCACAGGGCATCCTGAGGAGAGATCACCAATGAACTGATACTTTCTGGAGCCTCAGCTGAAAGTGTCAGTAGAGCCATTCCCTATAAAAAGTCACATGAATATATAAAATTCAGAAGTTTTTGGCACAAAGAAGACTTCATCCGGAATCGCAGATGAATGATTTACCAGTGTGAAGATGGTGAGGGATACTATGATTGTCCGGTGTCTTCCCCAATATGAATCTGCTAGGAATGCTCCTAGTGGAGAAGCTAGGTAACAGGTGCCCTGCCAGGAAATGATGCGGCTCGCCGCCTCAACGTTGCTCTGGTGTTTCACCTTGGTCAGATAACTCACCAGATTCGTCCCAACGGCATAGTACGCGAGAGCGCCGCAAAATTCACCACCTGCGTGCGATGCGAAGAACCAGGCCGTGAAAACCAACAGCTAATCATGTAATATACAAGAGCATTACAACAACACAGAGCGTAGATTACCAAGAATTGAGCAGCAGGCTCTCCATTTCCCCGAATCCTCTCTCGACGCAGGCGCTCCACTGAAATCAACAGATCCATCGCCAGTATATTGCACATGATCCTGCAGAGGGATGGAGACAGAGGCGGCAAGCGTGGTGAAATAGTGAGAGCAGGGCAGGTAAAAAGGACGAAGAAAAAGGGATCGGCATCGTGCGAGGTGAGAGATATGGAGTTTCTTGAAGGGCACGGAGCACTTTCATCTAGGCAGCTTTATACTTTGTGCTACGCGCTCCGCTACGGTAATACATCTCTCCACATGGGCAGGTCACCGCACATGTACTTCCACCTTCGTGTGAATCGAGTAGAATGTAAAAATAAACAAACTTCCGAGGAATCTGCAAAACAAAATTAGTATCTAGCAAGTCAAGCTAATCCAGTTAATGAAATTGGACCTAGAATCTTGAGAATGGGTATTCAAATTTATAAGAATAACATTGCACATTGAAGAGGATTAATTGGCACTGACCAAGGTGACTGACGACGGAAGATGCGTGGCTCTTGAACGTAATGGAGAATATAGGAACTGAGTAATAATTGTGTTTGCCGGCGGTTAAACGGGCGATCTAAGGCCGGTGACAATGCGCGTTTCTTAGCACGAAACCATAGGGAAAGCGCTGACGTGGCCGTGTATTTATAGAGGAAAGAGAATGGTGCTGTATGTAAGCAGGGATACGGCTCTTAGCTCGTGGATCAATGCAAGTAATTAATTTCCTTGATCTCCTGCGGCTAGTGGTACGGGTGCGAGCCACCAGGCTCGCCTATTTTAGCTGCCACAAATGGACCCCAGATATGATACACTAGAATAGATCCTAAGCTGATTAAAATCTTAGGTGTGTTAGATACAACGCTTAACATACGACGCGTTGGGGATGTTGGTTCTAATAGCACAACATGCAGCAAGAAACGGCAGCAAGAGACGACCCATTGTCACCGGCCTAAACACCACGGGTGAAGTGGAGGGTAGGGGAGGATTGCCGATGCTAGCGGAGAGGTCGGGCAGAGGTCGGCCTAGAGCTAGGCTGAGGACGCCCCAGGTGAGGTCTGCGGATGCGGAGTTGCGGATGCCGGCGGAGAGGTCTGGTTTGTGGCTGAGACCGGTGGCGAACTATGCTGAGGTCGGCGGCGAGCGGGGGCGAACAACGGAGGCATGCCATGGGGGAGGTGGATGGGGAGGGATGGCAACAGAGACCAGATGCCGGAGGCATGCGGTCAATTTGGGCCGGCGGCGCGCGCCATGGCTGCCATATTTTTTCAGGAAGAAGGAAGGTAGGTGTTCATGGAAAGAAAGAAAAAAAAATGAAAAAGTCAATTTTAAACCTTGAACTAATAATGGTCGGACGGACGGATCAAACCCAAGTTGAAATCCCGGTCGCGCGGATCCAACCATTATGTCGAAATCCCGCATTTGTAGTCTGAACTTGTCAATCCGGTTTGAATTGAACCGTGTACTTGTTTTTCACAGAAAAAAAATTCTAAATTGTTACTCTCACGGACTACATTGACACACAAAGAACCGTGGAATCGGGCCATGCATGTGTGGGACCTTTTCTTTAGGTAGGAACTTTTTTTCCACGTGAGGTTGTACTAGAAAATACTTTGTTTGGGCGGCACAACACAATAGACGGCTGAAGATGAAAATCTTTTGGTTACAATTACTTGATGATGTGAATATGTTTATGTGAAGATAGAAAATCATAATGATCTCTAATGGGTTCTGCTTTATAAGAGATTAAAAGATATAGATGGGAATTCAAAACTGTAAGAATTTTTAGTCTACGAGAGGGATGATTAAAAAATATATGCACCGGCAATGGGATAGCAAACGTCGATGATACTTTATTTCTAGTTATGAGCGTGCTATTTTTCGTGTTTGAGAACCATGAGCGTGCTCTGGACAGTGTTGTTAAGACTTCTACCAAAATGTAGGCACAGATAGTCACCCGATTCATTGGTGCAATGGGTCAAGCACCGTTTCAATCTAAGATAGTGTCTCGAAAGAATTTTCTCGATCCGTTGTAAGTTTATCTTTTCCAAATATTATGTGCATTGTTTATTTGCCGGATGATCCAATTTTATTTATTTAATCCATCTAATAAAAGGGTTTACATAATTGTCCTCGTACTGATTCTCGTGAGAGAGGATACGCCCCATAAAGCGGATGATGAGAGTAATTATTTGATCGATAATAGTTTTGGTCTATAAGTCAAATAAAAAAATTATGTGCCAAAATATGGCTACAATAGAAATATTCTCATATCTCACTAGGATTATTCAAATAGTTACAAAGAAATTTTACGAAGTAATTCTTAGATACGCCATTCATGGGGAATATTAAGATATATCAAACAATATTTTCAGAACATTTATGAAAATAGTTCACGGTAATAACAAATAATTTGCATAGCAGGACGATTTTCGGGTATAATCGACATTCCATTGAAAATGTTTGCTTTCAATAAAAAATGTGAATTTTCCTTCAATCATATTTGAAATATTAACATGATGGACTTATTACTTGTACTTAATTTTCATCTTGTGTGCAAACAATAAAAAAAGATACAATTAGGGCATATAATGATTTTTGTTATTAAAATTCTTCTCCTTTTGTTTGCAAATATGAACATTTTTCTCTTTTGAAAAAGATAACCAACAATGGCACCAAAGAGGTATTTATTTTATTAAAAAACTAAGAAAAAGGTAGATGAAAACCACATAGAGGAAAATAAAAACAATTGTCCAGGCCCTTAAATTGTGAACCATAGGAGACCTAGGGGAGAGTGTAACAAAATAGGATGCCCAATTTGACATTGTATACACATTTACCAAAGTATTCATAAAAAAAAAGTGTAAATTCAAAAGCGACCACAAATAGTAACAAGAACTATCTCAATTCGACGTTGTTTTAGAAAGGATAGGGATAATCGTCTTAAATCTCAAGCACATTTTTTGCAATGACAGTTATTTTTATATTTAGTAAGTGATAAATATGCTTGGGTTGATTACAGAGAATGCTAACACTGGATTTGGCACGAAAATATAGTTTAAATTATATGCGCTACTAGATTTACATGTGTGGTAATCATCAATGTGGCATATTGGATCCTATACTATTCAACTAAAAAACTCCATCTACTTTAGAGCGGAGGAAGAATCATAATGTCTCCGATCCAAAATCTGAACTGTGGTTAGTTCAAAACTATTATGAACCAGAGGTGGTAGTATTTGCCAGGAGTATCCCTGCGGAAACCTCGGGCAAAAATTTAACTAAATCACATATTACCCTACAAGAACACAGACTCTCAATCAATGAGAGACTTAGACCATGTCCCATAAGATACCAAGAAGTAGAAACTCACCGGTGATGATGGTACGCCATGGAGAAGAGGAAGAAGAGGAAACAGTTTGTCCTGCACTTCCTCTGTCATGAAGTCTTCCATTCTTCTCTTCTGCTCTGGTCTGCACTGCACTACCACGGCGAAGGATGCTCCTTTTGTACACTAAAAAAGTAATACTAGGGAGAGCAAGAACAAACTAAGACGATAAGACGATGAATGGATTAAACAAGCTAAGCAAGTACACAACTACAAATCCACGAAAGACGATCATCAACTCGTCCTTTCTCGGACATCAATCATCAAGCAGTGAGAAACTGATCGATTAGGTGGAGATTGCCAACAAGATCGATGAGGGGAGGAAACAGAGGAAGTACCTGAAAACTGTCCCTCGGAGGAACAAGTGGGTGAGAAGACGAGAGCTTTTTCTACCAGGCTCGCGTTAAGAATGAGGCGTACTGCTTGTTGAGCACAGATCTACGCAGCCGAGGAACAGATCGATCAGCCGGCAATTCCAGAAAAAATCATCAAAATGCGGGGCCATATATTTACTTCTTGTTTCCAGATACAGAAGTAGTACTTGCCCGGCATCAAGTACGAATAGTGTTCCACGAGGGTCGGTGGACGGCTGACTCTTCATAATTAAGCATGATGTGTCTTCTTGTAAATCTTCTTGTGTGTGTGGTGCGAGTATGCACTTGTTTTCTAGACTCGGTCATTACACCTCCAAAGATACAAGGTTTAATTTGCTGGATTGGCCACTAGATTTGAAGGAGCTTCTACTGGCATGCACCGTTGTCACGTGATAAGATCGGTTGGTTAGAAAAGAAAATTTTCCATCTTTGTTCTCTAACTAAACCGCACCTAACCGAACCCTCATATGGTTTAGAGGAGCACAAAAAATTCTCCAGTCCTCGGCCGACTCTCTAATATACTCGGCCTCGGCCGCGCAGAGAAAAAGTTTGGCCTCCACCCCCGGGCCAGAACTTTCCCTCGCGCGACCTGTACTGTTGCCTCCGGCGACCACCCTACACTCCCGGCCATATCGATTCGGCCAAGGCGGGCGTGGGGTGAGACAGCCAGCCAAGGTATCGGCTCCACCCAACCCCTCCATCGATTGTCGGTTGTTTCTCAGCCGCGCCGCCCTTTCAAAATTTCCGTCTCGGCTCGGCGCCGCACGCCGAGGTTATGACCTTCACCGACTTTCAAGTATTCGACGAAATAATTATGTGAGTTTTTTTATAGGTGACGAGGTTGAGGGAGATGTTCTTCGACGATTCTTCGTCGTCGGTGGAGTAAGTAGACGACGATGATTTCGAAATGGACATTGCGGTGATAGCGAACGAGGATTTTTGGTAGTAATTCGAGTGCTTGCCTATGGGTGTGTTTCAGAAGCGTTTTGCCATTATTCATGGCCCTGCTTAGTATTGGAAATCACAGATCCTATGGCATGTTGCATCACAGATCATATGGCCCGCAAAGCAGTCGAGTAGCTTCTCCAATTTCCCTTCAATTCCTCAAAAAACTTTCCCTTTAATTGCAGTATGTAATTTTTTTCCCAATTCCTAGCTAGCGATTGGATACTTAAAAATAAAATCTTTTTCAGCTCCGATTCACCCTGTAACAGCACCGGATTGGAATTTCTTCTGCTCTCTTTTAATTTAGCCCGCCCAAATATTTGTTTGAAGCTCCGCCACTGCATGTGTGCACCCCTACAAAGATGATTTTTATCTGTTTTCACACCCCTAGTCACCCTGGTGTTGAATGCTCTAATCCGCCACTGCGTAGACAGCGAGGGTTCAGGATCAGGCTGCCATTTCCTGAACCCTGAACGACCTGATAAACCCCGCAGAGGCCAACATTCGAGCGGCAGAGGAGCCATGTCTACCGCTAGTTCTATCTGAACTTGGTCCATGTTCGATCGGCAGAGTTACCATTCACTAGCCACATTCTTACACGGTTGAGATCAGCAAGCCTCACCATGATTCGTGAACGTTCCGAACTTTGTTTTTCAATGTTAGGTTGCTGTTTAATTTTTCAGTCTGCACATATGCGTTCCTGACTGCTCTTCTACCCACGTCGGCGCTGATCCTTGCTCAACCTTCTTTCTATCTGAGTATATATCAGGGTAGGTAAAATCTAAAATGGTAAGCCAGTCCAAGCAAGATGAGAACCATACTGGGAGTCCATAATTATCTAGCCACATGCATGAATAAGGAGAAATTACAAACCACGAAAGAATGAAAACACGTTCAACAACTGGCATAAATCATACACAGATGAAACAGCATTTGAGCATTTTATCTGGCCAACTTATTCCAGCACGGAGCATCCCGCTGCTCTCCCTCGTGTAACACCCACTCCTCCTCCTTCTTGTCTGCTGTTGCTGACTTGCTGTGTGCTCGACGACAATTTTTTTAGAACTTCTCGACGACAAGTACTAGATGATTTTTAGTTACACTTTCTGGGCTGGGCTAGATCGGGTTGGTGCAGCCCATTACTTCTGCCGGTCGTGCGCAATGTAAATATCCTGGCATCTGTCCACTAAAAAAATCCAGGCATTGCATACGTACGCATTCATTTCACCTTTCTACACAAAAACATGATTTTTTCAGTTTCATCCAAAATGATAAAAGTCAATTTCCATGCCAACGACTTTCGCCCCCTCCTCTCTCCTCCTTTTTGAAAAAATCCTTTTTTTTGCGGGGGATATTGAAAAAATCCTTTAAAAAAGGGTGCCCAGTAAACTGTCATAACACCACCAAACATGGGTAAACTTAGGAAATAATTTTAAGTAGAAGAACTATCAATAGCGTAAAAATGATCGGAGATATCCAAAATGCGATACTAGCATCCACGTGATGTAAAGTAATTTTTTAGTGCTATGGGTTTTTTTGTGTGGAAAAATTGACTTCAGACTAATTATGGTAATAGGTTTAGAATATTCCAAATTAACTCGATGTTTAGTTACTCTTAACATTTTTTTGTGATCTCACCAATTGGCAATGTTGGGGATATCGCTTATCGGAAACTTATCGGTCGACCATAGATAAGGGGTAAATCGGCCGGTTTATCGGCATATCGGCCGATATATCGGCATATCGGCTGATTTATCGACCGATTTATCTTATCGGTCACACACTGAGAAGCGATAAATCAGCCGATTTATCGGAATATCGGAAGATATCTTGAACAGTGCCAATTGGGAGCACACTACCATCCAAAGGCATAGAGTGGTGTTCACATAGGATGATATGTTAAGGTCCACATCTCCGAGGCCATCACGTTCTTACACTCCTCGTACCACATCCACTTTTGCTTCACCATTTGTTGTGGTTGACCAAATATTGAATATGGGGTCGGTTGACATTGCAACGTTATACCACTCCGCGGACCATCTCCTTCTACATAGGGGATGGCGAAAATTAGAAGGCATTAGGGTCCGCCAACCCTAAGATTCAATGCTATTTGGCAAACACTAAGTACTTTATTGTTTCTATACGAACCAACCCAACCATCATGGGGTGAACACATTGCTCTTCAACCATGTTTCGTCTTTGACTGAAATGGGAGGAGAGGTTCGAACATGTTGAAGGTGCCAAAGGAAAGATGATGAATTGTTGCATCAAGAGGGCAACGAAAGGTTGAACGTGGATCATCACGGAACAAGAAAGAGAACACTAAAAATAATATAATAGATAACCCAAATTAACTTCACATGCTCATTCGGAATGGTAATGCACTCTCGCTTGCAGCACATTGTTTGTTTGGCATTACAGTAAGTTTTTCCCAGAATCATTATAGTAGCGTATTATTGGAGATATACAATAGAACTAAAAATATATAAATAAGCACTATAGTAGCAGTGGGACATAAACATTTTTTGTTAGGTAAAACAGTTTTATATTTTGTACTAGAACTGGCAAATGTTTTACAACTAACTCGGATATGTAACCTTTGACGGCGCAATGCAGTAACCACAAAGAAAGACTAAGTGATAATTTTACCAAAAATTTCAGTATACCTTGGCAAAATCCTTCTACCATCACAAGTGATGGACATTCGGCTCTTCCTTCCATTGTTTGACTTTTTTATAAGCACGGTACATATGCACACGCTCAAATACACGCACATACACAATTGGCAGTATGTGTGAAGGGAACGAGATCCTCTGACGTACAGAGAACTACTGCAGAGGGACGTCGATCTCTCTCGTTCCTTCGATGTGCATCTGACGGCAGCAGCTCGAACCAGTTGAAACGCAACGAAACAGTCAGCCCAAAGCCCAGATCAACAAAAGGGCAGAGGGAAAGCAGCGTTGTGGCTTAGGGAAAAAAACCTCCCCGCTGCAAATCCCCTTCCGTCGCCGTCCGCTCGCCGGCAGGCGCCCAGCTCTGCCTGCGTGTCCTCCGCTACCACCGTCTCCATGCCCTCCACCCACGTCGTGGCCTCCGTAGCCGCCGCCGGCGGCGGCCGCGCCCGCCTTGGAAGTTTGCCGCGACCAAGAAGAGGAGCAGGAGCCCGTGTCGTCCTGGTCGCCTCGACCTCTGCGCTGCCGCTTCCTGGGGCAGGACTGTAGAAACGTGAGAGGGATGGTTTTGGGGGAAGCCTCGCACGTATAGACGTGGGGTTCCGATGTTTATATATAGGGGCACTAAGGCCAATTAGGGTTAGGGTTTACAATGTACACGGTTACAATATCATACAAATACAATCGCTAACACCCCCCGCAGTCACAGCGGGAGGTTCTCGGACGTAGAGACTGGACCGAAAGTCGAGGAAGAGCTGAGTCGGCAAACCCTTTGTCATAACATCAGCAAACTGAAGAGCAGATGGTACATGAAGAACCCGAACATCACCCAGGGACACCTTCTCTCGGACGAAGTGGATATCAATCTCGATGTGCTTGGTGCGGCGGTGTTGAACTGGATTAGAGGACATGTAGATCGCAGAGACGTTGTCGCAGTAGACAAGCGTGGCGGAACGAAGAGGACGATGAAGCTCCTGAAGAAGTTGCCGCAGCCAACAACACTCAGCAACAGCGTGAGCAACAGCCCGATACTCGGCTTCAGCACTGGAACGGGAGACAGTTGTCTGGCGCTTGGAAGACCAAGATATGAGGTTGTCTCCATAGTACACGCAGTAACCAGATGTCGAGCGACGAGAGTCGGGGCAACCGGCCCAATCAGCATCAGAATAAGCTGTCAGTGTAGTGGACGTAGACGCTCGCAAATGAAGGCCAAAGTCCATAGTACCACGAACATATCTGAGCACCCGCTTCACTAGAGCGAGATGAGGAGCACGAGGAGCGTGCATGTGGAGACATATCTGCTGCACCGCGTAGGAGATATCTGGTCGCGTCAGAGTGAGATACTGCAGAGCGCCGGCAAGACTCCTGTACTCAGTGGCATCAGAAAGAAGAGCACCATCCGTAGCTGACAGCTTGGAGCTGGTGTCGATGGGTGTCACCGCTGAGTGACATTCAGACATGTCGGCACGCTGGAGTACATCTGCGGCATACTGACGCTGTGAGAGGAACAAACCACTAGATGAGCGGCTCACTGCAATACCCAGGAAGAAGTGAAGATCGCCGAGATCAGTCATGGCAAATTCACTGTGGAGCTTGACAAGAAGCCGCTGCAAAAACCTGGATGAAGAGGCAGTGACAACGATGTCGTCAACATAGAGCAGCAGGTAGGCCATGTCTTGTCCAGATCGCAGCACAAACAGAGATGTGTCGGTGACAGAGGCAACAAATCCCAGCGAAGCAAGGTAGGTAGCAAACCTTTGGTACCATGCACGTGGAGCCTGTTTCAAGCCATAGAGGGACTTGTGCAGTTGACAGCCATGATCCGGTCGAGAAGCTTCGACAAACCCAGGTGGTTGTTGACAGTAAACAAGCTCATCGAGGTTGCCGTTGAGGAAGGCATTCTTGACATCAAGCTGACGGATGGGCCAGGAGTTGGAGATGGCGATGGTGAGAACCGTACGGATGGTAGCAGGTTTCACCACGGGACTTAAAGTCTCGTCGTAGTCGATGTCGGGGCGCTGAGAGTAGCCACGGACAACCCAACGTGCCTTGTAGCGTGCTAAACTGCCATCGGAGTGGAACTTGTGTCGGAAGATCCACTTCCCGGTGACAACATTGGCACGAGGAGGACGAGGAACAAGCGACCAGGTTTTGTTGTCGAGGAGGGCCTGGTGTTCTTCAGCCATGGCCTGACGTTAATGGGGGTCCTGCATGGCATGTCGATATGTCGTAGGCACGGGAGCAGCTGAAGACACGGTGGCAGAGAGATTGAGCCGATCAACCGGGCGATACACACGGCCTGAGCGCGTGGTTGTGGTTGATGAAGCAGGAACGGTGCCGGTTGTTGAGGACGTAGTAGCACGGCGTCGCCGTCTCGTGGCAGGAGAAGGCTGGACGACAGAAGCCGTGGGAGGTGCTACCGCAGCAGCTGGTGGAGGTACGGCAGGGACCTGTGGCACTCGGGCTGCAGGTGGTTGCGTAGCAGCGGCCCGTGGCGAAGGAGCAGCTGGTGTCTCGGGTGTAGACCGAGGCGAGACCGCTGTCCGAGGTGATGTAGAGGACGGCGGCGAGCTGGGCACAGAAAGCGCAGGCGGTGGCGCTATGACACATCCTGTGGCGATGATGCTGCAGCAAGCTGAAACGGGAAAACACACTCGTCGAAAGTAACATGCCGTGAGATGAGTATTTTTCCTGTCAAAGGATTGTAGCAGCGATATCCACGATGATTGGACGGATAACCGAGGAAGACACAAGGCGTAGACCGGGGGCTGAGCTTGTGTGGAGCTGTGGAAGCAATGTTAGGGTAACAAAGACAACCAAAGACTCGTCGTGTGCCGTAAGGGGGCGGACGACCATGGAGACGTGTGTAGGGCACATTCGATTGAATGGCTTTGCAAGGACGCCGGTTTAGGAGGTAGGTGGCGGTCGCAAGAGTCTCTGCCCAAAAGTGTGCGGGGAGATGGGCATGAAACATGAGTGTACGCATGGTGTCGTTAATGGTTCGTATAGCCCGCTCAGCTTTACCGTTCTGTTGCGAGGTGTAGGGGCACGAGAGGCGGATGGTGGTGCCATGGTTGGAGAGAAGGGTGTCCACGGTGGAGTTCAAGAACTCAGTGCCATTATCGGTTTGTAGAGACCGAATGGTGGTGCCAAATTGCGTGCGGGCATAAGAGAAGAACGTCTCTAAGATGCGAGAGGTACGCGATTTCTGCTTAAGGGGAAATGACCAATAAAAGTGCGAGTAGTCATCGACAAGAACAAGATAATATCGAAAACCAGAGTTACTAATAATTGGTGATGTCCACAAATCGCAATGCACTAAATCAAATATAGCACTAGACACAGAGGTAGATGAACTAAACGGCAAGCGAACATGTTTGCCAAGTTGACAAGTGCGGCAAACAGAGGAACGCCGAGCTTTATTACACTTGATAGAAGATAAACGCTGAAGAGCCGACATTGCATCTTGACCGGGATGACCTAGACGCTGGTGCCAGAGATCAGCAGTGGCGGTGGCGGTGGCGGTCAACGCAGCAGGGGAAGACCGAGGCATGGTGGCGGAGCCGGGGAACGTGTAGAGATCGCCGCTACTATTGCAGCGAAGAATCACGCGACGCGTCTTCAGGTCCTTCACAGAGAAACCAAGAGCGTCAAACTCAACAGTGCAAGAATTATCACGAGTAAACTTCCGAATTGAAAGTAATTTGCGAATAATATGAGGGACAAGAAGAACATTGTTGAGATGAAAACGATGACCAGAAGGTGTATGAAGGAAGGTGTGTCCAGAGGAAGAAATAGGTACGGTGTGCCCGTTACCAACGGTGACATAGTGTGGAGAAGAAAGAGGTGTGGATCGAAGGAGATTACCATCATCGTTGGTCATGTGAGACGACGCGCCGGAGTCCATGACCCAGCCACCCTGCTGGACGAGGTTGTTGAGGGCAGCGATGAGAGCAGAGTTGTCCCAACTCGGCTGGTGCAGCGGCGCCGAGGTCGTCGTGTACGCCTGGGGGCGAGGGCCGAGGATGCTCGGTGTAGAGGGGGCACGCCACTGGTTCTGGCCGGGGTTGAAGCAGACCCATGGCCCGGCAGGTGCCGGAGGCGCCCCACGGTTTGGCGTGTAGGGACGGCCGCCACCGTTCTTGTTCTTCGGCTTGGAGGCGGGCTTGGGCTTGCCGCTGCCGGAGGGAGAAGCGTCACCGCGGCAGCCACTGCCGGTGCACGGTGCAGGTGTAGGAGGGCGAGCCTGAGCGACGAGAGCCGTAGAGGCGGCGTTGGCGGCGGCGTTGGACTACTGCATCTCTTCCATGAGCAGCATGCTGCGGAGGAAGGAGGGCAGGGGCTCCGTCATCGAGATCACAGTGGCAGCGGAGGCGAACCGCGGGCCGAGCCCACGGAGGGTGTTGAGGACGAGCGCCCGATCGGAGACCGGAGAGTCGTTGTCGGTGAGGGCGTCAGAGAGATGCTTCAGGCGGCGACAGTACTCGGTGATCGTCATGGCGCCTTGCACGAGTTGGCGAAACTCGTTGTCGAGGTAGATGGCCTTGCTGGCCTTGTTCACCGTGAACAGCTCACGCACGGCGAGCCACAGCTGGCAAGCCGTCTGGTTCTGGGCGAGCGCCATGTCGGCAACGTCCTCGTCGATGCCGGAGTGGAGAAGGTTGAGGACGGTGTAGTCGGAGGCGAGCCAGGCGGCGTCGGTCGGAGCAGCGGGCGTGGTGCCGTCGACGTGACCCAAGAGCCCGGCGCGGCCGAGAGCGGCCCGCATGTAGATGGTCCACCGGGAGTAGTTCCCGGCCTGGAAGGTGAGGACGATGGGCGCGACGTTGCGAGGAGCGCCGCCGGGTGGTAGGGCGCCGGACGAGGAGGAGACGAGGGCGCCGGAGGTGGCATCAGTGGCCGCCGAGGAAGTCATGTCGCAGCGGAGGAGGGTGGCGGCTAGGGCTAGATCGGTTTGGGATTAGGGTTTTAGGCTGATACCATGTAGAAACGTGAGAGGGATGGTTTTGGGGGAAGCCTCGCACGTATAGACGTGGGGTTCCGATGTTTATATATAGGGGCACTAAGGCCAATTAGGGTTAGGGTTTACAATGTACACGGTTACAATATCGTACAAATACAATCGCTAACAAGGACGGACGCGTCCTACAAGAAGAGGAGAAGGAGTCCATGTCCTCCTCGTCGCCGCGCTCATTCTCTGTGTTGCCGCCGCTGTTGAGCATGCTGGCCGTGTAACTGAAGTTGCTGTTGTTGATGTTGTCACTGAATAAACAGTTCAGTTGCTGCTTGTACATGTGTAGAAGTAGGAAAAGTGTTCATGTGTTTATTCCTGTGTTTGTTCGGATGGTATGATCAAAATGAGGGTTGAAGGATTGTTCCAGTAAACCTTGTGGATGTGCAAATTGAATAAATATGCAGAACTTTGAACTGAACCTGATGCCAATTGTTGCTTTTTTGCATGAGCAGAATAGTACATTACTCATCGCATGAACTCTCACTTAAATCAAAGCACATGATTGTCCAAAGACAGAAATATTTGGACAAAAGTAGATGTTCAGAATTCTGAATTAAATTTGACCTGAACTCAGTGGCAACTGTAACACAAATATACTTTCAGAGCTTGTACAAATCAATGACAGCCATATAAAAGACACTTCCAAAATACTTTCAGAACACATCCATATGAAACACTGATAGTATTGAAAATCTGGCAATTTGTGGATATGAAAATTCGTACAGTACGTCTCCTGCTAAAATCTGATTATCTTATGCCAAAGAGAATGTGCTTGAGATAAAAAAATCGGAATCATGCTGCCTGATTATCTTACGTCTCCTACAGTATACTTATTTGAATCGGAATCATGCTGCCTTGTGGACTAGCAGTACTTAAGGATACAGAAAAAATGCATAGGTTGCTTACTAAAATCGGTGAGATATGCTATAGTGAATGTATCTAGGATAAGAAAATTACTTATTGGAATCGGGGCCATGGTGCGTTGTATTACCCTCCTATTCCGCCTCCCTTGTCTCTTCCATAACAAAAATGGGATACTTGATCAAGATCAATCAGCTGTTCCACGAGAAGAAAAGAAAAACGATTAGAATCCAAAGCAATCTGAAGGTTGGAGTTTTTCTTCAGAAAAGAAACAGAGAGAGGCAAGCTTACGTGAGATTCATGAGAGGATCGTAAGATTGAAAAGCAGATCAGCGTATCCCTTGCAGGTTCCAGCGATCTGCTTCTGTCGAGGTCGCGCCAATTTCATCATCTCTAGCGCCAATTTCTACCAGTCCCCGTGCCTTTGTTCCAGGCGAGAGCGAGACTGGGCCGTATGGGCCGTTTAATTCTATTTTCAGCGGAGCGAACAAGGGAACGGGCTGGAGTTCACGCGACGTCGTCGGATGCTCAACGAACGGACCACGAGGATCGGCGTCCCTCTGCAGTAGTTCCTTGTACGTCAGACGATCTCGTTCCGTGTGAAGTGCCAACTAAACCAGTAGCTGGAAGGTCTGACGTGTCGCCTAACCTTCCGTCGTGGCAAATTTAGCAATTACGACTTCTTGTTTTTAACCATTTTGTCAGGCGGAGAGGTATATGTACTATCTAAATAAAATGTAGCGTTCCATTTTCTGCTATGATGTCTTTCGCTCCACTTTTAGTCACTCTTCTTCCACATGCCTCCTCTGCTATGATGTCTTTCACTCCACTTTTAGTCACTCCTCTTCCACATGCCTCCTCGCACATAATTTACAGTTTTTTTTCACCAATGATCTTTTTTCACACTACCAATTAATCACTATAATTTACATTACTTTCTACCAACAATCAATAATCCAGAATTTACATTATTTTTCTCGCACGACTAATAAAAAACTCAACCCGCGAAAGACGCAGAGACACAAGACGCGATAGACGGAGGAGGAGGCGCGAGCGCGGCGGGGAGGCTCATATGTAACAACACACGTGCAATTTTCTAGTGTTTGTAAAAAAATCCAACAATGTCCACTGTACAAAGGGACATAAGAGTCCAACTAAAAAGACACGACACGATTCGACCAAGTGGCGGCAGGTTGAAACAGCCAGAGGAAAAAATCAGAGTGAAAGGCACCAGAGGTCACGAAGTTGCGCGAAAAGTAAGGATTGGTCACCAAGTTAAAAAACCTCAAAACGAGGTCACGAAGTTGTGGAGTAGTCAATTTTTGGTCATTCCGTCACGGTGGGCGTCAAGTTGCTGACGTGGCAGTGTGTTTTTTTACAAAAAACACTTTCAACTTTTATATATTCTAATTGTTAGGTCCTTCTCCGGGCATGAAAGGCAACAGAGATCACGAAGTTGCGCGAAAAGTAAGAATTGGTCACCAAGTTGAAAACCTCAAAACGAGGTCACGAAGTTGTGGAGTAGTCAATTTTTGGTCATTCTGTCACGGTGGGCGTCAAGTTGCTGACGTGGCAGTGTGTTTTTAAAAAAAACACCTTGAACTTTTATATATTCTAATTGTTAGGTCCTTCTCCTTTTTTCAAGTTGCTGACGTTGCTGCCTGGTCCTTCCCCGCCGTCTTTCCGAGCTGCTCCGATGTGCGCGTCATGTCCAGCACGTCGTCCACCACCTGGAAGAGCAAGCCGATGGAGCGCGCGTACCGCCGGACTCTCTCAATCTCGCGGTCCGTACCTCCGCCAACAGTTGCACCACACACGGCTGCGGCCTCGAGGAGCCGCGCTGTCTTGTGCAGGTGGATGTGCTCCAGCATGACGAGGCTCACGGGTGCGCCCTCCGACGCCTTGTCGGCGACCTGTCCGGAGTATGGCTTCCCGATCGGCACCCGCGGCGTTCCCTAGCTCTGCCACGGCCCGCAGCGCGCGCTCCGCGGGGACAGCGCCGAGGTCGGCGCAGCCGCGGGCAAGGTGCTCGAACGCGAGCGCAAGGAGGGCGTCACCGGAGAGCAGCGCGGTGTTGGATTTGAAACGCTAGATCAGCCGGCCACACGCACGTACAACTTTGGAAGCAGCAACTGTTGATCGATTACTGGCTAGTACTCGTACGCGAGTATCTTAGCTAGACGTGATCTTACGTGAACGAGCTAGCTTGCCGGACGTATACTAGCGATTCTTTCCGGCGACTCGAACCTTGCGAACTTAGCGACACGAAGAAAATACGGGAATCGATTTGATTGCCAAAGGCACGTCTCGCGCCTTGCTCTGTATTTCTTTTCTATTTTTCGTTGTTACAAGCAGCAGCCCTGCTGCTCCTTTTATACGCCTCGGCCTCGCGTATTCGTATAAGGAGGAGTATGGCTTCCCGGCCGGCGCCTCCGGCCCAGTTGCACTACCCTGCGACGAGGACAGCCTCCGAGATGTCCTGCGCCGTGTATCAGGCGCTGTAGGCCGCGCCCAAGAATCAGCCACGGCGAGCAGCTCGAAAATAAATATGGAGAAGGACCTAACAATTAGAATATATAAAAGTTTAAGGTGTTTTTTGTAAAAAAACACACTGCCACGTCAGCAACTTGACGCCCACCGTGACGGAATGACCAAAAATTGACTACTCCACAACTTCGTGACCTCGTTTTGAGGTTTTTCAACTTGGTGACCAATCCTTACTTTTCGCGCAACTTCGTGACCTCTGGTGCCTTTCATGCCCGTAGAAGGACCTAACAATTAGAATATATAAAAGTTTAAGGTGTTTTTTGTAAAAAAACACACTGCCACGTCAGCAACTTGACGCCCACCGTGACGGAATGACCAAAAATTGACTCCTCCACAACTTCGTGACCTCGTTTTGAGGTTTTTCAACTTGGTGACCAATCCTTACTTTTCGCGCAACTTCGTGACCTCTGGTGCCTTTCACTCAAAAAATCAACACAAAATCATGGCGAGCAGACAAAACCTTCCAACAGCGGCAAGAACTAGGGATCCTCTCCTCTCCACCTCTCTTTTCCCACTCCAATCCAATCACGTCACTCTCCATCTCCTCCGCCCCTCTTTCCCAAATTCTGCCCACCATCCCGTCGCCAAGAAAAAGCAAGGGAGAGCCGTCGCCAAAAAGGATCGGCGGCGAGGCGGCGAGAGGAGGGAGATTGAGAAAGGCGGCGAAAAGTGAGACGAAAGTTTCTCCCTGCAAGGGGCAGCTCGGTGCCGTGAGCGGAGAGGTCTATCAATCGATTTCGTATCGCTCCTCGTGCCCCCAAGATGGGATTCTGATGCTTGATTCCTCCAGCTTTTACCTCCCGGCCATCTCGTCAGTTTGGTTCTCGTTATTATATCCCTCGTGGGGATTCCATTTCCACTTGAATATCGATACATAAGAGAGGCTTCACTTCTGCTGTCTTCAATCTTGCAGCCCAATCTCAAGTGGTTAGCTTAGCTGTGTTCGTCCAGTTTCTTGGTGGCTCGCCGTTTCTGCCGGAGAATTGATGTCCTCTGACATAATACCCTGTTCTTGATTCCATCATTTTTTTCTCTGGTTGTGCAACTTGTTCCCATTGACTACGCACAGAGAGATTGTTCTTGGCACAAATGGACGATGGAGAGGACCTCCCGGGCCAATTTCTCTTCTCCCACCAGGAGATGCCTGGCACCTTCGACGACCTCCTGAGTAGCAGCAGCAGCGGCGCGGCGACCTGCAGCCACACGCACACCTGCAACCCTCCCGGCCCGTCGGCCGCCATGCACACCCACACCTGCCAGCACACGCACACCCAGGTCTTCGCCGCCGGCAGCGACGACGACGACGACGCCGCCGCCAGGCCCCGGCGGCCGCTGGGCAACAGGGAGGCCGTGCGCAAGTACCGGGAGAAGAAGAAGGCGCACGCCGCGTTCCTCGAGGAGGAGGTCAAGAAGCTCCGCGCCGCCAACCAGCAGCTGCTGAGGAGGCTGCAGGGCCACGCCACGCTCCAGGCCGAGGTGGTCCGGCTGAGGAGCCTCCTCTTCGACGTCCGGGCCAAGATCGACGCCGAGGTCGCCGGCGCGTTCCCGTTCCAGAAGCAGTGCTGCGTCGGCTCTGTGGTCTGCACTGACCCGATACTCTGCTTCAATGGCAACTCCGAGGTTGGGCCCTGGGAGGAGTGCTCTGGGCCAGCTGGTACGGCGGACTGCAGGTTCGACGACGATGACAATGGTGGCGCGGCGCGAGAGATCGATGTCTCGGGCTCCATGGATGTCGTTGAGCTCTGCTTCCCTGGATGAATGGATGAATGTGCTATTAAGCAAGGGCTTTTCTTGCACACTCTGTTTCAGTAGTTCTTTACTCCATGAGAGTTATTTTTCTTTTTGGTAAAAATAAACTCTCTTGGAAAGTGGAATGAAAGGGCGATCAGGGCGTGCAACTGATCTGATGTTCTTATGTTCTGATACATATACTTATATAATAGCAACAGAAGAAGCTAATATACTCCGATGTGTTTTAGTACAAAATTGCACTGTCAATATGTGCTTGTTCAGAATATCTAGTTTGGATTTGTTTACTGTTCAATACATGTTCTTGTTCTGAATACATCGAGTTTAAAATTGTTAGAATTCAGACAAACAGACGGGACCATGGTACGTTTTGGATCACTTTTGCTGTAAACATTTCAGATCACGGAGGAGCCCTTTTGCTGAAAACATTTTAGATAACCCGCTCAATTTTACTGTGAATGAATACATGTTTGTCATATGTGCATCCGTACAATGTGTTAACTGTTCAAAAATAAGTTTTGAGTTAACATGTGTTAGATTGATCTCCAACGGTGCGGTCCAACGACCGTATCGATCCCACGATCGATGCGCCCTGATCGGGGGCGCTCAACCGATACATGGTTGCGGGCCCCTGTGACCAGCGCTATATAAAGGGTGGGGGGCCGGCGGCACACATCACGAGGTTCGACTGCGTGCCGCAAACCCCACCAACACTCCCTACCGATCTAGGGTTAGCGCTAGGCTCACGGGAAGCACTGCCACCGCCACTGCCCTCTCACCACCGCCGCCGTCACCATCCACCATGGACGGCACCAGCTCGGGCTCTTCGAGCCAAGGACAAGGTTAATCCTCTCCCTCTCCATCTCTCGGTTCTCTCTCAATCCCAAAGATCATCGAATCCTAAAGCATCTACCGTAGAGGTTCTAGACTAGTTGTTCCTATGATTTTAACAACCTGAACTCTGCTCCTCACAGTCCCACAAAGTCTGTCTAACTTTGGACTTAGAATGATCAATTGATGCATGTGATCTGGTTAAAAAAATTGTCAAGAAGCAAACTTTTCAAGAAAGGAACTGATTAAACTTTACAAAACCCAGCCCTTTTAATTCCTTTTCTGAGAAATGCAAGAATGAGACAGGGAAGCTAAGCATCTGCAACCTTTCTAGATTTACAACATGCTATTCCGACGGCGATGTAATGGAACATCTCATCTGGGAGAGGCGCTATTCAGGTTTTACTCTGCCTGCACAAGTTGGCCATGGCAGATTCCTGGTTCCACCTCTGCACCAAGCACAGGGAATGGATTCTGCTCCGACGTTGTTCACTGTCACAAGTCCACACCATTTTAAGGAGCAAGGAGAAGGCATGATTTGATTTGGCAGTTGACACTTGACACTGTTGTCAACTTGTCATGGTGGAAGCCGGAAGGAGCTATATTAACATCATCATTTTAACAGATAGTACCATTATCTAAAATGGTTTTACTGTGTTAGCACTGTTGTTCTATGTAGCATGCTTGCAAAGCTGTTGGTACTCACTGCGTCAGGAACATTCATCGGTAGTACTCCCTCCGTTACTAAATATAAGATGTTTTAACTTTTTTTAAATTCACATATAACTACATATATCTAAACATGTTTTAATGTGTATATTCACTCATTTTAGTTCGCATCTAGTCAGGGTCATAGACAGGCCCCAGGCCACCTGGCCTTGGTCCAGGGCGTGAGGCTGAAATCGTAAACTATCGGTACTGTAGCGTACTGTAGCAACAGTAAACTGAAGGTGGCGTGGGCATGATGCAATCCTGGCTACGCTACTGCATCTGAAGAAATAGGCTTTCGCCCCGCTATATTAATATAGCAACCACCCGAAACAAGTTTGAGTCCACTGCTGGGGCAAACAGCACAGTCCAGCCCAAAAAGAAAGAAAGAGAAAACAATGCCAACATCGGCGGATCAACAAAAACGAAAGTGACTCGCAACCGCTACGTCCTCTCCGGCGTAGTCCCACCACGATACTAGCGCTCTAAATCGCCGCGTACCAAACAGCACCTCCAAGAAGGAAAGCGACGACGACGACACTGCTGCCGGACATGTCCTAGGGTTTCCCCCGGTACGCTCCGAGGAGTGGGGAAGGGGTACACCCGACGCCCTTCAAGAAGGAAGGGCGACACTCTCAAGCGTCACCGCGTCGGTGTCAAAACAACAGGGATTTCTCCCGACCCCCAAAAAAACCACATCCCGGACTATCTGTAGCGCTCCACCAAATCTTGCCGCCCACCAACAGACGCCACCACGATCTTGAAGTCACCAACGCCGTCTCACCATGGCGAACACTGCAAGGCCAGACTGAGAAGAGACAACCGTAGACAATGGGTGGCGGTACCACAACCACGCGGGAGGGAACAACCTCCACCGCCATAGGCGGTAGCCGACCGGACCCGACAGCAAGAGCACACCAGACCATTGGAGCCGGAGGGTGGCAGCAGCACGGCCACCTGGAGGACGTCCTCCACCGCCACCTGCGGTGACGACCGGACGCGGTAGCAAGGACACACCAGGCCGGACAGGCCTGGCCGGGTCCCATGAGGACCCGTAAAGTCCCCGCCACCACGCTGCTGCACGTAGGCCACGCCGCCGCTACCCTCTTGACCGACACCATAGGTCCGGCCGGACCCAGACGATTCCGCGAAGCTCCCGCCGTCGCGCTGCAGCAGGGGCGGTGTCGTCACCGCCAACCATGTCACGAGTTGTTGCTCGTCGTCAACCCGAAGGCAGCTGGGTCACGTCCGGCCCGCCATGACCCAGATCGGGCCCGTAGGGCCCAGATCTGGGCCGGCTGGGCTCCGGCCGAGCGCTTCCTGGCCAGCCTTGCTACCAACGGTAGCTCCACCGCCGTGACCACCACCTAGGCAGCCGCAGGTTACCCCGCCGTCGCCCAGCCCTCCGCCGCCAGGGAGCACCTCCCGGAGCCGCGCCGCCACGCAAGCGGGCGCCACCGCGAGGGGGAAGGCAGGAGGCCGCCGCCGCCGGCGCCGCCCGGGCCAGGCCCGGCGACGGACGCCGGCGACAGCGGATGGGGAGGAGAGGAGGGAGCTCTTCTGGACGAGCCGGCGGCGCGCGGCCCAGCCGCCCGCGCGGGGGCGACCAGGTCGCGGGAGTGAAGGAGGAGGGGGAGAGGAGGAGGGGAAGGGGCGGCGCGGTTAGGGTTGGGCGGGAGAGGTCGGGGAGAGGAGGAGAGGTCGCGCCACGTCAACACTACTGCATCTAGAACATGTAAAATTTATAAAACATCTTATATTTAGTAACGAAGGGAGTAATAGACTAGTAGCACTGAATGTGCCAAAAAAATTTAGAGGACAACTTAACACTAATTTAATTGAAGGAATCGTTATTTTCCTCGAAAGCAAAGTCAGAAGAGAACACATCTTTTGGTATCGTCCATCGTGATTCCGTGAAACATTAGGTTAACATAGTCATCTTCATCATTGACAGCGTCATAACCTGTAGGTTGGTTATTGGCTAACCAGTCTCTTTCGCTCCAGAACCACCTTACTGATAACTAAGCTTATTCACAGGTCCTCCCATTTCCAAATGCAACTTAGATTGATTAAAAATAAAAGATGCTCATGCCGTGTTTAGCTCCATCCCTGACCGCGAGTTCTTTATTTTTAGTTGATAGAAATATATGGTCAACTGTTCACTAAAAAGAACTGAAGATCTATGGAATATCTATGCAGTTGGCAATCCTGACGTAATTTTGCACGAGTGCACGTCTTCGCTGATAGGGAATGTATGTATTGGATAATAGATAAAATATACTGCAGCAATCGTATGATGAACACAAACCGTTTCAACCGAGCTTACCTACGGCAATGAGTTGGAGTTCTAGGAAATTTCATTGGGCCCCTTTTCAGTTGCCTGGAAGGTGCTGGGACTAACATTAGGCGTCAAAGACAGAGAGGGTCAAGTGTGTAAGACTGACATTTGTGTCCAGGTGACAGACACGTGTAAATGAGACATCTACTGTAGGTCTTTAACGGTGCAAAGTTTTTTAAGTATTCTAAGAGTACTGTGGTTCCTGAAAATACCATAGTTATCTATATTTTGAGGTGTTTGGTTTTACCTAAAACTGCAGTTTTTATTACCATATTGTCTGCAATACTGCAGTTTTCCTTTTACAGTATATAAGAAAGAGGTCTAGGCCTCCTCTTTTACAAAACAGAGAAAAGCAAACTATGGTTTATTGAGCATGTAGTATTTGTTGCCCAGACATGTAAATATTGTGGTTTTAGTATACTCCTACTTCGGTTTTAGAAATTCTTTGCTGCCAAACTAAGCTTAAAGTTCTATGAACGAGGTCTCCACTGCAAGTGAGCAAAAAAATGTGGCCTTGAAAACTAAAGCCTACCTAAAAACATGTGAAATGGATCGTGAGCTTCGGCTGAATGAGCTCAAAAGGTGAGCCCTTAGCAGCACCACAGCAGAGAACGTCAGCACTCTAACCAGCTGAGTATCAACATCACACAAGCACAAACATGGATCGATCCCTGGTTCCCTATCGAAGGGGTTGAAGCTTGCACAAGCAAGTCAATGCACAGGTGGAACTATCCCTTCCGGTTTCCGGGAGTCCATCCAACATGTATCGCAATTCCTAAGGGAAGGATACAAAACTGCGAGAAACTTGAAGCATCCATGGTCGTTTCACTCATTTTCACAAATTTGCTACAGCCGAAGTACAATCAGTTGGTGGCAATTGTCAGTAGTTAAGACTCATGACTATTCACATTCGCAAGAAGTAACTAGCTTCGCTGTGTTAGTTCATAAGTAGAAACGAATAACAGAAAAAAGAAACACCTCTATGCAAAATCCTGAGGAACTCAGTTCTCATTCACGGTTGGATGCGCAATCGTGGAGGCGGCTACTTCTGTGTTGCCAGGCAAGAAGAAATCACAGAAACCTCTGCCTTCATTTCATATGCTGCGCTCTCCAGTCAACAGCGAAATCTGTGCTGCCATCTTCCTCGTCACTTGATGAGTCGCTGGTGCTGGCCTCCATGTCCATACCAACGGGTTTGCTATTTGCCTTAGCATTCCGCGTGGCTTTTGACTCAGTTAGCTGTTTCTTCAGCATATTTACTCGCTGCCTGTACTCCCTGTGCACAGATAAATGGATGATGAGCTGATGACAAACAAAACAAAATCTTCACTTTGCTAAGCATGGGCATGTGAACAGAACAAGACTCATACTCTTGCTCTAAAGTCAAGTACTCTTCCCTCTCAGCAGCAGCATCAATCTACAAGGCACACACAAAGTTCGCTAATATCAGCTGTGCAGAACAAATATGTGCAAGGCATAGAGCGCAAATAATCTGGAGAGGTTAGCCTAACCTCCTCTTCTTCAAGACGATCATCGACTTCCTGGAGGTCCTCCTGAATTTCCTTTTCAAATTCTTTGTATGCGTCACTGCACGATATTTTAACATATATCATATGAGAATAATCCCACTTGCAGAAAAAGCTTATATATTGAACTGAATACACTAAAAAAATCCAGTGCTCGTAGACACATGTCAACATTAAAAAATGCATAAAAGCAATGATTATTGACTCTGCCAGACTCTGCAGTTTTCGAACGTGAGAGCAATCATGCAAACATTCAAGATGGTTGCAGAAGTAACATAACTTATTTAGCAAATAATCCTCATTAGTCATTACTCCGTACTACTCCCTCCGTTCTAAATTACTTGACTTCCATATATCCACATATGAAAATATGTACACACTAAAAGATGTCTACATACATCTGTATGTAGACAAATGAAAGTCATCTATTTTGGAACGGAGGGAGTAGTAGATAGAAGCTAGCAAAGGTCATAAAATAGCTCTATAGATATGTAAACAAAAGCCTACAAGTCCTAACAAAACTTCGTTAAGTTAGATTAGTTATTGTAGACATAACACGACTGCAAGAATAACAATTCTTTATGGAGGCAATACACTTGCAAGATTTAGTGAAGAAAACTTACTTGATGTCAACTTTTGGTGGTTCAATACCACGTGCTCGGAGATCTGCATCTTTGTTATCAAAGAATCCTTCTGGCAGGGCTCCTTTTACTTGAGCACTTTCCACATTTTTCCCTGCTTGAGATGATGCACTGGCTTCAGTGGGTTGTGTGTTACTGCTATCGAAGAAGCCATCAGGGACACCTTTCACCTGCACGCGATTTGGATTGGCAGTATTTCCCGGGGTTCTACTGGGCTCCTTTGGAGCTGGGGCTGGAGCTTCATCCTCATCTTCTTCTGTATAATCAAAAAAATTCCCAGGAAGAATTCCTTTTACATTGGGTTTGCCTTGACTCCCTTTATTTGGCACTTGGTCCGGCCTCACAGATGGTTTATTATTTACACCTGCTTCTTTGTTCGGCGGTTGAACACCAGCCACTTCTTGGCGTACAGACCTTCCTT
This sequence comes from Poa pratensis, assembly GCA_947311845.1. Classification (NCBI taxonomy): domain Eukaryota; kingdom Viridiplantae; phylum Streptophyta; class Magnoliopsida; order Poales; family Poaceae; genus Poa; species Poa pratensis. Next base: position 18,406,056 of record CAMZMU010000065.1, read on the forward strand.
CAGAACCAGTACCTGCTCATCAAAGTTGTCTTAAGTGCGCGAGACTGCTAAATGTACAATTTCAGCTGTTGCTAAAGCATAATACTGCTAGCAAGACTCTTCACAGAAAACAGACATTCATAAGATGTTCACTACATACGGAAGCTCACTTAAATGATACCAATTTTGTAGGATAACTGGTTATCAGGTGTAGCCAGGAGGGATGTCAATTCTGTCCATTCTCATGTATGAAGGCTTGGTGACTGGAATTTAATTAGTTATCACACTTTATAATTAATGGTAAATCACATGGCAATTAGCAAGTTAGCATAAACGGTAAAATGCAGCATATGACTAATGCTATCCCAGTTGTTCAAAGAGAAAACTATCCAATAGATCATGGGCAGGTTTGGATCAGTTGCCCACATTGCTTTACAAATTACAAGGAATTAAAAAACTAACACATACAAGAAATAACTCGAGAGCGGTTCTTCAGAATGCACGTATTTTTTGGAATATATCATAAGTGGCCTAAAATATAATAAAATTATTAATATTTACAACTTTCAATGAACCACAGCACGACTTAGGAGCAATCCAACCTTGCCCACATGGAGAGTGAGCTTGAAACTCCTCCATAGGCAAGGTTTTCCTTGCTCGTGTGATAAAGGATGCATAGCAAAGCGAGGTCTTTTAGCGCATAAATCTTGCTAAGCAAAGTTAGGTGAGTAATTGCTAGGTCTAGCAAGGAACCAAATGTGCTCTATATAAAACTTTGTGCAACTTGCTATCTTACTATCTTGGTGAAAATAGATAGGTCTATTACAACAAATGTCAAGCATAGCAGATAGCTATTCGCATCAAGAGAAAACCAAAAGGAGAAATCAGATGTGAACAATTCCTTAGCCATGAGCCCATGACACTGACAATTTACCTACACTTACCAAACACTGGGAAGATGACACATAGCAGCATACAATCAAACGAATGAAGTATAGACAGGGACGACAAAATATATAATCAAACAAATGAAGTACATAAATTAGATGTGAACAATTTACACTATGAATCTTTGAATTGGGGGGGGAGGGAGCAATGTAGCATTCTCACCATCATTTTGCCTTTTCATTCCCTGACTGTCAAAAAAATTGGCAGGCAACGAGGAGGATTTTGCTTTCTGGGGCTCTGCTGGGCTTTTATAATTGACATCTTTGCCACGAGGAGCTGCGCCTTCTGTAACTTTAGTGGCTGCAGCGGCTTTTGCCTGTACCATAAATTGGCAAAATATTAACACAGTTTGCAAAGAACGCACACAGACACCTTCGAAGCAATTATGCTTCAATCAGATGATGACTACAGTACTGAATATATGTGAAGTAAATACAAAATTAGCTGCTGCTTTGGAGCAATTAAGCTATAACAAGAGTCTTCAATTTTAATACAGTAATTAGATGAATCTTTCACGAGAAAAAACACATGCTGCTTAACAGTGAGCAACTAAACTTAAAATGAAAAGAAAAAACTGGAAAATCATGGTTACATCAAAACCCATGGAAAATGTGTTATTATTGAACTGTCATCTTTCTTAACCATGCATCAACCTTAGTGGTTGTTCAATCCAGTCATATACTCATATCTAGAACTACCTAGACAGCATGACAGCATAAGTGGTAACACTTTTGAATTTCCATACGGAAAATGGCCTACATTGGAGTAGGAATCATTCGTTCACGTTTCTGTCAAACATAATACTGTCCCTATTATTCTTCTAAACGGAACAAACATTAATACTCCATCAAACATCCATGAAAGCTATCCTTGCAATACGAACATCCAGCTACACCCACATACAAGTGTAAATCGGTGATTTTCCCCTCTGTTTTACCTCATGATGTTTCCGTGAAACTTGGTGTGCAGGCCAAAGTGCTTCAGATTTTAGAGTAACGTTGCAGACTCTACAGATGGGCTGATCATATTCATTATACCTGCAGAAGACAATGCACTGGCTATTAGATACTCTTATCGCTTGATATACTCAAGAACATGATGTAAATGGAAACCCATTGGAAGGCCAAATCCACATCATGGGCATTCAGTTAAGCAATGCATAAGGGGGTAACACCAAGGGGGCTAGAGTAACGCACAGACTATACGAGGTCCGAACCCTGAGAGAAATTTGGTAACCGATTTACTCGAAAATTTAGCTAATCAGAATTCCATCCCTGCAACGCTACTCGAGAACAAGCTAACCCCTACCGCCAAGTGTACACAGAAGTATCAAAACACCAAGTGGATTTGGGCCTATGTACCAAACCCCTACCACCCGCGTCTGCTGCTCGTCCCCATTCCCCTAGGGTTTACATCAAGCGAACGCGCGACGACCCAACCCGAATCGTCACAGACATGGAACTAAGTAGGCCGGGAAGGATACAGATTCCAGAGGGTATATGCTAGCGACTAGCGGCAAACGGGTAGAGAAGAGGGGGCGGAGCCAGGAGACCTGACCTGACGAGGGAGGGGTCGATGCGCTTCTCCTGCTTCTCCTTGGCCTCGCGCTCCCGGAGCTTCGCGCGGAACAGGGCCTTCCTCTGATCCATGCGCGGGGCCGGCGAAACCAGGCGCCGGGGCTGCGGCTTCTGCTCGCTTCTAGAACCTTCTCAGCTCTCGCGGTCGCGGCGACGGGCGGCCTCGAGCTCCAAGGCTTGGCCGCTTGGCTGGAGCCTGGAGGGTGAGCGAGAGACACGACGAGACGGCGCGGCCTCGGCTGGCTAATGGGCCCGAAGGCTGAACTCATGGGCCGACATTAAGCGCGTCGAGCTTTTCAGACCCGGCCTAGTCCAGAGTTATCCTTCCTAGATCTAGTTGGTCGCATCTCGTTGAGCCCATGCAATTGGCGTGCTTTGTTCGTTGTCGCGCGCACTCGTTGAATCTGGAGTACAAACCCAAGAGACTCATGATCGCTCTTTCGCAGTGACCGCGCATGTGTTTGGATCACGGTGGGCGGTGGCCTCACCATGAAGGACGCCTTCTATCCCCTCCGCCACGTGCTCCCTCCCCAATTGTCGCCCTCCTCTATCTCTTTCTCCCTCGCGACTCCTCTGCCTCGTTCACCTCCGCTCCCTCCCTCGCCGCTACCGCAATGAGTTGCCGACGACGTCGGAGAAGGCTCTAGCGAGCTGTGAGAAAGTGGGACCATAGCTCAACACTTAGGGGTGCGGGGTGTGGGGCCAACTACTTAGGTATGCAGAGGGTGCGGCTCAACAGTGCCAGAAAAGATCCTAGTCGCTCGGTGGGCTTAAAGGGTGGACTGGAGTAGCGGCGGACTAGGTGTGCCAGGGATTTGTAGGGCATGGTGGTAATCGGGTGTGAGAGCGTCGACCATAGTCGGTGACGGTGGCGGAGGGAAATCAATCTAGTGGCGGGCCTCGTCCGGCGACGTTGGATCTGGTGGTGACGGGCGCGGAGCGGCAGCGTTTGATCATTTGGCGGCGGTGCTCTCCCTCCTCCTCTCTGACCGGCAGTGTTAGGGTTTGGGAGCTTTGACGCCCTTGTCTCGTAGTGGTCAAAATGACCTTACGCGAATGACTGTCGAATGTCCTTGCCTCAAGAGAGCGCCGATCTAGAACGACGCCCTTGTACCAACAACAGCCTGCAACACCGGGTAACGAGTGCGAGCACCACGTCCATGGCATGTAAGCCACGACTTATGTTCCGAGCATGTAGTGGTACTCAGAGGTGACACATCCTCTTCATAGGAGGCACCAAGCTGGTGTGAGCAATTCTTGTACTGTCATGGCTAGGTCAGAGTCTGCTAAGTTGAAGGATGGAGAGATGTCGCCGAGGACCTTGGTTGTCGGATCCTACGAGCTGCTGCCGGTGGATGGACATGGTGTTGTTGTTTTACGTGGTGCTCCTCAGGGTGGAGCTAGAGGCGTGCGGCGGCACTACTATTGCATCCTATCTAATAAAGCTCGGTGTTGGCCCAAATCTATCGGGTTTCGTTGCCTCCGCTCTGATTCACGACCGTCATGGTGATGGTGTTGCGAGGGAGGTTGCTCCCCATGCCCGGTTCTCGATCTGTGCCGAAGAGAGCGTGTGTTGTGGTTGCTCCTAGAAGCTCACCAGCAATGACTTGTGACAAAGTCTCTGTCTTGCTTCTGCTTCAGATGGCCGACCCTACTGAGCCAAATTTGAACCCAGCGAGGTGGAGAAGGACCAGAGGGACTCGACTGTTTTTTCCAATTTCTTTATAGGGTTCTTGATGTAAAATAAAGGTTTTGGTTGTAAATTTTTTGTTTGACCTTTTGTAATTACCCACTGCTGAAACATATGCAGCTGGGACAGCCCGTTGTTTCAAAAAAAAAATTCCATCTGACTAGTCTTTCCCTTTCCCGTGTAAACGGATCGGATCGGATCGTATTTTGCCTCTACCATATCGTTTACCATATATTTTTCCCGGATTCGGATCGGATCGGATAATGAACGGTTGCGGATTCGGGGCGGATAGATATAATCACGGATTCGGAACGGAAATGGAGCGGATTCGGGGCGAAAAGAAAATAAGTCGGATCGGTATACGCAATGTACATCATCAACCCACATAACCAAAAACAATAGCTCAACAACGTAATAATCTAACAAATTTGTACTCTATTAGTTTAGAAAAATAGAACTAACTATAAATTGTGCTCCACAAATGAACTTTACACAACTCACTAACTACAAATTGTGCTCTATTAGTTTAGACATTGCAGTAGAAAATCTGATTATTCGGATTATTCGGGTGCTATTTTACATACCATATCCTATACCGTATCCGGGTGTTCAGTTCGGACTCGGATATCCTTATCCGGCAAATTCTGCGGAACCGGATATGGGATTCTTTAAAACGGATTCGGCGACGGATTCGTACGGAAATTATCATATCCATTTACACCTCTACCTTTCCCTGCCCATTTGGCTCTCCATCTATGATGAATATACTTTTTTTTCAATCGTTATTAGATACTTCCTTCGTTTCTAAATATAAGCCTTATTAATATGTACAAATACGGACTGAAATAAGAGAATCAATAACCTAAAATTATACGTCTAGACCCATACAAAAACAAAAGATAAAAAGGCTTGTAATTTAGAAGTAGTTAGGAGCTATAAACATTGCCAGCACCAGCAGTTCGTGTGCCGAATGGATTGTCCGTGAATTTCTGACTGTTTGTTTACATACTCCGACATCAGACGCTTAGATCTCCTAATGCAAAATGCTTGAGCAATTCTACCACTATGTAGAGATAGCCGTAGGTCCTCATTCAAACCTTATCGTAACTCCGAGCAAAGCTGACTATAAAAGCCTAGAAGGCATCGAGACAATGGGAATAACAAGAACCAAGACAAATGTGCGGAACCTGTACATGCATTCAGATATAATAAGGCCGTCCATTTGATAGTGTCACAATACTAGCAGCAACTAGCAGATTAGCAAGTACCAAAATAGTGGCAGTCTTCTCCCGTCGATAGCAGTAAAGCAGCTTAACAGGATTCAAACACAAAAAATAAGTTTCCATTTGATAGTTCTAGGGTGGTTTATGCAGCACGGAACACAGCCTTCACCAGCCTCCACCGCCGGAGCCCCACCCACTTCCGCCATCCTGTGCTGGAACCGCCTTTTTGGCGCTGCCCCATCCTGAGTCATCACCAGCACCGGAGCCACCAGGAGCTGATGCTCCCCAGCCTCCACCACCAGCATCAGAGGCAGCAGCAGCAGGTGCACCCCAACCTCCATCCCCGCCACCGCCTCCACGGTTATTGTCACCACCGCCACCACCCCATCCTGCATCTCCGCCTCCAGATCCTCCTCCAGTCCCCCATCCACCTCCACCATCTCTGCCTCCAGATCCTCCGCCAGTGCCCCATCCACCTCCACCACCAACAATGTTATTAGTCCATCCCCCACTGTTGCCGCCGCCACCGCCATCATCACTGCTGAAATTACCTCGGCCACGCCCACGGCCGCGACCACCAGAGCTGTTCCTTGAATCAAACCGACCTCCTGCTTTCGAAGGAAAAATGATATACATTAAGAGTGCTTGTGTACTTCTGAGGATCTTAAAACATTATTTTGGCAAGATTCTAGTGAAAACTATGATGCCGTGATGTTTTAGGAATCACAAATTTGTCAGTAGACAGAAAGAAAGAGGCAAAGTCTAAACATAGTTTGTTTGAAATACTTGCTTCGTGTGAACCCATTAAGAAATTTTGAAGACCAATCATGTTAGCATTTAGGTCATCAACGAAAAATAACATCCTAAGCAAAGCATATATGGTAGTGGTAAAGATGGCTAAACAATCCAATGCAGATAAGCTTGACAACAAAGTAATGCAAATACACTGACCTGATCTACCAGAGAAAGGTCTCTCCCTACCATTGTCACCATCCCCCCTATACCCGTCATTAGCACCACCAGAACCCCAAGCTGAATTCTTCATAGGTACCATTGCTGCAACATTTCGCCCCGATTGACCAGATTCCGGTGGTGGTTTGTCAATGTTCTTCTGGAAATATGACACGAGGCGATCAATGCTGTCAAAATCTCTCTTCCGGAATCTGAAGCCCTTTGGGTTTAACCCGACATACTCGTGATGTGGGGTTGTACTCCTAATGTAAGATAATACAAAGGTGCCTGCATGTTCATAGGATATGCCAAAACAATAGACTATTCTCATAGGATTCTCTCTCTTCTCTGCCTTTAACATTTCATCAACCTCGCCTTTTGACCCTTTCCTGAATTTGCGATAGGAGAGCATGCTTTTCAGGTGGCCTACCAATGGATCCACATACCTGTCTATTACCTGTGTATTGTAGAAGAAAAGATTCACCTATTAGCTAAAAAAAAAACTGCAGCTAATTGATATGAACCAAAGCAAAATTACTACTCAAATTTATCTCATGCACCAACCTCATCAAGATCTTCAAAAGTTTCATCACCGATGGTCAATGTCTTTCCAAGGCGAAGTAAACTTGTAATATCTTTATGATCCTTTCCACTTTCAGTTATCTCCTTGTGTGCAAAAACGTCATCAAATATCTTCAGGGTAAGTGTTAGAAATGATGGCCCCCTACCACTAGGCCGAATGACCTTCTCGCCAGGCTCTTTGTCTTCCAAGAACTGTTTGAACAAACAAAGAAACAAACAAAGTTACTACCAGGGACAAAAGAGAGAAAGAAAAGAAGTCTGCGAAACAAAATCTATTTAATTGGTAGGATAGCAAACCTGCTTTGCTTCTTCTTCTGTGAGGTTCTGAAAGTGAGGATGAACAATCATTCGAGGCTTGTAACGTTTCTTTGCTTGTTCCTTCTGTTTCCGGATCTTATCATTCTGGGTCGGGATGATTTCCTCTTCATGATAGTATGGATCATGATTATTCCTGGAGTAAGGCCTTCTCCTCATTTCAGATTCCTTGCATGTTAGGTAAACTATGAACCTGTTTTTGTTCACATTCTTAATTTTGCCAGTTAATACGTCACCTTCATGCAACTGTGCTGATTCTGGATCATAGCCTTCATCAGAATAATTGTCTCCCATAACTATGGCTTTCAAACCAGAATCAAAGGTGCACATTATTCGGTTCTCTTGTAAGTTACGGACAGTTACTTGAACAATCCTTCCATCTGTTATGTTATCCTCAGTTTCACCAGAAAGCAACCAGAATTCCTCGTCTGGGCTTGGCTCAGCATAGGGGGTCCTCCGGTCAGAGAAGCCACGCTGTATCTCCTCCCTTATGTCTTCCAATGTTTCCCTTTTACGGAACTCCTCTGGAATATCCTTAATGTATGCATCCATCTTAAGTCTCACAAGATTTCCTGGCCTTTCTCTTACGTGCTCAATTGCCATCTCTTGCTCATCATCGTCCATCTCATTTGCTTCATTTGCTTCCTCGGACCGGACATCTTTGGCCAAATTCTTTGCCAACGCGTATGATTCAGGATGGATCCTTGTATCCTCAAGCAGATCAATGATTTGAGCACTACCTGCAGCTGCACCACTTCGTCGGACACGTAAAAACCCGACGCGTTCATGAATACTTTCCTACCTAGAGGTTTTACCAGCTCCTTGCGACTAAAAATGGATCCCTCTCTTACCAATTCTTTCTGCAACGCTGAGGCTTTGCGCGGCCCCAGACCAGCAACAAATTGTAAAGTGGAAAAATGCCACTCGTGGCTAGCAGCAAGATTAACATCAAATCCAATCTGATTAGTTGCATCCACCATTACTTGCTCAACAATTTCATACTTCTCGTCAGGAGTAAGGAACTGATCAAGGGAGTGTAATTTCCATGACAGTATCTCTTTCCCAGGTCCACAGAGTGTTGCAACCATCGCCAAAGGATTCTGCAAGTACCGACCAAGTGCCACAGCACGCTTCACAATGGCTACACAGGAGTTAAGATATGAAAAGGAGAGTTATTTAAAAGGTTCACGGTCGAAAGAGCAAACAGTAAATCAACACATTGTACTATACCTGACTGGCCAGGCAGCTGATCTGAAGATATGCGAGAGTTCTCGTACAAGCGAGGCACGGATTCATCACCATAGACAATGCTAAAATTTTCCATTTGCGGGTTCATATCTCTTGGATTATCTTCAACCATTCTAAAAATAACCTAAGGAAGGATGGAAGTAAAATGAAGCAAATATATTATCAGCTATGTAGGTACGTAAATGAAAAATCAACCGATCAAAAACCAACTAAAGCACCCATGACATTCATGCCTAATAACAAAAGTTGAACAGAAGGATGAAGGAAATAGAAATATGAATATAAATAATGGAGCAACTGCATTTTTCATTGCAAAGGAACAGAATTTTTAGTGGTGGAACAGCAACATTAGGCATTAAAATCTATTGCAACCCCAAGAAGCCAGCTTTGGGATGACATCTTGTTTCTCCTTGTCACAACAGGAGAAAGAGAGCAGTAATGTTAATGTATGCAGCAACAAAAATAGCCGATCACATGTGATGTTCTACAATAGCAAGGATATACATGATGCGGCGGTTGATAGCAAACTATCATATAGAAAACGAGAGGATTAAGATCAAGGCATCAAGCTTAAGTAGCTGGGGCCCTGTCCAAACATACACGTAGAGGTACTAGTGTATAGCGGTACACTTATGAAATGAAACAACAGACATGGTTTACTTAAAGGACAGACCCAGTGCTAGAAGCTCCCACGCCAGATGGTGTGTGTGGGTGTGTGGAGTCTGGAGAAGGGTTATACGAGGCAAGCCTTGCCCCTGCACAGTGCAATGCAGGGAGGCTGCATCGAACCAAAGACCTCTTGGCACAAGTGGGGAGTACTTCACCACCGCATAGGACTGTCGTTCACATGGTTTACTAACAGATAAATTAACATATTACCTCATAAATATCATCCTTGAGTTGTCTGCAATTCAAATTTGATGCTCCTACACATACAACATGTGGTGAATGGTCAGTCATGAACTTCAAAACCCTCTGCTGGTCGTTCTTCTTACGCTGCTGCTCAGCAACGCCTTGAGATCTAATACTGAGAGAACCAGCATACAAAACATCCACCAATTCTCCTGATGAGTCTAACATTACAAACGTGGTTGCTGGCTTCCCAGGACCCCAGCAGCAAGCCATAACTCTCAACTCTGATTCATCATCCAGATCAAGGTCAGCATCCTTCTTCTCGGAATCCTTCTTCTTCCATGGAGCTACAGAAACCATGTTCCAGAACCGTTGTCCATATTCCATATGGAGACAACTTTTGGCTTTTGCTGTCAACAGTGATCGAGCTTCCTTTTCCATTGATGGAAGAAGAAAATTGAGGAAGGCATCATCCAGTATCATCTTCCGTTGCTCATCCCACAATTGTGCAGACTTGCTGACACAGTCACTTAGATAATTCTCACGAGCGTCGGACATAAGCTCTTTCTTTGCACCCTCTGGTAATGATATGGTAACCTTGAGGAGCTTTTCTTCCTCTGCTTTCTGAATAAGAAGCCACTGTGCATCGAGAAACTTGTTTAGTGGTTTCTCTCGCAGCCATTTAACACCTGATAGTTGGTGGTAGGGATCTATGATCAAATTGCCCTCAGGTGTGGGCTTTGTTGAGACAACAGCTTTATTCATGAAGATACTCCTGATATGCTTTCTTACAATAGGCTCACAACCAATCTCAACAGCTGCCTGATAAGACAAAAACAAACGAAATTTGATCATTTGAGCGGATGAAATGAACAGCCCATCCAAAGACTGGTTAAATTTGTGAGATGCTGGTTACCATGTGTCTGGCACCCCGAAGAACATCTTGTGGTGTTTCAAACATCGCACATGTGAAATTTGCAGCAACATCTTCGGGAGAATCTTTCCCACTGTCAAGCTCACCCGCTTCCTGAAAGAAGCAAATGCAGATAAGGTGTCACAGTGGATTCAGCCAAGGTGGCACAAATCGATGCGGACAAATAATAAGTTGCGCATGCAGTATTGTTCCGAAGAAGAGAAATGTGAAGTGTGAGCTTAGTGGACGTACAGGTATCCTCTCTAAAGTCAGATGGTGACCTAATTGCTCAGCACTCCGGCCAAATTGGTTAGCAACCTCCCACAAACCTGCCTTGTGACAAATACTGTACAAGGATTTCCTTTTTGGTCGCTTAAATTGACCTGATTCTTCAACTTCGCCAGGAGGGAAATGTAAGTTGAATTTCGCGTCAACATCTTCCACCTCTTTCTCAGTTTTTGCTTCCTTTAGAGCTTCAATAATAGAGTAATAAAGTTGCCGATTGAGTGCCTGCCTTGTAACATCATCTATTCTTCGTATCTCTTCATCAAATCGTTTTTCATAATAAATCTGCAAAGCAAGCTTGCGCTTCTGAAGAAGTAGCCACTTCCTGTCTAAGGTCTGAACAGCCCAAAGCAGCTACAAACACATGAATTATGTCAGCAATTGTAAAATCATAATAAACAAGGAAAAGCAACACCTGCCTAGCAGTGAACAGTTACCTTATGCCACCTCATTTTAGGTCTGTCTTCTTCATTCTCTTTCTCATGGGCATGATGGTCCAACAGACTCGGGCAAAGTTCTTTCCTATACATTGCAATGAATGGGATCTGACGGGCAACAATAAATATGTCAGCAGATCAAATTCGGAAATTACACACAGAGGCTGGTTACAATATCTAGATCAGCAAATCAATCATCAAAATACAAAAGAAATCAACCGTACTTCGAATTTGTTGACATGTAGCATAGTCAAGACATTCACAATGTCCTTCTGTTCAATCTCCTTGTTCACACGCTCATTGCCAAAAAAGGAGAGAAAACCATCACCAGTGAGTTGGTTGTGTATCCATACACTTTCCTCCTCTCTCCTTGTGATATCGTCCAGAGGATAGCCAGTTAATTCTTCAGAGAGCTGCCCAAGGAGCAACAAATTAGAAAGACATTATCACCCAAAATTAAGAATGCCTTCTGGTGTCTAACTGGTATTTACCTGGATCCTCTCAGGTACATCATTTTCTTTGATTTGCTCATCCTTCGGTGTCATATATTTCTCTGCCAGAATAAATGGCTCAAACTCATCTTCAAGCCTGTTTCCTCTCAGCTCGCCTGAATTAATAGCATCCCTCTCAAGCTCTTGCTTTCTTAGCGCTAATAGCTCTTCAACGTCCCCAAATATATCCTGGGCCTCTTGCAATGCAGATGATGAAACCCCTGCAGCTTGTCTTAGAGGCTTTCTTTTAACCTTCTTCCTTCTGCAATACAATAGAACGTGTGCATTCAACAAACGTGGTCTGAATAATTTCAGATGGATACCGAATCAGTAACACAAAATACAAAATAAGCACGTACTTCACAACTTGACCGTCCCCATCAATTTCTTCTTCGTCCACAATGAAATCAGCCATTTCATCGTCCATGTCATCTTCGGCAACATCATCTTCATCCACCTGCTGATCCTCCTCGACTATATCCTCCTCAAAGGGCTCTGATCAAAATGCATTGCAGCAAATAAAAAGTAAGACACAAAACTTACTGCAATGGAAAACAAGCAAAATGGAAGTGGATTCAAAAGCAACTACCTTCATTACCAAACAAGGAATACTGAACTTTCTCCTCAGCAGTACGCCTTTTACCAGATGCATTGTCATCAGAGAAGCCAGAATGTTCACCCATTTCAGACTCCCTTCCTGCCTTCTTCAGCCGCTTAAATTTGTTTCCCTGCAGTGAGCCGAAAAGGTCCATTCTTGAGAAACATGATAAAGAATTGAGCAGGAAAGCTCAATCCAGACACAAATATCGTAAAGCTTACAGCAGGCTTTGGGCGATGGATGCCAGTGATGTTATTATCCTGGAGCAACATGTAGTCATCCTCATCGAGCTCGAATTCCTCTGATTCCCTGGCAACATCTCTTGCAGTTTAGCAACTAACAAAGAAGGAAATCATACTCTGTTTCACAATGAGGCGTCAGAAGCAACTACCTCTTCTTTTTCTTTTTCTTCTTACGTCTTTCATCATCAGCCTCCTCTTCCTCCTCCTCCTCGTCTTCATCCGCATCATCCACTATGAAGCCATCCTTCTCGTACTCATTCTGTCCCTCCTCTGCTCAGGAACAATTTTTACCCAATTAGTATTTGCTAAACTAACTCGAGAACAAAACCACCGGCGATTCAAGTAGAAAAAGGCAATAACTGCAAGCTCAATTCCACATACAAATAATAATACACATAATAGCAACAGAAATAAGGACACAGGCAAAAAGAACGGCCGAAACACAGCTCCGCATATATAGCACATAAAAACATCCTATTGCAGGAGAAGAATAACTACACCGCCCAAATCGCCCGCGCAAGCAAACATAACGGCGAAATCGTGAGGAGAAAACCGACCTTCCTCGTCCTCCTCATCGTCGTCGTCGTCCTGCTCGTCGACATCATTCCTGCCCCTCCGCGACGGCCGCGGCTCGTCGTCCTCTTCCTCGGCCTCGATGAAGTCCTCTTCTAGGGTTCGAACAGAAGCACAAGCATTTCCGTCAGAAAACGCACCAGAAACCGCCGCCGAACCACCCGAAACCGCAGAGAAATGGGGAACGAGATCCCGTACCTTCGTCGTCGGACACCACGGTGCGTCCCAGTCCCATTGTCCTCGAGGCGGCGCGCGCAAACCCTAGAACGCGAGAGAGGTTGTGTCGAGAGCCTCGGGGGGAGGAGGGGCGCTCCTTATATGGGCATCGCAGGAGGCCACGAGCCGCACGATCGTGCGGCGGCGGAATCTAGGGTTTCGGCGGAAGGGGGAGAGGCCAAGGCCCGAGCTGGCGCCGAGGGGGATCGATGCGAAGAGCTCGGGTCGTCGGTTGACTGAAAGCCACCTCCCGTCGGCGAGCAGGCGAATCCGGCTGCCACGGTGGAGCTGCGAGGCGGCGGCGAGGTCGAGGCGGAGCGTCGCCGGGGACTTGGAGGTGGCGGTCGGGAGTGAGGTGCGATTGGGAAGGGGCCGCCGGGAAAGTTAAGTAATGCGATTTTGTGGGGAATTTATTACATTCAGTCCCCTCTGCTTTTGTTTTTGAACAACAGGCCCCTGAACTGCTAGATACTGCTAAATTTCAAGGGATAAGTTTCTACAGTATTGTGTTTCCTGTAAAATAATCCTTTGTTAGAGGGTCCTTTTGATAAGCTTTGGCTTACTTTTCAACGCCTGTTGGATGGATCATGGACCGTCGCACTTCTCATGTCCAGATTGGATTATTTGCAATCCTCAACAAAAAAAAGATTGGATTATTTGCACTGCAAATAGTGGATTATTTTCTTGCGGGGAACAAATACGTGGATTTCACAAGAGTAGAAGAACCTACTTTGCATTCGTAATGAGATGGTACACGCGGTTGCAAAAGTAGATATCACTTCAGAACCTTAGGTTAGCATTTGGGCTCAAATGGCAAATGCTCCAAAATGGACAAAACCGCAACATCTCTCCGTTCGCCACGCGACCAGATGTCCACCCACAGCCGCGGCGAGGCTGGTGGTTCTCCTCACATCATATGTTGTTCCGATGGCTGGAGGTAGGCGGGACCTCAATTTGCGTGATATTAGAAGTGTAGTTAGGGTTTGGATTTGGCGTCTTGTTGGTAGCGATGTTGCATCGAATAATGGCACGCGAGTTTCAACCCCATCTAGCGATGTGGCGTCCATGAGTCAATAGGTTTGCGTCATCGTCGGTCAAGTGCTCCTCGAATGCAGACTAACTGTCTCCGAGTCATTCGTCCCCCCTTGTCTGCGTGGCCGGACTGGTCCGGTCGTTGTCCAAGTTAGGCCTGGACATTCGGTTAGACCGAACCGATCGGTTCAGTTTTGAGAAAACAAAGACCAATCGGTTGTTCAGTGAACTACAAACCGAGGAGTTCATGGGACCGACTGTTCGGTTCGGCCATCGGTTGCGACCTAATTGACCAAAGGATCGACTAAAGAAAACAAAATCCAACCACAGTTCTAAATTCAATCTGAAAATAGACAAGATGGATAGTACGTCGTTGGTGTGACTCAATGGCACAACACACGAGCGCATGGTTTGGGGGTCTCCACATGATCCAGGATAAGGAAGAGGGGTGCATCATTTAGTGAGTCGAGTTGCGGCTCCGGCGTGGCCTCCAGGGCCGTAGTAAGGCATATCCGGCACTGCAAGCCACCACCACCATCGCCCGCCAGGGTAAAGAGAAGGAGAGGCAGCGCACTTGGCGGCTAGGGTTAGGAATTGGGTGAGAATCAGAAGCTGAAGAAAAAACATCGCAGGGCTACGTGCTCGAGAAATGGAGTTATTAGCTGTTGACTCATGGGCTATTACGTACTCTTTGGGCCATTGCACTTTAGTTTGGTGTTTTCGGTCTCATCGGGTGATGAAGGAACGAGATTGAATTGACCACAGTAATTTCGGTTCTTAAGAATTGTTGACCGAATATTGACTAAAATTCTTGGTTTCCGTCTTTTCGTATTCGGTGTCGGTTTATTCGGTTCGGTGTTTTGGTTCTTGGTTTATATGCCCACCCCTAGTTCTAGTATCTAGTCTGAGCTATGGAATGTGGCATCGGTTGCCCTAGCCAGACCATGCATCGGACTTGTCTGAGCCCCCTTCTCCGGGTGGATCAGACTCGTCTGGGTCGCCTTGGGGCGATGCTTGGGCCTCAGATGCCCACCTAGACCCTGCGCCGGACTAGTACGATCCCTTGTGTCTCTTTGGCTAAACTGGTCGTGGGACCAAACTTTCCTGGTTCCCATGGAAAGAAGCATAACATTTGAATTTCTATCCCTCCCCTATAAGACCATTTCTTCCTGATTTACAAGGGGATGACTACCACTCTCTCTTCATCATTAATATCGCACCAAAAAGCTTCTAGATCTCCCTCCCAAGCACCCCCTCCCCCCCCCAAACGTCATGATACTTGGGGATTTGTTGGGGAGACCTAGTGACGAGGTGTACCCTCATCAAATCTCATGGTTAAGGATCTAGGGTTGAGATTATGGGGAGAGAACATGGTAGTACTGGTAGTTTCGTCGACTGACAAGCATAGGCAAAGATTTACCCAGGTTCAGGCCCCTCGGGTGGAGGTAAAGACCCTACTTCCTGCTTGTCTGTTATTGATCGCGGGAGATTATGAGGTTACAAGGTGGCTCCAGCGAGACGATGATCTCGCTAGAGTTTTGGTGGTTTGAGTATGGCTTGTCCCTAGATCGGCACCCCTCCCAGCCTTTAAATAGGCTGGGTCTCGTGAGTTCGTAACCGACCTAGTTTACATGTAAGGAAAGTCTAAACCGACTATGCCTATGTCTAATCTTGGAGGGTACTCCATCTTCTTGGGCCTCTTCTTGGGCTTCGAGTAGGCTCTTCGCTATTGGGCCTTAGTCGTCACGTGCACCAGGTACCCTCACGGTAGGGTACCCGAGATGTATACCCTTGTCAGTAGCCCCCGAGTACTTGTCTGACTCGAAGAATCGGGCATGGACTCGTTCGTAAGTGCACGTCATATGCTTTGTATTCTGTATATTATAATTGGAATTCCTGTATGAATAGCACATGTTGGCTATGTCGAGTATTTCATCGACTGTGGTTTTTGCTTATGATGATCAAGGGATAATAGCTTAGCAGGCCCAGTACACTCGACGGATCGGGACTGGTTAACTACACATTCGGGTAAAACCTTACTAGCTTTCAATCAAACTCGAGTCCCCGGACTCGAATCTGGAACAAACTGGTCAGATTCGACTAGGCCGCTGAGGTCTTACAGTCGATCTGCAGTATAACTTTGAATTTTACCCAACGCGTCCGTCGGGATTTTTCATCATGTCTGCTGACACGGAAAGCATAAGGATTGACGTTGCTGGAACGGTCCTTAGCCCAGCTCGAAAGTTCGGCGGGTCTTACCTTTGCACTATGCGTGCAGCATCCGAGGTATTTGCGACGGACGCAACTCGGGAATGTTTCGAGTATGATTTCGTATATGAACGGAGTCGATATATTTGTCGACTGACCTTTTGACGTTTATTCTATCGGGTGCGCGACAGCGCTCCCGATGGGAGTAGCCCCCGAGATTGTGCTTTATTACTTGTAATGGAGGATAATCTCAAAATCATTATCTTGAGCATCTTTAGTCGAAGAAATTTTTGATACGCTCCCGATGGGAGTAATATGGAATCAGCCGAAGGAACGGTCGAGTGACCAATTTTGCCTTATCATTGCTTTTTCACACCCGAACCAAACAAGGCAATCGAGTGACCAATACGCGTTGAGCGGACTCGAAATATTTCTGATCAAAGTTCTTGTGACGACGTCATGGATGACGTTTTGTGGCGACTGCGCCGTCTGACACGCGTGGCGTGCGTTATGCTGCGATGGATGGGACGTGACACATAGGTGGGCCCATTTGTGCAGAGCTGACCGAACGACGGTGCAGTTTGGACTTGATTTGACCACTCGGGCCCACTTTTTCCGGAGAGGTGATTATGGCTCCTCTTTTTGCGTGCGTAGTGGGCGGAGTGGCCGGCGACGGTTGCCCTCCGCGTTTGCCACGTGTACGGTGAGATTGCGTGCGTAGCGCACGGTTTAGGATCTGAATGGCTGTGATTGCCTTTGATTTGAGGTAAATAGGGGAAACGGCGCTGGCATTGTTTTTTACTAGCCATTTGCTCTGCGCGCCGCCCCTGTTCCATCTTCTTCCTCGCGCTCCTGCTCCATTGTTTCTTGCGCCCAAGCTCTTGCTGCTTTCCCTAGCCACCACCGCCATGGCGCCAAAGAGGAAAGCCTCTGCCACCGACGCGCCCGCGACTGACGCGGCCGCTCTGAAGGGGAAGAAAGCTGCGGCTGGCGCATCTGCGGCCGCCGTCGACCTCAAGAAGAGCGACGGTGACTGGATGAAGTCCACAATCAAGGCAGCCCACCTCGAGAAGTTCCGCGAGGACGGATTGCTGCCGCCGGCGGACCAGCTTACCGTCCGCGCGCCATCGAAAGAGGTACTCCCCGAGCCTCGCGCAAACGAGCGCGTATGTTTTGCGGAGTTCTTGCCTAGGGGTCTATCTTTTCCCCTCCACGATTTCGTTCGTGGTTTGTTGTACGCCTATGGGGTGCAGATCCATGATCTCACCCCGAACGGCATTATGCACATTGCCTGCTTCATGGTATTGTGCGAGTGTTTCCTGGGAGTTGCTCCCAGCTGGGCTCTTTGGAAATCTATCTTCATGGTCAGGCCCAACAACCGAGGCGGCCGAACCTACCCAGTTGGAGGCCTTCAGATCCAAGTACGCAGCGACACCCGATACTTTGCCCTGAAGCCAGTCGACTCGGCGCAAGGGTGGAGGAAAAGGTGGTTCTATGTGCTAGTCGACCAGGAAGGGGCCCCAGCATTTTCGACTGCTGGTATAGCCGCTAGGACGAAGGCCTGGGACCATGAGCTTTCGACTGAAGAAGTGGCGGAAGCGGCGCCTCTGCTGGAGACGATTGGAGGACTGCTTAACAGCGTCACTGGTGTGCATCTAATTGCCACCTTTGTGAAGATGCGGGTGTGGCCGCTCCGCGCGCGAGCTCACCCTATGTGGCAGTATGAAGGCCCTCTCGACTCCACTCGGATGAACAAGGAGGAGCTGTCTAGGAGCGAGCTGGTGGCACATGTGCGGTCCATCACCAGCACAAAATCCAGCGAGCCCTGCAACGTCGACTGCCCCGTCGCTCCTTATACGGCTGAAAAGCCTTTGCCAGAGGTTAGTGAATCTATCAAGTTTATGATCTCCTGTTTTTGTTATTCTGCTATGCATCTTTGTGACTTCGACTGCTGTATTTTGTATGCAGGGCCACTCGACCGCCTCAACCCTTCCTCCTCTTCCCGAAGATGGCCCAACTCATGAAACAGAGGTGACGGTAGAAGCGAAGGGAGGAGATGAATCGCCTCTTCCTTCGGCTACTACTTCTCCCACAGAAGAGGTTGAAGAGGAAGGGGTTGAAGAGGCACAGGACAAGGAGCTTGTGACGACTGATGATGTGAGCGAGGTCCCTACTCGCAAGCGCCGTCGGGCGGCACAAGTTGCGTCTTTCTCCATGAGCTCACCCGCAAAAGAGGATGAGCTGAGGGATGATGAAGATTCGACCTCCTCACTTCTGCCAAGGCCGCTCCTCTGGATGTGAGTCCATTGTGCTCAGCTCCTCCTCCCAAGTCGGGTGAGGAGCTGCAGTTTGGAGGCCCAATGTTTGACGACCCGACAGCGAGGAGGAAGAAGAGCACAGGTTTGCGTCTGAACGTTTTGTACTTAAATTTCTGCTTGTTGATAGTCTTGCTTATGCTGTATTTCCTCTGTCGCTCGCAGTGCTGAGACTGTGCGACCTCCAACTCCTCCAACCGAGAGAGCTTCGACTCCAGATCAGCCAGAAGCTTCCCCTGTTGCGGCTGAGGTTGTGAGAACAGTAGCCACGGCTACTACCCTTGAGGCCGCCAAGATCGCGAGTGCGTCACTCCGCAAATTGGGACTTCTGCTGCCTGCGCCTTGGGTTGAACACGTAAGTGTCGTTTGTCGAGTCCTCACTCTGGGACTATTTGTGTATAGCTTATGCTTGTTCCATGTGCATGCAGCCCTTCTACCTCAACCTGGTGGAATCAGGCAAGGCGTTTGTCCAGGTTGAACAGGAGAGGGACAATCTGCACGCTATCATGGAGCAACTCAGCCGTAAGTGTGTTTGACTTCTGTATGTCTTTGCTTTGTCGATTGTGAATGACATCTGTCCATCTATCTCAGGTGACAAGGCAACCGCTGAGTCCCGGGTTAAAGAGCTAGAAGACGCACTCGCCAAACAGCGCGCTGAGTCGAAGAAGGCCTTGGATGATGCCAAGAACTCCGCTGCTTGCGCGAGAAAAATTATGCTGAGCGCTTGGCGAGCCTCACCCGAGACGTAGGCGGTGAGTTGAATCTTTCACTTTTTGCCACTGAATGTTGTGTAAAATTTTCTGTTCTTTCTGCTTTTTTGAAGGAGCTGTTGGCGCACCGGCACCTGTAGACCAGTCGAGTGGCGATTTGTCCCTTGACCGCGCGATCGGCGACCTGGATGTCGTCTCCACCCAAGCCAAGGATGCACTCGCCAAGTCTACGAGCACGCTCGGTGCCGTGTACAAGGACGTGTTCCCGTCTAGCCAACCTCCTTCGACTGTGGATGGCTTCGCCGACGTCCTGGGCCCGGGAACTTCGACTATGACGAACTTTGCTCGCGCTTTGACGGTACGCGGCTCAGAGACCACCCTCAAACTCCTTTTAGGTCATGGGATAGAGGGTGACTTCAAAGCCGCTCTGTCTGACTTTCCTCGCAAGCCGGGCGGGAAGCTGGTGTCCCTAAAGCATTGAACGAGCCAGCCGCGAAGTTGGCTGAAATATTTATGGCTACCATGGAGCGCGGGCAGCAGAGGTCGCCGCCCGTGCGAGTAGGGCTAGGTCAGAGTCGATGTCTGAGAAGTAGGGCAGCCGCACCTTTTTATGCCTTGTAATTAAACTTATGACCATGCGAGTATGCATGTGTTTTGCTACCTTTGTATGAATTTATTTTCCTCGTTATGATCTGCTTGTAAGGCTGTGTGTTGTTACTCGCCTAAGCTTTGTGATGAGTTTCTTATGAAACTTTTATGATGTTTGGAACAGAAACAGCCAGCCGCCACTGTATCCAGCTCGTCGCGGCATCGTGCCCCTACTCGATCTCGAGCTCAGGTGGCAAACGATGCCGCAGTAATACGTTATATGAAGGCCCGACTCGCGAAACTGGAGCAAGAGCTGGGGAGTGCCCGAAGTGAGCTGGATAGGATGAGGGCGAGGCCTGACCCCTACCCACTCAACGGGAGGAGTATGTGCTTGGCGAAATGGAGATCGTGAACAGACAGCTCGAGTGTAAGCATGACTGCCTTGATTTTTTGGAGAGTTCATAGTCTGTCCTTTTTGTTGATCCAACATGTGTTGTTGCAGGTTTTGTTCCAGATTTCCAGGCGGAGCAGGTTTGTATAGAGAGAGTTGAACATGCGACTGACGAACCCACGACTGGCCGTCAGCACTTTCGCTTGGACAGGCACCGAGCACGCATACTCGCGACTCTGCAGGATCGGGTGTGGCGGAGCACTACTGCTTGAGTTATGCAGGTCGGCACTCAGTCGAATCAACCAGACGCTTTTCCTGACTGGGCCGCAACCTCAAGGAAACGCTTTGCTCGGGCCTTTCCGGAGTGCAGGTTCCATTCGAGATTTTATCGCCCAGAAGCTTGTGGATGGGGCCAACGCAACGATGGCATACATCCGAAGTCAGCGCCCGAATTTGCAGCTACGTACACCCGTGCCTGGATTGTCCTTGTCCCAATCATATCTGGACGATACAGTCGAACATGCGAGGGTGTTGGTTGAGTGTTATAACGCGTCCGACATATGAGCCTATTACATATCCGACATATGAGCCTATTACATATGCGATTGAGCAATCTTGGTAATATATGTCGGATGGCTGCCCCGTTCTCCAGTCAAGGACGAACAGAAGATTAAGTATTTATGTATAGGGAACAGCCCCCGAGTGTAAATTTTGCCACTTGGTACTATTTGTTCACTTGTATGTATGCAGCCCCCAGTGTATCGAGTGGGGTTTATGAAAAACACTTTGTATAGAACATGGATTCACAGCCCCCGAGTGCTCGAGTGAGGCTGTGATTTTTTTTACGGTGTTTGAAGCTTCAACTCATGTTATTGAGCAACCTTGTGGTTTTTGTATGATTTTGTACGACCCAGCCCCCGAGTATTCGAGTGCGCCTGGGTATTATGTTTGAAGGAGCGAGAGCTCACGTTTTGAAGTAGCGCAGCCCCCGAGTATTCGGGTGTGGCTAAGGTTGTGCGAGTAGTAAACAGGGAGAAATATGAGGAATTTATTGACTATATTCCATTTATGAATGTTAGGCTGCAGGCCGCCTCATTAAAAACCTTCCAGTCCCCTTAGGTACCCTGGTAAGGAAAAGAGCGCGTCTGAAACCTGCAGCCATCCGACATATGAGCCTATTACATTATGCGACTGAGCAATCTAAGCATAGAAACGGCGCAGCTGCGCAACGTTCCAAGGATTATGCGAGAGTTCGCTGTCTTCGCGTGCTTCAGTCTGTACGCTCCACCTCCAATGACCTCGGTGATGATGAAGGGTCCTTCCCATGGAGAAGCAAGTTTATGCACCTTCTTTTGCTTCAATCGAAGTACCAAGTCGCCAACCTCGAAGGACCTGGTACGCAGTCGACGGCTATGATAGTTGCGTAGATCTTGCTGGTAGACAGCTGTGCGTGCTAGCGCCGTGTTGCGTGCTTCTTCGAGCAAGTCGACTGCATCTTCGAGTGCTTCATCTGCATCGTCTTCATTGTATGCTTCGACCCTTGGTGCGTTGAACCTTACGTCTGATGGCAGGATTGCCTCTGCGCCGTAGACCATGAAGAATGGAGTGAATTGCGTTGAGGCGTTGGGTGTTGTGCGTAGGCTCCATAGCACAGACGGGAGCTCTTCTACCCAAGCACCCGCGGCCCTTTTGAGTGGCACCAGGAGGCGTTTCTTGATTCCGCTTGTCACAAGTCCATTGGCCTTTTCGACTTGGCCATTAGATTGCGGGTGTGCCACAGATGCATAATTGAGCGTGATATCTTGCTCTTTGCAGAAGGATTTGAATTCCTCAGCCGTGAAGTTTGTACCGTTGTCAGTGATGATGCTACTTGGCACACCAAAGCGGTATATGATGGATTTTATGAAATTGACTGCTGTAGTGGCAGTCGAACTTGTGATAGGTACTGCTTCAATCCACTTGGTGAACTTGTCGACCGCCACCAGAAGGTGAGTATGCCCTCCATGGGAGGATTTTTTGAGTGGCCCAACCATATCGAGCCCCCACTGGGCGAAGGGCCAGGCCAATGGTATTGTCTTCAACGCCGATGCGGGTGCGTGCGGCTTTGTGGCGAATTTTTGACAGCCGATGCACCTTTTGACTATGTCCTCCGCGTCTTTGAGTGCTGTGGGCCAGTAGAAGCCTGCGCGAAAGGCTTTGGCTACGAGTGATCGACTGCTGGCGTGATGCCCGCAGTACCTGCATGAATATCACGAAGGATGGCTTGGCCATCTTCAAATGCTATGCAACGTTGGAACATACCTGATATGCTGCGTTTGTAAAGTTCACCGTTGATGACAGTGTATGCTTTAGATCGTCGAGTGACGCGTCTTGACTCTGTGATGTCTTCGGGTACCTCGCCGCGGAGTATGTATGCGAGGAAAGGTTGAGTCCAAGTTGGCTCGATGAGGAGTACCTCGACTGGTGGGTCCTCTGTGCTAGGTGCTTTGCTCTTGGCTGGTGCGGCTGATGTAGGAGTTGCTCGCTTCTTTTTGATGGATCTGTGCTCGATGCGCTCGAAGAAGACACCAGGTGGCACTGGTGCTTTGGTCGCACCAATGTTGGCTAACTTATCTGCTTCTTCATTGCTCTCACGCCCTATGTGCCGCAACTCGCAGCCTTCGAAGCTGCCCTCCATGATGTTGTACAGGTCACGGTAGGCGATCATATTATCTGCGATTGCATCACAGGCCTTCATTGTTTGCTGCACCACAAGATTCGAGTCACCGTAGATCATCAGTCGAGTGCACCCGAGGGCTTTGGCCATCCTCATGCCATGGATCAGAGCCTCATATTCTGCTTCGTTATTGGACGGGAACTCGAACCCCATTTGTAGGATGTAGCGGAGCTTGTCGCCTTTTGGTGATATGAGGATAACACCTGCGCCTGCGCCTTCGTTTTTCTTTGAGCCGTCGAAGTACATAGTCCATGAGTTGGACACATCTGGTGCTCCTGGGAGCTGAGCTTCAATCCACTCGGTGTGGAAGTCAGGTAAAACTTGTGCTTTGATGGCCTTCGGGTAATCATACTTGATGTCTCTTGGTGCTAGCTCGATGAGCCATTTTGCTACTCGCCCAGTTGCGTTGGGGTTTGTGAGGATGTCCCCGATCCCTGAGGTGCTGATTACAGTGATCGGGTGCTCGGAGAAGTAATGCGTCAGCTTCCTTGAGGACATGAACACGGCGTAGGCCAGCTTCTGATAGTGCGGGTACCGCTGCTTTGATGTGGAGAGCACTTCACTCAAGTAATAGACTGGACGTTGTATGCTTTGGGCGTGTCCCTCCTCCCTTCGTTCGACTACCAGTACGGTGCTTACCACCCTGTTAGTTGCAGAGACATATAGGTACAATGGCTCGCGTTCCCTTGGTGCGACGAGGATTGGAGGGCTTGTGAGGACTCGCTTGAGGTCCGTAAGGCTGCTTCGGCTTCTGGCGTCCACTCGAATTTATCTGCTTTCTTCATCAGTCGATAGAACGGGAGTGCTTTTTCGCCTAGCTTGCTGATGAATCGACTGAGCGCTGCCACTCGACCCGCTAACTTTTGCACGTCATGGAGCTTTGAAGGCCTTTGCATCGTCAAGATGGCCTGTATTTTCTCCGGGTGCCTCGATTCCTCGAGCTGAGACTAGATACCCGAGGAGTTGCCCGGCTGGCACGCCGAACGTGCACTTCTTCGGGTTGAGCTTGATGTGGAAGCGTTTGAGGTTTGCGAATGTCTCTCGCAAGTCATCGAGTAGTGTGTTTTCCTCTCTTGTGGTGATGACGATGTCATCTACATAGACCTGGACGTTTCGCCCAATTTGCTTCTTGAGGCAATCTTGCATCATGCGCTGGTAGGTTGCGCCTGCGTTCTTGAGCCCGAAAGGCATTGTGGTGTAGCAGTAGACCCCGAGTGGGGTTATGAACGCCGTTTTCTCTTCATCCTCTTCCTTCATCCTTATCTGGTGGTAACCCGAGTAAGCATCCAGGAAGGACAAGCGAGCGCACCCGGCGGTGGAGTCGACGATCTGGTCGATTCGAGGTAGTGGAAAGTGATCCTTTGGACAACATTATTGAGTGCTGTAAAATCTACGCACATCCGAAGGATATCTGTGTGCTTCTTCTCTACGAGTACGGGGTTGGCCACCCATTGTGATTTCTTGATCTCTCTGATGAATCCTGCTGCGAGTAGCCTGTCGACTTCGGCTTCGACTGCAGTTCTTTTTGGGCCGGATATGCGGCGCATTGTTTGCTTGACTGGTTTAGCATCTGGAAATAACTGGAGAGAGTGCTCGGCGAATTCCCTGGGAATACCTGGCATGTCGGCTGGACACCATGCAAATATATCCCAGTTCTCACGGAGGAATTCGACGAGCGCGCTTTCCTATGCGATAGGCAGACTCGACGAGACATTGACTGTCTTGGTCGGGTCAGTCGGGTGCACCTGATGCGATCTTGTGTCATTGGTGGCATTGAATGCTCTGTCGACTGCCACCTTTTTGTGTTCTGGCATAAGTGTTCGATCGTTGGAGACCGCTAGATCAGCGAGTGTTGCTTCCATGCCAAACATCTCAGAGATTTTGCTGAATTCTCGGTCAAGAGTCAGACTTTTGGAAGTTCCCTTGACTGTGATTACTCCTTTTGGTCCAGGCATCTTCAGCTGGAGGTATGCGTAATGTGGCACCGCCATGAATCGAGCGAACGTCGGGCGTCCAAGTATAGCATGGTATTGTGACTTCCAGTCGACAACTTCGAACTCAATCGATTCTGTCCTGAAGTGGTTCTTGTCCCCAAACGTTACGTCGAGTTGTATGGTGCCTTCTGGGCTTATTGCTTTGCCTGGGACGATACCGTGAAAGGTATTTGAGGACCTTGGCAGGTTTTCGACTGACCTGTTCATTTTGCGGAGCGTATCTGCGAAGATGATGTTTATGCCGCTGCCACCATCCATGAACCTTGGACATGGCGTAGCCTCCAATTTGCGCGTCGAGTACCAGAGCAGAGTGCCCTGGACGAACAACCGAGGAGGGTGGTCCTCTCTGCTGAAGCTTATTGTGGTTTCAGAACCCTTCAAGAATTCAGTTACAGCGGAGGTGACATGACCGCCATGTTTACTTGTCGAGTGCGAAGTTTTTGCTCCCTGTTGGAAGGTCGACCTTTCTGTATCATGTACATCTGCCCTTGGGGCGGAGGGTACTGTGGCTCGTCCACCCGAGGTATGTGCTGTATGGCACCCGCGAGATTTCCGCCTGCAGCAGGCTGTGGTGGGGGGTGGTGCCATCAGAACAGGCACATTGTTTGGCTGAGGCACGGTGCAGGTGCTTGTGTGGCTGCTGCCTTTCTGAGATTTACGTAATCAGTCGCCATTTGGTCGAACTCCCTGCAGTTTCTCATCGAGTGATTGGAGCGCAGTTTTCCGTCGTCCCCCTTGTACAGGTGGAATCTGCAATCAGCATCCATCTTTTCTTCGAATGATCGCTCAGATTGTGCCCGTGACTTGCGCCAGTCCTTCCTCTTGTAGCTATCACTGCGTTGGCCGTCTCGACTGTCCGACGATCATCTCGACTGTCCCGCGATCATCTCGACTGTCTCGCCGATCTTCTCGACTGTCTCGCGATCTTCGACCGTCGGTCGCTTCTGTCCTGGTCATTGCGGGGTGTGGAGAACCCAGCCGCCATGAATTCGGGTCTGTCATCGTCGTAGTGACGTTTTGAACGTTTGCGCCTTCGGTCGTCTCTGCGGTGACTGCCGCTTTCATGATTGTCACGGGGTGAGGACCCGCGTGTGGTGCGCGCCATGTCTTCTCCGTCTGCCCACTCAGTCGCGGTCATCAAGAGGTTAGCCACAGAGGTTGGCTTTTTGCGACCAAGTGCTTCTTTGAGGTCCCGCCTGGCGAGTCCCATTATGAAAGCATCCATGGCCATATCTTCTGAAATTACTCCGACTGAGTTGCGTATCTCAGTCCATCGTCTGATGTATGACCTCAGCGTTTCGTCTGAACGTTGCACGCAGGCCGCAGCTCCTCGAACGTTTTTGGGCGCTCACATAGAGGCTCGAAGTTTTTGATGAAGTCATCGCGGAAGTGATCCCACGAGTCGTACTTTGATGGAGGTAGGGCCTTGAGCCAGTCGCGGGCTGTGCCTTCGAGCATGAGTCGTATGTATTGCATGGCCGTGGTGTTTGTACCTCGCTGGCACGCGACAGCCAGCCTGTAGTCTTCCAGCCACCCAGAAGGTTCCTGTCGACCCGTGTACTTGGGCTGTTCAGATGTGAGTTTGAACCCTTTGGGCATCCGTGTCTCGCGGACGCGTCGAGTGAAGCACAGAGCTCCATGTGGCTCAGGCTCTCGATCAGAGTATGAGTCGCTACTGTAAGATCTGCGTGATCTGCTCCTGGACCTGCGCCTGCGCGAGCCGCTTCTTTCCTCGAGTGGTGGCGGTGACCACTGTGATTATGCTCTTCCCGACGTGCGTCGACTAGGGCACGGTCTCGACTCCCACCTGGAGTTCTTGGAGTTTGGCGTATGGCCTTCGCCGCTAAGGCGAGTGATTTGATCTGCTGGCGATGCAGTTTTGCATTGGGGTCATCAGCTGGAGGCTTGATTGCCTCTAGGTATGCTGCAGCGGTGAAGAGGGCACCCGCAGCTGTTTTGGGTACTGGCACTCCCTCTTCGTCGTATGTCATGAAAGAGTTGCCTAAGTTGCGGGTGAGTGCCGCCCTTTCGTCTGGCGAGAGGTGTGACAACCTTGATCTGGGTCTTGTGTCTGCTCGCCCGGTGGAGCTCAGGGAGAGCTGTCTTCTTCGCGCACTCGACAAGCTAGCTTGCTTTTTGCGTTCTTCGAGTGTTGCTCTGACCTGCCGCAGTCGAAGTGATTCCTGCCAGTTGAAGTACTGGAAGGTAACATCTCCTCTTGTGTTGCGTCTGCTGGCATCATTGTGCACTCCTTGATGACTTTATCTGCTTTTGCTGCCATCTCAGCAGTGATTGTGAGAGTTGTGACTCCGTCCGGCATAGTAACTGTGCACGGGAATTCTGTAGGCCTGCGGCTGGCCGCAGCATCTGATGATTCTGCGGCGATGGCGACGTAGACCTGCTGGGGTATCACCCGAGGTATGTATGTGTGTCTTCGAGTCCTGTCATGGACTCGACATCGTCATCAAGGCTCATGTCGGAGTCGATATGCCCATCGAGTGGTCCGTCTGGACGGATCTCGCTGTTGATGCCTTCATCGCCTATGCTCATCTCGGCGTCGACGAAGTTGTTATGAATCTCAGAGTCGAGGTTGTTGTTGTTGGTGCAGATCTCGACGTGGTTGTCGATATGAGTTTCGAGTTCGTCGAAGTCGCTGAAGGAGATCCCGCAGTCGAAACTATCCTCGAGTGAGAGATCGAGCTCGGGATCGTTTGTGCGGTATGCTGATTCGGCCTCCTCGCCCTGAAGTTCTTCAATGAGCTCGTGCATCTCTCGTGTGGACATGGTTGTCGCAGAGAGCAAGCTTGGAGGATCGACGATGGTATGGACGCGTTGAGGGATCCGCAGTCGAAGGAACCGCAACCGATGGAGCCTCGGGTGCGGAAGTCGCGAGTTGGCGTGGATCCGTCAAGTCCTGCACACCAAGCTTGTTGACGAAAAAATTGAACGAACCAACGGTTAAACCCAAACCTGACTCGAGATCGGAGAAGGCCTCCTGGAATCCTGGCGAGTGTGGCTCGAAATCCATCAGAGGATCCGATGCGCTTTTTGCGGGTGAAGCTGGCGTGTTGCCGTTTGTCGAGTGAGCCGGCGAGTTGCCGTGTGCCGCCTGAGTCGGCGAGTTCTGGTTTGTCGATGCAGCCGGCGAGTTGCCGTTTGTAGATCCGATCGGCGAGTCGCCGTTTTCCGATGGAACCGAAGAAACCGCGAGTCCAGCACTATTCTTTCCCACAGACGGCGCCAATTGACGAGGTGTACCCTCATCAAATCCCATGGTTAAGGACCTAGGGTTGAGATTATGGGGAGAGAACGTGGTAGTACTGGTAGTTTCGTCGGCTGACAAGCAGAGGCAAAGATTTACCCAGGTTCAGGCCCCTCGGGTGGAGGTAAAGACCCTACTTCCTGCTTGTCTGTTATTGATCGTGGAGATTATGAGGTTACAAGGTGGCTCCGAGAGACGATCTCGCTAGAGCTTTGGTGGTTTGAGTATGGCTTGTCCCTAGATCGGCACCCCTCCCAGCCTTTAAATAGGCTGGGTCTCGGGAGTTCGTAACCGACCTAGTTTACATGTAAGGAAAGTCTAAACCGACTATGCCTATGCCTAATCTTGGAGGGTACTCCATCTTCTTGGGCCTCTTGTATTGGGATTCGAGTAAGCTCTTCGCTATTGGGCCTTAGTCATCACGTGCACCAGGTACCCTCACGGTAGGGTACCCGAGATGTATACCCTTGTCACCTAGATCTACAATCTCATCAAATCAATTTGATTCCACCATCGTAATCCTTTGTGGATCTCGTTACTTTTGGGTTCCTTTGAACCCAGAAGCCTTCTCAAAGCGTTTTCGACTTCATCGTGGTCTTGGGAGCCTCCAATTCAGTTGTAGAGATAGGTTCAACCTTGTGTGTAAAGGCTTGGTCACCACCTTCAATTGCCCGCTTAGTGGATTGTGCTCACATACTTTGTGTGAGGGCACAAGAAAAATAGGGTGAGCCTTTATGACGCTGGTGGACTTTTTGTCGTCACACCTCTTCAAGGGAGACGTACTTCCGCTGAAAAGAAAGGAACTTCAGAAATACATCTCCGTCTCCACCTTGTGGTTATATCCTTTACTTAATTACTTGTTGTTGATGTATCTCGTGGCCCATCGTATAGGTTGTACACCTAGTTGCATATCAAGACAATCTATATCTTTGTTTCGCTTCGTCCACCATGACGAAAGCAGGCACGTGGGTCTTAGTTTCTCCTCATCTGGTTGGCTAGCTGATATGCTCTATTACCTCAAGTGGTTATCTAGTGTTCAGTAGAGACATCCTTGTGTGCTGAATTTGTGTCGCTCACCAAGAAAATTCACCTCTTTGTATCAAAATAAAATGTGTCCTCCATACACAACATGTAACCGAGAATGTGTCTAGTGTCAAGCTCAATCCCGTGTTTGATATGTTTATCTAGAGAGGATGACTGCTAGGTGCGAGAACCCATAGAAAATGGTGAATCTTTGATGGGCCATGATCCATCCAAACAGCTCTCCATACCTTCTCGCGCCAAGAAATCCGGAAAGCACTTTCACCTCATTTGAATGTTGACTGTCGAAGCAGGATATCGATGTGAATTTTGTAGGTTGGCTTAACGAAGAATAATTCTCTAGGTTAGAATGGCATGCAATAAAGTCATCATGTTGCTCGCAAAGTGAAATCTCTAGAATAGTGGAAACATCCTAGGGCGTGAAAGATTGAATAACCGGTTGATGAACTCTAAGATCCTACTTAGAGGCGTGAAAGATTAGATCATCCCATATGTCACTGTTTTCTTTAGATCCAACACACTCGATCATGCCCTCCTTGAACACCTATTCCATTCAAAACACTTTGACATACATAGCTCATGCCCGTGTCTAGCGTGAAGGACGATGACACACATCAAATTAGTAGTTTGAAGAAGAATACACCAAGCTTGTCATGCTAGCATGTGAGTTTGAAATAATGGATATCGTACAACCCTAGACCATCATGTCTTTTGTCAGTTTCATCCTCTCCTAGACAGCCCTAGGGCATACGACGTTCGTCCTCGTGTTGTGCCCACTAGTATCGGTGATAATGTTGCTAATCTCATAAAAAACAATTATTTAATCAAAACAAGACATTGTTGATGGTCCCGAAGAGCAAGGCTTTGATACCTGCAAAAGTAAACGGGATTAGGTTGAGACTCCAAGTGCAGAGTGTATAGTAAGTGGAAGACAGTTTTCCCCCCACGAGGGGTGACTCGAGGGTTTAATATCGAATTCTCGGGAATCTGAAGTGGTAGATTTATCTTCTTATCCTTCTTTTGGTTACCTACAAAACAAGGTTAGATGTTTTGGTCCTCAACCTCACCTGTGGTTGTCAAGCACAAGGTGTAAGAATGATATCAGGATAGTTATGCAATGCAAACAAGAAATAAATATGCAATGATGGTGGATGCAATGATAAATGATATTTTTGGGTTTTTGAATGATGTATGCAAGATGAAAAGTATTTTTGTATTTTCGGATTTAATGATGGCTGAAAATAGAAAAGTGGTATATGGTGTTGGAAAGGTGTTTCTTATGATTAAAAATGGACTGGGGTTCATGGTTTCACAAATGCACTCTCTCTTTATAAAGTGGTAGACAATGGAACACACACAGTTAACATATGAGATTGCAACACAGGGTTTGATAACAAGTTACTTAGATATATGGGCATCACGTCCTAACATAGAGATCTTTTGGTTATTAACCTCTCTTATACTCCACCAAGATGCGAACTAAATCATAACACCTCAGTAATTAAGATAACTCAGAGTATAGCATTAAGTATCATGACATGAAGTGAAAATAAGAACATGCTAGATCTAGTCATGGAGTAGTGGCAATGGTCACGCCCACATCCCCGGTAGCATGGTATTTTAGTTTATCCCTAGTGAGGCAACAAAGTAAGGTAAAGATACCAAAGTGGATCGCAGAACTTTCTCTCACGTTCACTGCACTAGCCACCCCCCGTTACTCCAACTAATGCACACGTTCCCCCACACACGCTCTCATAAACATGCTTGATCAAAACAAGTAGACAAGAACGGGGTACATAATATGCATCTATACTCATAACTGAAACAAACATTGCAATCTCAAACATATATTAACTCATAAAGATCCACCACAAAGGTATTACAACGGTGACCGTAATCATGTTCAGCAGCTCATACGGTGCTAATTAGTGAAGCTCAAGAGAGGAGAGATACATAAGTTACTTCCACAAACCCATAGTCCAGAGGTGGACTACTCCCTCTTCATCATGGAGACGGTGGAGAAGTCGATGGAGAAGATGGAGACCACGCCGGCAGCGCCCCGCCGGAGTTTTCCCCCTCCAATCTGCAGCTCCTGATCTCCGTTTCGGTGTTTCTGTGTTTGTGCGGCGCTCCTTCCAGAGAACGTCGGGGGACCTTTTTTATAGGCGTTTTTAGGTCAAGACGATGTCGGTGGAGCGAAGATCGACGGCAACGGAGCCACGAGGGCCAAACGGGTGGGCCCCACGCGGCCACAGTACCTGGCCGCGTGGGCCACCCCGTTTGGCCTCGGCCTCCGTTTGTTCGCTTCCTTCGCCCACAGGTCTTCTTCCTTCCAAATATTGACGCCCGTAAATTTCCAGGTGATTTCGTTGACGTTTGGGTCCCTGAAACATTAAAATAAGAAAACGGGTTTTCTGCCTGTGCAGGGTTAATTCCATAAAAATAGGAAATATGAATATTTCCAAAATCATGATAAAACATTGATATAACCCTTATATGATGCAAATATGATTGGAATATAAGCAATTAAAGTGCAAAGTTCATGTATGCATTTTACATGCATCAACATCCCCAAGCTTAATCCATGCTCGTCCTCGAGTATGAAGATGATAAAACTAACATGGACTTTGCAATTTAATACTTAACAATGATATCAAAGATGATTACTATTGCTACATATAGTCAAATGATTCATTCTTCAAAGGAGTAGCAATATGCAAATAGTTTATGAAGTGATATCAAGTATTCAAGACAAGGATGTTCATTGATAGTTCACAAAGTGTAACATGTAGCAAGTAATATGGAACACATGTATGCATAATGATAAGTAGAACATCCTACAATGGTCATAGAGTGTAGATGAAAATCTGAATATGATAGGTGTACACTTTGGAAAGATGTATATGTGAGTAGAGGTAAAGCATGCATAAGTTTCATCCAACTTCCAAACTCTTCTACTTAAGTTAATGATTGCAATAAGGTATTCATTGGTGTCAAGCTCTCATTGCCCCTATCATAGCATCTTGAATGATTAAGGTTAAAGTGAAAGCAAATATGAGTAGTGTGCTTGATAAAGAATGGGTTGAATGTCTCATGCCCCTTGAATACAAGTACTTACACCATGTGTTACTCAACTTGGGAAACAAAGCAAGTTCAATTAAATATCATTGTAAGCATAATAGTATCATCAAGAGCGTCAACTGGGGTACCTCTTGTCCCAAGATATGGAACAAGCCCATATCAAAATGACAAGACAAACAAACAAAATGAACAATCTCAACACCCTTTTTATTTACCATTTGGAATAGTTTTTTATTGCAAGGTGTATCACAGAAGGTTCACCATAGTATGTAAGTAAATTTCCACCATGAATGATGCATGGCTTAGATTAGCGGCCCAGGCGTCTCTCTAACCATTTACACAAACTCATTTAAACTCACTCTATTTCCACATTTATTTCAACATGATAAGCATCCATAGACAAAAGCACATGATATCAACTAAATGAGATGAAGAGCGTGTTGAAAGCTTGCCATGTGACAGCACATATGGGCTAACTTCCAACCCAAAACATTCATCAAGCCACAAACATCATAATCTTAATCACAATGGGTCAAGTTTTATTATGCAAATAAAAGAACATTGTGCATCAAGTTCGTGAGAGCTATATAACCAATTTTTTTCCATTGCAATCAATAACATAAACATTTTCATTCAGAGGTAAGATAACACAAACAACATGTTAAACATACTCGGAATAGCATAAAGCCAATAGGTAGATATGGTGGACTCACTGGAATAACTTTGGTTGAAGGTGTTGGAAACAAGTTTTTGCTTGTTGGAGTTTTTGGGCTAGCAAAAGGGAGAAAGTTGACCATCTAGATGCATGCATGAGTGTCCATAGAACTAACTAATCCATGTTAAACCAAGTAAATAACAATCAGCACCAAAACATGAATAAGTGATAGCTCTACAAAAAGAATTTGCAAACTATTACTCATAAACAAGCTCATGAATCATGCAACTATATGTATCATTAAAAATCAAGTCAAACATCCCTTTTCCCAATCTTATAAAAGCATCCAACATATTTCAACCCATATTTCCAGTAGCTCTCTCATATATAATTGATAGTGTGGTGGTCTCTCAAGACTCAAACAAAAACAAAAAACGACGCTCCAAGTTTATGCGATAAAGTGTTTCGATCGAAAAACAGAAGTTGGACGTGTGCAAACCGAGAGTGTGTAGGTCCAGCGGGGTTGTCTTCACATCCCCAAGCTTATGGTCTTCACCATCCTTGGATAGCTCTTGGTGCATCTCCTCCAATCCCTGTGAAAAAACTTCAAAACACCGTTTCTCCCATCTCTTTTCTGTGGGGTGCATTAATAGTGATAAACAAATAGGTTCCTTGCTGCATATAATCCTTGAACAAAAATTCATATGACATGTCCAGAAAGTGTATAATGTTGTATGCCTACTCATAAACTCAATTGGATCAAAAAGATTCAACTTAAAAGCTCAAAGCATGCATCAAACAAAATGGGACAGAATCTGTCCAGAAAAACAGCAGCAGCAAAACGTATTTTTCTACCCTACCAAACTTTCTCGAAAAATTCCGAAAAAATTCATGCATACAGAGGATGAAAAGTTGCAACTACAGTTCAAATATGAGCTCATTCGGAGTTACAGAATAAGAATTAAAAATCATACCGTGCACTGACTTGTGCAGGAATAAAATCTCCGAACGCTATAAGCAACTTTTTCAAACCAAAAAGGGTAAAACTTGGCACTTTATTAAAAACTCCAGAACCTAACTAGACACAAAATCTCTTGTTACAGCAAGAGGACACAAAGAAAAATCACACACAAAAATAACCGGGTTGCCTCCCGCAAAGCGCTTTCTTTATAGCCATATAGCTAGGCTTCTTACTTGTTGTTTTATTGTGGACGAAGCTCATGAGGGAGCTTGAACTTTGGTGGTTCCCTCTTCCTTGGAAAGTGTTCCATGCACTTCTTGTGTGGAAACTGAAACTTTACATTCCCTTCCTTTGAATCAATGATAGCACCTGTGGTACGAAGAAAAGGTCTTCCAAGAATAATAGGACTAGAGGTTTTATTCCCCATATCCATGATTAGAAAATCCACAGGCACAAAAGTCATATGTAACTCTACCATAACATCACTTACTTTTCCCAAAGCATGTTTAATAGAGTCATCAGCAAGTGCTAGTTCAATAGAGCATTTTTCAAGATTTTTCAATTCAAGCACTTCATATAGTTCTTTAGATAAAACAGAGACACTAGATCCTAGATCAAGTATGGCATGGTGTGTCTCTTTTCCAATAGTTACTAGTACCTTAGGTATCCACATATCCCCAAGCTTAGGTGGTATCATAGCCTCTTGGTTGTACCTAGCAATCTTTTCTTTCAAGACATGATTAGCAATATAAGAACCAAAACCTGCTTGGTTAGTGTTGATGGAAGGATCACTTGCAAATTTTTGTAAGATAGATATTAATTCATGCAAGCTACAATTTTCTAAGTCAAGCAAAGGATCCTTGACTTCATTAAGCATTTTAACTTCCTCAACTTTCTTTTCCAACTCAATCAGCATAAGAGATTCATCATGTTCAGTTTTTTTTGTATTTTTAATTTTTTATGCAAAACTGAAATAAATATGATATGATATGCAATGACACTAACAAAACAAATAAATTGCTTTCTAAGTAAAGATGGATAAGATGGTGCTCACGTAGGTGCAACCTCCCCAAGCTTAGGTGTTAGCACAAGTTGGTGACGTTGACTTTGTTGTGAGATGAATGCGATGATGCACACCCTTGGATAAATCTCTCAGCTACGATTCCCCGGCAACGGCGCCAGAAAACGTCTTGATGGTCCCGAAGAGCAAGGCTTTGATACCTGCAAAAGTAAACGGGATTAGGTTGAAACTCCAAGTGCAGAGTGTATAGTAAGTGGAAGACAGTTTTCCCCACGAGGGGTGACTCGAGGGTTTAATATCGAACTCTCGGGAATCTGAAGTGGTAGATTTATCTTCTTATCCTTCTTTTGGTTACCTACAAAACAAGGTTAGATGTTTTGGTCCTCAACCTCCCCTGTGGTTGTCAAGCACAAGGTGTAAGAATGATATCAGGATAGTTATGCAATGCAAACAAGAAATAAATATGCAATGATGGTGGATGCAATGATAAATGATATTTTTGGGTTTTTGAATGATGTATGCAAGATGAAAAGTATTTTGTATTTTCGGATTTAATGATGGCTGAAAATAGAAAAGTGGTATATGGTGTTGGAAAGGTGTTTCTTATGATAAAAATGGACTGGGGTTCATGGTTTCACAAATGCACTCTCTCTTTATAAAGTGGTAGACAATGGAACACACACAGTTAACATATGAGATTGCAACACAGGGTTTGATAACAAGTTACTTAGATATATGGGCATCACGTCCTAACATAGAGATCTTTTGGTTATTAACCTCTCTTATACTCCACCAAGATGCGAACTAAATCATAACACCTCAGTAATTAAGATAACTCAGAGTATAGCATTAAGTATCATGACATGAAGTGAAAATAAGAACATGCTAGATCTAGTCATGGATAGTGGCAATGGTCACGCCCACATCCCCGGTAGCATGGTATTTTAGTTTATCCCTAGTGAGGCAACAAAGTAAGGTAAAGATAACAAAGTGGATCGCAGAACTTTCTCTCACGTTCACTGCACTAGCCACCCCCCGTTACTCCAACTAATGCACACGTTCCCCCACACACGCTCTCATAAACATGCTTGATCAAAACAAGTAGACAAGAACGGGGTACATAATATGCATCTATACTCATAACTGAAACAAACATTGCAATCTCAAACATATATTAACTCATAAAGATCCACCACAAAGGTATTACAACGTGACCGTAATCATGTTCAGCAGCTCATACGGTGCTAATTAGTGAAGCTCAAGAGAGGAGAGATACATAAGTTACTTCCACAAACCCATAGTCCAGAGGTGGACTACTGCCTCTTCATCATGGAGACGGCGGAGAAGTCAATGGAGAAGATGGAGACCACGCCGACAGCGCCCCATCGGAGTTTTCCCCCTCCAATCTGCAGCTCCTGATCTCCGTTTCGGTGTTTCTGTGTTTGTGCGGCGCTCCTTCCAGAGAACGTCGGGGGACCTTTTTTATAGGCGTTTTTAGGTCAAGACTATGTCGGTGGAGCGAAGATCGACGGCAACGGAGCCACGAGGGCCAAACGGGTGGGCCCACGCGGCCACAGTACCTGGCCGCGTGGGCCACCCCCGTTTGGCCCTCGGGTCTCCGCTTGTTCGCTTCCTTCGCCCACAGGTCTTCTTCCTTCCAAATATTGACGCCCGTATATTTCCAGGTGATTTCGTTGACGTTTGGGTCCCTGAAACATTAAAATAAGAAAATGGGGTTTTCTGCCTGTGCAGGGTTAATTCCATAAAAATAGGAAATCATTGAGATATTTCCAAAATCATGATAAAACATTGATATAACCCTTATATGATGCAAATATGATTGGAATGAGTGAATAAAGTGCAAAGTTCATGTATGCATTTTACATGCATCAATTGTATATTTTGGGATGTATGTGAAGTTGCTTTAATTACGATTTGTATACCAACTTTTGACAATAATCTCTCTTTCCATCCTTCGATGCGTGCCTAAATTTGTTCCTTCAAATAGAAAGCACTTTATTTAGACCTGCCAATATACATGGGAAGACCAATCCATTCTCCATCCCATGTATGAGTATGTTGACCCAGAACTTACATCCATTTGTGATAGAGAATCAAAATTTATCTCAGTTTATGACCTAGCCCGACAATGATTCATGCAGGGAGGATAGAGTTAATCTCAGCCAACCCCTCGTTATCGGCTTCAAACAATAACAAAAAGTCAGCGTCGAAAAGGGGATGGTTGTCTATTAGGGCAATAGGTGTACCCTTGATACCTCATAGTTTATCTGCCACCTCCACGTAGTGCAGAAGCGTCAGAATCCCTTTGAACAAAGAAGTAACAAGTATAGCGAGATGCGTCCTCCCTCCACTCCGCCGAAGTCTTTGGCCCAGTGCAATTGTCCATTAACCTCGAGTCTTTATGTGACTGATCTCATGCACTTATTAATTTGCCCAACTGGTTCATATATGTTTCACATATATTCCACTCAACTCGATCCTATGGATTGCTCGTGTCCAACTTGAGGGCCGCGTATCAGGCCCTCTCCACCGTCGTGGCTTTAGAAAGTGGGTCATCTCATAAGACATAATGTTATCATCTCAAATGAGTCATCGTGAAACAACTGAACCATATAATCTCCCCTAATGCACTTGCACCTGTTAGTAGGAACCTTGAGACAAGCTTCTGCACCACATTGTAAGGACTAATAGGGCGAAAATCTTTCAACTTTTTGGATGTTGAGTTTGTACCGGTTTCCACGACTCTCAAAGCTGATGCTACACCAACAAGTGCAACTCAAATTTCATTTTTTTTAAAGACAGACTCAAATTTCAGTTACTCGAGTACTGCTGAACTGGCTCAACTGGAGGCCCCTGAAACAGAGTAAACTGTAGAGGGCTGTCTCCGGCCCAGCACCAAACTGCACTTCGCCACGGAGATGAAGACTGAAGAGTGCCTCGTCCCTCCTTTGACTGCAACAAGCGGCACTGATGTCTGATGGCTGGCTGGCTGCCTGCTGATGGCACTCTAGCTGCAAGCCTGCAGCCTGAGGTGATCACGGTTGACGACTGCAGGTCTGCAGTGTCACACATTTCAGTAGTTCACTTCAATCAACAACTAAAAATCACTCTTATTTGCTAATCGTATCAGTACAGGACTACAGCATACGAGGAAGA
The DNA here is from genome assembly GCA_947311845.1 of Poa pratensis. NCBI lineage: Eukaryota > Viridiplantae > Streptophyta > Magnoliopsida > Poales > Poaceae > Poa > Poa pratensis. The sequence goes on from CAMZMU010000065.1 coordinate 18,444,328, forward strand.
CATTGATTTACAGCAGGAGCACTGACACGGAGAGGAGAAGAAAATGGTAACACAAGTAAAATAGAAGAGGAAGAAGAAGCGCACTGTGCAGCGAAGGAACAGAACCAGGGAGGGCCAGGTCGGTGAATTCCCCCGCTCTCTCCCTGCCTAAGTCAAAAACAAGTCATCGGTCGAATCCTCTGCTATTCTGCTGCCGGCGCTCGCGTGAGTTGCCTGCCATCTTTGCCGGTATCCTCATGCTCGTCGTCATCGTCGTCGTCGCCGCTGCGTACCACAACCGGCGGCGGCGGGGAGTCGGCCTCCGCCGGATCGACCAGGGCGGCGGGGACGTCAGGTGGAAGGCCACGAATTGGCGGCGGCGGGGTTGAAAGATCCGAACTTGGCGTCGTCTCCACCCCGAGAAGCTCCGCGCGTGGAACGAGAAGGACGACGACGACGACGACCCTCCTCCGTCGCTCGCGTCGTCCTCCCCCTCCTCGCTCGCCGCGGCGCGGGGCAGGTTCTTGAGCGCGGCCACGCGCGCGCGCCGCCGCTTCGGCTCCGGCCGCTCCTCGCCGTCCGTCGGCGCGGCGCGCTCTCGACTGGCGGCGGGCGGGGAGGAGAGGGCTCCTCTGCCGGCGCCTCGGCCGCAGCCGCCGCCGCCATTTCTCGGATCCGATCAGCGCCGGGCCGCGAGAGCTTCCAAGAAAGCTCGGGATATTTCTCTCCCCCGCCGATCTGTCTGTGTGTGTGCGCGCTAGTGCGCCTCGCTCGGCTGGTCGCGCTCACATGGGCTCCTCTCTCTGCTGTCCCTTGGGCTCACGTCACGGGGCACCGGCTTGCGCGCGCGCTGACGCCGCCGTGTGCGCGATTCCACCGCTGTCGCGCGTGCGCGCTGAAAAGGACCCGCTCTGGCTTGTCGTCCGTAGAATTTCCTCCCAATGGTCAAACTTTATATGGTTTGATTTTTGAAAAAAAACTATACCTTACTTTTAAGAACAAAATAGAGCATGAATAAGAGTGTACAACCACATTATAATTCAATTTAACAGGTTGACTGCGCAAGTTCATTCAAATATTCGCTGTTTTTTCTTTCAACCATGTGAATTAACTTGATCTACACCTATCTGAAATTGCTTTACCGATCCAATGTTTGTCTAGCCTTTGTGATGGAATAATGTAAGATGTAGCTCGAGTTGTCTCAGCATTTCGACCATTATATACGTAATGATTTAAGCTGCGTGGACACTGACTTGTCCACTAATGGGAAATTTCTTCACAATTACCGTCGTCCCCCCCCCCCCCCCCCCCCCCCCCCCCCGTGTCAAGAGGTTTGTCTTGTAACGTTAAGACATATCTTGGAGTGGACAAAATGTATGCATACCATATAATTTGTTGTTTATTCAAACTATATTCATAACTAGTATTTGTTGACGAGGTATTTTGCCACATCATACAATCTTAGTATGGAGCTATGCTTGTCTGAGTGTAGATCGTTGCAGAAAGTGATGGTGCTATATTTATTTTTATTGGGGGCAAGCTACATCACAACTTTTGCAGACCTTCTTAATTTTTGTTCAATTATATTTAAAAGTCTCTAGATGTTTGAGACATTATGACAAATCAACATCACATCTCTCGGGTCATAACACCACCACTAGTTGTGGACAAGATAAGATGGTTATTTATGACGATGCACCTCACAATGGAAAACCGGTCAATCCTAAGTTCTTGAGACCAACTTTAATAAAGAATTGAAAATCAATGCTGATTGTATGCTTGGTGGAGGGGGTCTTGACGTGGACATACCCAGCCAAAACTCGGTCCAGGACAGGCCTAAAAAAGCCAGACCTAAAAACCTAGGCCCGAGCTGATCGTCAGACCGCATAAATCGGGTCTGAGCCCTAAAAAGCCTGACTACCCCGGCTCGACCTGACCATGGCTAAAATCTCATTTTGTTTGTGAGCCCGGCCTGACCCGTCTGCCAGGCTAAAAAATCAGCCCAAACCCGACCCGATGGCATGATCAGGCCTGGCCCGGAATTTTGGGTCGGGCTGCCCATGGCTATGTATATATAGGGATAATAATCCACTTACACGATGTTCAGCAACAAGAGGGAAAATCAATGGGAGCTTTTCTTCTAGTTCCAGTCCCTTTGCTGAATTACCTGCTCCTTTAGAACATCTCTAGTGGTTCATCCAAAAATGGACCTCTATATCTCCATAGAACATCTAAAAAGATTCCTTTTTACACGTTCCTAGTTTTCAGTGGAACGTCTCTACTTAGGACGTCCATATTCTTTGTCCTATATTTCAATAGTATCTTATAATTAACTAACTATCGACAACTATATTTTTCAACATCTTTATTTTCAACCGTGATTTTACAAGATCATGAATTTGTCATCTCTTCATCAAGTCTGTTTATTTTAATAGCGTCTTATAACTAACTTTCAAAAACTATATTTTTACAAGCTCCTTCACCTCTATTCCCATCGGCCAAATTCAAGAGTGCCGCCTCGATTTGCACCGGCGCCGTTGACCCATCTACCTAGGCGCCAACTCCTTCCACGTCGATATCTCCCTTCCCAGCTCAGCCTACTGGTCTCCGACTCCTCCGGATGGGCACGAGAGCTCGCTCGTGGGCGAGCATTTGGTTTTGGATTGTCCTCCAAGCGTCATCCGAATGTGGATGATGCCTAGCAGGTTTTGGGTCATGTCTAATTTTCCATGTCCATATAGATGAGCGCTGGGAGACTTTTTTGCTCCACGGTCCTCTAAAAACGTTTGGATACCTGTATAGGCGTTCCATTAGAGATGCTCTTAAGAAGTTCGTCCTTTTATTCCCCTCTTGAAATATCGTCTATGTCGACTAGAGGGGAGAGGCGTGGGGGGGGGGGGGAGTCAATAAGCGATGTCAGCTGATATGGATCGGCTGCCGCTGCCCTCATCCCCACCAGCTTTCACCGCCGTCAAGAAAGAGCCAGGCGTTGACACCACAACCGCTCGCACGCCGGGCACAATCCCCCGCCGGAAACGCCGCCTAGGTCGGTTTCCTGTAACTATTCCGTCAGGCAGTCCACTAGCAGATTCCGTCGCGGTAAAGCGATGCGGCGAGCTGGACCTGACGCCGATGACAGTGCCCACCTGCATAAAGCGCGAGCCGGACGCCGGCGCCGGTGAGTGCAAGGATGCCGGAGGGAAAACATTGGGCACGGTGGCACCACCACCCAAGAAGCACCATCGTCACCGCCTGACGTCCAAAACTACCATGTCAGACATCTCAAGCTCTAAGACTACCATGACGGTGGCCGAGAGACAACGCCCCTACCCCCACGCGAGACCCACGGCAGCGGAAGCCCCCATTATGTGGATCAACCGCCGCCGCCTTGTCCGTCTCCTCCACAATCTAGCTCACACGCACCGATGGCGTGACGCTGCCGGGGTTTTCTCTGTGCTCCTACCTGGCATCCAGCACCCTGACTCCTTTGAGGAGGCCCGCAACATTTTTGTGGTAAGAAAAACATGTCGGGTGCAATTCTTATAGCAGCTCATGGTTTTGGTAGACTAGTGTTTTCTGATGAACACGGGTTGGTCGATTGAAGGCGGCGATGGATAGGCGGCTTGCTGAGGATGGTGGCAGGGTCCGCTACTACCACAGGACACGGAATGTTTTCGATGTTTGGATGCGGCGGCTAATTTGGTTGCCTACTTGTGCAAAAGTTTGTTGGTAATTATGTTTCAACTTTTATGACTATTGCAATCTTAGATTGGTTAATTGGCTGATTCGAATATATGCCATGATTAAAATTGGCCAATACAACCAGATCTGAAGTTCTGAACAAACACCTGAAACTAAAACCAGGGTTTGTTTGTATTGCCACCAAGTCCACTTACAGCCTATTTCGATAAAAAAAAATCCCAGAGGGACATTGAATTCCAAATGCAATAAGAATTAGCACTGTTTATTCCTTTGGGTATAAGCAAGGCACATCAAAGTTCCTCACTGTACCTTTTGTTGGGGTTTGGAGAATTTCATGGGACAGGGCATTTGCTCTGAAGGCTTAGACTGGTTGGAAATCTTCTCCAAACAAGTGTGCTTAGGGTAGGTATCCTTGCCAAAGCAGAGATCATTGAATCCCTTCTGACATGTGAGCGATGGCTGGAAATCTTCTCCAAACAAGTGTGCTTAGGGTAGGTATCCTTGCCAAAGCAGAGACCATTGAAGTCCTTCTGACATGTGAGCGCTGGCTTACAGCTGGCACAAGCACAACCGTGAGCTCTTCCCACTGATGCACCAATCTTTTGCTACTACACGAACTGTTTGGTTAAACCGTTAACCATGGGTGGTCCTTTAGTAGAACAATATGAACTTAGGGTGTGGTAAAGACGGAACGGGGGGAAGGAATCAATGTGTATTGTAGTGTTCTTATTTAGGTTTTTCAAAAGTATGTTATGTTTATATTTTCCTATGTATTTCCATACAGTTATATTCCTATTACCTACGTTTTTTCCAATGTTTCTTTTTTGTGTTTTTGGATACTTATATTCCACGCGACCATCTGTAGATTTTGAAATCACATATGGTGTTATGTGCATGTGTGTTTTTTATTTTATTGTGGTTTGGTTGTATTGTATTGTTAGGTTTGCTGCAATTTAAACCTCAAATATTGGATTCAGTGGATAAAAAAATATCGAATCATAACTTCATATGGTCATTTGGGTCTACATCACCTACTCCTAAGGTCATGGCATTATTTGGATAAAAGATAACACGCTTTATGTCATACTCTTTAGTTCTTATTGTGTGCTGGCTTCTATGTTACCTCTGATCTAATATTTCTTACAATTTGTGAATAGATGTAAAACCATCACACTCCTTATTTTTGGCAGAAACGCTTGGTTAAACTCGAACTGGCTCTATTTCATCTTTCACAAGGCAAAATCGACAATGCATACAATTCAACAAGAACGTGACTTATCTGCACACTCTGTCATTTGTTAGTTTTATCGTGTCTTATACACACTTTTATATGGTGCTTTTTCATTTCGTTACTTTTATAGAGTGTTTTATATGGTATTTTCTGGGGAATACCTTGATCTGGAATAGGCTTCTATGCCATCTTGTTGACTGTTACAATTTACAGGCCTAATTCATTTACTTTAATGAAACCAAATATCAGCTTGTCAGTTTAAATCCAAAGAAATTTGGTTCAAAGTGTCACAAGAGATAAATGTAGTTCAACCCACTATATCACAAGTACCTGGTTCATAGTGGGATTTACTCTTTCATTAATAGCACAGTAGGCACCCAACTTCAAGTACCCACTATATAAAAAATACCCGATTCACAGTGGAATTTACTCTTTCATTAACACAATATATATGCACCCAAATTCAAGTTGAAGAGGACTTTAACATGGGTGGTGGGGGTGTACACTCACACCTCCCACCAACACAGCTACATTCATGAAACATTTGTAGTCTTCATATGTGTCAATCGAGGATATCTTCATGAAGAAAGGAATCAAGGACATCGTACAAAATTAGTCATTTATTAAATGCAGATATTGTGTTAATAGATGTGTAGTGTATGGCAACTGAAATACTTTTCAGGTGTTGAAGCTAATGGATAATTTAGGTGGATGTTGTTTAAATTTTCTGTTCGACAGACATGTCTTGTCAGTGTTGGTATAAAAGAATTAAGAGCTTCTATATGTTTTTTCAGCCTTATCGCTAAGGACGGAGTACTGATGGAACCAACTCTAAATCTGATACATGGCTTGATATCATACAATAAATGGTACTCTGGCTTGCCCAAAGATATGCAGCTTGAGGAATTTGACATTTACAAGGAATCATGTATTCTGTGGCATCTAAAGGCTGTGGAGAAAATGGTCTCCAGTATAGCTCAGATGACAATTGCAGCATTGCTGTCGATGATGCCAGTTCTGCTGCCTCTTCGGAAAGTTCTATCAGTAATGGGAATAGAGACAAAACATGGAAGATTTCCAAGAAATCCTGTTCTTTTTATCCTGGTAAGGAAAATGATTCAATTGGTTCAGAAGTGAAAGAAGAAGTGGTTTATACAGATTTTCGAAGCGTATTTTTTAACACCTCTGATACCCCCTACCTGTGGTTAGTGACATTCCATCTACTTCGAGATGCTCGTTCCGCTAAGTACTAAGGTAGTTTAGAGGTCGGGTATCTATAGAAAAATTACACTGAGTGGTTACGTTACTGGAACATCATAGAGTCATCATAAAGAAATAAAGAGCCATTGGTTTGATGTGATATAGTGCCATCTAATACATTTCGTTCTTTGATCATCCACTCCAGCATGCAATACTGCAACCAGTTTTAGGCTTCATTTACTTTTATTTGATACATGGGGATCTTAAATATAATTCCGTGATATGAATTTCTAAGAGTGCTGAGCAAGTGAGGAGAAAAATAATGAAGAGTCCATAGCTATACAAACAATGCTTGACAACTCAAGGCTCTTTACCCCTTTTGAAAAAGGTTATAGAAGTATTATGTTGATTCATCAAATTTTGTTTTGGATCTATCCTTCGTTATTGGCTTATTGCATGTAATTTGTACTTTCGTCAGATTTACTAGCCACATTAATACGAGCAATAGTTAATGCATTACATCTCTCCTGTTACTTTGTGATCTCTATCAAGCTCATTTTGTAGCTTCACATGGTTATGTATTAACATACTAGATAATATCTACTAGAAGGACTGTAAAAAAGCTTGTTGCCGTTACGTCTAAGAGCAAGAACAATAGCTTCGCCGGCTGCTGGCTACAAGCGTATACCACGTCAGCTAAAGTTCGCATGAAGTAAAAGCGATACAGTAAGCAGGCTATTAGCGTTGGCTCTATTAAGTATTCAAATAATTTATTTATTGTACCATGCTGTTTACATGCAAGAGATACCGGCCAAGCAATCAATGCTTGCAGCCAGCTTTTAGCGCATAGTACTAGCGGCATGCAGGCTATAGTGTCTTGGTTCTACCGCTGCAGCGGGCGACTGTTTAAGCGCCGGCTCGCTTCTCTCTCCTCTTTTCTCTCCCCTCCACATAGGATTTTGATGACGTGGAGTTGCTTATAGCCTGCTGAGTAGGACTTATTGTACTTGCTCTAAAGAGTGCTGCTGGGACTTCAAATGATTGCTTTGATTTGTACTGGAAGTACAAGTCAACACCTAATCCCTTCTATATAGATGCAGAAAGATGTCTAAGAGTGGCTCTTCATTCATCACCACCAATAATGGCAGCCTTATTACCATTAATACAGGTACTTGCCAATCAAAGCGGTACTCCATGTTTTGCGTGTAGCGATGCAGTTTCTTGTATAAATTTTGTTTTCATCTGTTCAGGCCCATTCTTAGCTAACTTTGCTATGGTGTAGATTCTCCTGCTTGGTGATAAACTGAAAGATGCACTTTGTGAACTTGAGAAGATCTGCCGAAGTTCAACTACAGCGCTGCCTTTCAGGTCATTAAGGCATCAATCTCATTGGTTACCGTGTAAAACAATCTGTTATCTTAAATATCACCTCTCATTTGATGTTACTAAAACATCTTTCGACTATAGTACTTTCTTTCTTTTTGTTCCTTGTCCATATTGAGATAAGCTGTTGTCAGCTAAGTGGTTGAAATTCAGTTTTTTAATGCAGATTGCGAGGTAGACTGGTAGAGTATTATGACCAAAACCAAGTATCAACTATTTCTTGTTGCTATGAGGAAGCTCTGTGGAGAGATCCTTCATGTAGCTACTCAGTTGAGAGGCTAACTGAAATGCACAGAAAAGGTTTTGACTAAAGACATTTATCCAATAATGCTCTACTAGTTAATTGCCGTTCTAGTTTAGTATTTGATTTTTTCTACCTTTACTCTCTTGTACTATGTTTACTTTTTTATCTACTTCACTTTTTGGTTTCCATATGTTTCTGTTGGATTTCATATCTAGCCTACCCGAACTTGCTTGGGATAGAGGGCTTTGTTGTTGTTGGTACTGCTACTTGCAATATAGAAAAAGATATATACTGTTAGTTCTACTTGCTTAGCAGGATGGGTATGAATCAACTATTTCAGAAGTCCAAATTTTCTCTCCAACTAGGCTGTTTGTCAGGGGATAAAAACAAATAAATAGACTATGGAGGAAAGGAAAGAAATGTGATGTCCATAACTTACTACTCGACAATACCTGCCTCCCACATTGCTGAAACCTGTTGTATTGGGAATTATTGTGGTTTAGGTTGAGGCAGTTGTTGGACTGGTGTCGACAATTGGAAGGACAAAACCAAGGGTTTAGAAGTTAAGGGTGACTATTTGGCGCTACAAAAAGTCGAGGGGGCAAGATGGTCTGGCTACGTTTGACCCTACATACCGCTATTGACTGACCTACTACAACGACTCACCCTCTGTTGCGGTACTAAATTATATGCACAGAATGGAAATATTGTGTAACTGTGCTGTGTGCTCTTGATTCCGTCAATGGACAAGCAATGTGAAACTAAATTCCCGAAGAAAATGTCAGATACTACAAAACGGTGGAGGTATTGTTTTTCGATAGGATGCAAGGTTTTTTGGTTTACTAACCCGAGGCATTCTTGCTTGTTGCGTGTCTAGTGTTCTACTCTCAACCAATACACATTGTTTGACAGATACTGGTCATTTTATTATCAGCCAGTGAAAATGTCGCTAGTTCGTTACTAGCCTTATGATTTCCAACTCTGTCTTATTGTGGGTGAAGTATTTTACAGAACACCTTAAAATTTAAGCCAGTGTGATGTTTATATGAAACCTGTTGTTGGTTCCCCCCAGGTTATTATAACACCGTCCGACTACTTGAGGCAGTAGCTTTGCATCTGGACTCTGTGAATGGGAAGCCTTTTATCTGGGAGGAACTTGTATCATGCTTCATTCGGCTTTTTCTGATCGCACTACTGACAACGAGGACCGTATTTCATGTAATGTTGAAGGAGATGCAGCAACCAATTCTTTTAGTAGTCTTTCTTCGGTCTTCTGTGAGCAACATACTAGGAAATCATGGAAGCTCCGATGCAAATGGTGGATGAACCATCATTTCAGCCAGAACAGTTATATGTCAGAAACCGTGAAAGGTAACTGCTTGTCCCTCGAATTCAGTCATAGCTAAAATAAATCAAATGGTGCTCCACTTCATTTGATAAAGTTTCTCAGATGATAATAAATGCTATCAAGATGAAATTGATTTAGTGCGATCTTTAATCTATGCTGCCTGATGTTGTGATTTACACTCTCGATTTTCTTGGCAGGCCACGTTTAAACGAATAGCGAAAAATTTCTTTATAAAGAGGATCCTGACCGGATTTGACATATATTTTAGTGGTTTATAGAACTAATATACTCTTTCATTATACCGAGATGGGACTGTCACTGCCTCACTCATAAAAGCTACACTGGATTAATGTGTGCCCAACTGTCAATAGTAAATATGCAGTCAAGCTATATTTTAGTGGTTTATAGAACTAATATACTCTTTCATTATACCGAGATGAGACTGTCACTGCCTCACTCATAAAAGCTACACTGGATTAATGTGTGCCCAACTGTCAATAGTAAATATGCCGTCAAGCTAGATTTTAGAGATTGCATGCTGGTGCAAAATTCAGAGGTTTTTTGCAATTCCCATTTGCGCTAAACGTGCTGTGACCACAGATAATGAGCTTTTTTTTGCGTTCTTATAGGCGATCGCAAGCTCCTCGCTTCCAAAGCAACTTTTGCTGCTCACTTGTTTGGGCCTGAATTCCAGTATGTCGAAGCAGTCAAGAGCTTTCTTTCCAAGCCAGAAGCTAAGGATGAACTCGGATTCTTGTCTTGGAACATGCAGAACTCCGTCAAACTACTGCATAGTTTAGAGAAACTAACGTGATGGCTAGGTTTAGTTTTAGTCTGTCCCTTTTTCTTTGTTGCATAGCATAGTTCATGTTGCAACTTGTAAGTATATGCTGACATGATACTCCGTAGTTATATAGAGGGTTTTTGCGAGCATCATTGTAAGAAGAAGGTGTTTTCGTTTGACCCATTTGATTTAGACAATTGTGCAATGGCAAGAGCTACAAAGCGCGCAGCCAGCTGACCAACAATTTTACCGATGTCACTCGTTTACTGGAGCTCATACCAACCTGGCGATGTACATCAATCAACTCAGCGCTTCTCCGGTTAATTTGCGCATCCTGCAGCCCAACCAATCAACCATCTATCACAATTAACAGGCTCACAACCTCCAAAAAAAGCGCAGCAATCTCTTCTGAAAGAGCTATTTTTTTTTGCGGAAAAGGCGTAAGCCCATATATTATTTGAAACCAGGCCTTATAAGAACATCCTTACAATAAAAAAATAACATACATGTTTTTTAAAAGTTCAGCACCATTTTCATTCGACATCCCTCGATAGCGCGCTGTGAGCAAATCTCGATACCGCCTCTAGGCCTCCGGCGCAACAAAACTTGGGTCGGAGAAAACTTGAAAAAACTCAGTCGCTAGTAGGAGTAGCGGTCGGGAAGTCGTCGATGTAGACCAGAAGATGCTGGAGAAACTAGTATCGAGATGGGCTCACGGTTAGGCGGAGATGGGAGACAGAAAACTCGCAAGTTCCCTCATAAAGCGTTACCTGGCTGAGCGTCATCAAGTGGAGGTGAAACTTGAGGAAATCCATATGCTGTGATATCATCCCCTCCACAAAACGACGTCACTATAGACGGACACTTATCACGCCAGATCTAATGCCTGACAGTTAACTTCAAACTCCTGCCCATTGATGCTGCTTCGTGAAGACCATCGATCAATCAGGGGCGGGATGAAGGACCTTTATTCTCACCGTCGTCGATGCCCCTTGATCGAAGATGAAGAACTCGAAGACATGACCAGACACACAATTACGAGGTTCCCCCACCCCCTGTCGCCTTAGCGACTGGCGAAGGGCAGGGAAACCAACGGCGGCGACGCTGGCGTCCGAGGATAGATGGGATCGCTCCCTGATTGCCTCTTTAAACAAACGTTTTGTTCCGAAAGAGCTATTCGAATTCGTATAAACCATCAAATAGTGCACATTTCCTGCAGGTAGATATATAACTCCCGAATTAGGATTGGGCCAAACAGGATCGGAGGAAGAAGGCACAACTTGGTCGTTGGCGACATGGTTACACAAGAAAAATCTGAAATTGCATAACAGGATTAAGCAGCAATGGTCCATGTGGTTGCTGGAACATGCCCGTGCTTACGTGTGCATTTGGTTCCCTCCGTTGCTACCGTTCGTGTCGTAGTATACTCTCTAGACTAGACTCCAGTGGTACGTACTAGGTTGTTCGGGATCGCTCAAGCCTAGCCACGTCACCTCCTCCGTAACGATTTAAAATCGTCTGGCACGTGCGGATGGATGTACGTGCCTCGGTTCTTATCCACTGCCACCAGAATCATCACATGAACACCACTGCACTGCCAAGAAATCATTCGCTCCAGCGTACGCCCTTCGTCTCTCAGTCACCACGGAAATCGATCGCGCACAGGCTTAATTCGTACGTTTTCCAGATGGAGACCTCGCCGGAGATCTGCCGCCTGAGCACGATCGAATCGCCGGCCGATGCTTCCTGCCAACACCTGGAACCATCGGATCGGAGCTCCGGCCCATTTCCTTTTCCGGCGTCGCGTCGGACGTCCGTCAGCACATCAGAGGTCCCTATCCTTTTCCGACGTCCCTGATAACACCACAAGAGACGTAAAGGGCGTGTTTGGTAGCCTTCAACCCACTTGGCTCGCAGCTGGGAGATGAAAATGAGCTGTTTGGTTGCGTGCAGAGGTTTCACGTTGTGGCCAGCGCGCTTCTTAAAGAAGCGTCGGGCCAGGCCCAGCAGGTACGTTCAGATCGACCGTTCCCGTGGAGTCAGGTCTGCCAGCTGCAAAAGCGAGGGCTCCAGCTGCAACCGCGTTGCTCACCATGGCTTCCCCTCACCCTCCTTAGGCTTACTTCTTCTTCTTCTTCCTCCCAACTGATGCTACAATGCTCAAATCAAAATACGCTATACACGAAAATGATCCGCATTGATTATGTGCTTCCATTCTGACAATCGGTTTCGACTTTCGTCAAGTCTTAACTTCTAATTTCGTGTTCATGCGTAAATCCCTTTGTGACGAATTTCGCCAAATTAACCGCACACAATTGACGGTTTGAAATTTCCTTTTAGGAGTAGCTTCGCATCACCATTTCTCACAACTTTCATGTTGTAAGTTTTTCGTTTAGATGCTAGTAGATGAATAAATCATGTACTGTATCTATGCATATTTAGACTGTTCTTATTGTACGTCCTTGCCGTCGGTGAGCTCTGACATCTTTCGTCGCCACAACCTCCCGCCGTCTCCGTCAGCAATCTCCGTCGCTGTCAGTCTGTCGCTGCCGCCCACGCTGCTGTGTCCGTCCGCGCCGTCGCCGCAATGGCCTTCCTCGCTGCCGCCCACGCCGTTGTCTCCGTCGAGCTATTCCGCTGCCATGCCGCGCCTCGGTCGACCTCCGGTGCCGCCCACGCCGTTGTCTCCGTCGAGCTATTCCGCTGCCATGCCGCGCCTCGGTCGACCTCCGGTGCCGCCATGCCGCGTCGCCGCCGTCCACCTCCGTCGCCGCCATGCCGCGTCGTCGTCGCTCCATTGGTATACCATGGACCTTATCCAAGCATGGTGACAGATGGTAACTTCACCTATGTGAAGAAATGTGAGACTAGCAAAAACTTGCATACAACCAAACGGTGTGCAGAAAAGTGTGTTAGTGATGCGATGCTGGCTACCAAACAAACTGCAGAACCAGGCTGAGAGGGTGACTCAGCCGGACCAAGCCCTGCCGGACCTGCCCCCAGGGAAATGAAATTTGGGTGCAGCCTGCCAAACGCGCCCAAAACTTTTGCGCGCAGCGCCGGCGCAGCCGGAGGATGATGGGTCGCCGGAAAGTTTAACCGGAGCACGCCGACTCCCGTCCATGTATCCGACGCGTGTACCCCTCGTCAACGAAAGCACGCCACGTATCCCCAGATATTTCCGCGTGTGGGCTTCCCCGGAGCTACACGCGTCGCCCTCGCCGGCGCCGGACCACGCGACCCCGACCGGCAAATCATTTGGCAGCGTCGCCGTGATGCGCGCCACGCGTGGCGTCCCAGGGCGCGGGAGACCGGTTGGTGCAGATGCGGCCAACGGGGCACGTGTCCTCGCCGCCAGTCGTTCCGGTCGCCAGGCTGCGTCGCCGTAGACTGCATCAGGTTAAACTAAGCACGCGTGACATGATTCCACAAATTTTGAAAAAGCTCGCGATCGCATGATCTGGACGCTCGGATAAGATGGCCGTAGCACCGTGTACTGTTCCCGCCAAAGATATTTTCGCCATGGGCAGTGGTGCTGCACTGTACCCGCGTGCTCTGCTCCGATCCAAGAATGGCGATGTTCAAGGAGGCACGCGAGAGGAATTAGCGCGTGGTGACATCATGGAGATATTTTGCGAGTGCGACAAAGATGGCTTTTCATCGCACCCCTACGGCGGCTGCCTGAGCCGTACAACTGTCACGCGCGCCGCGGCGACACGAGGGCCGGCCCTCTGCTCCGGGGAGCACGGAGCCAGCCATCGTATATAACTGCACACCGGCCGGCGCCGCCCGCACCGCACCCGATCAGGAAACAAACCATTGCTCGCTAGCCTGGTATTACCACCACCACGCGCGGACAGACACGCCACTCACTGTCACACCACCAGGTCAAGGAAGAGAATCATGAGCGAGGGCACGCGGGAGATGCGGCGGCTGCGCGCCGGCGTCGCCGGCAGCGGCAAGTCGAGCGGGAGCGGCATCGTGGCGGACGAGTGGAACACGGGGGGCCGCTGCATTGGGGCGCGGATCCGGGGCGTCAACGTGGGCATCTTGGACGAGCAGGTGCTGGTGCTCGTCTTCCGCGCCCTCAACTGGGACCCGCAGGCGCTCTGCTCCGTCGCCCGCGTCAGCCGCCGCCTCCGCGCCGTGGCCGAGCGCGTGCTCTGGCGCGAGCTCTGCGTCTCGCGCGCGCCGCGGATGGTGTCCGCCCTCACGGCCTCCTCCTCGTCAGCCCCAGGGTCGAGCCGCGTCGGCGGCGGGTGGCCGGCGCTGGCGAAGATGCTCCTCTACTGCTGCGGCGCGGCCGTGGGCGTGCCGGGCCATTTCGCCCCCGTGTCCCGCTTCTCCAAGACGTCGGGGCGGAGTTTCCTGTCGCGCCGCTGCGGCGGGGACCTGCTGTACGTCTCCGACCCGTGCGAGCACGCCGTGCCCGGCGGCGCCGCCGACGAGGACGACGTGGGCGCGTACCGCGGCGTGTTCCGCGGCTTCATGCGCTCCCGCACGCGGGCTTGTCTGGTGGGCGGCCGCGCCCCGCTGGAGCCCCGCGTGCGCTGCCCCTACTGCGGCGCGCGCGTCTGGAGCGTCACGGCGGCGGGACTCGCGCCGCGCAGCGCGTGCCGCCGCCTGGGCGCGCACGAGGGCCGGCTCGAGTACTTCGTCTGCGTCAGCGGACACCTCCACGGCAGCTGCTGGCTCGCGCGCCTCTCCGACAGCGACGGCGAGGGTGGCGGGCGCGGGCGCGACGGATCTCACTCCGATGACGACGGGTTCGCCAGCGAGGAGGAGGACGACAGGCGCATGGCGCTGTAAAGTTCAGAGCTTCTTCTTGTTGTTGTTGTTGTCTTAGCCACATGAAAGTTTGTTTATTTTTTTCGTTTGCTTTGTTTGCTTAAATACTAGTGGTTCCTGGCTGCCGTCTTGCGGTGTTTCGCAAATCGATTTTTGCACCGTCACACGGCTGGTTTTACCAGTTTCAGATGTGGCGCGAGGCCTTAGTGCCTCGGCTAATAAACTGAGTTTGAGCCTATGATCAGCAGCACTGTTGTCAGGCTTCGAATACTGCAAGAAGCGGGAAACATGTTGTTGGTGGACCGAAGCATTGCGTGGCGAAACATGTACAGTAGTACTGCAGTCGCGTCTCGAAATTCAGAGTTTCAGATATCAGCGCTGCGCTGTGCTCCAACGTCTGTGTACACCATTCAGAATTATTTAGGACCCCAAATTGCAGGCAACTGAACAAGATTTTAACCAAACGCACAGCGTATTGGACATCTCCGGCTGCATTTCGGCAGAGTAATGCAGAGTGATGTCTGATTTCCGGTCAAGCTCCGGCATGGGCGCATCGCTTTGCTCTCCATGCCTCCTGCTCGCTGCGGCGTCTGCTGAGAGCCATGGGCATGGTACGCCCATCCCCATCTACCATGTATGCTCAAAGCTAGAACCAGCGCTGTTAATCGCATGGGAAGCCTGTGACGAACTGGGGCACCCCGCGGTACCGCGCTCCTTGGCTGTTCCAGCCTGCGCTTCTTGCGAAATTCAGAGCACGCACGAACCCAAGCTGCAGGCAAAATGGATCCGACACCATCTCCTCATTTGTGAAGATTTCGGTCTGCATTTAAGGAATTGGGTCAGTGAAGCCGTAGCTTTCTTTTGAATTCTCGAGAAGTATGTAATTATCTTTTGAATTCTTGTGATGGCCTTCTCTCAAGAAATCAGCTCTCAGTTCTCGGCTGCGCCCACCACATCGTGTCTGAAATCTGTAACATCGCTCGGCCATGGGCATGGTGCCGTAGGCCGTAACGCCGTACCTGGTTATAATCATACGGGGAGCAGTAGTAAACATGAATAACTACTCTTACCACAAAGGAGCGTTAAGCTGCGACACAGATACTCGCCAAGATACGAAAGTTTGTTACTGGTGGACTGTACTCCTGTGTTAATTCTGTCTTGCATTGCCAGGATTAGGCCTTGATTACTTTTAATGTATTTTAAGTGTATGTAAAGGATTATCCCAGTCAGTTTGTGATCCAAAAATCCCCAATAATTTGTTCACATGGGATAATCCAAAGATGTACCCCACAAACCCTCTCATTTCTTCTATTGAATTGAAACACTTCACCACACTTGGGATGAAATAGTATTTGAGGGGATTGTGTTTTTTTTTCCGGGGATATCACCTCAAAGGCATATCAGATTTCATAGAAAAAGTGCCAAGAGACCAAGTTTACAACGCGGGCTGGCACACACGCCGAGCGCGAACACCACACTGCCAGGCAGCTCGGCTACATAACGGACTACTCGCTAACCCTCCACCGATCCGCCTGTCCTAGGCTACCTCGGAAAAGTCCGGCAACTCTCCAGACCTTACCCTCACACTTAACAGATTCTAGGGTCCTACATACGGACGGGGATGCGCCATTGAAGACAACGTCGTTCCGGTGGTTCCAAAGTGTATATGACACCAAGACCACCGCCGTCCTGAGGTCCCGGCGTCTCTTTTTTTTGAAGCGCGACTGTAGGGCAAAAGCCCCACAGCATTTTCTATTTTCTCAACACAAGTCTCAGCGAATTTTTACAATTATTTACAAAGAGAGAGGGAGAGAGGGAGGGGAAATATATACAAACCAGGCCAAACAAACTTGTCAAGAGCTAAGGTTATAACCTATGTCAAAACATTAATGGAGTCCAGAGATCCAAGCCATCAGGCCATCGCGGTGTTGTCTCTTAATTCTGTATCCCAAGAGCGTCATATCATGGATGAAGTTGCATTTCCACCTTGCAAAGGTAGGTCTCTCATTCTGGAAGATTTTCCCATTTCGCAACTTCCAAATGTGCCAAGAAGCTGTTATAATCACCTCCATAAAAAAAGGTTTGCCAAAGTCCCTTCTGGCTGCCACAATAGCCGAGTGCATATCCTCACTGAAGGACCAGTCAATCTGTAAGTAGCTCCAGATTCTGCAGCTGAAATTACAGGCAAAAAATAGATGGAATCTCTCCTCATAGGTCCTGGTGACACATAACACACAGTGAGTATCATCGGTGACATTCCAATGCCTCCGCTTCAGCATATCTCTCGTGTTCAGTCTGTCTGATAACAGCAGCCAGGCGAACATTTTGGTCTTCATGATGCAAGCCGAATTCCATATCCACTTATAAACAGCAGGAACAGTCATATGCGAGTGGATAAGTTTGTAGTACTTTACAGACTTGTAGGAGTCCCCCCACTGATAGCACCAAACATCGTTATCCATGGTTAGAGGGTTACTACCCATAGCATCCCGTAATAAACAAAATTCCGCATGAGCTTGCACTGACAGTGGCAAATAGAATAGTGAGGCCAAATCTGTAGTGTTATAAACCTCTTTAGCTGAAAGCCTACTGTCCACCACATACGAAAAGAGCCTAGGCCACCTTTGACATAAAGGCTGAGATGAGCCCAAAAACTCCCAACGATCAGACCAAAACAAAAATGTGTTTCCAGAGCCAGGTTTTATCATTGACACATCTCTGAACTTCCCTTCCAATTTGAATATATCACGCCACCAAAAAGAACCTATTAGGTTTTGAGAGTGTGGCACCAAATCAGAGTAATAGGCATTCCACACCAATTGAACCCAAGGAACCTCAGCCTTGTTATAGAATTTGTCAAGGTGCTTCATCAACAAAGCATCATTCTTTTTGCTGAAGTTTACAATGCCCAAACCACCATTCTCTTTCGGCTTGCAGATCATTTCCCATGCCGCTAAGGATTGTTTAGGACCATCTTTATCTCTCCACAAGCACTGCCTTAGAATCCTATCCATTTGTTTTATTATCCCAGGGGGTAATTTCAGCGATAGCAGAAAATATATCGGCATGGATCCCGGCGTCTCTTCTCGGTGTTGTCCTCGTGGTGATCCACTCTACCATAGACTCTCCATGTCTCGGAATCCAACTGCAAGAACCCCAGCCACGGCAGCAGCTCCCCGGATCCCCTCCAACCCTAATCCCCTTAGAATGAAATTATGCTGGTTTGTCTTTGTTTTGTTTGTGTAAAGTTGGCCCCTCAATAACCTGCTATGAATATAGAGCTGTGCCGTAATGTGTTTTCCCTAAAAAAGAGGAATATGACTACAACATAGACATCTACAAAGCGTATACAGCACAAGGAACTGCATATCTAGATACCATAGACCGTCTTTTCTAAATTCTCTCCTGCTTTTTTAAATAAAATGATGCAAATTGTTGGTTAAAAAAAAGATACCATAGACTGTCTTTATAGCACTGATTTTGTAACAACGAAGAGAGCGACAACGGTTTAACTTAGCCTTGTATTCGAAGTGATATGTTAGCCCACACACTAGCTCCGGATATGGTCCTCGTAACGCTCATGCCCACAGACGCTTTATCACTACAGAACGGCAGAAACAGCAAGGCTTGCTTAGTGTCGCGCATAAAACAACCTGTTGCGTGTGCACCAAAAAGTGCCAGCCATTATTTGATCTTAAGCAATCTCAGGACCCAGAGTTTACAGAGCCATTACAATGTCCCAGCTTTCAGGGTAGTGCAAGAACTGAACTGCCAAAATTCCGGTACTACTCGTAATACTCTTCTATAATCTGGAGAGTCTAAACATATAATGTAATAAGCACACAGTGCTCCACTTGGGTTAGAAAAAGTACCAGCCAAGTCTATCACTTTTCTTTGCTGGCTTTGATATTTCAGACTACCAGGAGCAGGTTCAAAACAGTACTGAGCAAGTAAGAAACTATCGTGCTGTTTCCCCACAATCATGCCCCAGCACTACCTCAACAACAGACATGCTTCCAGGGAATTCATGGTAAAGCTCCAGGGAAAACAAGCCTTCAGTGTGCAGGTATAAGGTTATCCCCGAAAGCAAAACATTTATGTCGCCTTCAGCTTGCCTCTTGATCAGTTTAATACGGCTAGCTAACATAGACTCGACGAACCAATTAGGGAAGATCGACCGGGACCAGGAGTTAAGGTCACATTTATGAAGACATGGAAACCTAACATCGGACCTTAAGTTCAGCTAGGATTGTTAGGTATACCATACAGCCCCACGACCGTTTTAAGGACAGTCCTCGTGCGCTGCCCCTACTGCGGCGCGCGCGTCTGGAGCGTGACGGCGGCGGGGCTCGCGCCGTGCAGCGCGTGCCGCCACCTGGGCGCGCACGAGGGCCGGCTCGAGTACTTTGTGTGCGTCAGCGGACACCTCCACGGCAGCTGCTGGCTCGCGCGCCTCTCCGACAGCCACGGCGAAGGAGGGCGCCGTGGATCCGGCTCGCACTCTGACGACGGGTTCGCCAGCGAGGAGGAGGACGACAGGCGCATGGCGCTGTAAAGTTCAGAGCTTGTTGTTGTTGTTGTCTTAGCCACATGAAAGTTTGTTTATTTTTTCGTTTGTTTTGTTTGCTTAAATACTAGTGGTTCCTGGCCGCCGTCTTGCGGTGTTTCGCAAATCGATTTTTGCACCGTCGCACGGCTGGTTTTCCCAGTTTCAGATGTGGCGCGAGGCATGAGTGCCTCGGCTAATAAACTGAGTTTGAGCCTATGACCAGCAACACTGTCGTCAGGCTTCGAATACTGCAAGAGGCGGGAAACATGCATGTGTTGGTGGATCGAAGCATTGCGTGGCGAAACATGTACAGTAGTACTGCAGTCTCGTCTCGAAATTCAGAGTTTCAGATAAGACCGCTGTGCTCCAACGTCTGTGTGCAGCATTCAGAATTATTTAGAACCCCACCCAAGTTGCAGGTAACTGAACAAGACCTTAACCAAACGCACAGCGTCTTGGACATCTCCGGCTGCATTTCGGCAGAGTAGTGCAGAGCGATGTCTGATGCTCCGGCATGGGCGCATTGCTTTGCTCTCCATGCTCGCTGTGGCGTCACTCCGGTGAGAGCCATAGAGGCATAGAGCGGCACACCTTCTGCGGCTCGTGGCACCCGAATGGTCCATCTCCGTCTACCATGTATGCTCAAAGCTAGAACTAGCGCTGTTAATCGCATGGGAAGCCTGTGATGAAGAACTGGGGCACCGTGGTACCATGCTCATTGGCTGTTAAGAGCATGCGCTCTTGCGAAATTCAGAGTTTCAGACAAGAGTGCTCGATATGCACACCGCACACGCCACTCTTCATGAGAACATGCACGAACCCAAGCTGCAGGCAAAACCGATCCGGCACCATCTTCTCATTTGTCAAGACTTCGGGGTGCGTTTAAGTACAGTTAACTTTCTTTTGAAGCCGTAACGTAATTGGGCCAGTGATTTCGGGTTGCATTTGTGAAGATTTCGAGCTGCATTTACGTAATTGGGTCAGTGAAGCCGTAGCTTTCTTTTGAATTCTCGTGAACCATGTATTCATCTTTTGAGTTCTTGTGATGGCCTTCTCTCAAGAAATCAGCTCTTAGTTCTCGGGTGCGCCCAGTACAGCGAGTCTGAATTCTGTAACATCGCTCCATCTATTGTAGGCCGAGGCCATGGGCATGGTGCCGTAGCCCGTAACGCCGTACCTGGTGTGGTCATACGGGGAGCAGTAGTAAACATGAATAACTACTACCACAAAGGAGCGTTAAGCTGCGACACAGATACTCGCCAAGATACGAATTTTTGTTACTGGTGGACTTAACTCCTCTGTTAATTATGTCTTGCGTTGCGAGGCCTTGTTTAATTTTAATGTACTTTGAAGTGTATGCAAAGGATTATCCCAGTCAGTTTGAGGTCCCAAAAATCCCCAATAATTTGTTTACATGGGTTAATCCAAAGACCAAAGATGTACCCCACAAACCCTCTCATTTCTTCTATTGAATTGGAAACAATTCACCACACTAGTGGATTGGGATGAAAGGCATATCAGATTTCATAGAAGAAGGGCACATGCGCCGAGTGAGCACACCACACTGCCGAGCAGCTCGGATACATAATAGACTACTCGCCAACCCTCCACCGCTCCGCCTGTCCTAGGATACCTCGGAAAAGTCCGGCAACTCTCCAGAACTAACCTCACAGCTAACAGATTCTAGGGTCCTACCTACTGACGGGGATGCACCATTGAAGACAATGTCGTTCCAGTGGTTCCAAAGTGTCCATGACACCAAGGCCACCGCCGTCCTGAGGTACCGGGCGTCCCTTCTCGGCGTTGTCCTCGTGGTGATCCACTCTACCATAGACTCTCCATGTCTCGGAATCCAACTGCAAAAACCCCAGCCAGGCCAGCAGCTCCCCGGATCCCTCCAAGGCTCCAACCCTAATCCCCTTAGAATGAAATTATGGTGGTTTGTCTTTGTTTTGTTGGTGTAAAGTTGGTCCCCCAATAACATGCTATGAATACAGAGCTGTGCCGTAATACGTTATCTAAGAAAAAGTAATGCCTGCAACATAGCCATCTACAATGCGTATACAGCACAAGGAACTGCATATCTGGATAGCATAGACTGTCTTTTCTAAATTCACCCGTACCTTTTTAAATGAAATGAGGCAAATTGCCTGCCAAACTAAATTAGTTTGCCAAAACGGCTTATAATACGGAACAGAGGGAGTAGCATAGACTGTCTTTATAGCACTGATTTTGTAACAACGAAGAGAGTGATAAAGGTTTAACTTAGCCTTGTATTCGAAGTGATATGGTAGCCCACACACCAGCTCCGGATATGGTCCTCGCAATGCTCATGCCCATGGGCACTTTTTTTTTTTTTTGAAGCGTGGGCAAAAGCTTTGCCCTTTTCGATTAATTAAGATAGAAGTTGTTTACAAACCCGGACCAAGACGAGACAAGAGAGCTCGCTTGGCCCAACATGAAAAATAACGGGATTACTCTCCCGGCATTATTTCTCCAAGTCGTTTCGCACCCGCGATGACCCAAAGCCTAGCCTCGGCCTTGATCTTATTGAAAACAACCGTCGGTGGTGCAAACTTATTCCGGAAAACACGAGCGTTTCTCTCATTTCAAAGCTCCCAAGATGCAAGCATGGTGATGGAGGACAAGGCCTTGCTACTTGGAGACGTCATCTTGAGCCACCAACTAGAGAGCGAGAGGTCCGACCATTGGCTTGGATCCAAAGCGTGAATGCCAAGCCAATCCTTGATGAGGCCCCAAAGACGAGCCGTGTACCGGCAACCAATCAAGAGATGTGTGATGGTCTCCGGCACACGCTTACAAAGAGGGCAATGCCCACAATTAGGCCATCCACGCCTAGCCAAACGGTCCGATGTCCAAAGCCTTTTCCGGAGAGCAAGCCAAGCAAAGAACTTGACTTTGGGTGGAGCCCAAACCTTCCAAACAAGGCTCTCCATGTTAGATGCTTCGGCCCCAAAGAATTGAGCCTTGTAGGCCGAAGCCGCCGAGTACTCTCCGTTAGGTGTGAGCTTCCAAATGATGGTGTCCTCCACGTTTTCCACAAGAACAACATGGAGGAGAAGAATCCATAGCTCAATGAATTGGGAAAGGTGGTCATGCGAAAATTCCTCATCAAGGGTAATCTTGCTAACCCAAGCATGATCATCCATAGCCTTCTTGATGCTCCACTTCTTGGTTTTGGACACCATGAAAATGAGTGGAGCGACGTCTCTAGGTTTGCGCCCCTCGAGCCAAGGGGCATTCCAAAAAGAAGTCAAGTTACCATTTCCCACCATAATCGTAGTTGAAGAGTAGAAAAGATCCATATCTGCCGATGTGCAAGGGTTGCCGGTGCCGACCCAAATTTTTTCCCCATCCCTCCACTCGAGCCAAGGCCATCTCAAGCGGAGGGCACGCGCGAACTTCTCATTGTCGAGGATGCCAAGGCTGCCGAGGTCAAGAGGGCGGCAAAACTGTCTCCCAATTGACCTTGCATCACTTCAGAACGGCAGAAACAGCAAGGCTTGCGTAGTGTCGCGCACAAAACAAACTGTTGCGTGGTCTCACATGCACCCAAAAGTGCCAGCCATTATTTGGTCTTGAGCAATCTCAGGACCCGGAGTTTACAGAGCCATTACAATGTCCCAGCTTTCAGGATAGTGCAAGAACTGAACTGCCAAAATTCCGGTACTAATATACTTCTGAAATCTGGATAGTCTATATAATGTAATAAGCACATAGTGCTCCACTTGGGTTAGAAAAAGTACCAGCCAAGTCTATCACTTTTCTCTGCTGGCTTTGTTATTTCAGATCACCAGGAGCAGGTTCAAACCAGTACTGAGCGAGTAAGAAACTGTCGTGCTGTTTCCCCACAATCATGCCGCAACACTACGTCAACAACAGACATGCTTCCAAGAATTCATGGTAAAGCTCAAGGGAAAAACATGTCATTATCCCTCGAAAATAAAACATTTATGTCTCCTTCAGCTTGCCTCTTGATAAGTTTAATACGGCTAGCTAACATAGACTCGACGAACCAATTAGGGAAGATAGACCGGGACCAGGAGTTTAAGGTCACATTTATGAAGACAGGGAAACCTAACATCAGATCTTAAGTTCAGCTAGGATTGTTAGGTATACCATACAGCCCCACGACCGTTTTAAGGACAGTCCTCGTGCGCTGCCCCTACTGCCGCGCGCGCGTCTGGAGCGTGGCGGCGGCGGGGCTCGCGCCGCGCAGCGCGTGCCGCCGCCTGGGCGCGCAGGAGGGCCGGCTCGAGTACTTTGTGTGCGTCAGCGGACACCTCCACGGCAGCTGTTGGTGGTGGGGGCAAATGAACTGATACGCTCAACAATGCTTCCCTCAACAAGCAAATTAAATGTCAAAGGGGAGGGGGTCCCCAAACCATGTCATAATTCTGAATAGCAGCATACCGCTACGGAGAGAGACTGAAGTTATACAAACATGCAGATGACAATAAAATCCAAGATGTAGTTATAACGGTTATGATTCTGAAATGCACCAGATGAACAGAAGGTACCGCCAACTAAATCTCATCTGAATATAGTTGCAAGCAAGCAAAACCATATGTAGTTGGTACGCTTAACATGTACAGAGATTCAAGGATGCTTCGGCAGGTGTAAAATGATGCCTTCAATCACCCATGCAACAAGTCGATGAATAAGCACACAACTTAAGCAGATAAAAGCCAAAACTATTGGATAGTTTACAGTAAGCTCATTATATGATAATACCAGTGTGCAGTACATTTTTACCTAGGCTACTTGAACAAATAAATAGGCAATGAGCGAGAGGGGAAGCAAGGCCACCTATCGGTGGAACAAAAACGCAAAAATAAATGACAGGGTGATGTAAGTGTTTCTTCTAGCCCTCCAGAAGCAGGTTCAATGGCAAGTATTTCCTAGACCAATAGATTCTCTTGATTTGCTCCTCAGGCCCAACTAAAGTTAAAAAGGTAAACCAGAACCGGCATCCACCTCCTTGATAGCAACTCTAGACCAAACTATAGTCTTTGCACTTTGCACCAGATTCCCTGTCGAACATCGATCATAGTCAGAATCAGGAAGATACTACATGCTAAAGAAACAATCATGTTTTCAGTATTTTCATGGTTTCTCTGATAACATTACATATTCTGAAAGAAAAGAAGGCAATTGACTAACTAAAGCATGTAGGTCTATATGACACGACAGTATAAACAACAGTAAAAAGGTAGAAAAATCAGCGACTTAATTGTGCACAAGCGTCCCCATAGATATATAACACTTGCATACTTAAAACAAAGAGCACATGTGGGCAAACTACATCACAATTTCCAGCTTCCGAAGAAGTATTTTCAGGTTTCCCTGCTATCATTACATACTCTGAAAGAAGACAATTGACTAACTGAAGCATGTAGATCTACATGATAGTTCACGCACAAAAAAAAGTACCAATTTGATTGTGCACAAGCATCTGTCCCATTGATCTTTACCACTTCTCTACTTTTACAAAGAACACACATGAGTGGGATTACAATTTTCATCTTTCAATGCCAAAACAACACATTTCTGAAACTTTATTATTCCTCTCCTACTACACTTCAAGATAAATAAAGGAGTAACAAACATATTGTGCATGCAATTGACAAGCAGGAATGGATTTAGAACCAACCAATGTGGGCATGCCAACGTGAAGCTCGCTCTATGCTTGGTTGTCGCTCTTGCGATCAATGTGGCTGTCGCGTCCTGCAAAAGAGAGCCAGCCTCCTCATCGGCCTGCGCGGACTTCTTCTGCGCCTCCTTGGCCTTGAGCGCCTGCAGCTTGATGTGGTTGTAGTAGCCGACGCCTAGGAAGGCGATCCCGTATCCGAAGAGGTTGATCGGGGTGACCGTATCCCGGATCACGGACCAGGAGAAGGCAATCAACAGCCAGTCCTTGACAACTCCGGCGACATTCATGGTGAGCGCGGAGGTCTTGCCGACGAGCAGGAATACGGCGAGGTTGAGCGCAAAGGCGCAGAGGGAGTTCGTCCCGAAGATGAAGAAGTCGGGCTGGAAGGTCCCGACGGCGCGCAGCCTGGGCAGCTCGACGAAGATCCAGGGCACGAGGAGGAAGCAGAGGCAGCATGGCGCGACGTAGTAGAGCGAGGTGATGGGGTTGAGCGAGATGCCCTTGGAGGTGAGTAGGATCTGGATGAGCACGAGGCGGGTGGCCTCGAAGGCGACGGCGGCGAGCTGGAGCGCGACGCCGCGGACGTCGAACCTGGCCTCGCCGTATGCGGCGATGGCGACCCCGAAGGAGATGGAGAGCATGTTGAGCATGGACGCCGACCTGAAGGTCTCCTTCTTGAAGAGCACCCCGATGGAGTAGACGGCGACGGGCATGAGCGCCTTGAGCATCTGGATGAAGGAGACGGAGAGGTAGATGTAGGCGGAGTTGGAGAACCAGAGCGACATGGCGTAGAGCGCGCCGATGGGCACCACGGAGGAGGTGTAGAGCGAGGAGGTCATGGCCGGCGAGGAGGGCGGCTCGACGACGCGGAGGACGCGCACGAGGAAGACGGCGAGCGAGGAGCAGAAGGTCATGTGGATCATGGTGAGCGAGATGGGGAAGGGCCAGTTGTACATCTTGGGGTCGAGGATGTACTTGTTGTAGACGATGACGGCGAAGGAGAGGAAGATCCAGACGGCCACGTAGCAGTAGGAGAGCAGCACCTTGCGGAGCACCGACTCCGATAAGCCGCCGGCGCCCCGCCGCCGGCCATGGTTGAGGGAGAGGTGGATCTGGATCCGGGGGGCGGGGCGGTGGTGTGGAGAGGAGACGCGGTGGAGGGGTGGTTCGGAGGAGGCGGATCTGAGGATTTGGGGACAGAGGAGGTGGGGATGTGTTATGTTCGGGGGGTTTAGGTGAGCTTGGACTCGGTGCGCTGCCCACGTGGAGATGGGAGCACTTTGACTCGTCTTGAGTTTTTGTTTTCGGGTTTCAAGTTCTCGAGTATAGTAAAAAAAATTGAATCAAATAAATCCACTGTGACGTTGACGTAGCGGTTTAAAAGGTAACGTGAAACTGTGACGGGATGCGTTATTTCTTCCATAAAATGTACTACTACTGCAATTCATTAGTAGTCCATTGTGACGTTGACGTAGCAGTTAAATGGCCACGTGAACTGTGACGGGATGCGTTCTTTTTTCCCATAAATTTGTTGTACGGGATGCGTTTCTGACTCCCATTTGCGTGACATGGTCATGACAGTATGGTAATAAGTTGCAAATTAGAGAATGTGGCGTCAGGGAGAAGTAGCGGAATCGTTCAATCACTTCGACGAGAAGGGTCTCTGGACCCTTTTACAGCTAGAAGGGTCTTCTTTGCTTTCCACACTTCGCACTCCAACGAATGAAAAGCTTGGTCGAGATTTTTTTTTTTTGGAACGACCTGGTTTCGATTTCGCTAATAAAGAGTTCTTACAAAGCTAAGAACATAGGGTTAGAAACTTTTCACTTCTACTACTTTCTTTCTAGCTTGTTATAGTTATGTGAAATTCAGAGGCGACAACATCGTGAGGGAGCAAAAAGCTCCTAACCAGAAGTTTCCGGGAAGAAGAGCATAAAGAGTTCAAGATCAAGAAGGGAAGGGCAGAGTTCACCAGCGGAGGCCTCGTTTTGCCGATGCTATCCATGGCCATGGGAGCCGCTCCGTGCTCGGTTGCTCGTATAGCACGGTCATCTTCTTCCTCCAGGCTCCAGCGGAGGATCTTGGACCTCGATGTGGGGGTCATCGCTGGCTTCACTTGTGTCCCCGTAGGTGTTACCGGTGCTTATGTCTTGAGGTCGACAGTGAGGTGCGTGAAGACGAATCCCTTGACTGCATTCTTGTTTTTTCTTCGAGGGTTTGTTTGCAAAGTGTGAGGACCAATATGTAATTGTCTTCATCTTTTGATTTTTGCTTGTAATTGTACTCTCGCCGCTGAAGTAATATATGCTTCCAGGACATTCGAGGCTTTTCCCTGTTAGAAAGTGTTCAAGATCAAACACTTCACACGATCTTTCTTGTCGTTGGCGCCATTTGTGTTGCCTTGAACATGGATCACCATCTTCAACATCTTGGCGTCATCTCAAATCTTCTTTGGCACTATTAGGAAACCTCATATGGCTAAAAGCAAACAGTACACCTGCCAGATTAGTTTAGCTCGATAATAGCCAAACACAAATATTTAACTGCCATTCGCACTCAACCATGTCTTAATTAAATTATCTATTGTACGCATGCTATTCTTAATCATCAACCACAAGAAAATACAACGAACATACTTGTATTTTCCAGATCTTCTTGTAATAAAACCGCAATAGCAAACCTCAATTGCAAATACAAGGACATAAGAGAGAATTGTCTTTTGTTGTCTAACTTCAACTTCATTTTATCTTCTTCATCAGTGATCTATTTTTCATGTAACAACTCTTTCAATCTCTCCCATATTGTTAAGTTGTCTCTTCGAGCAAGGTTCTTCTAAACTTAAATCTACTCCAACTTCCTCTTTGACATTCTGAACCGTAACTTGCTTGGTGAGAGTGACGTTTTACATCCTCGAAAAAAATCTACCACAGTAATATCAGCAATCGCACATTTTGCCAAAAATAGAATTTTACCCCATCTTCAGTAACTCTCAATGCAAATCACTGAAAGAAAGCATTTAGTCCCATTGACTTTGCTATAAGTGCGATCCATATGTCCCTTTCATGATCCGGGACATCACATGTTTATGCAAACACTTCCTCTTCAAAACATCATGTCAAGTCTCATATGTATTTTGAACTTCCATAATTGCACAATTTATTTGATTTGGTTTGTCTTTGAATTCATTCCTATACCCCCACAATATTTTGGCAAGCAAACTGTTGGCTATATTAACTAAACATATTTTATTAATATTAGTTTTCTGCCACAACATTCTTGACATGGGATAATAAATCTGTTCATGACTCCTTCGAAGATTTTAGGAAGGAAAGCATGTATAAAGAAAACATTGCTCATAGATAAATTTGCAGCACATCTCTCTCGACCACCAGTAGCTAGGACCTAGCATTTTCTCATCTACTAGTTATCGGCGTGCATTATAAGTCTCTAGATAAGTAAAAGGTAGCTTGCCCACCTTGCAAGTGAAATTACATTGTAATCCTCCTTAACTGAATTAGCTTACCCAATGCAACAAATTTCATTTTTTGGAATTTTTTTAAGATATATTTTCAAAAGTACATAAAGTGTATTTAAGTTCTCTAACATTTTCCAGGTTAATCCTCCAGTAGAAAAATTGTGTCCTCAACATATCATAAATAGATAGAGCACAAACACAAAAACACTCTCCAAGTATGTTTAATAGGGAACATTTTAAATATCTTTCCCTTATATTTATTGAATATCATGTAGCAAACTATGTTCGCCATACAATTAAGCACCTTAATGGCCATCAACATCATAATTAGTAAAAAGGCAAAATAAGAGTTGATACGAAAGGATTAGCACACAACTATGATTAGCACCTATAATCACTTATACTCATGAATTAGCATAAATTCATGGATTGGCAACAAATAACTTGGATCAACATACAATTTTAATATATTTTTGTGGTGCACATCCAATTGTATTAATTAACTCAAAAGATATGGAATTCCAAGCAACCAAGAAGATAAGGGCCCGAGCAAGTTACATGGGCAGCTTAGGATCACGTATATGACACATACATGTTGGAGGGTCTCTTTTTGCAGTTCTCTTCAAATTTGGATATGGTAGTAAGATGGTGGTTCACCCGGAGATGCTCTCATGGAAGTTCTTGTACATGGAACTTCAAGATTACATGAGTACATGAACCATGTATTTTATCACTTAGAGCATTTGTACTATGACTCTTTCTATATGCAATTGATTTTGACTGCCTTTACATCCTCATAGTAATACCATCCTCTCTAATCTCAACAAATTTAAGACCTTAGTTGATTGGTCAAAATTTGAGAAATTTCCAGAAAATTGCACATTAACAGTTCTCTTTATGCTACGATGGCCCCTCACAAGGCAAGAATGAGTGATATTGGTTGTCTCGTGCTAAACTTTAATTTATCGACATGTGAAAGTGTGAAACAGAAATGAAATGACTAAAATTCTTACCTTTTATGGGAAAGTAAAATCTTACCTAATTGGTTTACATTTCTATGTTTTGGGAATTGATACCTTAAATTAAAGATGATTTCCTCATTGACAATCATTACAAGTTAATTTTCTTCACCAAATGGATGACCAAATGAATGATTTCTACACCAAAACATATATTAAGCTATTTTTCAAGTGGAATGTGAGATTTTGTTACCCGGTTATAGGTTGCAAATATCAAGCAACACATGGTGAACAAAATATGATGGTTTGTATGTGCTACAAATCAAACAATCTCTATAGGAAAGTTTACTAAGGAACATAATTATCTAAAATTTCTATAGTAAAGTCCTTTTATTCAAACATGTCCTTACCCTTGATGGGATGCACTCAAAGAACCTTGACTACAACCATTTATTTTGCGATTCTTTTTCTTCTTGATTATACATGAAAGCCGAAAAGTAATAATGAGAATAAGAAATGATCATATTGAGGGGCTTCGAAGCATGAAGGAGGATTAAGAGAACAACGAGAGGGGGAATTTATCATGCAATAGCGACCCTCCGAGTTGGCACTATTGAAGATGGCGGTACTCGGCTACAACCGAGGCGGAGGTAGATATTATTGAACTGGTTTCAACAACACTTCATTCAAATGTCCAAACGGAGATAGAATAGTGGACATTTCTATTATAGCTCCTTGGTCGCCTAGTCAACCCAACCAAAAGTCCAAGCTGATAGAGAACAACACAAATTCTTATTACTGCCGAGTTGGTCTCGTCTCGAACTTCATACCTTTTTTTTTGATAATACATAGGATTAGCAACCATACAAATATTTCCTACGAGCTACTCGACATGTTTAGGAAAATCCCTTAGGTCCAACCTAATAATCTCTCCGATACGTAAAAATTGTTGTGACAAAACAATGTAAGCAGTACAAGTCCCACGTATAACATCCGACTGTTTTTCTAGATTAGAAGGGGTGGAAAACTTCGTTTGTTCTAATGGCAACCGTTTTATGCACCTATTTACTCACATAATTTTCCGAGCTTTTCATGTGGTGCAACCAAACAAATTTGTATTATAGATTCTCCCGTTTACTATTCATGTAAATTTCAGTACATCTCACCATCCCAATACTATTTGTTTCCTATTCACACATTTGTTTTTTACAAACAAAACAGGATCAGAAATTGTTCCGATATGTAGGAGTGGATATGGGTTAAAATCGTACGCTTTGGTTAGATGTCAGGTCACCTTCGTCACCATTCTTCCAAAAGGAAAAACCTAGCCAGGTGTGGCCGACCTATTGATATTTTTCGTGCCGTTTTGATCGGATGAATACCTGTCCGGAATACGTCAAAAGACTCTGAAAGCGCAGGGCCTTTGGACCTAGCAAGCGAGTGACAAGGACGTGTACTGCTCCTATCAATAATTCTTCGTGGAAGAGTACTCCCAATACTAATTGGATGAAACGAACAGATGTTTACTCGTATTAAGCCTAACTCGGTCTCCCTACCAACACAGTGCGGCAGTCGTCTCTCACATGTTTGGCCCGCATCGCCCTTTTGGTAGTACGATCATGGTCACCGTTAAGACGCATGACTTCCAGCGTATCTCTCTCTCTGTATTATATTATACTACTCCCTCCGTTCCAAATTAATTGACTTGACTTTGTCTAAATGTGGATGTATCTATACTTGTATCATGTCTAGATACATCCATATGTGGACAAATGAAAGTCAATTAATTTAGAACGGAGGGAGTACTATAATGGAGAGTTGGAGACCGTATATATCTATCTGAATACACACGATCTTGCACGCCAACCTTGATATTGTACTATCCACTTGGAGTATACTACACGAAACAAAATCGACAAAAAAAAAAGCCCGAATGAAGTACGAGCAGAGTGAGGAAATACACCCCGAACTTGAGCCTGGAGACCGGGCATAAATTAAGCCCAGCAATTTCATCATCGGAGAAAAGGGGGAAGAAAAAGCATCGCGCTTTGACGCGTTTCCACAAGAGAGCTGAGGATAGCCTGACAACGCCTATGCACAGTGACCTAGCTACTCCTTGGATTTTATTCTGTAGATAGATACTCCGGGGAGTACTGTAGAAGAGAGGACGATGTGCCGCCTGCCGCCGACGTCGGCAGCTATTTAACTCCGTGCAGTGGTGCATAGGTCGATCGTCACTACTGCAAATGTTTTATTTTGTACTGAGTACTGCAGTACACGCACCAGAATTATGACGTATAATAATACGTAGTCCACCATTTAGCACTAACTACGGGACCAAATTAAAGTATATTCCCCTCAAAAGGAAGTGAAATCGCCTGGTCTGCACCCGACGGGAGGGAGCCAAGTACTGTAAGTACGATTGTGCCAACGAGGAGATCGGGACCGCGCGCGTCGTACTTGCCCGGCCGTGTTGGTGTTGGTGCATAGTAATAACGAGTCAAAACGAACGGTCCTGTGCCGACCCGACCTGACCTAACCTTCTTACGTACGAGTGCGACACGACCGAGTTTTGACGCGTACATACGCCCGCGCCCGCGTGGAAAAGCTCCAAGCGAGGCGGCTCACACCGTCTGTCTTGTTCGGTGCAGTTTGGTGGGGTGGCACCGTCGCTGGCGATCGCGACTTTCCCCGACGGATACGTCGCTGGCGGCCGCGCGGACGTCGCTTTTCGCCGGAGAGAAATGGGTTCGTGACAGCGCCGGGTCGGGTCATACGTGCGGAAGCGGGCAAGGTGCGGCGGAGCCGTGGACGGAGACGTCTCGTCGTGGATGGACGCACGGACACCTTCGGGCATCCCTTCTTCCTCGAGATCCCAGCTTAATTAGTTGAGCTAGTAGTCCTCGTGGCTACATTCTTGTACGTACAGTAGCTAGCTACTCCCTCCGTTCCAAATTAGATGACTTCCCTTTGTCTACATACGGATGTATCTAGACATGTTACATGTATAGGTACATCCACATGTGCACGAATGGAAAGTCATCTAATTTAGAACGGAGGGAGTAGCTAGCTAGGCTGGGGCGCTTTGTTGGTGTTGGTGGCATCAACTGGAAGAGTACGTACTAAGTACTCCCTCCGTTCCAAATTACTTGACTTGAGTTTGTCCAAATATGGATGTATCTAGACACTAAACAAGTATAGATACATCCGTATTTTGACAAACCCAATTCAAATAATTTGGAACGGAGGGAGTACGAAGTACGAACCCATGGCCGGCTGAACCGAGATCCACCGCTTGGAATCGACGCAGGCGGTTCGCCCCTGCCGATACGGCACGGCGACCCGACTGAACGAGGGCGATGTGTTGCAGCCGGAGCGGGGCAACACGACATGCTAGCTGTGTACGTGCATGCTGCCACGAATAACCGCGTACGATTCCCACGATGCAGAGCTAATTCACCAAAATATTTTCTCATGTTCCTATCATCGATCTGTGATCTGCCTGCTTGGTACCACTGTGTCCGGGAGAAGTGGCACGACGTTGACTCCTCGTCGGTGCTCGCAGCTGCCGAACGTGCCATACATACTGCTCCATCTCGAATTCTAATTAACTGGATCAATTCTATTCTCTTAATAATGCATAGGTAGAGCTCCTGCTATTTACCGTCAAAAGAAATGTCGAATAATATTGCGAGACTCGTAGTGGGCCGGCCATACCGCAGTTTCGTCTTTAATCGAGGCCTGTACATCTTCAGCCCACTGGCGAACAGAAGAAAATGGCAGCTGCGATCTTGCTTTTTCTCAAAAAAAACAAAAACAAAACTCGGATCTTGCTCCCCTAAAAAAAAGAAAGGCAGCTGCGATCTTGCAGCTCATCGTGCCGTTGCAGTATTGCGGATCAGTTTCGCATGAATTATAGTCTATATATGAGTGTCCACATATATTATAGTATCCTTAAATATCTTGGTTGAAATTTTGAATGCATATGATCTAATATAGTGGCTGAGGTTTCTAGTATTTGAGTATGTATAAAGAAACGAATAATTCTGAGTTATATAAATAATTTACAATGAGGGTGTCGATTTGGATTTCATCCGCCAGGAAGCTCAATATCGTGGGTATCCCTTGGCTCATTGGGATACCAGTCAAAATATTTTTTGTCCCTATACATGCTCAAATATGACCAATTTTAATCGTGTTGCCGTACAAGGCTGACCCTTCTTGTTGTGGACATGCTTGTCCGCCAAATGTTACAACGAGGAGCAAATTGGGAGGTGTCACGGGAGAGGTGGGAGTAAAGTTTGTCCTTTTATTTTTCTAAATCAAAGATTAAAAATAAAATATCTTAAGAACCATCTGTCCAAATTACGAACCGTTTTCACTTCGAGCGCCTCGCGTAGAGATATTTAATACTAAATCACATGTTGATAGGTTTTGACAAATTTTTGCTTTATACTTCCAAAAGTTGAATAGCTGTATTTCGGTTTTCACCGTACTTGTACTTCGGAATTTCAGTATAGGTTTGTACTCCGAGCGAGCGTGTATTTGTACTTCGGGTTTCTTTGTTTCTGTACTTCCGGTTTGTTGTACTTTGTACTTCAGAAGTTTTGTACTTCGCGATAATTTTTACTTTCGCAATTTTTGTACTTCAGCCTTCCATGTGTTTGTACGTGCCGTTGCAGTCTCGCGGATCAGGTCGAAAATTCCACACCGGAAGGAACTTAAGCGTGACGGCCGACGAGCAGTCTGAGCAGAAGGCGACGCCAAGAGAGAAGCGCGTCCCATCTCAATCGAGGCAGACGATCATCTGGAGGAGGTCCCTGCTCGGCGAGCTCGCCGAGCTGGTGTTCGGCCATCCCATGGAGGACGAAGCCGAGGACGAGAGGCGCCACGACGACGACGACGACCTCAGTCCGCGGTCTGGCGGCGTGGTAACCATGCCGCCTGGCTACGAGGAAGACCCTGACGCCGTCGCGCACGCACGCTTCGCCGTCGCCGAGCACAACAAGAACGCCGTAATACATCTATCCGATCTACTACTACACGTGTGCTCCTCAATGGCTCCTCGCGTGACCCAAGATGGATAATAGTTACGTTAAATGGCCGGCCGATCGGTTTGCAGAACTCGGCGGTGGAGTTCGAGAGGGTGGCGAAGGTGAGGCGACAGGGGGTGGCCGGGTTGTTGCACTACTTCACCATCGAGGCTCAAGTAGGGCGTTCGGGTTTACCCGAAATTTCGGGTCGGGTTTTTCGGTTAAATAGAGATTCGGGTTTCCAAACATGGAACCCGAGATTTGTTCCAAAAATCTACTACCCGACAAATTCGGGTACCCGTAATTTCGGGTCCGGGTTCGGGCAATCCCGAAATACCCAAGAATAGGAGGATTGGATCGAAAATGGAAGGACAGGAACCGGTGGAGGAGCTCCCGCAGCTCGGCGCCGCCCACGATCTCCTTCTCCACGATCATCTGCAGCATCGACCGCCGGAAGTCGGCGAGCGGGTCGGCCGACTCCTTCACAACCGCCACGCTCTCCTCGATCCTCCTAGCGCCGGCGCCGCCTCCTCCCTCGCTCGAAGTCCGTCTGTGCCGGACGCCCTCGGCGGCGGCTCCCTGCAGCGAGCGGACGGTGCGTTCGAGTTCGCCGAGCTGGCGCAGGAGCGCGGCGACGCTGGGCGTGCTCCCCACGCTGGTGTCGGCGTCGTCCGTGGATATCTCGTTGGGGATGGGGAATTGGGGATGGGGGCGAGTCTGCCGGAGGCTGGGACCTGGGAGCACGAGGAGGAGATGTGGGGAAATAGGGTTCCGGGAGAGAGAATCGCGTGGGCTGTTGCTGGGCTGGGCTGCGCATGAGCGCATCGCATGGGCTGTTCGGGTTAAACGGGAAATTCGGGTTCCGTCGAGTGATACCCGAGACACCTGAACTAATTTCGGGTTTTCAGAAGTGATACCCGAGCAAGTGTTCGGGTTTGTCGGGTTTGGGTTATACGGGTTCGGTTCTGGGTTTTCCGGGTTCGGGGTTCGGGTTTCGGGTTTTATGTCCGGCGTGATTCGAGGCCAAGGAAGGGGAGGCCAGGAAGCTGTACGCGGCCGCTGTGTGGGAGAGGGCGTGGGAGAACTACAGCGGACTTCAAGCCGGTCGGGAACACCACGCTCTATGAACGCCTCAGGTAAATTCAGAGTTTCAGATAAACTCCCTTACGCACACCAGTGCACCACTCGGTCGAGTGCACTAGTGCAGTGGGTCGGAGACACGTCGGACACGTTGTACTAGTACTTGTTGAACGGAGTGTCCTTTCTAATTACCCTGCTAGCTAACTATGGAACCGAGGAAAACTGCAGGTGTCTTCAGTAGACACTAGCTTAGGACGATTACTTCCTGTGAATAATTCTCTTCGCTTGTGCTATTGGTATCAGTTCGCCGTATTGGTATCAGTTCGCCGTATACGTACACACCACAGTAGTTGGTATCCTGGCATTCGTATTTTTTCAGGTATCTGTATACGTATCAGCTTCCTGCGTGGCGCGAAGGCTGAAGCTTTGTGGCTGGATCAGAATGTAGTAAGCAAGATTTGGTACGTGAAATAAAGTTGATGAAAGAAATATCATTTTCCACATATATTGTTATAGTACCCTTAAATATCTTGCTGGAAGTTTCTAATGCGTATGATCCTTTTTTATATCTAAAGATAACATCCTTGGGGGTGCCACCGCGTTCACCGTTGCTCAGGATTTACTGACCGTCCTATAGAAACTTGATGCGTTCTCAGCCGTCCGATCGTGGTAATTTTTTTTTTACTGCTCCTGGTCCCACCCGTCATCGACCTGGTGGCTGGAGATTCGGTGCAAAGCGGGGCGCGGTGGCAGTGCCCGTTATTCCGACGGAGCCGCGCTGGGCAAAATCGTCATTTCGCCCTGCGGTATATAGGCAGCAGCCCGCGGTGGAGAACCCTAGCCCAATCCCTCGCGCGCCTCTCCTCGCCCAATGCCCTCGCAGAGAGCTCCTCTCCAATCCCCTTCCTCCTCCCGCCGCCGCCACCAGCGCCCGCCACCACCATGCCCCGGCCCGTCCTCCTCCTTGCACGCATGGTGGCTGGCCACTCCCTGCTCCCCTCCGCTCCTCCCCGCCCCTTCTGCCCGCATCCGCTCCTCCCCCAACCCCCTTCATCCTCCCGCCGCCACTGTCCTTCTGCTCCCCACCACGGCACCGCCGTTGTCGGCCCTTGGCGACGCAGGGCCTCTATCAGCGCCTGCTCTCTCCTCCCTGGCCGATTCTCCATCCTCCGCGCGAGAAGGCGCGCAACCGCGCGAGGGCGCCGAGAGTCGCCACCGATGGTGGTGAGAGGAGGAACACGCGAGGGGAAGCAGCACGCCGCCGCGTTCGACGCCGCCCCTCTTCATCGTGTGGCGGCTCCTCCACCTCCGTCCCGTCCCTAGCACGCCAGCACCGCCGTCCTTCATGTCCAGACGCCGTCTGCAAGGGAAACGCCGCCACCTTGAGCCCGAGTTCTTGCTGCGCTCGCCGCTGCTCGGAGGTCGACCATGGCTACAGGTTTACCCTCGGGCCCCATCCATCTCACGCTCAATTTCTCGGTCAGATCTGATGTGCCTATTTTCTCCACCTTTTGCAGTGCGATTCATCTGATTTATGTTTGTGAGAGAGGTTGGGAGCCACGGCTGGTTCAGGTAGGGCTCTCCATGGACGAATTCTACGATGGTTGAGGTAGGCTGCGGCGTGATATTCTCCATTCTTCCTCTCTTTTTTATGCTGTTCGATTTGATCGATCGTGGCCTTCCTCTTTGTGAAGTTGCTGCTGTTATTTGCTCTTCTGCTGGATCAGTTGCTCCACAGGACATGCTGGTTGAGGTGAGTACAAAAAATCAAGAGGATCTTCCCCTTTTTCTGTGCTCTTCGATTTGATCGATCATGACCACTTTCTCTTTGTGCAGTTGCTGTTGTGGTATGCTCTTCTGTTGGATTCGTTGCTCCACATGACATGCTGGTTTGAGGTGAGTACAAAAATTAATTTTCCCCATCGGTGGTCATGTGTATTGGTAGAGACTGCTTCGTGCAGTAGCTAGATTGCTAGGTTAGTGGTCATATTTAGATTGTGCAGTTTCTGGATTTCTTCCAGGTTCTTTGTCCGTCTGGTTATGTAAGAAAATAAATAATGCAGCAGGCCTATTTTAATTTATATGGACATTTAATCTAACTTGCAATAGGAAGTTTATAGCATTTTTTGTGGGGTCCGGCCCTTTATTTAACACATAGAAATTTCACTTCTTTCATTCTTTGTCTATCTTGCTTTGAGACCCACAACCAATATTTGCGGTCAAGTTTTCAAAAACTTGGCACATCAAGTATTTAAGATGGGTAGTCCAACTTCAAATACACCTGATGCTTTGATTTGCTTCTTTAATTTTCTGCTAGCTATGGTTGTGGCTGCTCGATGGCTGAGCAACGGTGATCCGACGTTTGATGTCACTGGAGACGGTGACACGTAGGATCACTTCCTTCGTTGGACTTAAGATTGAAGCGGCTAAATTGTTAGCCTGCGCTGTATCGACAAGGAGGGAACCGGTGGCGGTCTCTGAAGGTATATTTCTCTTGCTCATTCGTTGATTCCCCTATCTTATGCATCTTTGTTCTTATCTTCAAGAAGTATTGCTTGCTGACTACGTATGTATTCTGCATCTTTGTTTATAAGTTCATAAAACACGGCTTCTTATTTTATGATGCATAATTTACTAGATTATAAGTAAACAGAATAGGTTGTATGTGCCGTGGACTCCTACTTAATTTCACCTGAGATTTGAGGAGATAGAAGGTAGGACTGTATATTGAAAGTGTGCCTTTGTTTCATCATTTAGTTATATGATGGTAATATAGTCCAACAGCTTCAGTTTTACCTCTTTAATCTATTTGAAATAGTGCCACGCTGGCATGTTTTTGTTTTATCCTTTTAGGTCCTAATTTAGTAGCTATCAAGTGATCATATTCTCTGCTGCTCTATGTCACAAATAATGATGGTCTGGAACATACCTATTTGGTTTATTTGGTGTGCTCAATAGGTCTACCTCATTTTGGCTAATTTACCTGCTTGGTTATTGTTCTTCTAAGATTCCAATTTCGGTTTTGGTTACTTGCTCGAGGGAATTCTTTGAATAGACCATAAATAAGTTGTTGCTTCTCTCTTTTTTCACATATGCTTAATATATTGATTTGGTCATGTCGTGTGTATAGCAGTGGAGAATCGGTACCTCAATTGTTCTACTCTGCATTGATTAGTATAGCTAATTATATTTACAACCTACATATTATTGTTGACACTTTTGTACTGCATTGAATTTATTTGGAATTGTGTGGCTGCAGGCCTACATTAGTTACTATTCAGCGTGTTCATGGTTTTGTGTTCACTGTGCTAAGGATTCAGAATTATCACCTTTTCTAATCTCATTTCTCTTGCTGGTCAGGAACAAGACACATCCTCATTTATCTTGACGTTGGTCTTCTCCCCCAACTGTCTTGTGCATACCATTCAATTGCAGCAACAGTGTAACACTTTGTCACTCCAACATAGAGCAGCACCGCAACAGCTGCCGCCGAAGGCTTGGCTCAGAAGCTTCGATGGTTTAGTTTTACCTTGATTTGCAGCACGATGTGTCGCTTCTCATGAACCAATTTGTCTTGCTGTAGTGGATCGACAACAGGTACGGCTTCATCCCCTTTTTGGTCCTCGGTTTGTTTCATTTCCCGTGAGTGATGTCTGATTGCTGTGATGCAAGTGTTAGAGCGGGTTACATATATGAGATATACAATTCTTGGTGGTGCTAATTTCTTGTCTGGCTATGTTTTCTAAGTATATTCGTTGGCTTACTTTGTGTATTTATAGGTACTTGGCCATTATACCCACCCTCTCGTGCATGTATGATGTACAGGCTACACTAGCTACCATGAAAAGAAAGGAGACGGTGGATGGGAACAAAACATGGATTGCTGCTGCGCTGGTGGCACTCTCTTCTCAATGGCGTGGCGTTGTGCTTTGTTGCAGCTCTTTATCATCAGGAGTGAGCTTATTCCAAGTCCTTACTGTCAGTGTTTTAGACTGTTGTTACACTGTCATTGCATAATATTCCTTCCATTAGTTTAAAGCATCATGTGTTAGCCCAATGAATATTATTAGTTTTGTTCTGTTTGTTAATTATTCAGTGATATGCTGCTCCTATTAGTGATAAGTCATTTCTTTTGTTACTACCCAGTATTGTTACCTCTGTTAAGCGTCCTACATATTGCTAATATTTACATTTTATTACAACAGGATGCTAATGCAGTAATTGTTCCTCAAGATGCATGCCACCGTCGGTCGTGAGCCCGCAGGAGGTTCGTTTAGACAAAATCAATGCTAACACACTATTTCATCTATACAATGCCCTCCTCGATTTTCATGTGATCTGATACATGTGATCATCATCTTGTGCATCCATAGCAAAGATCTTCGCAATTCATCTGTGTGTTCTAGGTTTCGACTCCTTAGACTAGCATTTATTAATTGTTACTCTAGGTTTCTATGCTGAAGCGTATTGATTTTGTGCCTCTTTTCTAGAGATCGCACATGCTATCTTAGATCAATTTTTTTCTGTTGTGATCATCAGCAACTTCATAGGTCCTACGCCAAGATCTTTCTCTGTTTTCATGGACCTACTGAAATGACCGTTTTCATCTCATGACAAAAAATATGGCTTGAATCAAAATCACGAGTCTCAATTTAGTATGTGATCCCTCTAAATAAGCACTTTCAAATTGTATCTTTATTCTGCTCTAGGATTTTGAGTCCCTGCTCTGGTTTGCATGTGTGTAGATCGTTTGGTGTTCTTCTTTTGCTTGACATGATTGTCTATTGTTGTTGTTCAGGGTATGTTGTTTGTTTACATTATCTTCAATAATATTGCACATATGACTTTAATTAGCTCGATTTTTCTATATAATGACGGTGTCACTGTTAGCCAAGTGAGTAGAGTACCAGTGGCTTTTTAGAAGCATATATTTGTATCGTACAAGAACACATATGGTTCAAACATTGGATGAAAATTGTGGTGCTTTCAGTGCAGATTCAGTTTGACCATTTACAATTATATGATTTGCCCCTTTCATGTCGGCGTAGAATACATACTTCCTTATTCCTATTCTACAAAAGTGATGTTATGTCTGGACAAACACGCATTAGTGCTTAGGCTTTACAAATAATTGGCTACATGACTGCTAATTTATTTTTATTAGATGAAAGGATGTGACGTTATTATATGAACACTAATGCTTTTTTTATATGACACTAATGCTTTCTGGCTACTTATGCATGTGACCAGACTTGTGTTTCCTTTTTAATTTATCTCCCTTGAATTAGCTTGATTTACATGTATAATTATGCTGTTAATGTCAATTGGATAGATAAAACCCCAAAATTTCTGTAATCCATCTGTACTTCAGGGCAATAGTGCTTTTGCTACAGCTAATTGTCCAAAGTATATACGTTTGCTTATGATTAGTCTGGTTACTTATTCTGGTTTACTTGGTTGTCACATCAGCTTGCTTTAACCATTAGTTGTTTGATGATCCAAAGGAAACACCGACATCATCTTCCATGGTTTTGCAAGATAGCTTGATGAGTGAGTGCATGTGTAATAAATTCCATATATTATTTTGAGAAATAGTTAGATCAATATAAGCTCCATTCCAGAGATAGTTACATCAATATAACCTCATTCAATATAGTACCATGCCACATTCAGGAAAAGAAAATGGCAAACTTATTTCTGCAAGATTTGCAGCCTCACAAGGATAACCCAAGACTATATCTTACTAAAATGGCAAACTTAGGAAGGGACACACATATTGACTCTTTTGGATATGCATAACATGCTTTGTACTCCTTTGGATATACATTTAAATGGATTTGAGCACTAAATAGAGACACGATTTACATGTCCACACATTCCCTATCACTATAAATCCACCATTTTGTATTATAGGTATTCATAGTTAGGTTTAAAATCGATCTTGCCACACATCCTGCTATGATTGTGTAAAATAGAGCCTATAGATTTAGTTATCTTTATCCTCTTTTGGTTCACTTTCTACAATTTCCTGTATATGTGTATCGGTTTATATATTCCACTTAACTACATGTTCATGGTTTATGCCTTCTTTGCAGTCAGATGCCTGTTTTGATTTTTTGCTCAGTTGGATCTGGTGGCATTTGCGGCACATCGGTTTCAGGTTAGTTGTCTCTAATCAATTGAGGAAGAACGTTGCTTGGGTCCGTGATGATTACAGTCTACTTATTCCATGACGCAGGATCGAAGGTGTCGTTGTTTTCTTGGCTGTTTGTTCTTGGCAAAGGTTGTCGCTGGCCAGAAGGTGAGCATCCGTCTCCATCATCATTGTTTGCTCTAGGGGGATCAATGCTCTGGAATTGGGTTAGGGTCACAGCTGACTGGCACATCAAACATACTTCTTTCTATACTAGACTAGATGCTACAGCCTATTATCATTCAAGCTCTATTGCGTGTCTAGCCTAACGATATGATTTTCCAGGAGAGGAAATATATTTCAAAGTATCATGATGTCTTCTTGCATGTTCTAAAAAATAAGCTTCTATTACTTTTTTCTTGCCTGTTCTAAGAAATAACAGAGTTGTTCCTCTCTTTTCTGCTTTTCTAGGTCAGATACCTGACTATGTTTTCAGTTGCTTTTATGATTTAGGCAACACAAATTCATTTTTTCCCTGTTTTTCCAGATTAAAATAGAAATGTGGTGATAAAAGGTAAACTTCCGCATACCATTTCAAATAAAAGGTTGGCAGGAGTATTAAAGTGTTCTTTTCCCTGTTTTCAAGAATAGCGA
Source organism: Poa pratensis (assembly GCA_947311845.1). NCBI lineage: Eukaryota > Viridiplantae > Streptophyta > Magnoliopsida > Poales > Poaceae > Poa > Poa pratensis. The sequence continues at coordinate 18,486,544 of CAMZMU010000065.1, forward strand.
AGATGGTAAACTCATTATACTTTTAACTTGGTTACTGAAAAGTCAAAATTGTTTCTCATTTATGTCATTTGCTTTTAGAGGTTCGGATACTTGATTATGTTTCTCTGGTTTATTACAGTTTATTTTGACAGGGGAAATATTTATTACTTTATTTTAAAGTAATTGTCTTACAATTCTTGCAATTTGGGAGTTGGGACTTGAGCTGATAGGATTTGTGGGTATGGGACGGTGACCTAGACTCAATTGTTAACTTACCATGGCTGCTATGATTAGTCATGAGCAAAATAGCATATACAAACTTATTGTGTATTTACATATTTGTTTCTGGGAGAGCCCTTTGTGTATTTACATAAGAAAACATACTTATTGTTGTTTCATTCCACCTAAACTTTGTTCCAGCAGAATAGACTTATTTTGCCTCTACAGTCTCTGTTCGTGGCTGTCCCCGACAAGCTGTGGTCGGTGATATTTTTGTTCCACCGTTGTCCAGGTCTTGGTTGCCGTCATTGTTAATGATGTTGAGACCAGCCGCCTCTGCCACGTGTAATCGTTATTTCTTATATGAAACTCATCGTTTGTTTGATCATGTTTCTATCCACTTTAGATCAGTACACTTATTAGAACTTATGTATTTAGTACTACTTCCGTGTATGTGTATATATTATGTGCACATAAATGCAACTCCTCGAGCCATCTTATGTTATGTCAGTGTGATATAAATCTCTAGATTAGTATCCCCGTGTGTTTCAGCATTTCTCGGTTTTTCCTGTTTCTTACACTTCTGATTGTGTGATATTATAATTGTTGTTTTCATTTGAACTTAAAAATATGGCTTCCTTTTCTCTTTCTGTAAACAACGGTGTAATCTCTGTGCTCGATCCAGATATGTTATCGCTGGGAGTGACAACATATTAGCATGACTATGATATTGGCATGGCTATTCACCATCTTTTTATTAATCTGTAGGAAATGAATTTTAATTATAAATTGTCTATACTCAAAATTAAGGAGCCTAAACCCTAAACCATATACTCATAGTTAATATAAATTGATCAAACTCCAAGAAAGCTCAGATTTAATCTTCCTGTTGCTTAAGACTTTGATTATATGATGTTACTCATTTCATATGATCCGGAAGATACGCTTTCAAATCTATATAATTGTGATCAAATATATAGGTATATAAATGTCCTTTAAGTGATCTGTATAAATGGTCGCAACCACGGGCAAGAAATTCAAAGAAGAAACAAGCGCTGCGCGGCGAGCCGCGCCGTTCGAATCTAGTGATCTAACATATATCTTGGCCGAGGTTTCTAGTATATGATTCTGTATAGAGAAATGGTAATTCTGAATAAATAATTTATGAGAAAGGTGTCTATTTGGGTATCATGGGCGTCCTTGCACTGACTGGGATATTGGCCAAAATATATGTTTATCCTTATATGGTTCTAAATACGACCATTTTAATAGTTCTTCCGTGCAATGACCACCCTTCCGTTGTAGATCTATATGGGCTCAAGAGAACATGTTTGAAAATGTATAAAACAGAAAGAAAAACCACACTCCCTATCGATCTCTCTCACACCTTAATCACCGATAACTAAATCTCTCCTGCTTCTCTTCCTCCCATCATCCCAACTACCACACCAATTATGCCATCTGTGTCCGGCACATGCATGGACAAAGTTGGTAAATCCAGGAGGCGCGTGTTTTCTTTTTTTTTTACATTAAAGGTGGTTTGTATCTTGTTAAGGATAATATATCATAAATAATTTTTTGCACAACACAAATATATTAAATGATACTCACTGTAACTATATAACAGAAAAAAAAATGAGAAAACATATTGCATGGTAAACAATGCTCTAAGTAGTATACAACACATATTTGTTAAAACCACAATATAATAAAAAAAAAGTTTAGTATAATTATAAAGGTAAAACAATCTGCATGAACCATAAAATAATGTGGAATTAAGTGAGGGTTAATTTGTAGCTAAAAAGATAAAAATATAAAGTCAATTCTTTGAAGACTGTATGGGCTAGATATAATCCCTCTATCCCCGAATACAAGCCGTTTTGATATTTCAAAATTAAACAACTGAGGTAGTACTATTCATCATTAATATACACGCCTCAACAGCTGATCATCCATTCGAATATTTCAGGTTCTCATATACGCATCAACTCCTTGCGTGCTGCAAAGGCAGAAGCTTGTGACAAGAGCAGAAATGTAATGAAGCAAGGATTGTTGACAATATCAAAAAGAGGATGCACGTATGACAATGTCATTGGATATGCAGAATAAATTTGATGCATTTTTGTGGAGGAATCTAGGGTAGACCCAAAGGGACAGCCTCAACCACACTTTAAAAAAATCAACATACATCGCTTAATTACAAGGTTAAAAGAAAATAAAGGAAGGAGCGTCCAGAAAATGAAGGACACTAAAAAGTTACAGCAACGAAATTGGTCTAAAAAAATTACGCAATCACAAAATTAGCTTGAAGAGGCGAGGTGGAGAAACACGACATCCCAATTCTTTACTAGTGATTTGTGAAGAAGGTTTCCACATCTACGATTTCTTGATTGATCGATAGTAGAAGACATGAGTCTGACAAGTCTCTCCTAATTTGCCGCATAAAGGAATTCACTATCTCACTAGTATAACATGCACAATCTCCTTTAATATTTCTAGCATGTGATCAGACTCCTACTTCAACCGAGTCTAGATAACTTGCATTGTAGTTTTGATAGTACCACATCATTGACATGGATTGAATTGGTGAAGTACACTGATCCATGCCATAACATGCCCAAAGAGGGGTGACATGAGGGTGATTTTGTCCATCGTTGGGTTTTGTGGTTGGTGTCAACATCCTCACCAGTGGCCAAGGCATCTTGGGCGGCACATCCATGAATCCCGCCAGTGTCCTTTTGCCTTGTTGGTCAACAACGTCTGGGAGAACCACTAGATTAGTAAAATTCACAATATAGTTGTAGAACATGACCCTGCCATACAAATGACGCCATCAAACTGCTTTTCCGCCTTCATACATGTACGGCTGATGTAATTTAAGCTAATACTTTTCAAGTTATCTTTGCACTAGCAAATCCTCTATGCCTTTTCAACTTAATTTTGCAACAATACTTTTGGTACCTGACTTTGTTTGTGTGCAACCCTAATTCTACGCGTTTATGGTATTAAAATTAATATGTTCTCCAGTTTCAGCTTCAAGCAAGTCTTTAGGTGTTAACAACATCCATGTCCTATGGCTATATAGTATGCACTAATTTTAAACATCATTCAACATTAACATTGCAATCGCTTTTCACATTTATGTTTTTAGCTAAATATTGTAGACGTAAAAAGAGGTTGCCATGCTAATCTTCTATGATCGGAGACAAACAAATGCATGCATATATTATTTTGGGTGTATGTTTTCATACAATCGTTTTGAGAAAAAAAACTGCTTTCGTATGCATGTGTTTATCTATCACATTGCATTCAAGATTACTAGTGCAAACTCATATCACATCTATGTTTAGGTCGGTACTTATCAAGTAATAATTTTCTATGTTTGTTTTCATGTATATTTTCACACATATCTTCTTTTTAGCAAATTTTTGGAGAATTTGGCACTAAATTCATACACTACAGTTTCTCTGAAAGGATGTAGCTATAGTTTAAAGGAAACTAACAATGACATACTAAAATAAAACACATGCAAGCATATAATTGTAGCTAGACCACACACACGCGCGAGCACACATGCACACGCACACACACAGAAGCATGCGCAAAGTTAATCCGTTTACTCAAAACCCTATCAAAATACTATCAGCTATATCACGCTTTGAGTCCTTGAAGAGTTAAAAATGGGAAATCGATGCTATGAGCAGCTAAATTACTAGCTACCTTACTACCTAGGTGGTACCTTGGCGGTAACTAGTTCTCGACAATGGTGGTTGATGGAGCCCTGAGGGGGGAAATGGTAAGTAAGTGGTCGAAGATAAAAATAAATACATAGGATAACTGATGGTGCTTCAATTTCTGGCGCATCTTCGAAATCGGCGAAATCCCTCGCGGGTGACTGCCAGATCCAGTGATTTGCTTCGACTAGAACTGCCTTAGCATTTGGAACTCCACGACTATATGTGATCTTTGTATCCTTCAGAAGACATATGGTTCCTGGCTAGTGGTCATGTGTGAAACTCGGTGTAGAGTGATCATGTTCGTTGACTTTATAGCCGTTTGGGGCTACGAGGAGTCATCAGTGTGGATAGTGATGGGCTGAGTGGAGGACACGATTTATTCTGGCATGGCATGACAATTGATATTTGGAAACTAAGGATACACATGAATGGCTTAATGATGCTCATATTTGTGCTTCTACTGAAGAGCCTCTATTTCAAGTTACCTTTGTCTGTGGTGAATCACGCACGAAGCATCGTCTCATCGGATGTGGTGTCACCTCCCAGCACACAAGGCTTCTTCCTCGCTACCGTGGATGGTGTAATCGGAGGTTTTAATGAGGCATTATGGCAATATGAACACTTCTCAACGTATCTAAGGTCAGAATCTCTGGCGGCCTAGCTTCCGGGACAGGTTTGCAAGTTTGTGAGCCTAACGACCTTTGCTTCTCGGGTTTACCTTTCACACATGACAACAAATTTGTAGGTAATACCAGTGGACATGTGCGCTTGGACAGAGATGTTGCTAATAATTGTTGGTGGGATATTTTTGAATCTTCGTTTGTAAGCTTAGTATCTTCTTGAAAATAGCAAAGGAGGTGCGGCCGGTCCATAAGAATTGATGCATGCAATATAATTTTTTTGGTGAGAGGAATCCGACTATCAAAAAAATGACTGAAACTGGGTGCAGGGGCATTGGGAAACTTACTAACATGGGGTCGATCAAGCTTTTCCAGATGCTCATGCGTAAGTTAGAATCTTGGGGAGAAGAAAGTTCAGAAATGTTAGTATTAGATATTGTCCTAGATACGAGATAAACTGAAATGCCTTCATGAAACTAATGCTTGATCAGATTCGAGATACGTGATATGATGAATGAAACTTTATGTAGGGAGGAAATGCTATGGCTACGAAGGCGATTGTAACACCAAGTTTTTTCACCAGAAGACATTTTGGCATGCTCGGAAAAATAAAATTGCTAACTACAATACATAAGGGGAGTCATACATATGGATCCTGCGGAGATGCAGAGTATGTCCGTGTCATATTTTAAATCCCCTATACTCGTGTTCTGTCTCTAAATTGTGATATCATAACCTCTCTTATTCCATAACAAGTTACTGCTGATATGAATGATCAATTGTGTAAAAGCATTTTTAACATGATGCTCTCTTCCAGATGGGTTATATTAAAGCTCCAGGATTGGATGGTTTCCGTGCATGTTTTATAAAAAAAAACTCTGGAAGTTCATGAAAGGTGATGTGATTAAAGCGATGAAGCAATTCTTTGCGACTGTGTTTATGATGGATAGGACTATGAGATGTCTATCATGTTCTGTCCAAGGACTTATAACCCAATTGAGCTTAAGTATTTTCGTCCTATTAGGTTGTGTAATTTTCTCTGCAAGGTGGTTTCAAATTTCTTGGTAAATATAATTCGGCCTAGATTGTTGAAATACTTAAGAATATCAAAGTGGATTTATTTAGGGGGAGAATGATTACCGACAATACACTATTGGCCTTTGAATCTTGAACTTTATAGATCATGGTACATCTCTATAATTCTTTGTTCTGTGCATACAAGTTTGATTTATCTAGAACTTATGATAGAGTTGATTGGCCTTTTTTTTTGGAGAAATACAATGCATAAAATGGTGTTTTCTCATCGGTAGATACAATGGATCATGGCATGTGTTACCACGGCGAGGTATTCGGTCAAGTATAGTGAATCCTATTGGATGTTTTTTTTGTCTTACACACGAGTTAAGACAGGGAGATATCCCCTATCCCCTTCTTATCCATGTTTGATTGTGATTTTCGTAGTACTAATTACTAAAGGAACAAATCTTAATGGTTGTACACCACACTTGTAAATATTTTTTAAATAAATAAATTGGGCAACCATGTTGCTCGTGCTATAAAGATGTTCATAATTTACTTTTGTTATTACTTAGGAACATAATCATTAAAAAAAAAAGGTTCAAGAGTAAAACTTTTAGAAATGTTTTCATGTCTTAAATGTTGGCTACTTTCCAATTAAAGGGTAAGTAGGAGGCAAATATACCTGCATATGACAACTATAAGTAACATAATATTGACGACAAACTAAACTGATGCCCTTGCGACAAACTAAACTGATGCCCTTGCGTTTGCAAGGGCCTGCTACTTCCCACAAAAAGCAAAACATTTAACATACTGAAAACTGTAGCAGTTATATTTAAGTAAAATAAAATTATCCATTACATAAAAACATGTCTGCCCTATCTGTTCTGATACAATTTTTTCTATACATGTTAGGTTAATTTTCTCTTCCTGCACCCCTTCGGAAGAAACAATATGACTTTTTCTTTTGCTTGCACCCGTTTGAAAGAGACACGACGAGTTTACTCTAATCCCTCAATCAACTCCTTCCTTCCCCGCATGGCCATGCGCATCATTGCCATCCTCAACATCACAACGTCAGCCGAAGCTAGGGCGTGATAGATTGTTCTGATGATTTACCATGTCCATTTGTGAAGGTATGTATGCATCGATGTTCTACATAAATAGGGGCAAAGCTAAATAAAAGATGAACGGCTGCACTACTACTCATAAGCTATGTTCAGTAATCATGTTTTAAACTAGTGCATACACTAGTTTTATAGTTTGATTACACGGTAATTTTGTTTTCATCCTGGTGTATGTGCATCCCCTTGCCACCATGTAGCTCCGCCTAATACACTACAATTCAACAATATATCTGCACCATTGTGCTGTACTTACAGAGCTATGCGGATTTTATTCAAACCACCCAAGGGCATGAGTCCATGCTTCTTAGGCTAGCTTGTAGAGGTATGCATCTATACTCGCTGGTGTGGCATATCCATGACATTATTTACTTTTATAGGGTGATTTAGTTTGTCCTACAGCCTATGCATGACACAAGGTCAATGCCCTTTCTAGCAGCAGGCTCTAGCTGATATGTTATGCCGTTAGTATTAACAATTTGGCTCTAAGCTTCAGCATACTGTTTAACTAATAAGTTCCAATACACATTGGCTTATAACATATGAAACCCAATGGCGTGTTCTGCTAATAGATATTAACAAGTCAGTTCAACATAATACTACTAGCCCCGTTAATATATGTTGTGTGTAATCAAACTTCTTGGAATTTGTCCGTTAATAATTAAAAATTCCTGTAGAATATGTGTAATTTGATGATAGAATTATTTATTTACCATGAATATTTCCTTAATATTTTAATATTATTATTATTTGTACATTTACCATGCAAGGTAAAAATAACGTCATTATATTTACTATCAAAATATCACTTAAAAGTTAAAACTCTCACAATAAGACAATGTCTTTGTCCAAATTATTATCTATTGGCAAAGGAATGAAATAGTCTTTCTTTACTTTATTCTGACTTAGATTTCGTTTTTGCGTAAGACTATTATGTCAGAGATTTATAAGGCTTATGTAAAGTTATCTTGCAAAAGTACATTCACGACATATGTATTACTCCCTCCGTCCCAAAATAAGTGTCTCAAATTTGTACAAAAGTGAATGTACCTATACATGTTTCATGTCTACATACATCCACTTTTTAACAAATCTAAGACAGTTATTATTGGACGGAGGGAGTACTTTCTATGTGAAGTAATATAAATTAATGGTAAATTTGTATTTTAAAGGGTGTGCATAATGTCAAAAACACCAACTTTTTATAATAGGTGATATGGTATATCATGATTGACCAACCAAAGTTCATTTATACAACAAGGCGACCCTGGGCAACTACCTGGACTCCCATGTCAGCTGCCTTGTTTCGTTTGTGTCTTGGAAAGCTACTCGCGTCTGTATGCATCCAATAAACTCGAGGGGTCTGCTTTGCGGATCTGAGGCCTCATCACTCATCAAGCAGCTACAGTAGGTTTTTTTTTTGGCACAAACACTCATTGCATGCTGCACATGCTCGTAGTGGTAATCCAGCTCCGACGACTAAACTGTTAGAACTAGCTAGTTCAAGTTTTCAATTCCACAAATTGGATTTGCACAAAATCGAACTTATTACTATAGAAAATATGTGCGCTTAATATTCAGTCTACAGGACTAAAATTCGTAACTATCTACTCACCCATTTAGACATTTATAAAATAATTATTTTCACAATTCTAAATTATATGATTATCTAGTTTCAATTTCCAACCAAGGACTTTTGACTATCAAGGTGCAAATTATCTTGATTAAATTTTTTTGATTTTTGGTAACCATTAGCAGATGATCAATGTTTAGGACCATTGATCGATAAATAAGAAAATTTCAATTGACTAGATATAGAATCCCTCCAAAATTTGGATGAAATTATGAAATGTTTAGTATAATTTTATAGCGTTATAGTGAAAACAACAAAAATCGAAATTAAGTATGTGCTGTTCGCAATTCTGATGATTGCATAGGATATTTATTTATCTGACTGTAATTTTCAAGTTTGGCACTTTGCCTTATGGCTCACCCAGGCTCGAAAATATTCCTGATTCCACCACGGACGAACAATATATATGTGATCAATTTTCCAATATACATATTATTATATTTACTATGAAATAACACATAGTATAGTCGTTAATATATATAAAATCACATATGAACGCATCGCCTCAAGATGACAACCGGTTTACCAATCTAGACTTTAGTTCAGTGTTCTTTGATCCATGGTAAGGTACAAACAGCTGACCGACTCGCAGTTGGATGGCTTACAGTCTTTATTTACAAAAATCGAAATAAAGAATGTGTTGTTTGGAAAATCCGATGGTTATACATAGGATAGTTATTTATATTACTGTAATTTTCAAGTTTGGCACTTTGCCTTATGGTTCACCCAGGCTCGAAAATATTCCTAGCTCCGTCATAGACGAACACTATATGGGATCAATTTTCCAATATCCATATATTTGTTAAATTTACTATGAAATAATACACAGTATAGTTGTTAACATATGAACGCATCGCTGCCTCATGTACAAAATGACAACCGGTTTACCAATCTTGACTTTAGTTCAGTGTTCTTTGATCCATGGTAATGTACAAACAGTTGACCGACTCACGGCTGGATGGCCTATTACAGTCTTTATTTCCATGTTTTTCTTCTTCTTCTTTTTTCCGGAAATGGGGAGTAAAGACCCAGCCTACCCAATCGAACATCGCATGGGAGCAAATGGAGAGTTTTTTTTGAATTTTCCACATGTATTAAACCAGCAAAGAGTACACGATTAAATCGATTACAAAAACAAAACTAAAAGAGACTAGCAAATCTATGAGATCTTCAAGCCCTTTCTTCATCCATGACACAATCTTGTACTTTTCTGAAGGCAGCCGTAGAACAACGCCAACACCACCAAACCACAGACCTGTGAATACCACCGAAAGTTCTCCCTTTTTAATTTTGAGCCGCAATGCCAAGGCTTTGTGCACGCACACAACCATTAAATTAATCAAGCAACATCGGCAAGAGCACCACCACTGATATTTCAGGAAGAAATAACCGAACCACTTTGTCGACGTCGTTGGGACCCGAGAGAACGAATCACCATTGCCGAATACGTAGTAGCCGGGATAGATATTGCGAGGACAAACCTCCTCACGGCAACCATGAGAAACAATCCAAGATTGATCTGGCGAAGCAAGATCTGAAGAACCATACCTAGACAGACTTAATCTTTCAAAGCCACCATTAACGTCGGGAAGGATATCTCGCCGTCGAACGAAGCGTGGAAGATCACTTATTGCAGACGATACCATCTCCATTAACGAAGAAGATGACGACCAAAACCAAACTCTACCATTAAGGACCTTCGAAAAACGCCGTGCGCAGGTCCGAGGTCCCCACCCGATCGAATAAAATTATCCATTAAGGACCTTCGAATAGTGCCAGAACGGCACTTAGAGGAGGCGAGGATAGGTGCCGTTCTGGCACTATTCGAAGGTCCTTAATGGATAATTTTATTGGTAGAGTTAATTGCCCGATCGGTTGGCTTACGATCTGATTTGTATGTCAAAATGTATCATCTAATATGATTTGTCGTCTCACATGCAAAACAGTGACTAGCTTGGTATATTTGATGTACCTGGGTGTATAGTGACATCGATATATCAATATATGTGAGCATCGGATATTACAAAAAATGATTAAAAATATTTACAGCGTACTTCAAATCTGATTACGAATATTTTCCGCGCAATTGTGCGAGACATAGTGCGAGTGTAAATAAAAGCCTGAATCTTCATTATCTTGGTGCAACGAATACAAAACAGTAGGAGCCACTAAGTTGAGGAAATACAATGTGTTGCAGGAGCAACGCCGATGCAACGCAACAGGAGATACGAAATTGAAAAACATAGTACGCATCCTTCATCCACATAGATGGATATCACCTACATGAACGATGCTTATTGTAAACTAAAGCGAGACGAGACAGACAATCTAAAAAGATACATAGTCGAGGTAGTTCTCAATGCTTCGTCCATGCATGCAATGGAAGAATCAATGAAGCTCGAATTGCTTTCGGGCTCGATCTCACTGGGGGAACCCGTTCGGCCCGAACCTCTGATGCGGCATCATCTCCATTCCGTGGAAAACCCCGGCGGCGTCGGCACTACCATCTGCTGCTGCTGCTGCTGCAGCATAGGAATCGGCATCGGCACCATCTCCATCCCGGCGGCGAACCCCGTCAGCGTCGGCATCACCATCGCCATGTCCTGTTGGTGCTGCATCATCTCCATCCCGCCGCTCGCCTGGGTGCCACCGATTCCGAGCTCAAAGCCGCCGCCGCCGCCATGCATCATGTGGCCAACGAGCTGCGCCTCCTGGAGCACCTGGTTGGCGTGCGCCTCTATGGCGGCTTGCATCTTCGCCAGCGCGGCCTCGAAGGCCACCAGGTCTTCCTCCCCCATCTGACTCACCTCGGTGTCAACCCACGCCGCCGCCTGGCACCCTTCGGCTCGTTCCTTGGCCGAGACCTCCTTCATGGCGTCCCTCCGCGCCTTCTCCGCGTCCAGCTGCGCGAGCAGCTCGCCCTGCTTCCGGTTCAGCTCCGCCAGCGCCGGGTTCGGGTCGTCGGCGCCGCCGCCCACCGCCGCCACGGCCTGCGCCTGCGGATAGTTGGAGGGATAGAAGCGTTCGAGACGGAGTCGACGGAGGGGTGGCCGAAGGAGAAGGCCTTGGTGCCGCTCGGGGAGATGGCGACGGCGGCCACCTCGAGGTTGCAGAGAATCGCCAGTTCCCTGGCCTTGTTGAACAGCCCCGTGCGGCGCTTGGAGAAGCTCACCTGCCGCGCTTCCTCGCGCTCGAGGCGCTGGATCTCGATCTTCTTCCGCCCTGTGCCCCGTGGCGGCGCCATTGCCACCGGACCGGACAACCTTACACCTCTGGAGTTTGGACCCTTTTTCGATAGCCTAGGTTAGGTGAAATCTTGGTGTGGATCTCCGGTTTATATAGGCGAGAGGACGGTAGGGGCGAAGAATCGACCACGAGATGTAATTGCCGTGAGCCTGCCAACCCATGCGGAGTGCAGAGCCAGAGCTGTAACGCGGTTTTGTTTTTATGGAGTATCATGGAGTATGATCACTGCCAATTGTGAGCTGTTACGGAGAAGAAAAAAAAAAGTGTGCAATTGTGAGCTGTTACGGAGGCTGACCAAGGCCCAGTGCTAGACGGGCTGAAGCCAGGGCCGACCCAAGGTACAAAGTGAGCAGGTACATTTGGCGAACCCTATTTGACACCCATGCTACTTCAAATAGAGCGATTCCTATATATCGCCGTTAGCGGCGCGTAAAGCTAGCGCCGCTAACGGGGGTGACCTAGCGGGCCGGCCCATAATGGCATGTTGTGTTTTGTCTTCTTTTGTTTTCATTTTCTTTTTTCTTTTATGTTTCTTTTCTTTTTCTTTTTCTTTTTCTTTTCTGTTTTGTTTTTGTTTTCTTTTTTCTTATTCTTTTTCGTTCTTTTTAATTTTTTTGAAAATGGTTCAAATTTTAAAAATGGTTCCAAATTTGAAAATTGTATCAATTTTGTAAATGATTCAATTTTTGAAAATGGTTCCAAATTGAAAATGGTTCCAAATTGAAATTGGTTCTAAATTTAAAATGGTTCTAAAATTTAAAATGGTTTCCAAAATTAAAAATGGTTCCAATTTTTAAAATGGTTCTAAATTTGAAAATGGTTCCAGGGTTCCAAATTTTTAAAAATGGTTACAAAATTTTGAAAATGGTTCCAATTTTGACGATGGTTCTAAATTTAAAATTTTCCAATTTTTAAAATGTTTTCGATTTAAAAAATTATTCATTTTTGAAAATGTTCAGATTTTGAAAATGGTAAGAAAAAAGAAATAGAAAAAAAATGAAAGAACAAACAGAAACAGTAGGTGGCCCACTTGGGCCGGCCAACTTAAGCAAGTGCGTAGGCGACGTGGGACGGAACCGCCGCCAACGAGCGTTATAAAGGAGCTGCCTTCAAATAGGAGGCGACCCACACATCTTTCGCGCTGGCGGGCCTGCCGGTAAAGTGAGTCCTTCAGGCTTTTTTTTGTTCGATGTTTTGTTCTTCCGTTTTTGTATTTCCTTTTTTTTTCAACAAATATCTTTTCGATGGTTTCTTGCTTTAATATTTAATTTCTTCATCTCTTCTTTTATTTACTTTCTTGTTTTATGTTTTCTTATTTTCATTTTTCTGTTTTTCTTTCCTCCTTATTTTTTAGTTTTCTTTTTCATGTTCTATTTTTTTCTTTCCTTATTTTCATTTTACTTTCTTTTATTGCGATAAAAAAATTATGAATATTATAAGTGATTCATTTGAATCATGTGAACAATTTTTTGAAATCGCGAACAATTTGGTATAATCGTGTGAACATTCTATTTTAACTTATGATCAATTGTTATAACCCGTGCAAATATTTTTTTCCAGCTTGCAAACAATGTTTTTAAAAGTGTGATTTTCTTAATTTTACGAACATTTTTCCTAAAATATATGTGTATTTTCTAATTTTATTGAACTTCCATACAATTATTGTAACCTATGCAAAGATTTTTGTTTCAACTTGCGAACAATTTTTAAGTAGTAAACATGTTTTTTTTTCAAAATATATAGTATGTTTTAAAACCTCGTCAACAATTATTTTATATGTCGTACACATATTCTCCTCACATATGAACACCTTTTAAACCTCGCAACTATTATTTTAGACGGCACAAACATTTTTCTTTTGTAATTGTTTTATTAAAACACCGAGTACAATTTTATCACTCTTTCGCCAACTTTTTCATAAAAAGGAAAAATGAAAAATATGATGAAAAAAAAACAACGGGAGAAAAAGAAAAACAAAATAAAAAGCATCAGCCTAGCTAGGTCGGCCAACCAGGAGGCAGCCTTCAGGCATCACCACGTAGCGGACGCTTGAAGCATTATATAGTTGCTCCCGTACTACTCAGGGCATCAGCTATGTTGTCCATAACTCTATCCATAAGCAAAAATTAGTCCATATAGACGAGCATATACATAGTGGAGCTTGTCCATGAAGAAATTTTCTTAAGCGTGACACATAAGCATGTGCTAGTCCATAAGCATTAAAATAGTACTATCTAGTGCACACAACAATATAAAATGAATTTCCATCACAACACTTTGAGGTATCAGCTCTTACACGTGGGTCCTAGCTTATAGACAAGCTTAGTCTCTTATACATTATGGTGCAATCAATTGCGTTATGGTGTAGTAAGTGGGTCCCAACTTATGGACAAGTTTTACCACATACATAGTTGATGCCCTTAGTCACACCCTTGCGAGTTGAAAGACCACCTCGCCCACACAAATCTGCGACATGTGCCGGCCCATTTGGGCTATTTTTCCGTTTTCATTTTTCCTCTTCTAATTTTTTTCATTTTCCCTTTCTTGTTTTATTTTTTCGTGTATTTATTTTTTCCGTTTATTTTAGTTTAAAACATCTTTTTTTCCTTTTTCTTTTTTTTGTATTTGGTTTTTTTATTTTCGCTTATTTTGAAAAATCATTTTAAAAATGGTTCATATCTGGAAAATGTTTTGAAAAAATCTCATATTAGAAAATGGTTCAGATTTTGATAAATGTATATTTTTGAAAAAGGTTCAGATTTTGATTCATTTTTTAAATGGTTAAGATTTGAAAAACGTTCAATTTCTAAAATGGCTTAGATTTCTGGAAATGTTTAGATTTAAAAATGTTCAGTTTTTAAAATGGTTGAGGTTTTTAAAAAAATTCACATTTGAAAATGGTTCAAATTTTGGATTTAAAATAATACAAACAATTTTGAGATTTAAATAATACAAACAATAAAGCAAATAAGAAGTAAATCATACCTATTAATGGGCCGGACCAAAACTGGCCCGAAAGAGAAGCGCTTGGCGAACCCCTGAGCGAGGAGAGCATTTGCCCTGAGACATAGGAAATCCCCTTAGTGAGCCCAAAAAAATGTCTTACAGGTCAGCACCCTTTGGCTCATCAAAACTGCCGGGTGCAGCCTAACAATGAGTCAACGCTTCTGTCACGGCCGTTCTGGAATTTGGCAATTCCTATTTGACGATGTTCGCTAGCGTCACAACACTCCCCCTCCTGCACTTCCTCGTACCCCGTCGTGTTTCCTTGGCCCGGGCCACTCCTTTTTCTATCTACTGCTTTGTCTAGCTCCTTCCTCAGTTTTCTCTCCGTTTCTTTCCCTTTCTCCATTGATTTGCCGTTCCTCTTCTGATTGCAATCATTTTCCTAAGGATTATCAAAAATCGCTCGACGAACTAGTATATTTTCTTCCACGTGATCCATCGTGGTAGCAGGTATAGGGATTTCGTCTCCTATCTCTTGAATCGGCTCCATTATAGTCGAGCTTACCCTACCTTAGTTGTGTGTCCGTGTTTGTTGGGGAATTTATGTAGGTATTAGCTGCATCTGTAGAAATTGTAAATGCTGGGGATTTCGCTGATTCGACAGCAGGTTATCTTCGATTCCCTAGACCACTCCCGAAAATCTTCCATTTTATTTTTCGTTCATTACCCAATGGAGAGTACATGTGTTAAAATGTGTTGTTAACTATCGGCATGGCCAAATGTTATAATTCAAAATATTTATGTGCATGGAACTGGCTCAATGAGTGTTCCCTTATGTACTATGAACTCCTAGGCAGTGGTTTATTTCATGGCATCTAGTATCATTCTCAGTTCAGCTGCGCTGATTTTTCGTCATGACCTCACCCTGTCAAAGAATGTGTTTGTAACCCTTTCTTTCAAAGTTATTTCAACTGAGAGAGCCATGAATATTAAACAAGTACCTTAGCTGTGTGACTATATATGTTCGTTTTGGAATTTATGTAGGCGTTAGCTGCGTCTGCAGATATCATTGTAGGTGAAGAACCAGATTTGGGGATTTCGCTGATTTCACAACAGGTTATCTTCAATGCCCCAGACCACTCCCAGAAATCTTCCCTGTTTATTTTCCGTTCATTACCAATGGAGAACTCATGTGTTAAAATGTGTTGTAAACAGTCGGCATGGGTTCCTTATGTGCATGGAACTCGGACACTCGGTGTTCCCTTATGTATTATGAACTCCTAGCCAGTGATTTATTTCATGACATGTAGTAGTATTATTCTCAGTTCAGTTCAGTTAAGTTGATTTTTTTTCATGACCTCACCCTATCGAAGAATATGTGTTTGTAACACTTCCCTTCAAAATTATTTAAAAAGAGAGAGCCATGAATATTAAACAAAAAAAATCAAAACCTTTACATTCCGTTCTCACTTGATCCGCTTTTCCACAATTCTCTCTTTTGGTTACGTCTCTTTAGCGTGTTCATTCAGTGCATATCTAAAATGCAGGATACACGTTGGGATCTCCGGTTTATATAGGAGACGTGGGCGAAGAATCGAGAATGCGAGATGCAACTGACGTGTCACCGCCAACTCATGCAGAGTGCAGAGCGAAAAGCTGTAACACGGGGTTGTTAATAGAGCATGATCACTGCAGGGTGCAATTGTGAGCTAATGCTAGCTGTTACGTTACGTAGGCGGACCCAAGCTCTGTGCTAGACGGGCCGAATCCAGGGCCGAGCCCAAGTTACAAAGGAAGCAGGTACTGTATACTTGCCCCGTGCCCGTCCGCCATTGCGCCACCATTGCCATGTACCGGACTACCTTACACCTTTGGTGTTTGGACCCTCTGAGTTTGTTTCGACGGCCTAGGTAGGTGTGGTCTCTGTGGGGATCCCGGTTTATATAGGAGACACGACGATAGGGGCGAATAATCGATCGCGAGATGCAATTTCCGTGCCATTACCAACTCATGCGGACAGTGCGGAGGAAAAAGTTGTAACGCGGTTTTGTTTAATGTAGTATGATCACTCCGCAGGGTGCTAGCTATTACAGAGGCTGACCCAGGCCCCGTGCTAGATGGGCCAAAGCCAGGGCCGAGCCCAAATTACAAAGTGAACAGGTACTATTTGGCGAACCCTATTTGACGCCCGCGTCGTGTCATATAGGGGGCGAACCTCACATCTTTCGCGCTAGCGGGCCTGCCCGGTAAGGTGAGTCCTCATTTCATCTTGATGACTGTTGGGAACCCCAAGTGGAAGGTGTGATGTAGTGCAACAACAAATTTCACTCGATTAATAACCAAGGTTTATCGAACGAGTAGGGGTTGAGAGAAGCTAAGCAAAGTTGAAGTGGATCTACAAGCAAGAAAAAAAAATCTTTGTCTCCGACGTTCTAGGAAGGTTGTGAATCTTCCCGTCTCGCTAAAACAAAGGATTAAACGTATTATGTGGAAGATAATAGTAGATAACAAAAGTAAAAAAATGGACCAACAAGCAAGCAATGATGAAAGGTGTATAAATGAGGTTGGAAACAATGTAAAAATATGGACCGAAGGCCATGGTTTCACCGGTGTCCACTGGCATCTCTCCTTGAAAAGATAGAATTGTTGGGTGAAAAGATTAAAGCCGAGTAATTGATAGAATTATGATCATGATAATTATGACAAAATGTGCAAGACACATATTTATGTAGGCATCACGTCAAGATAAAAAGACCGTTACTGAACCACATCTTTAACTAATACTCTACATCGAATGTGCTTCTATGCTTGCCACTCTAGGAATTACATTACCGAAATAACAGAGTATCGCGTTAAGTTGAATACACGATGTAAACTTTTATATATCAATGGGGAGTAGATATTAAAACCTTTGTTTTACCCTTAGTAGCAATAACACATGCTCACCCTTAGTCGTTTTCGTCACTCGAGCCCAGAGATAAAATGAGGCATGAACTTACATCGGACATATACTCTCCCTTGGATACTCCCACAACTACTTAGCCCAAACAATTATAT
Organism: Poa pratensis; assembly: GCA_947311845.1. Taxonomy (NCBI): domain Eukaryota; kingdom Viridiplantae; phylum Streptophyta; class Magnoliopsida; order Poales; family Poaceae; genus Poa; species Poa pratensis. The sequence continues at coordinate 18,504,125 of CAMZMU010000065.1, forward strand.
AAATCAGAGAGCATGTAGGAATGTAAATAAGACAATCTAATATGTAAGATAACATGAACAGTCTCATCATATCTCAGCAAACACATATATAACATTTACATCGGACTGATCACGATCATGCTAGGCAGCTCACGAGAACATGGTATTGAGGCATAAGGAGGAGAGACTATTATCTACTATTGGCATGGACCCATAGTCCAATGATGATTACTCACGCATCATCGTGGAGACGCCAAGGGTGGTGTAGAGGCCTATGTTGATGACCCCCCCCCCCCCCCCCCCCCCCCCCCCGCCGGCAGGGTGCCGGGAAGGAACTCCAGAATCCCTCCGATCAAGTTTCCACGACGGCACGGCTCTATCCCTGTTTCGTGGAAGTATTTGTCGTCCCCGTAGCTTTTAGGGTTAAAGGGATTTTATAGGCGACCGAGGGGGTAGCCGAGGCGGCCACACTGGTGGGGCCCGTGGCCCAGCCCTGGTTCGCGACTCGCACCCGCATGGGCCCCTCGTGTCTAACCTCGTGTTTCCCTTTCGTCTCCTATCTTATTTCCGTCGATAAAAAATGTCCGAAAGTTCTCGTCCAATTCCTAGCATATTTTTTAACAATTTTTTCTGAAATACAAAAACAATAGAAAACATGAACTGGCACTGAACATCTTGTTAATAGGTTAGCTAATGAAAATGCCACAAAATGATATTAAATCATGATATAAATATGTTGCAATGATATAAAAGTAGCACGGAATAATCAAAAATTACATATACTATTTGGATGTATCAGACTATGCACCCCTGGCGCGTAAGTGCTTCCTTTTCTCGCACCCGGATCGCGCCGAGCACAAGCGACGCGGCCATGATCTAGACATCCAGCTTCCTAGAGGTTGCACTTAGACGCCGCTCCTTTATGTCATTCTTCGATGGTCAGGCTCGCTCGACCGTCAACGCCTTATTCGACATGTCGGCCGGCCGCGCACGAGACTTGCGAGGAGCACCACCGTCGCCACCACGAGCACGCTTGGCGGGAGACATTAGCGGCGCGACAGCTACGGTGGGCGAATGTGGAGCGCGGAAGGTGGGAAGGGTAGGAACAAGGTGGGAAGGGGCGGTAGCAGGCAGGAGAATGGAAAATGGTGGGGCGAGGGGGAAGTGAAGTAGAATTTGTTTGCGTCACTGACGCGCCGGTCCAGCCCGTCAGGGTCCGGCGTGACTCGTTGCCACGTTTGCCGGCACTCCCACTTCCTCCCTACAACCGGTGTGAGAAGGGTGGTTGCCGGACGCACTATTGGCCCCTTCCGTCAACTTCGCCGCTCTTGGGAGGGCCGGTGGTGGGCCTTTTCGTGCCGGCACTTTCAATAACCCTATTGGGAGCGCTATTCGGAGCTCCGAAGGAGATGCTCTTACTGCTAGCATTTCCATTTTCTATCTTGTAATCTTCATTAAATCCCTAGTTCCATTTTGCCATTTCTAGAACTCGATGGTGAGTTTTTACGTGAGAGCTCGTACCTTATGTACTCTACATTCTACGCACAAGCAGCCCATTTTGCTAGGTGTAACCGTGTAAGTCATACTTGACCTGCTCAGAAGTAGCCAAATGTAAGCTACACTTCAGTTCGGTGCATGAGATTCGAAATGCAAGTCACATTCGTGCATGTCCTGAAATGTGTTGCGTCCATGAACATCATGGCATTATTTATTTTTACATCTCTCTAAATAAAACATTAGCGCTATCACTGTAGGGTGCAGAGTCTGAGCCAGTGCTAGCTGTAACAAGGCCCCGTGCTAGACGGGCTAGAGCCCGTGTCCAACCAAAGTTAGGAAGGGACAAGGTACTACTTAGTCAGCCCAAAAAAGAATTTCATATAGGTCAACGTTTTTTTTTGCCATATCAAGGCTTTTCTGGATCTAATCCCACATTTAACCTCCTTTCAAAACTATTTTTAAATCTGGTCTCTGAACCGGCGGCAACTGACATAGACCCGAAGTCGCGCAGGTCGACACTCCACTACCATGCGGCGTCGAAGTTGTTTGTGAGGGCTAACGAAATTCGACGTGGCAGGGTCTACCGTTTTCTTCTTGAAACGAAGTACTAGAGCATGCATGCATGGGGTTCGTTTTTATTGGGTGGTTGGCTGGGCTTCTTTTTCTCCTCTCTTCTCTTGTTAAACTAATTTCCAAAAACAAAAATGCAAGCACATTATCGCTAGGTGCATCCAGGCACGTATGTAAAAAAAAAATGAAATGCTTACATACCTATCTGGAACGTAACAAACCAAAAACAAAAGAAAAAACAAGTGCAACTTCAAAACTTTCAGTATAAAGAAAGGAAACTTAAGAGGCCGTAGCGAGAAAGCCCACGGTAATACAAATTTTGCACGTCGTCATAGGGGGTGCTAGCCCTGGGCCCTGGAGGGGCCAACCACGTTGGCGACAACTAGAAGTGTGAACCACACAAGATGGCCAACTCGCTCGCCTTGTTGAACAGCTCGGTGCGGTGCTTGGAGAAGGACACATTTCACGTCTCCTCGGGATCGATGCCCTGGATCTCGATCTTCTTCTGCCATATGCCCGTCCGCCGCTGCACCGCCATTGCAACCGGACTACCCTTACATCTTTGGAGTCTGATGTGGCGGCTAAAGTACCACACCACGAAAGAGCATTCACTAATACATAATCATACTAAGAACACCCCTCTATATATACTCCCTTTGTTCCACAATTTAAGATGTTTTAGGTGTTACACATGCATGTCTAGATTCATACTAAAAAGAATGTATGTACACATACACTTAAACGTGTCTAGATACATATGTGTGCATGTGAATATGAAAAAAGGCTAAAACATCTTATATTATGAAACGGAGGGAGTAGATAAGATAGCGCACAGTAATATGAATTTTGCATGTTGCTATAGGGGATGCCAACATTGGGCCCCTGGAGGGGCCGAACACGTTGGCAACAGCTAAAAATGTGAACCACACAAGATGGCCAACTCGCTCGCCTTACTGAACAGCTCGCTAAGATGCTTGGAGAAGGACACCTGCCGCGCCTCCTCGCCCTCGATTCACCGGATCTCGATCTTCTTCCGCCATGGGCCCTTCCGCCGCTGCGCCGCCATTGCCACCGGACTGCCCTTACATCTTTGGACCCTGAACTTTCACAGTGTTTTTTTATGGATAGCCTAAGTAAGTCTCTGTCCACAGCTTGGGGATCTTCTGTTTATATAGGCGACGTGGGAGAAGAATCGAGATGTAATTGCCGTGGCCTGTGTGAATTTCAATATCTATATTTTCACAATGCCAAAATATTTAGATGTATGTTTTGTACTTAGTTTGAACTTTGACAGATTTCATACCGTGTTGTCCAAATGCGCCCTTTGATGACTTTTGTCATTTTCAACATTATGTTTGCTTCATGTTTTTTAATGAGGGGAGGCCCTAGCCTCCAATCATCCACCTCCATAACCGCTGCCCCGAAGAGCTGCTGCAACGCCACCGCCACTACATCTTCATAGCTCCAACACCATGCCATTCTTGGGAGAAGAAGACAAAGCTTGGGGCACGGAAGCCATGACATCTACATCAACATAGTCATCATCTAAGCCTCCGCCATCGAATTCTCCATTCATCTCGTTGTAGTCTCAAACCTTATTGTGGATTACTTTGTGTACTCATTTAATCATTCATACATGATACACATGCATTGTTCCTATGGCATCTTTTGCCCCCATGCCCGAGTAGATTAGTTGGGAATATGAATAAACCCTAGTCCTATCATGAATTAAAATAAAACATGTATAGTTGAGTATTGTTTGCTGTGCAGTAATGTTCTTCGTGATATTTTGCGAACGTCCATTATACAATGTTTTGCCTAAGGTACATGAAGGTCATTAACGTTGGTGCAAGCCTGCAAGGCGAGGGTGTTTTTGTGGACAAAGCGGTGACGTGAGCTGTCCCTCTCTTGTTGAACATCAACATGGGAATAACTGAGATCCAATTTCTTACTCCACATCTACGGGGAGACCCCTTAATTTGCTCGGACTTATCCGTTCCGTTTTCCCACGGGGAGAACCACTGATAGAATTCACATGGAGAGTGCTTATTTTGAATGGTCTGCCACGAAAGGCCGTCATTTCTGTGCAGAGTCATCCCGGTATCAGCTTAAGATATTCCCAGAGAGAGTGAACACGAGGATCAATGTTGATGCACCGCGCGCCGCGTAACAGGAGAATTAAACAATCTAGATAGACGATGGATATCACCAATTAATTAAGGCGAGACAAACGATCTGAAAAGATGCAATGAAAAAGAAAATGCAATGATCGAATCTAGAGTTCGATCTCCTTATGAGTACGGAGAGTCGGAGACACGTCCATATCCGTGCATGCAAGAATCCGAAGAATCAATGAATGGACTCGGATTAGCTATGATTGGTTTCGGGTTCGATCTCATCCTGTCTTCACTGGGGGAAGTCATGCCCGAACTCCGTATGCAGTGTCTCCATTCCGGCGGCAAACCCCGGCAGCGGCGGTGGCGGCATCATCATCTGAGGCTGCTCTATCATCTCCATTCCGGCGGCGAACCCCGTCGGTGGCGGCGGGATCGCCATCATCATCGTCTGCAGCTGCTCCTGCTGCATCATCTCCGTTCCGGCGTTGAACCCCGTCGATGGCGGTGGCATCCCCATCATCATCTGTTGCTGCTGCATCATCTCCGTTCCGGCGTCGAAACCCGTCGGCATCTCCATCGTCATCTGTTGCTGCTGCATCATCTCCGTTCCGGCGGCGGTCCCCATCGGAGGCGCAGGCGGCGGCATTTCCAGCATCATGATCGGCTGCGGCTGCTGCGTCATCTCCATCCCGCCGCTCTTGCTGGTGCCACCGAGCTCAAACTCGCCCACGACGCCGCCATGCACCGGGCGGCCAAAGAGCAGCGCCTCCTGGAGCACCTTGTTGGCGCGCGCCGCCACGTCCTCGCGCACCTTCTCCAGCGCGTCCGCGAAGGCCGCCTGGTCCTCCTCCGCCATCTGGCTCACGTCGGTGTCCGGATCCAGCCACGCCGCTACCTGGCACCCCTCGGCGCGCGCCTTGGCAAACAACTCATCAACGGCCTCGTTCCGCTCCTTGACTGCGGCCAGCTTCGCGCGCAGCTCGCCGAGCTCCCGGTTCAGTTCCTCAAGCGCCAGGTTGCGGTCGCCGGCGCCACCGTCCACCGCCAAATCCACGGCCTGCGCTTCCGAAGAGTTGGAGGTGCGGAAGCGGTCGAAGACGGAATCGACGGAGGGGTGGCCGAAGGTGAAGGCCTTGCCGCCGGGGAGAAGGCGAGAGCGGCAACCTCGGCGCCGCACAGGGTGGACAGCTCGCTCAGCTTGTTGAAGAGCCCCTTGCGGCGCTTGGAGAAGCACACCTGCCGCGCCTCCTCCTTCTCGATGCGCCGGATCTCGATCTTCTTCCTCCCCGTAGCCGTCGGCCGCGGCGGCGCCATTGCGACCTACCCTTAAACCTTTGGACCCGCTGTCACAGTGTTTGTTTCGTAGACTAGGTTGATGTGTCAACAGCTTTTGGGATCATCTGTTTATATATGTGATGGAGGAGAAGAATTAAGATGTGAAATGAGTTCAGATCTTCATCCCATGTTCTCATGTCATCACTACTTGCCCTACGTATGAGCTAGAAGAGTTTATGGGACGATAAGACGATGATCAACACGATAAGCTGTCACATGTCTAAACGAGGAAGATGTTGATGAAGGTGCGGGCCCACAATAAACCATGGGTAATTTTTTAATATCCCAAAAAGGTAAATTTTTAATACCCCAAAATTTAAATAAAGGCGCCAATTGTTCAATACGTGACATGTGTAATCGAGAACAAGGAGTCATTAGTTCAATATGTGACCTAGCTTAGTATAATCTTTTTGTTATCTGCTTTTATATATGAGGATGTTATTTGTTCTTTCTCATATTTTCCTTGAGCTTGGTAATCTTAGCGTGAGCGCATCCTCACCTTGATACAAAACTGCATTTAGAAAATACTAGAAGAAATACACAGTACAAAACAATTGTCTATCGTGGCTATTATTTTTAGCAAGACTTGAATCTGTATTTTTTCACAATGCCAAAAATGTTTAGATGTATGAATTTTCGTACTTAGTTTGAATTTTGGCTGATTTCATACCATGTTGTCCAAATGCGCCCTTTGACTTTTGCCACTTCAACATTATGCTTGTTCATGTTATTTAATACGCATCCCAAAGTCCTAGGATCACACATGATGAGATGAATATAATTCATCCCAACACCACCGTCTTGCTCTTTTTCGTTCGCCTATAACTTTTTAGTTGAACTGCGTTAATTTTCATCTTTTTATTTGGAGCTTGGTTCGTTTCTATTTTCTAAATAATAAAAATCCAAAACAATGTTTTTATATATTTTGTGGAGTAGTTAAATGTTTTGGTCCTTTCGTTATTGCATTAGATCATTTCTCTTACTTAGCTTGTCATATTTAAAAAAAATACATAAATATAATAATTTCAAAAAGGCTTGAGTTTGAAGAATACACAGTCTTAAATAATTAGTTCTAGAGAGGCTATACCCCATTTCAAGGTTCGTAGAGGACAGGAGAAGATTCTTGTGCTTAATTATTTATCGATCCAAATGGATCGTTCAAATATTTTGTAGTTGTATAAAAGGGAGGCCGGTACTCCAATCGACAATTGCTACTTAACCAAGATATCGGCTCTGAGTAGAATAACAAACATAAAACAATAGGTTGTGAAAAGGGCTAAACTCCACCAACCATTTAAAAATAAGTTTATAAATTTGAAGTTTCTATCTGTTCGAATGGTCCTATTAACCGAAAAGATGATTTTCTTGATCCTTGCTATTTCCAACTACATAGTAATAGTCTCGATCTATTTATCCTTTTGACACTACTTGTGCTCTTTATTTACTTTTTCCTTATCAGTGGCAAGGAAAGCTAGACTAGATTAAGTTCAATAAGGACGGTCCCACCAAACAAACTTTGCTAACAAACACTTAATTCTAAAAGAAATTGTCTAACGAATGGTAAGCACTAGCCTTTTTGTATTGCTTCTATTTCAACAAAGTCTCACGAAAAAATGTGGAGGGTGATCTTTGCATACTATGCGTAAGTGAAAGCTAACATCCTCAAATATTCAAACTTAAATTTTAATTTGCTCACCGATGTTTTGTTGCTCAAGGATAACGAAGGGTTAATTTTGGTGACTTTTCACGAGTGTATTTGACACCCTCACCCTTTCATAAATTCAACCTTAAGATTATCTGTATTTTTAAATGGGTTAATTCACCCATGGTTACATGATCGTCAAATATGTTGTTTTCCTATAATTTTGCATATTTAATGTGAAATGGGAAGAAAGGACCACACTGCCATGATCTACTAAGAAAATGAGCATATCTATAGGATGCACGCAAAGAGTGAGACCGTAGCCGACCCATATTGCCGATCTTAACGGGCACCATTAACCCCCCACCCCCACCCCCCAATTTTCAAATGGGCAACTTTACGCGCATGTCACCCTAAAAAAAGAGAATTGTAGGTTCTCTCTACAGCCATCAGATCGCAATTTAACGCGAAGAATTGGCCATGGTGTATTTTGCATCTTAGCCCCATGTTTGTTTTTGGAAAACAACCGCACTATGCAGCAGACTCACTTAAACGAAGGGGTATATCGTGTTGTCCCACCTTCCAATATATTTGTAGCAAAAATACAATTGGGGTGATTTATCCCTACTATTTCAACAAAATCACTAGTACTACACCAAAATTTCTCGCGCCCTAAAAAAACATATTATTGCAACAAGTTGTCACAACATTTCGAAAAGTAATGCTACAAAAAATGGACAAACAACAATATTTTTGGTCCTGCTTGAATCACAAAACAAAACAATTTCAACAAAAATCAGAAAGGATTACAACACAAAACCATGTGTTTGTAGCAATTATAAATTGGGTAAGCAACAAATGTGTTGCGCATATTCATTTGTAACTAACAGAAATCACCAACTATTCCAATAAGAAACACAAGTAATGGCAACAAAAAATCCATGTGTTTGCACCATTTGGAAAATCACTTAAAAAACATCATCAAAAAATGGGAAACACACAAACTTGTAAAATGCCAAGAAAACCTTGCAACATCTAGCATGTGATCTCACAATAAAAAACATATGTGTCAGTTACAATTTGAAAAAAAATATGTGAAATAGAAAAACTGAGGGAACACAAACTTGTAGCAAACCGCCTAAAAAACTTGAAAAACCTGGTGTGTGCCTTCACAAAAATCTCGTAAGCATTTTGTTACAAGTTTAAGCATGCATGCAATATAAAAAATCTAGAAAAAATCTTAACAAACAAGGTTAGCTAGCTAACTGGGGGTGTTGGCCTCTTTCGTGTAGCAAAAATGGGCCAGGACTTGCTATTGAGCCGCAAATTAAAGGGAAAGCGGCGCGGGTTAGGTGATTCGCTGACGATGATGCGCGCGGACACTACCAAGTGTCGTGTGGCGAAGGTCGCCCTATTCAAAGAGTTTTTCTTTTCAAACATAGGAACTTTCATGATGGGGGTAACACAACATGCAGATGCAGACGCACCATGATCTAAATCCATTCCAGGAAGGAGAGAGCACATTTGCAATTGTGACCTCCATTCCAAATAGCCATATCGGCCACCACTATCAGTATAGTATATAATGCAAGATTGTACTCCTCCATTCGAATCATCATTTGTAAGATTTTAAGACAATTTTTAATCATTTATCTGGAGGATATTATCATATGAATCTTTGTGTCTGTGATGTTTTCGATTGATCGTAATTACTTTCCAATCAAGGTGGAGACATTGGCTCGCGGCACATGCTCGCAATGGTGAGAAGATCGATGGTTTGAAATTATAAAAAAAAAGTGTATGTGTCTTGTTGTTTTTTTCTCGCCTCATCACTAGCTAGGTCTCGATTTATACCCCCAACAATTGAACGTTGGTACAAGGATGCTTCATTGGATAAGGAGGCAATAAATAATAAAGCCCCCAAGAAAGTGACAGTAAAGTGAAGTGGGGTGCCTGGCACAAGTTCTTGGTGAGTCATGGTATGGTCATGAAAAAATATGGTGTTGGTCTCATTCATACCACAGATGAAGAATTGGCTTTGGTTAAGAAATGAACCCTAGATGTGGCGGTCGGTTTAGATGCCCCATGGATATGCCGCCCATGTACCGACATAATAATCAATGTACTTGCTAGCTTACCAATATTATTGTTTATATTATGACCATCGCGGTAGTTCTACGTTGCAAGTGAAGTGCGTCCCTTGTCCTATTTTGATAAAATTTCAAATCGCCCATGTTTATTTCTTGTATAACTTTTTGTCACAGCTTGTATTATGTGTGGAACAACAAAGAGAAATCAAACATAGCGGTGTTTATTAACGCCGCCCAACTTGGACATATTGTCCTCCACTGATTTGGCAACCTAGGTTATTCTAGGAAAAAGGGGTCCTACACAATCCAGTTTGTTGATTCGGCCGGCACAAAGCACCTCTAAAGATCTACTCCCTCCGTTACAAATTAGATGACTTCCATTTGTCCACATGCGGATGTATCTAGACATGTTACAAGTATAGATACATCCACATTTGGACAAATGGAAGTCATCTAATTCGGAACGGAGGGAGTATACATCTTCAAATAATTCCTAAGAGAATCACTCCAAAGATACTTTGACCATTTCTCAGAAGTATGAATCCAATTCGTAGAACTCAAATCCTTGGCATTATATAGCTAGTATTGTTCCCACATGCCCAAATGCATGGCACACACAAGAAATTAAGTAAACCCTAGAGTCTTGCATTAATGTAAGGTGACATTTCTTGAGAAGTATTCTGGCCAAAGGCCCGCATAATCCAACCACTAGCATCTGATCTAGCATCCGGTGGAAACGTCTAGCCTGTCCAAAAGGTGCACCGCATGCAAAACTCTCCGAACACCCCGGGTCATTGCCTAGATAAGAGCCGGAAACATCCGGCCCTGGCCTAGATAATCCGCTTATCCCTACGTGTGTGTGCAGATTTGGGTTTGGTGCCCCTTTTCTCTTACCCTGCGTGTGTTACGAAACCCATGTGGATTTCCATGACCTCTCCCTAGTCTATCTGTTGGAGTTGTATCAAGAACGAAAAGTGTTTTCTAACGGTGTTGCGCCCTACCGAGCGAACATCTACTACACAAAAACGGAGTGATTCATGTGTTTGCTCTATCAAGGCTTGTATTCGTCCTTGTATAATGATTTTCCGCATTTATGTGAGGCCCACCCATGTGGTTGTGTCTAGAGCAATAAATCTCTCATCCCATTCTTCTGCGTGAGATTCTTGCCAATTCTTTTCCACTCACCCATCCTTTTTAGTTTCATTCCAAAAATTGTATCGGCGATATTCTTTAAACTGAGTGTCCGATTTTTGATGTTCCTGATGACGAGATCTCCAAAACAAGATCAATATTAGATAATTTCAAAAATATTCAAAATACGAATGTGAAATTATATTGAAACTGAAATGAAATTTCTATGAAATTAATTTAACATATCTAACTTTTTATTTTGATATGACACGTGTTCATATGTTCGAGTATAGTAGTGATTTCATTCATTTTTTATTACGGTTCCTTGTGGTACCACAAATATTTCATAAAAATAGCACACATGTAAATTTTTTAAACAAATATGACACATATTAGATACATTACTAAAATTCGGTCATGTTTCATTTATTACTAAAATTCAAAATTTCAGTTTTCTAATTAAATTTCTTATTATTTTCAGCGATGTGTTATTTTTATGAAAAAGTTTAGAAATCTCAAAATTTGCCACTGAATTCATGACATGAACTTTTATATGTGGGAAATCTTGATGAAATATATTGGTACCACAAAAATATTAACGAAATTTGCACGAAATCTATATTATACGCAAACATATGTCATATCAATTCGGAGATTTTTTTTTAAATAATATTTTTTTAAGTACTAATTTCGGACAATAGCACGCACGGTGGGGAAATTTGAAAAATAGAGCGGCTTCGGCCCGGAGCGGGCCGAAAGACAGCTTTCGACTGCGGCAGAGCCGAAAGTCTGCTGTCGGTGCGCTAGGCGACGAGGGCTGCATGCTCTGCACGCGCGGCAGGCCGGGGCCCGCGTCTTTCGGCACGAAGCGAGCCGAAAGGTGCTTTCGGCCTGGAGGGAGCCGAAACCAGGCAGATACCAGCCGCTCGACGCGCCCTCTTTCTTCTCTTCTTCCCTGGCTCACTTTCCTCTTCCTCCTCTTCATGTTCTTCCTCCCTCCACCAAAATAGCACCAAATCCAGCCCAAAAAATTGTGCTGCCACTGATTTGATCGGTAAAAAAGAGAGAGGAGGGACGGGGCATCCAGGATCTGTGGATGGGATAGGTTTTTTTGGACTCGTTTTGAGGTGTGGAGGTGGAGGATTGAGAGCAATGGTGGTCAACAATGGTGCCTAGTGATGGTGCGAGCTGGTGTTTGAGAAGCTGGTGTTGTGGTGGAGCGGTGGTGGCGGTAGATTGAATCCGGAGAGCGGGCTGACCGGATCCACACGCGTCAAGGGTAAACTCTTATTAGTCACTAGATAATTCGTGTTAAGTGTAATAATACTTTGTGAGTGGACGGGTGCAGTCCAGGATTTTTTGGTGGTTGCGTTAGTAGCAGTGTAGACAATTTTAGTCAGTGGATTCGTTAGTATTACTGTCGGAATAATTTATTTGGTGGATGCGTTAGTATTATAGTAGTATTATTTTGTTGATTAATGCAGTGTAGAAATTTTGCGATCAGTTAGAATAAATATTATTCATTGGGCGTGATATTTTTCAGTGATCGGCATCTGATGATGTGATAAATTTGTTTAGGTCATGGAAGTGGTTGAAATTGTTGTGCACTATGGCGCCGGTAATGTCGGTGTAACCGAGTCAGGTGTTGATTTGAGTGAATTTGGGAATATGTTGATTCAGCTTACAGACCCAGTGAATTTGAGAATAGCTGCCATTCAGCAGTATTTCACGATAAATTTCGGGTTTGATCCTAATATCTGGGCTGTTAAGATTCAGTCTGTATGGAGCAAATCCCGTACAAATATTTTTCGGGAGTTGTTGCCGCTTGATCGGACAAGTCAGTGGACATCTTGGCTAGCATCATGCAAACGCCGAGGTACACAACCTGAAATCCTGCTGGTATTTTATCTGATACAGAACAATTTGGAACACGGTGGCGGGGGTCCTGAGCATGGAGAGAGTAGTCAGTGTACTGGCTCAGAGAATGTTGATTTGTTTGGCTCCATGGAAAATATTTCTGATAATTATGAACCGGCACTTAGTAGTCAGTCGGCAGGACCAGCGCATGTAGGGGAGGCAGATGGGGATGAGTACGCAGGAACATTGCAGCAACAGATGTTGGACGAAGATGAGGATGGCCTTGCAGAAGATCTTGATTCTGATAATGAAAATGATGCTCATGATCAAGATGATGAAGAGGATGTTGACGATGTGCCTATTCCTGACTCTTGGAATGAGGACAAGTCGAACATGACAGTCGTGCAAGACGGAAACTCTTCGTCATGGGAGTATCACATGAATAATATTCAAGTCGGTGCTCAGTACAGCACAAAGCAGCAGCTTAGGGAAGCCGTGATTAAGTGGGCTTTGTCCACGCAAAGGGTTTTCCGCACTGAAGTCTCGAACAATAAATATTTGACTATGAGTTGTGTTGATATTAACTGTCCAGGAAGGGTGCATGGTCACTTACCGAAGTATGACGTGATGTGGGTGGTTTCAGGCTTCGAGCCGCACACTTGTGAAATATCGAGTACATTGAGTGACCATCCAAACCTGACTTCAACTCTCATTGCACGCCTCTTGTATGATGAGATAGTGCGGACAAAAGACATGGTGGCGAGAAACATCATCTCGACAGTTAAGGCTAGATGGAAAACAACCATTAAGTATGGGAAGGCATGGAGAGCAAAGCAGAAGGCTCTGGAGGAGAGGTTTGGGACATTTTATGATGCATATGATAATGTTGTCCATCAAATTACCACATTGAGCGAGAGGAATCCTGGCACCCATGTATCTTTGCAATATTTAAGATTCCCGAGGAGCCAAACTATTCTGTATTTTGCAGGATGTTCTTCTCGTTCGCAATATGCATCGAATCTTTCAGACATTGTCGTCCAGTGCTCTGCATCGATGGCACATTTCTCACAGGCAAGTACAAGGGACAGATACTGACCGCCATTGGTGTGGATGGTAACCAACAGATCGTTCCTATTGCCTTTGCCTTCGTAGAGGGTGAGAATTATGAGAGCTGGTTATTCTTTCTGAGGGAATTAAAAAAGGGGGTCGTGCAGGATCGGCCAAACGTGTGCATACTTCATGACAGACATCCAGGTATGTTGAAGGCAATCAAGGCACTACAGCAGCCTGCTGGGGACGAACCTGAACCATGGACTGACTTGCAGAGCCGATGGTGTATGCGTCATCTCGCTGCAAATTTTTACTCATGTTTTAAGAGTAAGCGGCTGATGAATCTGTTCAAAAGACTCTGCAATATGAATCAGGAAAGGAAGTACAATTTTCTGTGGGAAATACTCACTGAATTCACGAACAAACAAGTGAAGGAAAGAAGAGCTGCACAGGCAACAGCGACGATCGCTGCACAGGCTTCGCAGGCGTCTGCATCACAAACAGACGAAGGGGATCCTGTTGGATTGTGTGACTTGCCTGGAATTGACCCCCGGGAACGAAGAGAAAGAAAGGAAACCGAATACGGAATTTTGTAGAGTGGATAGAAAAAGAGCCTCCCGTGAAATGGTCTTTGTTGCACGATACAAATGGAGCACGATATGGCATCATGACAACCAACCTTGCTGAGGTATATAACTTCGTACTCAGAGGTAACAGGGGTTTGCCACTTACAGCACTTGTGGAGGGGATTATGCACGGAACAATGACATATTTCAGAGATAGACGTCAAGAAGCTGTCGAACATATTGAACGTTACCCCAACACACCATATTGCAGGAAGATCAGGTTGTACATGGAGAGAAAGACAAAGAAGGCACGTTTGCATGGCGTCATTAGGATTGGTAACGAAGAAGCCAGGTATGAGGTGCGCTTACCTACTGCGAGATTTGGTGCTGCTAATGAGATGAGAACCCACGAGGTTAAAATTACTGACGAAGCACCGCCATCTTGTGAGTGTACATGCAACAAGCCGAGGCTACTTCACCTCCCTTGCTCTCATGTGTTGGCAGTCTGTGGGCAGATGGGTTTGAACCCGTACTATTTCGTGTCACCGTATTACATGAAGGAGGCAGTGGTGCATACCTGGACCGGGGAGATGGCAGGATATAGAGTTGTCGGTAACTTCAACAAGGTTGATCCTGCAAAGCGAATGTACATTCCTCATCCGGCTCTCAAAAGGACAACTAGAGGGAGACGACAGTCACTGCGCATCCGGAATGATATGGACGAGTCTGAAGCAGGTGGAAGCACTCGACAATGCTTGCTTTGCACTCAGTTCGGCCATAGGGAGAAGAATTGTCCTGATTACGACCAAGGAGCCGGTCCTTCGAACCAACGACGGAGAGCTGTTCCTGCACGCGGTCAAGGCAACAGAGGAAGACGAGGGCGTGCACAGCGTGGCTAGCACGTGGTTTTTATTTGTAATATGTAATATGTCGTGAAGACTATGTTTTTATTTGTATGTGTCATCACTATGTTCGAATATGTAATAAATCGTGAAGACTATGTTTTTATTTGTACGTGTCATAACTATGTTCGAATATGTAATAAATCGTGAAGACTATGTTTTTATTTGTACGTGTCATAACTATTATGAACTAGTAATAAATCGTGAAGACTATGTTTTTATTTTTTTGTGTCTTGCCGTTAGTTTATTTTGCAATTTATTATGAACTACTTAATTAATCTATACTATGCAGATGGCTGGACGTGACTTGCTTGACGACACGATTGATGCCAAGCATCGGGCTAGGATTTGGGAGTCTGGTAAACAACCACCAGTGTTGCGTACTCGGACTCCAGGAGCTAATTGGGCGCTGCACCCCGCTTGGGTTGATCGGTACGTGAAACCTTATGTTCAATTATAAGCTTCACTAGTACGCTAAAAATTGCTGACAGACTCGGGTCTTCTGTATGCAGGCTGGCTTGGTCTGGTCTGTTACCACTTGCTCGTCTAGTTGAGATGAGTCCAGAGCTGTCGGTTGAGATTCAGCCAGAGGCTGACGGACAGGAGGCCCAGCCTCCACCGTAGTGCTAGTAGTCGTGTCGGCGTGGACAAGTCATTGGTGAGCTGCTTAGTTGATCGGTGGAGGCCCGAGACCCACACGTTCCACTTTCCGTGGGGGGAGATGGCACCTACTCTTCAGGATGTGTCATACTTGTTGGGACTTCCTTTATCGGGCGAGGTGATTGGACCGACGGAGTCTCCAGTCGGTTGGCGTGACGCCATGCAGGCACGGTTCGCAGGCGTGCATCCGGAGAATCCAGAGTTGGTGTACAGTTCTCACGGTGTGAGACAGGCATGGCTGAACAATTTTCAGGTAAACCCAGCGTTATTTTTAATGTTTAGTCTTTATCGATCGGTATGTCAATACTAACTGAAATTCTTATTCATTGCAGATTCATAACTTAGGGTACCCTGAGATGGGTTTGAGTCAGCCGCAGATTACTAGAAGTCTGGAGGCCTATCTACTGTGGCTATTTGGCAAGGTGATGTTCACTGAGACTCACCAGGACACAATTACTGCACGCTGGATACCTGTGGCGCACGAGATTGCAGAGGCGCAGAGGGAGGAGGACATTGTGCCCCGGAGTTTCGGGTCTGCACTCTTAGCCGCTACTTACAGAGCGATGTGCAACGCGTGCGTGAAGAGTAACGCCACATCTTCGCTACTTGGATGTCCACTTTTTCTGCACCTTTGGTCTTGGGAGAGGTTCCCTGTTGGTAGACCTGACGTGAATGCGCACATCCCCTGGGACTACACACTCATGGAGCATAACCTAGCCGAAGCGCCTACGTTTGGCAGCACATGGGCACAGCGAGAGGTAAACATTTACATCATTTAGTTGTGTTCGCTCGACTTACTTTGTTATTTTACGGTCAACTAACTAGTTTGTTTATGTACAGAGAAGATTCAGGGGAGTCCAAGTCAGGAATTGTTATAGAGCATTCACTGAGTGGTTCGATGCGCTTCAGGACCACCAGGTTATATGGGAGCCATACGGGGATGTCGCAAGGCAGAGTAGATTCCCTGGCGGGCTTTCTGACCTGTGCACGAGAGATCGGAGGTACTGGTTGACTACAGCTCGTATTGTGTTCGACGTCTCGGTGGAGCAGATGGCACAACATCGGATCATGAGACAGTTTGGAGGACGGCAGTTGCCGGTGCCTCCTCCTCGACCTCAGCTCCCTTCCCACGTGCACAGGTAACTCTTCTAGATGAAACTATTTTTTCTATTTTGTGTACGCATCCAATTGTTTTTAATTGCTCTACACGTATATATGCTACAGGTTAAGTCGTCAAGGAGACAGACCACTTGCAACTTGGCTACAGAAGCTCCAACCGTACATGGTAGAATGGGCGACTGCGACCGCGATTGAAAATCTATGGCTGGACAATGAGGCGTTTGTGCGTGCTGATTTTGATCAGTACCTCCAGACATACACCCACTCCACTCGCATACGGTTACTTCCGACGCTACAGCCTGATCAGATGCAGCCAGCTAGTGTGATCGACATGTACCCACTACACGGTATTGGGGGGCCGCGCTACTCTGTGGTACGTACTAAATTTATGTGCCTCCATTGCATAATCTATGCCTTCATACAAATTTCTAACATTTTTTCTTACTAAACAGGCTGAGCAGATAGCAGAGATTCAGCGTGATGTGAGTACGTACAACCCGCCACCTGAGTGCGTGCCATGGTTCAGACGACTAGAGGACAAGCTACGACGTGTGTACCGTGTGCTTACCTGTTCCGGTGTTGCCGATGTTGTGCCACGCCAGCCAGCTCCGCGTCCTCCGCGCCACTCTACACCCACTCCGGATGCACAGGTATCACCTTCCGCACAGTACACACATCGACACGACCCGTGCGGTGACCCAGCATACCACTGCATGTTGTAGTACGCAAGTCGTTGACATAACACTTACAGAACACCGTTCCGCAAATATTACATCCCTCAGAGTGGTACAACAGAAACATTGCAGGTCCAAATAGCATACAACCATTTATTACAAAACAAGTCGTCCAAACGTGGAGATGATCCCAACATGAGGTCACCCCATACTTAGAGTTTTACAACAACGAACAAGAAGCAAATAAATGCATACACGGGAACTCAACAGCTTATAGTATAAGTTCCAGCTGCTCGATTCAACCGTGCTTATGTAATGGTTACTAGTCCAAGCTAACTCTACTCGGACTCCTCCTCGTTGCCGTCTCCATAGCAGATGATATAATCCACTCCTTCTATTCCACCTGAAAGATCTGGTTCTTCATAGTAGATGTCCTCCTGGCCTCCTATGAGATTCAGCGTTGTGTTGCCCAATTCTTCATAGTCTAAGCAGGAGGTCAAAAGGGAAGGAATGAGTAACCAGCGTTACTCAACAAGTTCACTGTATATGGTGGAAAGTTTTATGCACTATCTACAGCTTTAGACTCTAAAGAGTCTCAAGCTAATGCTAAGTGTTTTGAAAACATTTCTTCAAGAGATTTCTTTTATTCTGAAAACTATGCCCGTCATCCATTCACAGGTGCTAGGGCCTTGAGGAGCCTCCTTTCCTGCAGCGTTCATTGTTCCTTCCTGGAACGGGGAGTAACATGTCACATTTTTACACTCTGCAGAGGTGCGTTACTTTACCCATAAGAGACCAACATCATGTTGCACAACCAGGCGTACTTTCCTGTCCACACTTCCTATGGTGTGGGGCCCGATTGTTGATCCAAGCCATTCGCCGTGCTTCTCCAACAACCCCGCATGCCCACCCTTTTGTAGGTTTGTCCTCCCCTATATCTTTTGGTAGACTGTTCCAGACCGAAGTCCTCCCCTATACCATAAAGATAGACTGTTCCAGACAACCCCTACAATCCATCATAGACCCCAGAAACCGTGGGAATTAAGGGATCCCACCCATGTGCATGTAGTCCCGCAAGATCTACAGCCTACGGAACTGGCAGTCCGTTGAGATGCGAAAGGGAAAAGATCACAGATGACTTTCCCGTCCCATTCCAAGTCTCATGGTTAACGCTTCATTTACGGCGCAAGAACGCTGACGGCATTGGTTATTAAATCCTAGATAATACTTTCCCGCGCAAATGGAACCTCCACCAACCACATCATTCCATGGTTCCATCTGCCAGCCATAATAGGATATCCACACTTAAGTAGACAACCAAATAGTCATATTATTGTGAAGATAGAGTTTTATGCTTTTTCCTTCGGATAGAGATGATAGTATATAAGGAGTTTGCAAATAGTTTCTTAACAGATATTTCAACGGATATGAGCAAGTAATGAACTTGCCTTGTGACTGAAAGGTAGTTGAGTCTGAAACTGGTCGTGGCTCCTGACTTCCTTGTTCTACAAAAATACCATCATTGTCTGGTAAGGACAATGTTTAAAGAAGCAAATGATGCTATTATGCATAAGAATGCTATGCTTTGAGTTTCTTTAGTGTGTTATAACACTTTTTGTGAATTATGAAATTTGGAAGTTTTTTTAATAATATTTGTCTTTTTGAATTATATAAAGATCTTTAAAAGAAATTCTTTATTTAGTAAATAATAGTCCATTATTTGTTTAAAA
The DNA here is from genome assembly GCA_947311845.1 of Poa pratensis. NCBI lineage: Eukaryota > Viridiplantae > Streptophyta > Magnoliopsida > Poales > Poaceae > Poa > Poa pratensis. The sequence continues at coordinate 18,523,044 of CAMZMU010000065.1, forward strand.
ATAGAAGAATTTGTGTTAATAAGTGATAAACATAAATAAGTAGAGTTTTACTTTTTATTTGATGTTATTAAAATTTACAAATTTGTAAAGGTTATATTTCAAAATATTAACCAATTTTGAAAATACAATATTTTTAATGAATTTTAATTTAAGTTTAATTTGTTGTAACATTAAAAATATATTTTAGATAGATTATCTAATTTGTAATTTAAATTTGTATTTAGTTTTGAATTAATGTGTTATTTCAATTTTCATTTATCTTTATTTGGTAAATTACCATTTTACCCCTGGCTCGAGTGGGTTGAACCCAACCCAAAACCAGGGTCTGGCTCGAGTCGGATCAACCGACCGAGCCACACTCGCTCTCTTCTCTCTCTTGTCCTCCCCGACCCCGTGCTCTTCTCTCATCTCACTCCCATGTCGCCGCTGCCGTCGCCATGCGATTCCGGCCAACTCCGGCGGTCTCCGCTGCCGTGCTAGGGCGAAGTAGATGCGCCCCGCCGCCCTCTCCATTTCTACCCCGGCGATTTACTCCTCTTTGCCTGATGCGGCCGTGCGCAACCCCTTCCCAAACTAGGGTTTCGCCGTGTTCCTAGCTTCGTCGAGCTTATGCTGCCTCGGGCTTTGCCATGGCCTGGTGCAGAGATGCAATCTCTGTGCCGCTGTGGTGGTGGTAGTGATGTGTGCTCCTCCCGTGGTCCTCCTTCACCGGCCACACGGGCACTGCCCCGTCGCCGTGGAGTTACGGCCATGGGCGTTGGTAAGCCGCTGCTTCTCTCCTCTCTTCTTCTCTTTCCTTCTCCTGGCCTATGGCCCTGCTCTGTGATGTGTATCATGCAGTGATTCTAGGGTTCTACCCCTATAGGTGCAATGGTTGCATTGATCTGATGGTGCTCTGTTGCTACTATTGTTTCTGTGATGAACATAGGATGTGTTCTGATCATTGAGATATGAATTTGTATAGATAAAATTTATAACTGAGTTGGAACATGCATTGCATGATCTAGCAATGATGTTGCAATTATTTGGGCATGATTCAGACGAGTTTTGCTTGCTGTGATGCCTCCCTGAGAGTTACACAGTAGCTAGCTGGTTTATCTTGCTTTTTTAATGCTTTCCTGTGCTTCTGTTGATGAACAGAAAATGTGTTTTGATGCCCTGGTAGTGCTCTGTGCATGTGTAGATGATTTTCTGGAGCTAAATGTTTTAGTTAGCTTGCTGTGATGCCTCTAGTGGAGTTACACAGTAGCTAACTTCTAATTATAGCTTTGGAATTTCTTTTATGCTATCCAGTGCACTTATTAGTGCACAGATGTGCTTGTGGTGCTTTTTCCCTTGTGGTCTTTGTGCCCAGCATCAAATGTTGGATCTGTGCTTCACACATAGCCGTGAAAAGCAATATTTGCTTATGCCTTTGCTCAGAATTGTGGGTGATTTGCCCCCTGCCTATGATGCACAGGCTGAGGCCATGATTTAATAAGAACAGATACTTGCTTGTGATTTTAATTCCCTGTGATGACTGAGCATAGCATCACTATGCTAGACTGAGGGAAAATACACAGCTAAACCACATATTTAATCTAGCAATTCCTTTGCTAGAGAATATTGGTTATTCACCTTCTGCTGATTGGTGGTGTTGGCTGTGTGATGTGCTTGTGGATCTTCTGGCTTTCTTGATCAACAGATCTTGTGGATTTCTTCCTTGATCTCCTTGCTGGCCTGCTCCTCCAGCTCCAGATGCTTCACTTGAGCTTCTGGCCTCCCCTCCTTGCTCCTATGCTCCTTGCTTCCTCTATCCCATCTTACTCTTGCTTTTGGCAAGGGTTCAGTGGTGAAAAGTGGATGGATTTGTGGAATTTGGGTGATGAACTGTGGTTGTGGTTGATGAACTCGAGCTGGTTCTTGCTGTGAGAGAAATGGTTCTATTTTGCTAGCTCCTACGGCTGCTTCCTTGCTCTTATCCCTCTGCAGTGAGGTTGCTGTGCTGTAAGCAGCAGGGTGACTGCCTTTGTGACTGTGCTGCTTGCTTGCTTGTGTGCCTCCATGTTCAATTAACCTGGTGCTGCGGCTGGTTGGTATTATCCTTCCCTGTGTGATTATTTTTGGTTGCCAAGTGGAATTTGTTGCTGTTTTAGCCCATGATGCTGTGCTGAGGCTAGATTAGCCAAATAAGAACAGATACTAATCTTGATTAACCTATAACCCAATGATGACATTAACAGTGCAACCCACTGTTGTTCTGAGGGTAATAATCTAACACTAGCCCTCTTCTCTTTATTTTCTATTGTTCTTCTTTTCTTTTTGTTTTGCAGGTACATGATGAAGATGGATTAAAGATCAAAAAGAAGAAGACATGAATACAAGACATTTAGTTTAGGAAATAATTGTAATTTTCCTTTTTGTACTTCAATTTTGTTGTAACAACATTTGTAAAGACATTGTATTGTTGTATTCAATTAATAAAATGATTTGTTTGTCTTCAAAGAATTCATAATTTGTAATACTTATTGCAAAGATTTGAATTATTCAAATCTCTATTAAATCATTTACATAATTATTGTTTTAGTTACTTAAATGTTTTGAATTTGAATTTACTTTACAAATTCAATTATTTGAATAATCAATTTGAATTCAAATTCCTTCTACAAGCAAATTTCTAAAGGTCATGTAAAAAATTATCGAATTCACCTGAAATGATCAAAAGCTTAATTCATGAGATGATCAAACCTCGATCACTCCAAGGTTTTTAGTTTGCGAAAAATTTATTCAGATTTTCAGATGCATGCATGCAGATGCACAAATTCCTATTTCTACCCTTCGTTAGTTCCTAAACGCTGGGGTATTATAGTCTTCCCCCCTTAACAAGAACTTCGTCCCAAAGTTAGGGTTTGTGTACCTGAAGAGTCCCGTCGGGGGAATACTTTCTGGATTAACCCGCGGCCCAGTGCGACTTAACTTACTCGCACGGACGAAGGCCCACTTGGGAACAAGCCCAATATTGAACCGCCATAAGGGAAAGATCTAGAAGACATATCCCGGAGGACGTGAAGACCAAGTAGTCTCCGAGTAGGCCTCTGTGGATGTATTCCTTATGGGGAAGTTTCCTTTTGTAACCTAGCGAGCCTCTGTGTATATAAAGAGGACTCGCAGGACTTAGAGCGGGTCAAGCTATCAAGCCCCAAACCCTAGCTCATACGGCGAGTACCAGATCGGATCGCCTCCATTGTAACACCTCGATTATCATATCAATACCAATCTAGGGTAGGCAGGAAGTAGGTCTTTTACCTCACATTGAGGGGGCCGAACCTGGGTAAATCTGTGTTGATCTTTGTTCCTGCGATCCCAAGCTCGGAGATGCTTGACTCGCATAATCCCACACCTACGAAGTCATCTATGACACCTGACGTGACAAACCCACGACAGTTGGCGCCCACCGTGGGGCCTGCGGTCAAGAGCGTCACGTTCCGCGCAGGATCCATGAAGGGAGCTGAAGATCTTGTTGTTGGCCGTATCATCACGGTCAATGGCACACCCCTCATCGACGATTCAAGCTGGGGGCCGGAAGCAGATTATTTGGAGACCGGCCACGTCATCCCGTTCGGATCCATCAACGTCTTCGTCGGCTTCATCGGTGGCAGGTCCGTTAGATCGGTCCAGGAAGGCGATTCAGTAGAAGAAGTCGCCGATGACGGGGAAGAATCCGTGGAAAGCATGGACTCGCAAGAGTTTGGGTCCATCATACCTGCCTTTGAAGAAAGTTGCTGGGGTTACCCACCAGAAATCACATCATCACCAGATCAAGAGATGGCACAAGTCGCGGTTTACATGGCCGGAGGAGCAGGTGCATCAGGAACTGCTGGAGAAACCGAGGCATCGGCACCCCCAAGCAACCCACTTCTTGTCCCTGTGTCAGCCACGAACGCCGCCCTCCGTGCAACAGAAATTGAGGCCGCCAGGGCCGAGCTCCTGTATGAGGTTCGAAGGATGGAAGAAGAGCGCCGCAGGCTCGATCAGATAAACCAAGGAATCCAACAGGAGCGGCAGAGAGTAGCCGCGCTGGCTGCGACTCAACAACAGGTTGACCCGCAAACACAGCTGCGCGCGACTCAACCAACAGTGGAAATCCCGCTCACTCCAGCCGCGGGACGGGAATCCAGACGACTGCGGAAGGAAGGGTACCAACAAATCAAGAGACCCAGCAACAACCAAGGAGGTTTCACACCCCACAGGGCCATTACCAGAACCCTGTCGATAATATGTATGCTGCGGCTAATATCTTGACTCAGATGGTACCAACAGGCGATGACCCGGTCAATGCTGAGGCGCGGCGCGCGATTCAGATGCTAAGTACGGCAGTCCTGCAACAAGCCAATAGGGCGGAAGCCGAAGCACAGCTGCCCCTCGTACCAGCCAATCACAGGATTACAGCAGAAAGAAGCGTCCAGAGCAGGCCACCAGAGGACGTGTCAGGAGTCGCACAGAGGCAGCAGGAGCAAGTCGCAGAAGCGCAGGCGAATGCACCATTGATGCAAAAGCGGCCCGCAGATAACCCCGCAGGCGCGCCCACAGCCCTGTCCTCGCGACTCAAGGGACCGGCGTGTTTCACTGAGAGATCAGATCGGAACCTTTTCCTGAAGATTTCAAAGGGCCACGCAAGGTGGCAAACTATAACGCCAGCATGGATCCAACCACTTGGCTCAACAATTACGAGATGGGCATGAGCATCCTAAACGCATCTGAAGAGATCTGCGCACGCTACCTAAACATGATGCTAGAAGGAGCAGCGCACATATGGCTGCAAAATTTGCCTCCCAACTCTATAAATACTTGGGAGGAACTGAAGGATGCCTTCATTAAGAACTTCCAAGGAACTTGCAAGCGACTCTGCAATATAGAAGATTTAGAGCGTTGTGTCCAGAAGGAAGGCGAGTCAAGTCGCCATTGGATGAAAAGGGTGGCAGAAATAATACACTCCTCAGATAATATACCACCAAGCTCAGCCGTCCTGGTGATGGAGAAAAACTGCAAGTTTGAGCCGCTGATTCATAAGCTGGGTCGCATGAAGGATAAAGTCAAGAGCCTCAGCGAGGTGATGGCTGCGGCTAACAAATATGCCAGCTCAGACAAAACCAGAGACGCGTCAGACGGAGAAGAAGAGGAGGTTGCTGCAAAAGGAAAGAAAAACTCCAACAAGCCCCAGCAGCAGCAAACGAGCCACAACAACACGAGTCAAAACAAACGCAAAAGCGAAGATGGTCACTCAGGGCTCGTCGCCAATACGCGTGGAGGATTCAGAGGCCAGCGTGGAAGGGGTCGAGGATACGGCTCCCGTCCAATCAATATGCAAGAAGTTTTCAACCGGCCATGCGACCTTCATGCGACAGGTGATGGACGGCCAGCGGACCATACCAAGGCGCAATGCCATTATTACAAAAAGTGGAAAGAAGAGAGCCAACACAACGGGGGGAATTCCCATGAAGGAAACCCTAGTGCGGCTCATAACACAAACATTGGGCAGCACGGCGCGAGTAACCCCAGGCAGACGGGGCAGTATCACACAATAGTTATCGATACCTCCAAAAGAGAAGAGAAATTGAGCCGGAGAAGTCAGCAGGTGAACGCCGTGATACCAACAACACCCGCTTGGTTAAGGTGGTCAGAATACGCGGTAACCTGGAGTCGCGACGACCACCCGCCACAGGTACGGGAACCTGGCAAGTTGGCACTGGTTGTGGCACCATACGTTGCAGGATACAAGCTGACCAAAGTGCTTATGGATGGAGGAAGCAGCATTAATATCTTGTACTACGATACTTTCCAGCGTCTAGGACTCAAGGATTCCAGCCTGCAGCCCACGTCAACAGTATTTCACGGCATTGTCCCAGGAAGGTCCGCACGGCCAGTGGGGAAAATAACCCTAGGGGTAACTTTTGGAACAGAAGAGAACTTTAGAAGTGAATTCCTAAGCTTCGAAGTGGTAAAATTCCAAAGCCCATATCACGCCTTGTTTGGAAGAACGGCCTTTGCTAAGTTTATGGCCAGGCCATGCTACGTGTACCTACAGTTGAAGATACCAGGACCAAAAGGGGTCATCACAGTGTACGGAGATAGAGAAAAAGCAATAGAATGTGAGAAAGGAGATGCGGCTTTCGCAGAATCCGCCTGTGCCGCGGAAGAACTAAAAGGTTATAAGTCGCAGGTGGACCCAAACGATATGAGTGTGGTTACCACGCCATCTGCCGAGCCACCAATGAAATTCAAAGCGGCCCAGGACACTAAGCAGATAAATCTTGTTCCTGGCGACTCATCCAAGCAAACTAGCATTGGAGCACACATGGAAGAAGAGCAGGAGAAGGCCCTCGTCGCTTTTCTCCAGGAAAATAAAGACATCTTCGCATGGAAGCCGTCAGATATGCCAGGGGTACCAAGAGAATTAGCAGAACATAGCCTCAAAGTGAACCCTGCGGCTAAACCAGTGAAGCAGCCACTACGGCGTTTTCATGATGACAGGAGAAAGGCAATAGGAGAGGAAATAGCTCGCTTGCTGGCTGCAGGATTCATCACAGAGGTATACCATCCGGAATGGGTGGCAAATCCAGTATTGGTTATGAAAAAGAACGGTACGTGGCGAATGTGCGTTGATTACACCAGTCTTAACAAAGCTTGTCCAAAGGATCCATTTGCTTTGCCAAGAATCGACCAAGTAATTGATTCAACTGCTGGGTGCGAGCTGTTATGCTTTTTGGACGCCTATTCAGGCTACCATCAAATCAAGATGAAGAGGGAGACCAAGAAAAGACGTCCTTCATCACACCCTTCGGAGCTTTTTGTTACGTCAGCATGCCCTTTGGGTTGAAGAACGCAGGTGCGACTTACCAAAGATGCATTCAGAATTGCCTACATGAGCAAATAGGTCGCAACGTTCATGCCTACGTGGATGATATTGTGATTAAATCGCAAGTTAGCCAGGATCTTATTGGTGATCTGGCAGAGACATTCACAAATCTCAGAAAATACAACATGAAGCTCAACCCCACAAAGTGCGTTTTCGGAGTACCAGCAGGAAAGCTATTGGGATTCATAGTATCAGAAAGAGGCATTGAGGCCAATCCTGACAAGATAAAGGCCGTGATGGATCTCCAAAAGCCAGAAAAGATAAAAGATGTACAGCGGCTTACTGGTTGCGTAGCAGCTTTGAGTCGCTTTATATCAAGATTGGGAGAGAAAGCACTACCTTTGTACAGACTGTTGAAAAAATCAGACACCTTCGTTTGGGACGCAGAGGCCGACGAAGCTCTGACAGCCTTGAAACATCAATTGACGAATGCTCCAGTTCTGGCGGCTCCAAAAGATAAAGAGCCAATGCTACTATACATAGCGGCAAATTCCCGCGCTGTGAGTGCTGTCATGGTTGTGGAGAGACAAGAAACGGAAAGGAATACCCTGTCCAGAGACCAGTATACTACGTGAGCGAAGTCCTCACAGCTTCCAAACAGCGTTACCCACAGTGGCAGAAGTTGGTGTTTGGAGTGTTCATGGCGAGTCGCAAGCTGAAGCACTACTTCCAAGAGCATCCAATAACTGTGGTGAGTTCAGCACCATTGGCAGATATCATTCGTAATCGAGAAGCTACTGGAAGAGTCGCTAAGTGGGCGATCGAGTTGGGACCACATCACATCAGTTACGAGCCGCGCACATCAATTAAGTCGCAAGCCCTTGCAGATTTTATTAACGATTGGACAGAAATCCAAGTTGCTCCTAGCATGGCAGAAACCAAATACTGGACCATGCATTTTGATGGGTCAAGACAGTTGCAAGGCTCGGGGGCTGGAGTTGTTCTGACATCTCCCAAGGGAGACAAGCTGCGGTATGTGTTACAGATACACTTCAACTGCACAAATAACGTGGCGGAGTACGAGGCACTGCTTCATGGTCTACGTATAGCAAAGGAGATGAACATCAGTCGCATACGCTGTTTTGGCGATTCAGACTTGGTGGCACAGCAGGTCTCCGGAACGTGGGACAGCAAGGATGCGAACATGGCTGCATATAGGAGAGAGGTGGACAGAATTGCTGGACATTTCACTGGATACCAAGTTGAACATATTGATCGGAGACAAAATGAAGCTGCGGATGCCCTGTCTCGGCTTGGATCCAACAGACAGTCAGTCCCACCCAATGTTTTCCTGGATGAACTGCACAATCCATCAGTCAAACCTCCAGCAGAGATTGACATTGCAGAGCCAGAGGATGATTCAACTTTAGTCGCAGCCCTGCATGAACAGCCAGGATGGACAGAGCCATACATGGCATATTTAAGTCGCGGAGTGCTGCCGGACGATGAAATTGAGGCGCGCAAAATCATACGACGATCAAAGGCCTATACAATCATCAACAATGAATTATACAAGCGCAGCGTATCAGGAGCATTCCAAAGATGTGTCTCACCAGAAGAGGGACGAAAAATCTTGCACGAAATTCATTCAGGCGATTGTGGCCATCATGCTTCGTCAAGATCTTTGGTGGCAAAGGCGTTCCGACATGGATTCTTCTGGTTAACAGCATTAGCAGATGCAGAGCAAATTGTCAGAGTGTGCGATGGATGTCAAAGATACGCTAGGCAAGATCATATGCCAGCCCAAGCACTTCGCACAATACCCATCACATGGCCTTTTGCCGTATGGGGTTTTGACATGGTAGGGCCTTTCAGACGGTCTTCAAACGGAAAAACTCACCTCTTAGTCATGGTGGACAAATTCACAAAGTGGATAGAAGCAGAACCTGTGGGAGATTGCGAGGCTGAAACAGCAGTCAAGTTCTTGAAGAAGGTCATATTCCGCTTCGGTTACCCCCATAGTATCATTACAGACAATGGGAGCAACACCTCTGAAGGGGCTACACAGATATTTTGCGCAGACAATGGGATAAGATTGGACCTCACGTCAGTAGCACACCCGCAGAGCAATGGACAAGCTGAGCGAGCTAACCAGGAAATTCTCCATGGAATTAAGCCGCGCCTTATTGAAAAGGTCGAAGCATCTCCAGGATGTTGGGTGGAAGAACTGCCAGCAGTACTGTGGAGCTTGAGAACAACCCCTAACAGATCCACAGGATTTACACCATATTTCATGGTCTATGGAGCAGAAGCAGTCATGCCCAGCGATATCATACATGATTCACCAAGAGTTGCGGCTTACATCGAGACAGATAATGAGATAGCTCGGCAAGACTCGGTGGACACATTAGAAGAGGTTAGAGACTTGGCAGCATCAAGGTCAGCAGTATATCAACAAGACTTGCGACGCTATCATGCCAGACGCATCAAAACCCGCACCTTTCAAGAAGGCGACCTAGTACTGCGACTTAAACAAGATCACAAGGGAATGCATAAGCTGTCCTCTCCATGGGAAGGACCCTACATCATCAGCAAGAAGCTAAACAATGGGTCGTACTACCTGCTGGATGTAAGGGAAGAAAGCAGCGAACGCCATGATTTCGAGGATCGTCTCGAGGCACCTCGCCCTTGGAACGTCGCACACCTGCGACCGTACTATACATAAGAAAAGGCTAATCAGAGCCAAGCATCATCCTTTCCAGCTTTATAGCTGAGTATCATCACAGCCACTCAGGGCTAGAACTTCAACTTTGGTCGCCACCTAGGCGCGACCTATGCAACATCTGATCGCCACCCAGGCGCGATCGACCCTTGTATCAGAAACCGGCTGCCACCTAGGCGCGGCCGTAAACTTTGTATCATCTCTGGTCGCCACCTAGGCGCGACCGACCCCATGTATCACCATGGATCGCCACCTACGCGCGATCCAACCCTATGTATAACACTCGGTTGCCACCTAGGCGCGACCTTATGTGTCATCATAATCAAAGCTTATCATAGCTTAGCCTATCATGGCAATATCATTATGTTTCTTGGGGTCTTTGTTACCCTGAAACAGCCGATTTATTGGCAATTATCAAATTTACCTTAAGTTGGATTGCTACTCGCATTATGTGGCCAAAGTACTGGGGTGTGGCGTCAATCGAGCTTGATTGCCTATCATGGCCGCTCTCGACCCTGAACACACATATTCCTAGGAAATACTGAGTCGCGCGAGTGCCCACTTAAGGATTCAGATGGCCTAACTAGAGGTCGATGTACTGCTTATAGTACGGCAACACCAATTACAATTACTTGTAACTTAACAATTGTTTTATCATGATATCAAGTTACAGGTGATGACCTTCAGAGTTCTCTGAGAAGAATTGAGATGATTACCACATAACATCCTCTCAATCCTTGGGGGCTATATCATATTATCATCAAAAATTTGAAGATAGATCGTCATCAAGTTCTGAAGCTATCAGGATACTCTAACAAAGAAGCTCACGAAGTCAGATGATCTTCCAGGTGCGAGTCAAGGCCAAACTTGCACAATTATAAGTCGCGAAACAAGGAAAAGCGCGGCCTAAGCATTCAAGATCAAGAAATACTATGAAGTTCAGGCCACGCTTGGGGGCTAATGTCGGGGGAATACTTTCTGGATTAACCCGCGGCCCAGTGCGACTTAACTTACTCGCACGGACGAAGGCCCACTTGGGAACAAGCCCAATATTGAACCGCCATAAGGGGAAAGATCTAGAAGACATATCCCGGAGGACGTGAAGACCAAGTAGTCTCCGAGTAGGCCTCTGTGGATGTATTCCTTATGGGGAAGTTTCCTTTTGTAACCTAGCGAGCCTCTGTGTATATAAAGAGGACTCGCAGGACTTAGAGCGGGTCAAGCTATCAAGCCCCAAACCCTAGCTCATACGGCGAGTACCAGATCGGATCGCCTCCATTGTAACACCTCGATTATCATATCAATACCAATCTAGGGTAGGCAGGAAGTAGGTCTTTTACCTCACATTGAGGGGGCCGAACCTGGGTAAATCTGTGTTGATCTTTGTTCCTGCGATCCCAAGCTCGGAGATGCTTGACTCGCATAATCCCACACCTACGAAGTCATCTATGACACCTGACGTGACAAACCCACGACAAGTCCAGGATAAGCTTGTCTCAAGTCCGCCTCTTTCTCCCAGGTAGCTTCTCGTTCAGAATGGTGCTTCCATTGGACTTTACAGTACTTAATTGCTCTATTTCTGAGTCTTTTCCAGTTTTCCTCTAAGATCCGAGCTGGTTCTTCAACATAAGTTAAGTCTGCCTGTAATTCCAGTTCCTCATGAGTGACTGAATCTTCTGGCGCCTTTAAGCACTTCCGGAGTTGTGATACATGAAAAACATTATGGACTTGCTTCAACTTCTCTGGTAGCTCTAGTGTAAAAGCTACATTTCTGTTCTGTTCAAGAATCTTGAAAGGTCCAATGTATCGGGGACTTAATTTTCCTTTCACTCCGAATCTCTTAACCCCTTTCATCGGACTAACCTTAAGATATACCATATCTCCTACTTCAGGTTCCCATGTCCGTCGCTTCTGGTCAGCATAGGTTTTCTGACGACTTTGGGCAATTTTCAGACGGTCTCGAATTATATCAATGATATTTTGCTTCTCCTTGACATAATCTGGTTCAAACTCTGTACTGCTTCCAGCTTCATACCAACATATCGGTGATCTACACTTTCGTCCATAGAGTACTTTAAATGGTGCTGCCTTCAAGCTGCTTTGGTAACTGTTGTTATAAGAGAACTCTGCCAGTGGTAGATGTTCATCCCATGAACCTCCAAAATCTAGAGCACATGCCCGAAGCATGTCTTCTAAGATCTGATTAGTCCTTTCTGTTTGCCCACCTGTTTGTGGATGATATGCCGTACTGAAATCCAATTGTGATCCCAGTGCTTCATGAAGTTTCTTCCAGAATACTGATGTGAATACGGATCCTCGATCTGAAACTATTCTTTTAGGTACTCCATGTTTACTGACAATTTCCTTCACATAGATATCAACCAATTTCTCAGCATTGTCTTTCTGGTTCACAGCTAAGAAATGTGCACTCTTGGTAAGTCGGTCCACGACTACCCATATCATATCCTTATGCTTCTTGGTCATTGGTAAACCGGTAATGAAATCCATACCAATTTCTTCCCATTTCCACTCTGGAATCTCTAAAGGTCGTAATGGTCCTGCTGGACTCTGGTGTTCTGCCTTCACCCTCTGACAAGTATGACATTCGGACACATACTTTGCAATATCTCTCTTCATGTTGTTCCACCAGAATAACTCTTTGAGGTCCATGTACATCTTGGTACCTCCAGGATGAATAGAATATGGTGTTTCATGTGCCTCCCGAAGTATCAATCCTTTGATTTCAGATATATCGGGTACACAGATTCTTTGATTGAACCATAGTGAGTTATACTCACCCAAATGGAATACTGATGGTCTTCCTTCCTCAATTCTACGAATTTCTTCTGCTATGAAAGGATCTTCTTCTTGCCGACGGATGATTTCATTCCGAAGGTCACTTTGTCTTTCTTCCATTACCCTCACGGTATTCAATGACTCCGAAGGGTAAACTTCCAGCAGATCAATTCCTAATCTTTCAAGATCTCTTTTCAACTCCTTTGGCAAATCATGGTGTATTGGTTGATTATCCGTACTCTTTCGACTTAAAGCATCTGCTACAACATTGGCTTTTCCCGGAGTATAGTTGATTGCAAGATCATAGTCCTTGATCAACTCCAGCCACCTCCTTTGCCTCATGTTCAACTCTTTCTGAGTGAAAAAATATTTGAGACTTTTATGGTCTGTGTAAAGCTCACACCTAGATCCATAAAGAAATTGCCTCCATTTCTTCAAAGCAAACACTACCGCTGCCAACTCCAAATCATGTGTTGGATAGTTAACTTCATGGGGTTTGAGCTGTCTTGAACCATAAGCTATCACTTTCCGGTCTTGCATGAGTACACAGCCTAATCCATTCTTGGATGCATCACAATATACTGTGAAATCCTTGCCAGGTTCCGGCACTGCCAAGATTGGTGCGGTTGTTAACCGAGTCTTCAACTCCTGAAAACTTGCTTCGCACTTGTCTGACCACTCAAAAGGTGTATTTTTCCTTAATAACTTGGTCATTGGTCCTGCGATCCTAGAGAATCCCTCAATAAATCGTCGGTAGTATCCGGCCATTCCTAAGAAACCTCTGATTTCCTTGACATTTGTTGGTGATTTCCACTCCAAAACTGACTGTACTTTGTCCGGATTTACTGCAATACCATCCTTACTGATGACATGCCCCAGAAATTCCACTTGATCCAGCCAAAACTCGCACTTACTAAACTTGGCATAAAGTTGCTGTTCCCTCAGAACTTGCAATGCTGTCCTCAAATGCTTAGCATGTTCCTCTTTGTTCTTGGAGTAAATCAAAATATCATCTATGAACACTATCACGAACTTGTCCAAATATGGCATGAAGATCTTGTTCATCAAATTCATGAAAATAGCTGGCGCATTGGTCAATCCAAATGGAACAACCAAGTATTCATGATGTCCATACCTTGATACAAATGCTGTTTTGGGAATATCTTCAGGCTTGATTTTGATCTGGTGATAACCTGACCTTAGATCAATCTTGGAGAATACTCCTGCCCCTTGAACTTGATCAAATAAATCTTGAATTCTTGGCAATGGATACTTATTCTTGATAGTAACATTGTTCAGATTTCTGAAGTCCCCACACATTCTTCTTCCACCATCACGCTTGTCCACAAAGATAACTGGTGTTCCCCACGGTGATACACTTTCCCTAATAAATCCTTTGCTTTCCAGCTCATCAAGCTGCTCTTTAAGTTCTTTTAACTCTTTAGGACCCATTTTATAAGGTGCTTGAGCAATAGGTGAAGTACCTGGTATGAGATCGATGGTGAACTCAATCTCCCTATCAGGTGGCATTCCAGGTAATTCTTTGGGAAACACATCTGGAAACTCATTTACTACTGGTATATCCTCTAACTTGGCTTCTTTTAATGAGTTGAGTTGTATTCCAGCCTCCACATGGGTATGCTTATCTGCTTGATATGTGATTCTACCACCTCCTGGTTTCTTGATAGACACGGTTTTCTCTTCACAGTCAATTCGAGCTCCGTGTTCTGACATCCAATCCATTCCCAGAACAACTTCTATATTCTTTAATGGAATCACAAAAAGATCTGCGTAGTATGGGCAATTACAGATCGTAATGATCTGTTCGTGCTTCACTTGGGTTACTAATAACGTACCCCCGGCCGTAGCAACGTGAATAGGGCGTTCTAACGGCGCACACCTTATCCCATATTTCTCAACAAAATGACTAGAGATGAATGAAGTTGTGGCACCGGTATCAAAAAGAACTTTGCCATAGTGGGTAAGAATACTGAGCGTACCTAGCACCGCCGTCTGAGTTGTCGACCTCCTCCAAAGAGGTACAGTTGAGCCTTCCAAAAGTCCTTCCTCTCTTGCCATTGTTGTTCTTCCCACTGTTTCCTACTCCAGCTGAGAATCTGCCGCCTCCTCCTGGTCTACCTCCACCTTTGCTGAACCCACCTCCAGTAGTCTTATTAGGACACTCAGGTTTGATGTGCCCTTCCTGCCCACACCCAAAGCAAATAATCTTAGGCTTCCTGCATTCACTTTTGAAATGACCCGGAAGTCCACAATTGTTACATATTACTTTGCTCCTTGGGTTAAATGATCCCCGATTAGCCGGGGCTCCTCCCGACTGCACTCTGGGCTTAAAACTCCGATTTGGTACCGACTTGCTTGGTTGGAACTTCTGAGCCTCTATTTTTGCCCTTTTTTGCCTGCTCAATTGAACCAACTTGTAATCATTCTCCCAAGTGATTGCAGTGTTCATCAATTCCTGAAAATTCTTGGGCTTGGTCATCTTCAGTTGCATTGCCGCATATGGATCCAATCCCCTCAGGAACCTTTTTACTCTCTTAGCATCCGTGCTCACCTCGTCAGTCGCATAACGAGAGAGTCTGCTGAATTCTGCAATATATTTCCTCATCGGATAATTATTTTGTTGGAGGTCTTCAAATTCTCTCCATTTCATCTCCATGATACTTTCAGGTACATGGAACTCCCTGAACTTCTCTTTGAATTCCTCCCAAGTGAATACCTTTTCCGGTGGCTGCAGAACCGCCTCATTGTCCCACCAGAACGCCGCCGGTCCAGTCAGAAGATGTGCTGCATAACACACACTTTCCTCGTCATTAGCACCAATTGCCTTCAGTTTCCTCTCGGTGTCTGTTAACCAATCTTCTGCATCCATAGGTTCAGGTGCAGTAGCAAAGGGTAAAGGTTTGGTATTCAGAAAGTCAGATAAACTTGCCGATCTGGTCTCGGGACCCCTCGCTGTTCCCACCAGTTCTTGCATGAACTTGTTCTGCGTTTCTTGCATAAACTGCATATACTGCATGAAGTTCTGTTCTGACAACAGTCTAGGTGGTGGTGGTGGTAATCCTCCATTAGCCTCTTGGTCTGCTTTTTCTTTGGCCACGCGCTCCATGCGCTCCTCCTCAGACTCGCCATTTCTACCCGTGTCCATCACCCCTAGTCCTGCACATGAAGCGAACAAACTCATATTACACCATGCCCATGCTTTCTGAGCCTCACTTCACGTGCAACACTAGTCAAACAATGGAAATCAAAATCCAAATCCAAATAAAAACCAGAGGTATCAAACATATTATACATACATAACTATATCATCTGATACAATACCCTCACCCGAGGTGAGTTACACACATATGTCATATAAAAGTACTCCTGGGTCTCACAAGCTCTCTGACCCTTATTTATGTTACAAACTCCCAACTCATACATCGTACACTACCAAACTATTACACTAGTAAAGTCCTCCCATCCTGTCCTCCGTCGCTCCACTGCAACGCTACTTGAAGTACATACCAGGAGTCCACCCGTGCTGGCGTGTCGTCCTGCGTACTGCCTCTGGAATATAGGGCCTCCCGGATGGGATGTAGTCCGAGTCTGAAGTCTCTGTGACTGGAGTATCACCTAGGAAAAGTCCCTCCAGGTTGACGTAGTTCACCAAGTAAGCTCTCATCTCCTCAGCATTCATATGCTGTGAAGACCCATCCTCTCCGAAACAAGTAGTGGTGGTACACTGAGAGTGATCAAAATGTACCTCCTGTGCTGGTTGTGCCTCAATCGGCTCCTCCTCCATGGGCTCCTCCTCATCGGACAATATGTTAGGGAACACATCATCCTGTGCCTCCATCGGCTCCTCCTCATCTGATGATATGTTAAAGACCTCATGGTCCATACCGTCAGATGCGAATCCTGCTACTCCAATAGGATTGGACTCAGACTCATCATCAGCTGTGTCGTAACATGGAATCGCATACTATCTAGTACTAGGATTCCAGTCATATCTCCATCCATCAGAGTTCTCTATCGGCATCTCCGAATCCGAGAATCCATGTGAAGGGTGTGACTCAGGCTCGCTAGGCTCTATGATAGGATAGTGTATAGGCTCTGGAGTTGGTGAGTATCTAGATGGTCTAGAATTCTGTGGCTGCCTAGAAGTGCCCACTCCTGGTGATATAGGTGCTCCACCTGCCTCCTGAACTACCTTCTTTCCTAGCTTCTTGGCCCTATGAGGATCCGTGAGTTCCTCAAGCATCTCATCTTTATCCTCTAGGATGACTCTATGTGTGGTGTACAGTGATTCTACCAACTTGCGGTAACGATCCAACAACCTAGAAGCCAATCCGGGCTTATTCTTGACTAAGACTGGGTGATCTAATGGCAGCTCCGAAGTCAAGCTGTCATGAGGAATAGCAATAAAGATGGTACCTGACAGCTGGTCTGCCTTGTACTCTCTGATGGTAGCGATAGCTTTCACCCCGAGGCATCGTTAACTGTGGCGTCAAGTCCCTCGGTATCAGGATTAACACCCGATACTTCACTACAACCTCTCCATCCTTGTAAGTATAGGTATGGACTGGAATATTAGTATCACGGTCAAAAGCTCGAAGTAGCCCTCGCAACTGCTCAGTCAACGTCCCAACATAGTTATCCAGTCTCTCATGCTCCGCCCAGACCGTCCTTTCAGGTTCCCCGTGCGCCATCGCAACTGTTCATAATAAATATATACGTTAATAATGCATCATAATAAAGAATTACAACACTAAAGATATGATAATGTTATTCTCAAGTGAATATTCATCATACTTCCAGCGAACTCTTTACCGTTGCCCCATATACCAACAGGTTCTATCCCTTTACTAGGTTTCCAACCTAAGGTCAAAGCAATTGCTCTGATACCAGCTGCGGTGACCCAGCATACCACTGCATGTTGTAGTACGCAAGTCGTTGACATAACACTTACAGAACACCGTTCCGCAAATATTACATCCCTCAGAGTGGTACAACAGAAACATTGCGGGTCCAAATAGCATACAACCATTTATTACAAAACAAGTCGTCCAAACGTGGAGATGATCCCAACATGAGGTCACCCCATACTTAGAGTTTTACAACAACGAACAAGAAGCAAATAAATGCATACACGGGAACTCAACAACTTATAGTATAAGTTCCAGCTGCTCGATTCAACCGTGCTTATGTAATGGTTACTAGTCCAAGCTAACTCTACTCGGACTCCTCCTCGTTGCCGTCTCCATAGCGGATGATATAATCCACTCCTTCTATTCCACCTGAAAGATCTGGTTCTTCATAGTAGATGTCCTCCTGGCCTCCTATGAGATTCAGCGTTGTGTTGTCCAGTTCTTCATAGTCTAAGCAGGAGGTCAAAAGGGAAGGAATGAGTAACCAGCGTTACTCAACAAGTTCACTGTATATGGTGGAAAGTTACTCAACAAGGTCTAAAGAGTCTCAAGCTAATGCTAAGTGTTTTGAAAACATTTCTTCAAGAGATTTCTTTTATTCTGAAAACTATGCCCGTCATCCATTCACAGGTGCTAGGGCCTTGAGGAGCCTCCTTTCCTGCAGCGTTCGTCGTTCCTTCCTGGAACGGGGAGTAACATGTCACATTTTTACACTCTGCAGAGGTGCGTTACTTTACCCATAAGAGACCAACATCATGTTGCACAACCAGGCGTACTTTCCTGTCCACACTTCCTATGGTGTGGGGCCCGATTGTTGATCCAAGCCATTCGCCGTGCTTCTCCAACAACCCCGCATGCCCACCCTTTTGTAGGTTTGTCCTCCCCTATATCTTTTGGTAGACTGTTCCAGACCGAAGTCCTCCCCTATACCATAAAGATAGACTGTTCCAGACAACCCCTACAATCCATCATAGACCCCAGAAACCGTGGGAATTAAGGGATCCCACCCATGTGCATGTAGTCCCGCAAGATCTACAGCCTACGGAACTGGCAGTCCGTTGACATGCGAAAGGGAAAAGATCACAGATGACTTTCCCGTTCCATTCCAAGTCTCATGGTTAACGCTTCATTTACGGCGCAAGAACGCTGACGGCATTGGTTATTAAATCCTAGATAATACTTTCCCGTGCAAATGGAACCTCCACCAACCACATCATTCCATGGCTCCATCTGCCAGCCATAATAGGATATCCACACTTAAGTAGACAACCAAATAGTCATATTATTGTGAAGATAGAGTTTTATGCTTTTTTCTTCGGATAGAGATGATAGTATATAAGGAGTTTGCAAATAGTTTCTTAACAGATATTTCAACGGATATGAGCAAGTAATGAACTTGCCTTGTGACTGAAAGGTAGTTGAGTCTGAAACTGGTCGTGGCTCCTGACTTCCTTGTTCTACAAAAATACCATCATTGTCTGGTAAGGACAATGTTTAAAGAAGCAAATGATGCTATTATGCATAAGAATGCTATGCTTTGAGTTTCTTTAGTGTGTTATAACACTTTTTGTGAATTATGAAATTTGGAAGGTTTTTTAATAATATTTGTCTTTTTGAATTATATAAAGATCTTTAAAAGAAATTCTTTATTTAGTAAATAATAGTCCATTATTTGTTTAAAAATAGAAGAATTTGTGTTAATAAGTGATAAACATAAATAAGTAGAGTTTTACTTTTTATTTGATGTTATTAAAATTTACAAATTTGTAAAGGTTATATTTCAAAATATTAACCAATTTTGAAAATACAATATTTTTAATGAATTTTAATTTAAGTTTAATTTGTTGTAACATTAAAAATATATTTTAGATAGATTATCTAATTTGTAATTTAAATTTGTATTTAGTTTTGAATTAATGTGTTATTTCAATTTTCATTTATCTTTATTTGGTAAATTACCATTTTACCCCTGGCTCGAGTGGGTTGAACCCAACCCAAAACCAGGGTCTGGCTCGAGTCGGATCAACCGACCGAGCCACACTCGCTCTCTTCTCTCTCTTGTCCTCCCCGACCCCGTGCTCTTCTCTCATCTCACTCCCATGTCGCCGCTGCCGTCGCCATGCGATTCCGGCCAACTCCGGCGGTCTCCGCTGCCGTGCTAGGGCGAAGTAGATGCGCCCCGCCGCCCTCTCCATTTCTACCCCGGCGATTTACTCCTCTTTGCCTGATGCGGCCGTGCGCAACCCCTTCCCAAACTAGGGTTTCGCCGTGTTCCTAGCTTCGTCGAGCTTATGCTGCCTCGGGCTTTGCCATGGCCTGGTGCAGAGATGCAATCTCTGTGCCGCTGTGGTGGTGGTAGTGATGTGTGCTCCTCCCGTGGTCCTCCTTCACCGGCCACACGGGCACTGCCCCGTCGCCGTGGAGTTACGGCCATGGGCGTTGGTAAGCCGCTGCTTCTCTTCTCTCTTCTTCTCTTTCCTTCTCCTGGCCTATGGCCCTGCTCTGTGATGTGTATCATGCAGTGATTCTAGGGTTCTACCCCTGTAGGTGCAATGGTTGCATTGATCTGATGGTGCTCTGTTGCTACTATTGTTTCTGTGATGAACATAGGATGTGTTCTGATGATTGAGATATGAATTTGTATAGATAAAATTTATAACTGAGTTGGAACATGCATTGCATGATCTAGCAATGATGTTGCAATTATTTGGGCATGATTCAGACGAGTTTTGCTTGCTGTGATGCCTCCCTGAGAGTTACACAGTAGCTAGCTGGTTTATCTTGCTTTTTTAATGCTTTCCTGTGCTTCTGTTGATGAACAGAAAATGTGTTTTGATGCCCTGGTAGTGCTCTGTGCATGTGTAGATGATTTTCTGGAGCTAAATGTTTTAGTTAGCTTGCTGTGATGCCTCTAGTGGAGTTACACAGTAGCTAACTTCTAATTATAGCTTTGGAATTTCTTTTATGCTATCCAGTGCACTTATTAGTGCACAGATGTGCTTGTGGTGCTTTTTCCCTTGTGGTCTTTGTGCCCAGCATCAAATGTTGGATCTGTGCTTCACACATAGATGTGAAAAGCAATATTTGCTTATGCCTTTGCTCAGAATTGTGGGTGATTTGCCCCCTGCCTATGATGCACAGGCTGAGGCCATGATTTAATAAGAACAGATACTTGCTTGTGATTTTAATTCCCTGTGATGACTGAGCATAGCATCACTATGCTAGACTGAGGGAAAATACACAGCTAAACCACATATTTAATCTAGCAATTCCTTTGCTAGAGAATATTGGTTATTCACCTTCTGCTGATTGGTGGTGTTGGCTGTGTGATGTGCTTGTGGATCTTCTGGCTTTCTTGATCAACAGATCTTGTGGATTTCTTCCTTGATCTCCTTGCTGGCCTGCTCCTCCAGCTCCAGATGCTTCACTTGAGCTTCTGGCCTCCCCTCCTTGCTCCTATGCTCCTTGCTTCCTCTATCCCATCTTACTCTTGCTTTTGGCAAGGGTTCAGTGGTGAAAAGTGGATGGATTTGTGGAATTTGGGTGATGAACTGTGGTTGTGGTTGATGAACTCGAGCTGGTTCTTGCTGTGAGAGAAATGGTTCTATTTTGCTAGCTCCTACGGCTGCTTCCTTGCTCTTATCCCTCTGCAGTGAGGTTGTTGTGCTGTAAGCAGCAGGGTGACTGCCTTTGTGACTGTGCTGCTTGCTTGCTTGTGTGCCTCCATGTTCAATTAACCTGGTGCTGCGGCTGGTTGGTATTATCCCTCCCTGTGTGATTATTTTTGGTTGCCAAGTGGAATTTGTTGCTGTTTTAGCCCATGATGCTGTGCTGAGGCTAGATTAGCCAAATAAGAATAGATACTAATCTTGATTAACCTATAACCCAATGATGACATTAACAGTGCAACCCACTGTTGTTCTGAGGGTAATAATCTAACACTAACCCTCTTCTCTTTATTTTCTATTGTTCTTCTTTTCTTTTTGTTTGCAGGTACATGATGAAGATGGATTAAAGATCAAAAAGAAGAAGACATGAATACAAGACATTTAGTTTAGGAAATAATTGTAATTTTCCTTTTTGTACTTCAATTTTGTTGTAACAACATTTGTAAAGACATTGTATTGTTGTATTCAATTAATAAAATGATTTGTTTGTCTTCAAAGAATTCATAATTTGTAATACTTATTGCAAAGATTTGAATTATTCAAATCTCTATTAAATCATTTACATAATTATTGTTTTAGTTACTTAAATGTTTTGAATTTGAATTTACTTTACAAATTCAATTATTTGAATAATCAATTTGAATTCAAATTCCTTCTACAAGCAAATTTCTAAAGGTCATGTCAAAAATTATCGAATTCACCTGAAATGATCAAAAGCTTAATTCATGAGATGATCAAACCTCGATCACTCCAAGGTTTTTAGTTTGCGAAAAATTTATTCAGATTTTCAGATGCATGCATGCAGATGCACAAATTCCTATTTCTACCCTTCGTTAGTTCCTAAACGCTGGGGTATTACAACCCGAGACCTCGTTTTACACCTCCTCAGCCTAGGAGCACATGACCTACGTTCGAGGTCGGTTCATCATCTCACCAGCCGGAGCATTTCGAGCCGGGTCCTTCTCAGCCAGTTCCTTCCCAGCCGGGTACTTCGTCGTGGGTCATGCCTGTGAGATCCTGGCTCAGGGCTTAATAGAATTGATAGGATACTCATATCAACAAGTTGCAACTTTTTTTCCGGAAGCTCATCTGAAAAGAACTCCGAGGTTAAGCGTGCTTGACCCGGAGCACTCCAAGGATGGGTGACCGACCGGGAACTCGTTCCCGGGTGCGCACGAGTGAGGACAAAGTGCAAAGAAAAGACCAGTGTTGATATGTGGGGCCAGTCTAGAGATCCTACAGAGCCGCCAGGGGTGACAGACCCGGTCCGGGGGTAGGCCGGGGTGTTACATTTGGTATCAGAGCCGACCCTCGCGGCAACACGGGCGTGTGCGGGTCAGGGGCGCGGACATGTGGAGCATGTGCCGGCACTGGGCGCATAGACGGGTGCCAAGGGGGGAAGTTCCTGGACTGGGGGCTGACCGACGAGGGCGTCGGTCTTCTATGGGGGGAAGGATGTGAGATCCTGGCTTAGGGCTTAATAGGATTGATAGGATACTCATATCAACAAGTTGCAACTTCTTTTCCGGAAACTCATCTGAAAAGAACTCCGAGGTTAAGCGTGCTTGGCCCGGAGCACTCCAAGGATGGGTGACCGACCGGGAACTCGTTCCCGGGTGCGCACGAGTGAGGACAAAGTGCACAGAAAAGACCAGTGTTGATATGTGGGGCCAGTCTAGAGATCCTACAGAGCTGGCAGGGGTGACAGGCCCGGTCCGGGGTAGGCCGGGGTGTTACAATGCCCCCTCATATGATGATGCAGCAGCCTGGTATGCATCAGTGGGGCATGCCACGTGATCAAGGTTTCGGGCAACACCCTAGTATGTACGGTCAACCGTCTTATGCATAGATGATTTGGAGCGGGGTTGCACCGCCTATGACTCAGCCAATGCTCCATCTCGGTTAGTATGTTTTATTTTTTTCCACATATTACTCTTGTTCACCAACATCACATACTAACATACTATCATCTGCAGGTGGAGGTGGTTCGGCATACAACTCTCCACGATTTGACCAGGAGAATCCGATGTACTGTACGCCACCGCTCGTCACACAGCCTACGCAGGACGAGGACGAGGAGTTGTCGCTGCAAGGTCGTGGGACGCAGCCGCCACAGGATGACGTGGACTTGACAGTGCCTCGTCAATTGAGGTTACCTCACAGGTACGGCAGGACAACGCCCGTCCAGCCCCCTCCTCGTCAGGCTCGGCCACGCAGGGGTCAGTGATATATTTGGGACATATTCGTACTTAGGTGTATGAGACATATCCGTATATCTATTTCTATGTGAGACATATTCATATTTATGTTCGTCTGTATGAGACATATTATTATCTATGTACGAGACATATTTATGTTCGTCAGGCTCGGCTACGCAGGGGTCAGTGATATATTTGGGCCACGCAGGGGTCAGTGATACGAAACATCCCACATTGAATCGATAAATTAATTTAACATACAACTAGAGATCTACGTTACAACTTCACTAGTTCTAAATACTGGATAGAACAAATTAAGGTACAACTTCAAATTATGATACAACACAAGTAAAACAAAGACTCTACCTATCTCCCATCGATGCAGCCTGCACCATCCGCCGTGTTGCCACCCTTGCCCTTTGACGAAGATTCTGCCTTCTTGCCTTTGCCCTTGGACAAAGCTTCAGCCTTCTTGCCATTACCCTTGCTCGATGCTTCAGCCTTCTTCTCCTTGCCCTTGCTCAGTGCTTCAACCCTCCTTTCCTTTGACGACGGCATGAAATCGTCGTCATCATCGCTGTCAACTACCCAGAGACATGAACGACCGTACGAATCACAGCCAGCTTCAGTTCGGTAGAACGGACTATTCGTGACTTTCCTGTCAAACTTATCTGCAAGCCTGAGCATTTCTGGGCGAATTTGGAGCGGGGTCCTATACGGAAACCCATCGCGGCATAGCTTCGCCCCAAGCAAAGCGAGATGACTCTCAGTGTGCAAAATTTCTTCAATTGGAACTACCCTACCATCTACCTTCAAATTGCTCGAAAGCCTGGCGAGATGCTCGGATGCGGAAATGTGAAACCCGGACACACACTTCTCGCAAGGACCAATACACACCATGCTTGCGCTCAAGTGAGTACCATGCCTACCTTCGACTGGGTTTTATAGAACAACCGGTGGCGGGAAGAAATTGGACGGTGGCGGCATTTGGCGGGAAACGGTGGCGGGAACGATAGCGGGAAATATTTGGGCGGGAAACGGTGGCGGGAAAAAATTGTCTGCTTTCGGCTCGGCCCAGACCGAAAGAGGTTTCGGCTCGGCCCAGGCCGAAAGTGTCACTTTCCCTGACACCGCCCATGCAGCTGTCGCCGCTTCCTGGGCCGACAGAGGCCTTTCGGCGCGCCTAAGGCCGAAAGTGAGCTTTCGGCTTGGGTTAGGCCGAAAGTTGAGGGTTTCGCCCCCCCCCCCCTGGGCCGACGGCGCACTATTTTTCAAATTTCCACTAAGAACGTGCTATTGTCCGAAATTAGTCTTTAAAATAATATTATTTAAAAAAATTACACTATCAATTCGCATAAAGTCAAATATGATTTTGAAAGTAGATACAATTTTTATTATAACAAAAAAAATAGATACATTTTGTAAGCAAATACAATTTTCAAGAGATTTATATAAGGAATGTTCAAAAATGAGAGAAACTTTTTATATGTGGGAAATCTTGATTAAATATATGTGGTGTCACAAAAATATTAGTGAATTTTGCATGAAACCTACATTATACTCGAACGTACATCGATGTGAAACAAGTCAAATATGATAAATTAATTTTGTTGAAATTTCATCTAATTTTCATAGTTAACATTTATTTATTTTTTAAAAATGTGTCCAATATTCATCTTGTTTTGAAGATCTCACCGCGAGGAACTGAAATATCAAAAAATATCAATAATCGGACATTTGGTTCAAAAGATATGACCTATACAAAATTGAGAAGCAAACTAAAAAGGATGTATGGCAAAATTACACTTTTCACCGCAAAAGTACTAGTCTCTCGCTTACGTGTGGGGTACAAACTGCGTGTACCCACATGTCATAGGGGTGAGAAGGTAGGTGGGCAGCTATGTAAAGGCAATAAGTGGAGTACAATATTTAATGTGTACACAGTTTTGTATAAGGAAACAAATGCGAAGATACAAAAAGGAGAGCACAAATCACAAAGCAAATATTAGTGGTGCATGCATACCCGGTAGGGCTCAAGATGGCAATATTCCCCGTGGGGACGGGTACCCATGGGGATTTACCCATCATGGAGCGGGGATGGGGGACAAATTCTCCCCGTGGGTATTGTCTGGCGGATACCCGTTAGTCTCGCGGGGCGGGGATGGGGATAAAATCACCCCCATGGGGACTCCATGGATACCCGATAACTGTGCCACGTGTACTAGATATGCACAATATATAGGTTAAAACCTATAGATTCCACACAATTATTTTTCTCCACCTCTTCCAGCAACCATATCCTCTCTAATCTCACCTCTCCAAGTATATATTAAGATCCCCATGGATACCCGACGGATACCGGGTACCCGCTATTGACGGGGATGGGGGCCGTATTGTCCCCGCGAAGCTTCATGGGGCTCACGGGTATGGGGATTGACGGGTATCGGGGCGGGGATGGTGAAGTCATCCCCGGTCATCCCCGTCCCCGTTGCCACCTTGAGGTAGGGCGCGGTTCCGCATCACTCCAGGATTTTCAAGGGAATTGTAAGATCCCAAGCATATCCCATGAAGTATCGTTGGTGTACCCTTTCTTAAGTTAACGCTTTGCATTGTCGGATTCTCCATCAGCGATACATCGTCTATCCAACGAGTAGAACTGATCCAAGGTCAACTGCTCTACGTCGCTGATCGTCAATCCTACGGCTGATCGAGGTGTGGTGAAACATTCCTCTGTAATCGACAAGTTCACCTTATTCCTAAATTGAGCATGCTATGTGTGAGATATCTGGATTTCTTCATCTGTAATTGAATCCTAGTTTCAGTCTTATCAAGGAGCAGCTATGGTGACGCTTGACGGATGGCAAACAATCTCTTCCGTTCAATCTTAGACGTTCGATACTTCGATGGAGAATGGATGTCACCTCCATCAGGGAAACAATATGTAGTGTTGTAGGTTACTAGGTTGTTGGATGCCTAGTCTACATCAAAGACTTGGTGAGGGAGCCGAGAACCAGTAAGTTGAAGTCAGCGACCACTCTAAGAAGATGAAGACTATCATGCAAATACTGTTCCCAAAGTTCTGTCTTTAATTAATGGCTGCGCTACATGACTGTAAAAAAGGACTGTCAAAACAATGCTACTACATGACTGTCAAGTAAGAGAAAACATTGGCTACATGTGGTGCAATTCGGGATCAACCTCAACTTGTCCTGAGGCAGACCAAAACAACCAAGTTGTAAGATCCAAATCATGAGAAGTTGAAGGAACTGTTGGGGTCCTCCTCCAGTAACCAAATTTTCGCGCTGCACTTTGTTTGAGCATGTCACAGTCTCACCGATGAGCGAAACTGAAAGTTGGTCACTAGAGCTGTGTGACCTTGTGTTCTCTCTGAGCTGCAGGTCTCACTTTGTTACCCACCACCAAGTAAACATAATTTTACTCACCTGCTGGACACAAGCAAGCAACGTACTTCAGTCCACAACTTCCATTTCTTAAAAGTGCCACATTACGTCCTAGTTTAACCCAAATGGTTGCAGTCATTAGTAAATTATGGATTGCTCAAAGTATGGAGTATTAGTTTACAATCAAATAACTACAGAAACATTTGGATTAGAACAAACATACCAATTCAGAATTCACGATAAATCATGGACCTTGGTTGGAACCAGTTCCTGGCAGGTTATTGATTCTTTCCAGGTGTTTTTTGCTGCATAAATGAAATATTTGTTTACCTATATGCCCATATGGAGATGCTTTCATTAATTTAAATTCAGATTTTGATTTAAAATTTTAGCTAGCAATGATGACCCATGCATTTGCTCGGCTAGATTATATGCATAGATATGTTTTCTTGCTTTAGATATTGGTAGGGTCTTACTACACATAATTTTGCTACTGCTTTTTATATCAGTATGTTGTAAAACTATTCAAAGTATCATGAAAAAAAAAATGTCCATACCGAATAAAATGTTAGCATTCTTACTTGACCGGTCTAAATTACAATAATATGCATTAATAGCCAATGCGAGAAATGTTTTACTGCATGTATTGTCCACGATCTATGCCAATATGGTTTGTTGTCCATGGGTAATTTAACACCAAAGTATGAAGACCTCATTACAATGACATGATGCATGTTTGAAATTATAGCTAGAAGGATTTCAGCCAAAAAGTTAAATCTAAATACTGAGGCTAATATGTTTACTTTGTGTTAGATCCTCCAGCTGTCTCACTGTTGGTGGAGTTACCGTTACGTATCCGATTGCTGTATTTCATGCATTTGTGGTCAACTAGCTCTACCACATGTTGCTTCACTTTCACGGTAAAACTGCTCGCGTGCATACCATATTGGCATTAATCCGTCAATTTTTCTATCTATGCCATGCAGGTCCTGTACACCATCTTTACCAATACATATACTCTTTGGTCTACACTTTCTCTTCCCCATCCCTTACTGTTCTCGTGAAAGTGAAAATAGGGAGAATGCTGAAAATAAGGGTTCATGAGTATGATTGTTTCATTAGCCATTTTCTTCTGTCGCTGCACGTGCAGATGCATGTTGTCAAATAAAACCAAATGCTTATTTTATTTTATTTATAATTCAAAACTTATTTGTGCTTTAATTTTAGGTTAAAACTTCACTATTAAAGGATGCGTCATCAGATACTTCCATGGACCATGAACGGTATGACCGTATACTTCTCAAAGCTACTGGTGGGTATAGCTCGCTCTAAGAAATCCAATTCATGCATTTTTAAATAGAATTTGGACGGAAACATAAAGTAGTTCCGATATTTCTCTTTTACCTCTGATCTATCTAGGAATATTTTCTCGAGTTTTGGAGAGATATGTGTTACTCTTCTTTTTAATTTTTCGTTTGTCATACATGGCTAATATTCACAGAAACCAATTGTATATTTTCTCGCTCCATCTCTTTGTACACATCTCCTTATGAGCTTCAATTGTAGCCTGTATTTTTTTTGTATACAGCCCCTTATGACCGTAAATTGTAGCCTGATTAATCTCCGCCATGAAATATGCTAGTTTTAGATTAATCTACACCCTTTGTATTCTGTTGCTTTAATAATATAAAATAGATAGATAGTCCTAGGCTGAAATTTAGATGCATGTAGGCTAGTAACTATCAACGAGATTTGAAACCATGGGTACATGATATAGCTAACTGACTTACCTCAGTATCTCGATGTGGCATTAAATTGTGGGTTTTTGAAATTTGCCATGCACCCATACGCGTTGCATGTTCTTCCCGTTCTTTCTGTTCACTGATCTCACGCAGCAGTATTCGAGCTCCAACTGCACAGAGATAAGCAAATATGTGGAAGTGTTCCATAAGTTGTAGACTCCCAGTAAATAATGAAATGAAGGAAACCACTCAGAAAAATAAAGGAGATGAAAATAAGATAAAACATGGCAATTTACAATCCTGTCGATGAATGTTAGGAGCGCAACTATAACCCTGGAAGATTGGTACGATGCAAAGTAATTTACTATAGCTCCGAAACAATTTTAATTAAGATGTAATTAACTTTAATGAATTATTAGGCATTAACTACGATCCACACAAAACAAACTCCCAAGGAACATATATAACAATCAATAAGTCATACACATATAGTTTGTTGACTGTTGCAATCCTTGAATCAAGAAACACAGAAGGTGTAATGGCCTGCGGTGGCGTAGGGACAGAGAGGAACTTCATATATTTTTTGCTTGTGCCCACTAGGAAACAAATAGCCAGTAGCTGATAACGGGTATCTGGAAGCAAGAATTATGAGTCGAGCGACTAGTCTCAAAGTCGCTCGACTTGGTTGACCGACTAGGCTCATGGGTGTGGTCGAGGGCCCGACTGACTAGTCGACAACTACTCGTGAAGTTTGAGTCGAGCGACAAGTGAAATTCCCCCCATGTCAGGTTTCACTGGGAGTATAAGTGGGCTCAGCCCGTGAAGTGGATCCACAACTTCAGACAGAGCCCCCTCAGGCTCCACAGGGAACTGCCGCCGCAAGTGGCCATGCTGCTCTGCTCCTTCCCGTGGTTCCATCCGTCCGGATCTGCTTCCCCGCCTACTGTAGCAAACCATCAACTTGATCCTACGCCGGCTGCAGCAAACCACCAAGTCTTCTCCTCTGCCAGATCTTGAGAACAAACTCTGCTGCGCCGCAAGCGCTGCAAGAATGAAGATGCACCTTGCTGGGCAGTGACTACTGGATAAAATTGTTAGCGTCTCCGTGACAGAGAGTGCCACAAAAGATAAAAGGCAAGTTCTATAGGATGGCGATTCGACCTGTGATGTTGTATGGTGCAGAATGTTGGCCAACCAAGAGGCGACATATCCAACAGCTATGTAGCGGAGATGCGCATGTTGAGATGGATATGTGGCCACACACGAAAGGACCGGGTCCGGAATGATGATATACGTGAGAGAGTTGGGATAGCACCGATTGAAGAGAAGCTTGTCCAACATCGTCTAAAATGGTTTGGTCATATAGAAGGCAGGCCTCCGGAAGCGCCAGTGCATACCAGACAGATAAAACGGGATGATAATGTTAAGAGGGGTTGTGGTAGGCCAAACTTGACATGGGAGGAGTCTGTCAAGAGAGATCTGAAGGATTGAAGGATTGGAATATCACCAAAGAACTAGCCATGGAAAGGGCTGCGTGGAAGTTAGCTATCCATGTGGCAGAACCGTGATTTGGTTTTGAGATCTTATGGGTTTCAACTCTAGCCTTGTTGTTGTTGTTGTTGTTGTTGTTGTCAGATTCCTCCACTCCCGATGGCTTGAAATTTTATTGTAGTATACTAGTATTAGGAATTAAGAACCCGAAAGTGCATTTGGAGCCCGAGCCCACATAGCCCTCTACATTTTAAAATTCGATAATCATATTTTGAAGTTTCAAAAAATTCTGAAAAAATCACGGACCTAGAAAATAGTGCATTCTACCAACCTGCAAAATCTCAACTCAAAATAATTCATATTCCGGGCTACTTGGAGAGTTCAAATTTTGCACTATACTCCAGATTTTGTCATTTTTGCAGGTCTAAAATATAACACATTTCTATTTGAGATTTTACCGTTGGTAGAAGACAACATTATCTACATGCAGTATTTTTTCCAGATTTTTCTGAAACTCCAAAATATGATTTTCATTTTTTTTCAAAATAAAGAGCTATGTGTAGCTCGGGTTCCATATCACCGTTCTCATTAAGAACCATGTTATTTTCTATAGTAGCTACTGCTGGACTAAATAACCAAAGCACTAGTCATGACTAGTCTACAAGTCGGTACCATAGGGAGTATATATCTAAAAGACTATAAGACAACTCAATGCAACGACTCTACAACGGATATCTAAAAGACTATAAGACAACTGAATGGAACGACTCTACAACGGATATCTAAAAGACTATAAGACAACTGAATGCAACGACTCTATAAGATGCAACTAACAGTTCAAAAAATAAATAATAAGATGCAACTAATAGATGAGATTAACTGCAACTGATCTGTGCTGCCCATGAGCCTCTTGAGTCTTGATATGCCAAAAGAAGCTGATACTGACTCATGCTGTGCTACTTTTCAATGTAAACCGCCATATAAAATCATTGAGATTTTAGAGTTACCTCCAGTAGTCCAGCAGCAACAAAGAGTTCTCTCACAGTGTCTAATGCGAAGTAGTACGAAAAGGTACCATCAGCACGAATATATTCCCGCAACCCCACTCTTTGGTGAGGCAAAAATCGAAGCATCGTCATGTCATAAATGCCTACTATGAAAAAGGGAGAGTTGTGAGCAAATGATTGCTTATAAATTAGACGAAATGATACCAAGTCTGAGATGTTACCGTAATCCCTGAATAGAACAAGGCCACCTGGTTTCAGAACAGAAACACAACGTTGTAGAGTAGCTGACATTATGTCATAAGGTATGGCTGACAATGTAAATATCTGCCAATTAAAAGGAAGGTATAATAACTAGGTATGTAAGCAGTAACAATGAAGATTTGATCTTCCCTATAAATAGATCCACAATCAAAATATTTTGTTACAGATTTGAAAATATAAATGCAGCTACACCATGACGCCAAACTTAAAATACCAGTGGACTAAAAATATCAAATGATGATGCAGATCCAGATGCTCTGACCAAAAGGAGGGAGAATGATAGATAGCATAGCAAATTTCACTAACCATAGTAATAAAATCCATGCCGTGAATACAACACTGATTTTCTTTCAGCGAAATTGGTTTATCTTTCCTGATATTACGATGGCCTGAATCTGCAAGAAACAATATATGATAGAGTTCAGTATTAAGTGAAAACAAATTTTCACAGAAGAATATATTAAAAGAATTACCTAGTGAGAGGTCAACAGCCTTTGTACCTAAACTTTGACACCAATTACAGAACAACCAATCTGGAAATGTTTCTTTAGAAACATCCAGTAAAAAAGGGTGGAACCTATCCTTGGCATCAACTCCTTGTGTATTGCACACAATCTCATTTGCTTTCTGTAGAATATCTTGACTGCAATCACATGCATAGACAGTGATGCTTGGACTACATCTGCAAACATCATTCATTCTTGCTGTGTCATCATCATAAGTAATTAAGATCCTTGTGAGTTCAGTATGACTGTGCCATCAATTACGAATCACTGCAATGCAGCCACAACAATAAAGGCAACTGTTCACATCATTATTCTATGTTTGCATTTTGCAATAAAGGTCTTAAATAGATACATCAGTATCATAAGAGTGGGAGAAACAAAGGTTTGTACTGTCTGCAATGTATATATAGAGGCCCAAGAATGCTGTCATAAATATTAAATATAGATAACGAGAGAACCATGTATTGCTAAATTGCAGATGGGCTCTAGTGGGATAGTGGGACAAGTGGGTTAGCACTGGTCCCACCATCCCACTTTACACATCCCTAATGGGCTCTGCTTACCACCCTCAATATGAAAGCCAAATAGAGCAGCTGAACCAATGTCTAGAAGGATATCTTGTTCACTCCAATCGTGTCCAAAGAAGTGGGAACCATGGGCCAGTCCTGGGATTTCGGGGCCAGGGAAAAACTAGAACTCGAGGCCACTTAATGTAGTCATCAAATAGTAATCAAAATATGTAGTTTAGAACAACTTATGGATATATTTTTAAAATGTTGCATTTAAAAGAAAGAGTGATATTTTTTTGGTAAAAATTATATATTACTACACACGTATATTTGTACAAGTCAAAAAAAAACTAATCAAAAAATAAAATAAAAGCTAGACAAAAAAACATAGACCTACTCACCGACATATGCACGTGTCAGGATGGCTAAAACCATCGACCCAGAAATAAAATTATAAGCTCGTGGGCTAATATTTGGACTACTATGTAATCAGCCTCACGCTCTCGCCAAGCAAAATAGCTATTCCTTTTACATCTTAGACAGAGCTATACTCCTATATATGGAGCAAAAATAAGCATGGTATATTTTACTGCTGCGAGCTGCAACTAACAAAGCGATAAATAAAGCACATATGCAGTTTAGATGCAAACCGAGTCGTTTTTGCATAGCTAGAATCGCGTCGGTGCGCTAGCACGCTACTACTTTGGGCCAGACCCAGTAGTGCATGCAACACAAAGCTCATGCTTTCCACGGTTAATTAATCTACTCCCAGATCGCACAAAAGCAGGAGGCGTAGCTAGTCAACATTTGATCGCCGTCTGCGTGTGCCATGCGCATCCGAGTGCACTGCCTTCTCAAGACAGCTTGCTTGCATGCGCTAGGTGCTAGCTCGGGGGCCCTGGTTTCTGGGGCCAGAGGTGGCTGCCCCGCTCACCCTGCCCCAGGGTCGGGCTTGAGCAAATACAAAACATGAGCTGATTCAGTTGGCATCTGTGCTAGCATCCATCCATGATAACCTAGGAGGATGGCTCGAGCTCCATCTATCTCTGCTGCTGTGAATTGACGTCAAGTCATTGTCCAACAGAAAGGGATTGTCCCTTGGAAAGTTGGACGGTGCTAGGCTGCAGGACAATGAATCAGAAGCTACGAAAAATCCATGTGAGCAGACATTCCCTCCTAGGAGGTTGTAACTAAAATCTCCTTTCTGTTCAATGAAAAGAAACGCAGGGCTTTTGCGTTTTCTCGAAAAAAGCAGTTAAGCTAGGATGCAGGCTGACTGTGTAAACCATCGGATAGACAATGCTTACCAGTTTACCACGATATATGAGCCAAGGATGGAGTGTTGTATTGGACTGAACCAATTGAAAATAGTGCAATCTAATCCCCAATTCCCCCCTTTTCATTTCCAAATACTCTGGTTTTCCTAAAGCCCCACTTTGATCTCCCACATTCCCAAAATCATCCCTACCTACTGTTGCGTGTACATTAACGAGTGCTCGTATTCAAAGCTAGCCGTGGTCCTGCCGCCATAAGCCTACTAAAATATGATATGGTCAAACTCTTGCACTGAGAGACCTTATTACTAATAAATTAACTTTACTAAAATGTAGAGAACATTACCGTAGAATTGATACAACAGTGCTTCCACTCCCACACCCCACCTCTAGAACCTTTGCACATTCTTTGCTGTTAAGTAGATCAGGAAATTCCTTCAGCAAATACCTCCTTTCCTAACAAAGTAAGATGAGATCTTAATTGTTTTG
Source organism: Poa pratensis (assembly GCA_947311845.1). Classification (NCBI taxonomy): domain Eukaryota; kingdom Viridiplantae; phylum Streptophyta; class Magnoliopsida; order Poales; family Poaceae; genus Poa; species Poa pratensis. Next base: position 18,556,874 of record CAMZMU010000065.1, read on the forward strand.
TGAGAACTTATAATGGTATGAATTCTTCATTTCTTCTTACTCAATGTCCTACTACATTGGTTCACATGAAACTTTGCGTAGTGATCAGTGAGGCGAATGATATTCACTTAATTTGATTCTACCAAACCACAAAAGCAGCAAACCAAGAGAATGTACAAAGAAAAAGAATATCATCTAACAGATAGGTGCATGGTCACGCCCAAAGTTAGAAATATATTTAAATAATTGTAAGTTCAGACTGCCGCAGATAACAATGCTAAAGTGTCTTCTCGATTCATAATAAAAAAATGCAGAAAATACGTTAAAAAAAAGGTCCCTGGTGTACATATGGTATGCCCCAGATCATACATTACTACCTAGTAAAAGTTCCTATTCCATAAGAACAAATGAACAATCTTACTGAGCCAAATTTCGTGACAATGGTACAGAACAAGCACTGCTACTAAGGAAATAAATCATTTCATTTGTTCACTGAACGCTCCAATTATAGTCTGCCTCCACCCAAGAAGAAATTAGGATAGAGAGCAATCTAGTATCCATTCTCTCGGCGTGTGGAGTACAAGTGCTTTACTGGCTCCTTGCCTAGCTGCTCGGCTCAAGTCCAAGAAGTGAAGTCGTTTCCCCGATCAAGAAATGCAAATCTTGTACTAGGCCCATGAATTCGAATCCTCTACCTATGTGATCTAGTTCCTGTCCACGCAAAAGGGGTACGAGAGAGCGCGTTTCGCCAGAAGGGGATAAGGAGAAGGGGGAAGAAGGAACCTTGAAGAACTTGCCGGAGGCGTGGCGGCGGTGGAAGCTCCTCCAGGCCTCCGACGACGGTGGCGGCGGCGGGGCGGTGGTCGTGGGGAAAGGGGACAAGTGGTAGGAGAAGGAAGGGTTGGCTTCCACTTCCGCCCGGAGGTCCTCCCAGTCGAAGTCGTGGCAGTGGTACTCCGTCTCCACCTCGTGCTTGGTGCTCTCCCGTTCGCCACACCCGTCCATGGCACCTAGCGCTGCAAGCGGCGGCGGCGGCGGCTGTCGGAGGCGCGGCTAACACCAGCCCGCATAATCTCGTACACGGGGGTCGACGGCTGGAGCGCTGAAAATTTCGGGATTTGCGGGTAAATGGGTAATGGTGGCCATCGGGCCGGCCCGGCATGGCCCGAAGAGGCCCGATCACTGTCGTGCGGTGCCGGCCCGGCCAACGTGTCTAGTTTCCCAAAAAGCCTAGCCCGGCTGTTTTCACGCCTGGCATGACCCGGCACGGGCCTTGGGCCCGTGCCGATTTGGCCTGTTTTGGCCTATTTTTTTTGGGAAAATTCAGGAAAAATAGAAAAAAATAAAAATATATAAAAACAGAAACGAATACAAAAAATCTAAAATCCTCGTGCTTCTTGGTCGTGCGTGTGCCATGCCTCGTTCCCGCAAGTGTTTCTTTGCCAGCCCTTTTTCTCATGCCTTATGCTTGTTCAAAAAATTCGATCCCGATAGCTACCATATTTGCGGGTCATCCCACTTAGAGCATGGCTAATTGGCTAATAGAAAAGTCTGTTGTTGGGCCATGTCATCTAAATCTCTTAAAAGAATTCACTCATATAGTAGACTGGCTATAGTAGACTTGCTATAGATGAGCTACTAATTTGGCTATATCATTAAATGCTTGAATGGAGCGGCAAATAATTGGTAGGCTCTATTTTACGAGACTAAGTGTATTCTCTCTCTTTCCTTGTCATTCCATTTTGCTCACATGGAGTAAGCAACAACCAGCTGATTAGCACTAATTATACTTACTCTTTACCCACTTACATGTTTCATATCCTAGTTAATAATACAAATAATAGGATTAGGGGACAAGCTAGTGTACCTCCCTCCCTCCCCCCCCCCCCCCCCCCCCCCCCCACAAAAAATGACCACCACGCTCGCCTATGAATGTGATCCTGCGACTAGTAGAGTTCACGGCGCCCCGAATGAGAGTCTCACATCTAGGTGTGAAATGTTGGCAAGGAGCGCGACGTGGTAGGATAGTGGTGAAGAAGCATCGGATTATCATATGATGACGTGTTGGGTTCTTGTTTTCTAGCAGTTTTAGCAAGTGTTTTTATGACGACCTATATCTTCAATATCGTCACTTATTAGGGTTTCAAATCAAAATCCAAAGACTTCGAAGACATGTCTCACAATGAAGTGGATCCCACAAGTTTTAGACATTAGTCCATGAACCGTTAACGAGACTGATCTGACAGAAACATCTCGTTTATGCAATTGCATTGCACCATGTTTTTAAACATGAACAAGCTCTAGCGAAAAATAAAATAAAAACAAGGCACCAATCTCCAAGCACCTGGATACATACACGGTGGTTGCTGTCACTGGCGGAGCTATGTTGATGCCGGGAGGGGGCACACACCCCCCCCCCCCCCCCCAAATATTTTTTTATGGAAAATGCTTGGTTTAGGGGGACCTATCGCGCCCTATCGTAGGTCGTCGATCGCTTCGCGCTGTCTCACGTCCGTCTGCGCGGAGCCACCGTGTATTGTACGCGTAGGTAGTTTTGGCGCAGGGCCGTTGCAAGCAAGCTCTCTTGCTGTATGCACCGTGCTAATGTGTAGCTAGCTACCTTTTTCGAAACTGTGCTAGCTAGTGATGACGTGAAACACACGCTTGTTGGGAGACCCCAAGAGGAAGGTATGATGTATTGCAACAGCAAGTTTTCCCTTGATAACAATACCAAGGTTTAATCGAGCCAGTAGGAATTGGAAGAGTTTCAACACGGTGTCAATCTACTCTGGTGCTTGTAGATCAACGCGGACCTGCACACAACACAATCAACTACTTTGTCCCAACGAAACAGGAAGGTTGTCAATCTTCCCCGCTTGTTGAATAGAAAGGATTAAATGTATAGTGTGGAAAATAAATATAAATGCAAAAAGGAACAGCGAGCAAATGAAATGAATGTAGAGCGTGGTGGAAACGGTATTTTTATCAGTGTAACAGAATGGAGCGGGGTCCACAGTTCACTAGTGGTGTCTCTCCATGAAGCAGATAACTAACATGCTGGGTAAACAAATTACAGCTGGGCAATTGACAAATATCAAACGCATGACAATGCATATTATGATAAGAGAATGTTCATTAGTAGTATTTATTGGGCATTACAACATATTACATAGACCGCTTACCAACTGCATCTATGACTATTAATCCACCCCCGGGATAACATCCGTGTCTCCCGTGAGTATTAAGTTGCAAGCCACGGATAATTGCATTAAGCAAAGTGTGTAATGTAAACAATGTAAATGACATATAAGCAATGCATATAAGCATAACAAAGTTGTTTTCTCCCTAGTGGCAACAGCACATCCACAAGCTTAGTCGTTTCTGTCATCTCGAGCCCAGATTACTGGAGGCATGAACCCACTATCTAGCATAAATACCCCCTCTTGGAGTCACTAGCATCTACTTGGCCAAAGCATCTACTAGCATCGGAGAGCATGCAAGAACATAAATAAAACAATACATAAATAGATGAACCACTTAATCATAACTTCACAATCCATGGGATCCCAACAAACACAACATGTAGCATTACATAAAGATGATCTTGATCATGTTAGGCAGCTCACAAGATCTAAACATGATAGCACAAAGTGGAGAGACTACCAACTAGCTACTGCCACGGGCCCGTAGTCCAATGAGTAACTACTCACGCATAAGTCTAGAGGCGGGCATGGTGATGTAGAGCCCTCCGGTGATGATCTCCCTCTCCGGCAGGGTGCCGGGAAGAGCTTCAGAACCCTCCCGGACTAGGGTTGACGACGGCGGCGGCGACGGAACTTTTCGTGGATATTTGATTGGGTACTTAGGGTTTTCTGGACGAGGGGGTTATATAGGCGGAAGAGGGGCGCGAGGAGGCACCCGAGGCGGCCAGGCGCCACCTCGGCGTAGCCCCACCTCTGGCCGCGCCGGGCATGCGCCTGGGCCCCCTGGGTCGCCTCTTCGTGCGCCATTCGGACTTCGTCTTCGTGTCGGTGAAAAACTGACCCCTGTCGATTTTCGTCCAATTCCGAGGATATTTCCTTAACAGCTTTTCTGAAACAAAAAGACCGCGGAAAACAAGAACTGACACTGTGGCATCTTGTTAATAGGTTAGTACCCAAAAATGTATAAAAATGATATAAAGTGTAAATAAAACATGTAGCATTTGGTATAAAACAAGCATGGAGCGTCAAAAATTATAGATACGTTTGAGACGTATCAGCTAGCTTGCTTTTCACTGTTGCTTTTGTTGTACGTGTGTCTGCATTTAGGTAGCTACTCCCTCCGTTTTTTAATATAAGATGTTTTAGCTTTTCCCACATGCAAATGTATCCACATGTATCTAAACATGTTTTAATTTGTATGTACACTCATTTTAGTGTGAATCTTGTCAACATGTACAACACCTACAACATTTTATATTTAAAAATGGTTAAAAACGGAGGGGGTTGCTAGTTTTTCCACACGCTAGTCAGCTTCTCTCAATTTTTGTTGTTGCATGCATGTGTCAGGGTCTAGTTTGTTATTTTTTCCCGTGCTGGGTTGCAAGCTAATGTTGTTTTTGTAACTACATATGATGTAAGCCAAATCGAGTACCTCCGACATGGACGACGATACAACTAAGTATGTTTTGCACTTTTTTCAGTGTTGCATACCTTTTCCTAATTTGTAACAAAGTCGTGTAGTTTTTGTTGTGAAAATAGAAGTGAATTGTTTTAAATATTTCGGGACTCTTGTTACAAAATTGTGTTTCCTATGACTTTTTCGATGTTGCATATGTGGTTTCAAACTGTAACAAACTCGTAAGATTTTTGTTGCGACATCACATGTGAGATGTTGCAAGGTTTTCTGGGTGTTGCTATAAGTTTGTGTCTTTGTCGGGTTTTTCGAAGATGTTGCAAACACATGATTTGTTTATTGTAACAGTTTGTGAATTGTGTTGAAATAGTTGGTTATGTTTGTTGTCAAGGAAACCACAGCGAAAAATTTGTTGTGTACCCACATTTTTAGTTGCCGCAAACATATGTTTTTTGTTGTAATTGTTTGTGATATTTGTTGAAATTGTTGGTGATTTTTGTGGCAAAGCAATCTGAAGAAAAAAATGTTGTTTAACCAATTTGGTAGTATTACTTGTTTTTTAGAATATTGCGATGATTTGTTGTAATACTATATATTTTTTGTACACGGGACGAGATTTTTTTTTTTTTTGAACGAGAGGAGTACAAATTTGCGTACAATCAGAGGAAACAAACAGAAAGAACAGACGCAAATTCGTACAAAATGTACTCAGCAGAGAGCACAACAGCAGCGAAGAACTGCTGAACCACCAGAACTCCACTTCGCCGACGATCGCCAGAGGAGAAGAGAACAAACCTCCTACACACTGGATGAGGGAAGACCTCCAACCTTGAAGACGACCGCATGAGCCACTCGACGCAAGCGACGAGATCTTGTCGATGAAAGAGCACGGCCAAGCCGTCCGCACGTCCAGAACCAGCACCACCCTCCGCCGGAGCGGCCAAGCCGTGCCAGGACCACCATCTTCGCGCCCTCCTTCCCTACGCCCGAGCTAAGCACCAAACCTCTCCGCTCCAGAGCTTCACCTCCCAGAGCCTCCTCCCCTTACCTCCACGGTCGGCTGGAGAAGACACGAAGAAACGAAGCGCCAGAACCGCCATTAGCCAGCACGCCACCACTTCAGCTCCACCCTTCGCCACCACAGCCGGCCAGGGGAGCCAGTGGCGCACGCCAGCATCACCTGCTCCAGAACCACCTCCAAAAGCTCCCCGGTGAGGCCAAAACGCACCACACCGCCGAGGAACCGGAGACAGGAAGCCGAAGAGCTTGTCGTCGACGCCAGAGCACGCATCAACGAGGTGGAGAAGAAGCTCCGGCACAAAATCCACCGCCTTGGTCGCCGTCGCCACCTCGCCGGCCAAGACTCGGAACCCTAGCCTCACCGCACCCAAGGCGCGGCAGGAATCTACCTCCCCGAGCCCCACGACGCCGCCGCACAGGACGAAGCCGGGAAGAGGTGAGAGCTCGGAGAACACCCGCGACCGCGCCGCCGCCACCTCCCCCAAATCAACGGCGCAACGCATGCAACTCCACACCCTATGTACACACCGGAACGAAGAGCCGGGGTTCCCCCACCCTCCCGCCGCCGGAGCGGCCGGCGGAGGGGGAGGGAACCCACGGATTCGCCGGTGGACGCGGGGGAAGACCTAGGTCGCCTCCGGATCGCCTCGATCTACTGTAGAAGGAGGGGAGGGGAACGACAGAGCTCTTATCACATAGAGTTTACGGGACGAGAAATTGTGTTGCAATAGTCATGCATTTGTTCTAATAGTCAGGATAAATCATCACGGTGGCATTGTTGTTGTAAATATGGAGAACGTCGGGGGCAACGCGATACACCCCTTCGTTCAAGTGGATCGGCTGCGGAGTGCGGGTTGATTTCCGAAAAAGGAAGGGGCTAAAATGCAAAACTACGTTGTTTTGATTTTTGGACATAAGATCGTGATCCAACGTCGAAAAGGGGACCTAGATTTGGACAGTTTAGGGCGACCTACGCCTACATGCATGTGTGTGGTAAGTGACTAAAGAGTCTTATATTTTGATACGGGAGTAATAAATTTGCGTCAACTCTGTTCTGTGGCTTAACCCCACCCCCCCCCCGGAAACATTTTTTTAAGCTCCGCCACTGCTCCTGTGCAGGGTAGAAAATTCACCCAACGGCGGATAGCGACTTGGTAACCACTAGTACGCCATATTCTGTACTGGTGTCGCCTGTTTACTTCGCCACCATTTGCCTTACGCGTTAAGCATTCATTTGCAGCGCATCGCCATCCCGTCGACGTGCAGGTGCCAACTCTTCCGTCCTTCCCGACGCCCAGAAACCGTCGCGCTCGCGCAGCAGAACACATCGCATTTCCCCTCCGTTGCCCCTTAACGTCGCTATAAATCCGGTCACCGGCTCCATTCCGGTCGATATCTACGGAGATTGATCTTCTCGATCGACGGAATCAGTTCTCAGTAGCAGCAGTCATTCCACTCCTCCCGCAGCTCACTACAGCGATGGCCGATGCGGCGCACGACGGCCCCCGGCGCGGCCCGATGGTGGGCGGCATCCAGGACGTGCCGGCGGGGACGGAGAACGACCTCGCCGTCATCGAGCTCGCCCGATTCGCCGTCGCCGAGCACAACACCAAGGCCGTAAGATAGTTTCACCCCGATCCAAAGAACTCACCGCCTCTGTTCCTTGTTTTTCTTCTGAAACAACTGTCCATTTGTGTTGATTTAGAACGCGTTGCTAGAGTTCGAGAGGCTGGTGAAGGTGAGGCGGCAGGTGGTGGCCGGGTGCATGCACTACTTCACCATCGAGGTCAAGGACGGCGGCGACAAGAAGCTGTACGAGGCCAAGGTCTGGGAGAAGGCGTGGGAGAACTTCAAGCAGCTCCAGGAGTTCAAGCCGGCCGCCTGAGATGCTCTGCATATGTGTGATACAGCAGCTCAAGCTTGTTGTTGGAGCCTATCGAACATGTCAGTCTCACTGGCTATATGTGTTTTATCATGAATAAACCTGCTCCACACCTGATGTATTACATATATTTTGGGTATGATTCCCATAATGAAACGTGCGCAATGAGTTGATGAATTCCAAGTATTTTGATCAGTCATCAGTCCTCTGAACTTGTTTGCATTTCACCTCCCACGTAGCTTGTGGTTGGAGCCTATCGAACATGTCAGTCTCACTGGCTATATGTATTCTAGGATGAATAAACCTGCTCCGTACCTGATGTATCACATTACATGTGGATTCCCTTAATGGAACGTGCTCATTGAGTTGATGAACTATATTTTGACCAAGCCCCTAAATTTGTTTGCATTTCACCTCCCACGTATCTGTACAGCTGCATCTCTGAATTCCATAACATAAATAACAGAAGATTGCTGAGTTAATCATTACAGCAAGAGAAATATTCCACCAAACGTAGGACTTTCGAAGGTTATCTTCCGGTTGCTTATTTTGGAGAGATTAGACTCCCACTCCACAAAAACGTTGTATTATGGGTTTCATTTTGAGGAATGAAATTGGGAGCTGGGTGCTCCTTTGATTGAAAAAAAAATCATGGACTTCGATGTTCTCAAGCCTGTAATGATCAGATTGCAAACCCTCAAAGCCTCTCTGTACCACTGAGAAGTTGTTAGTGGATCAGGGAAAATCTTTGTGCCCTGAGGACTCAACTCGCTAGAGCAGCATTTTTGGTCTCATGCAATATTTATTCTTAACAAGAACTTTTTTTAAGGCATAAAAAGATGAACACAAGATTTTTTATTATTATATTATTCAAAACACCTTGAAAAACGAATACATCAATCAAGTTAAAGCCATCTTACTGGTGACATTTGTCACAACACAGTACAAGTTTGAGGGATCGACACATTAACCTTGCCAAACTTGTTGTGCACGCCGCCAGCATCGCCGTGCACGCGTCTAGCAACACGCTTCCATCACCGACAACCGCCCTCTTCGACGTGGTAGACGCCACACCGCTCCATATCCTGACTTCTCCAGCAAGCACCAGCTCCAAGACGAAACGAGACCGTAGCACCGACGTCATCCGATACAAAAGATCCAGATCTGGGGTTTCCCTCGTAGCAACCCAAGAGAGGAGACCATGCCTTCAATAACGATGCCTCCAACAAGTTAGCGGCACATAGACACCGTCATCGTCCAACATGACTAAAGTCCAAGCCCAGTCTACAGCATACTGAAAATACAAAATTTATATTTATATCAAACTTTTATACATTTTTCATTCATTTTCAACCTTTGTACGTGGGACCTACTATTTTAAATAGTATATTTTTGTAGTGATTAGTTATCACAATAAACAATAAAGCAATGTTGCTAAATTCTAAGAAATTTTAACTCCACCATCGATAAATAGAGCCAAATATAAATCGGTTTTGGCGAAAGTTATGTTAGTATCTTTCCTTTTAGACTAAGGATCATTCTTTGAAACAAATCCCATTAATGTTATAAATAAAAGGGACATACCGCATGCCTTTATATAATAACCAATGATACTTACCTAGGTTATAGTGTATGTGTATTTCAGACATATTCTTGTATCTCCAATTATCTTGGTAGAAATTCCTAAAGTGCCTGGTTTAAAATACTATGGTAAATATTTGGGTACACTGTTAAGTATAAGCAAACAGTGAATTCTCAAGTAATAGAGTATTCATGAGGAGCTTCATCGAATCATTGGCATTGCTCTTTTAATGATTCTCTTATGGTCTAATATGTCTTCCGTGCTATTTGTCGGTTCGACAATCAACTACATACTTGGTGTTGAAATTATAACTATTGTATAGTACCACCCGTCGGAGACATTCCATAGAGGGTGCTTAAGTCCACCTCGTCTTGGAAATACACTATCTGAGGTGGTTGGGCTTGTGCCGGAGTTAAAGATTTGTTTTCACATAACAAGCCATCTCGGATTCTACTTATCTGACGCAGTCAGCGTAGTCCAGACTGCAATATATATCCGAGACAATTAAGACATAACAATCGCTTCTCATATGTTAAGTTTAATTTTTTTGAACAAGTTAAGTTTAATAGATACAAGACTAAAAAGCCCGACTTTACATTAATAAAGCCAACCGGCCACACGATACAAGGTGTTAAGGAGAATCTCTTACAAAGCAGAACAACGTAAAGCTAAAACAAGAAAACGGGCTACACTACGCCGAGTACCAAACCGTTGGTCAGTTTCATCTCGCTTCACGTGAATTCTCTCTCTCCCCGCATCGTCCACCTCTCATCCTTGATATTTCCTCGTCTTCATCCTTGATGGTGGCCATCCTGGCTTCATGCGTGGAGCCGACCGCTCCACCATTGGATCTGAGCACTTCTGAGCATAGTTGTTGCTCGGTAGGAGGTGGAGGCTATTGCTACTAGTGGTGTGGCTATATCATCCTAGCCTGAGCATTCCATCACTAGATCCTGACAACCCGAGCATAGTCGACTCCTAAATGTCTCATAATAGGAGTGGCTATGAAAACTAGCGTCTTGGTAGCCTGCTAAGAGCATATCCAACCGGTCCCCCAAAACCTCCTTATGTGTTCGAACGGGTAGTCCGGACAGTGCCCAGATAGGAGAGAGTGGCTGCCCGGCTCCGCTCAAACTCACCTCATATATGATATGAGCTGAGTATGAGGGCGGACAGGGGTCCGGGCTGTCCGCCCGGCCCACTCTGGACCACTTTTTTATTTTCTTTTTCTTTCTTGTGTCCTTCTTTTATGCTTCTCTCCTTCTTCACCAATCGATCACATGCAGGTCACCCGATAATTTTGGATGACATGGCTGGAGACACACACTTTTGAGAGTCAAAAGCGGACACGTCCACGGATAATTTTGAAGGAGATATGCCCTAGAGGCAATTAATAAAGATATTTATTTATCATATCTCGATTGTTCATAATACGTTTTATACCATGCTATAACTGTATTAAGCGGAAACATTGATACACGTGTGGTATGTAAACAACCAGGTCCCTAGTAGCCTCTTTACTAGTCCATTGAGATCAACAGATGATCAAGGTTTCCTGATCATGGACTTGGACGTCAATTGATAATGGAGTCATATCGTTAGGTGAATGATGTGATGGACACACCCAATTTATATAGGACGTAGTACTCACGCCTTCGACCGTGAGATCATATTTAATTGCTATTTCTGGAAGGTACTTTGATTGCATCAAACGTCACTCCTTACATAGAGTGACAATAAAGGTGTCCCTCTCGGGTATCCGAAGGAATTATGTTGAGGCGTATGATCAAGAGCGGGATTTGCCAATCCGTATAGCAGGATAGATACTCTCGGCCCACTCGGTGAGATTACATCAATGATCTTGCAAGCATGTGACTATGTCACGAGGATGTAATATCACAGACGAGTAAAGATAGTATTGTCAGGTAACGAGATCAAGCTCGGTATCGTGATGCCGGAGATCGAGTCTCGGACAAACTAAGTATCGCTAGGCAAAAGGTTTGAGACTTCACGTCTAAGGTTCAAACGACAAAGATATTCGTGGACGCACAGGGGCTATCATGGGTATCCACGGCCCAGCTGTTAGTCATTGATCGGAGAACGGGTCTCAATCATGTCTGGAGTGATCCCGAACCGTAGGGTGGCACACTTAAGGGTAGACGACGTTTATTTAGATTGGATGTAGAAGAGAAAATAGAGAGAAGAACACCGGAAGCGTTCCGGGACATATCCGATGGAGTTCGGAGGGCGACGAAATGGTTTTCGGAGCCGGAATAAATTAGATAATATGTATTTAATATTAATTAATGTAATTAATGATTAAATATATTTTTATTTATTTATTTTCGAATTTATTGGCGGCCCAACCTTAAATGGGCCAACTCCCGGAGGAGAAGGCCCATAAGGGGGAACTTCCCCCCACTTGGGGCCCACCTAGGCCGGCGCACCAGCTGGTGGTGCGGCTGGTGTGGGAATAGCCCCACACCGCCAAGCCACCAAGCCTGGCAGCCTCCCTCCTCCTTAAAATAGGGGTGCATCCATGCCTTGAAATTCATCCCAGAAATTCCTCTCTCTCTCTCACCTTCGGACGTGACTCCGCAATTGGGGTTGCGCTTAGGTCGAGGTTTTCTCCACCATACGCACTCCGCCGTGCTGCTGGTCTTCTTCGGGACAAGTCTTCTGCTTCCGCTACTTTCGTGATAGGAGCCCGAAGGTCGTCGTCTACACCGTACGTGTGTAGAGCTACGAGGTGCTGCACGTGCGGCACTTGGAGGAGTTCGTCTTCACGACCTTGAGGTCGGCTACATCGGCTTCATCGACAACGCTTGTGCGGGGGCGTAATCCCCGCTTTTCGGTCTACAAGGGTATGTACATCGATATCCTCCGTTACGGTATATCTGCATAGTAATAGATTCTGGCTAGTTTAAGATTATCGTTGTTAGGAAATTTTTTGTTTTCTGCCTACGATCCCCTTCAAATTTAGAGGCTAAATGTGCCTACTTTGTTGGAGATGCTCTAACCGCATCCTACGCCGTGTCCATCCACAATACAAAAGACTCCACATGTTTGTTGTGCTCGGTGTTTCTAAACACAAAAAAGTGTGTGGAGTAGGATAAATGAGTTTTTACCATGCACGGTGGATCCACCATGTATCGTGTTCGGAGATTCGTGCAACTCGTGATAGACTCCTTTAGAAACGAAATAAAACCTGACATAAGTGTGAAACCACTTTGGCTTCCGAGTGCATATGCATCCTATATTTAAAAAAAGTTATGAAATGTCGAAAAATTGTGAAATAAAATTTTGTTGATACATCTTCACATCATATGTGTTCACAAAGTCATTTCACGGGAAAACGACAATTTTTGTTGCTGTGTGATACGTCCAAAACGTATCTATAATTTTTGATTGTTTCATGTTTTTATGCTTTTAGCACTTGTTTTATATTAAGTTTATTATTTATTTGGACTAACCTACTAATAGTTGCAAAAGTGCACAATGTTCTTGTTTTACTCTTTGATGTGTAGAAATTATCAAGAATACAAGAGGAAACCTTGTTGGAGTCGAATTGGGACTTTCCTGAAATCTGTCTGAGAACTTTTTACGAAGATTGTCAGTTTGACCCTCGAAGATGACGTCAAATGGAGACCTTACGAAAGTTGTCACAATTTTCCATACGAAGATTTTAAGCCCGAGATCAGCCCAATCGGAGTTCGGACGCGGCCTGTAGGCCCGTTTTGGTGGAACCCTAAAAGGGGGTGACGGAAATCCGAGAAGATATATAAAGGGAGGAAACCTAATTCGTGGAGGACTCCTCCACCCACGAATTTCAGCCACCAAAAGCCACGTTTTTGCCTCCCCCATGGATCCCATCTCCATGGGGGAGGGCTCCCAAGAAGCCATGAAGGAGGGAGGCTAAGGGGCGGCGCTCCCCAAGCTTGCCGGCGGCGGGGAAAGGAGTTCCCCGCGCCGCCGGCGCCGCCGCCGCCCTGCGCCCTCGCTGCCCTCTCCGCCGTCTTCACCGCCATCTCCATCACCATCTCCTCCTTGTATTCAGTGGTTCATCCTCCCACAAACCTCTGTACCGTCCTATGTAAACATGGTGTTTGATGCTATAATATTTATCCTATGATTTACATCATGTTTCCGTAGTTTATTTGTCTTTTGATTGCTTAATTGAATGCATGAGGTTCATTAGAGTTGTATGTCTATATGGTGCTGTCCTTTGGTGTCCATTATATTTGTGCGCGCATGGATCAAACACCCTAGGGTTGGTAGTATTTGTAACGAAGCGGGGGAAGTTCTGCCGGAGTGACAGAAACCTGAGAACGCGAACCGATTAGTTGCACGTATGGGAGTAAGAGGACCTTGAACTTAAGGCTATGGTTGGGGAAACCTTAATGCATTGTTAGTATTTGCGGATGCTTGCTAACAATCCAATCATATAGTACTTGTAATCCCAAGTAGTGGAGTGCATGTATATTTAGCCTCTCCCACATAGAAAACTGCATCGAAGACAATGAACCAAGTACCTTCACTAATTAATCTTGGACAAAGCCACCACAATTACCACCACTTTTCCACACTCATGGTACTGTTAGTATATGGTTACTTAGTGTACTTTATTGCTGCAGCACTAACATTTACTTTCTTGTATTTATTATCTTGCAAAACTCTCTCATACCCGTATTGCTAGTTTTATTTCTAGATAATGCAAACGTTTAGTGTGCGTAGAGTTGTATCAGTGGTTGATAGAACTTGAGAGAATACTTATCCTACCTTTAGCTCCTCGTTGGGTTCGACACTCTTACTTATCGAAAAGGCTACACGCGATCCCCTATACTTGTGGGTTATCAAGACCTTTTCTGGCGCCGTTGCCGGGGAGCCATAGCGTAGGTTAATGTTCTTGTGTGCACTTGTTTGCTTTATCTCTAAGTAGTTTTTATTTTCAGTATTAAGTTGTTCTTTATCTTACTATGGATAGGGAATGCGAATTACAAAAAAAATTAGGTGTAGTTGTTATCTAAAAACGTTTTCAAAAAGAAAAGTGATTGGAAAGATGAGTAATGGTTAAATGGGGGTCGACCTTGAACACTTGTGTTCATGCCTATGAAACCAAAACAAATCTTTCCATGGAAGCTTTTCATTAAAAACATGTAAATATTGTGTATATACCTCTGTACATAAAAATAAAATGCTAATTATAGTCTTTAGTTAATTGAAAGTTGATAGTTTTACTTTGCTGTCCAGAAACAGATTTTCTGTGCTCCACCGTATTAAATGTTTAAAATCACCAGAACGTGATCTTGATCTGAAATTTCTTGAGTGCAAAGTGATGCTTATTAGCTTTCTTTCATTAGACTAACTTTTTCTGATTTAAGGTACGTAGATAGGTCGAAAAATTCGATCTTTACTGACTGTTCTGTTTAGACAGATTTTGTGCTTCTCTGTAAATAAAATCGTGATAAATCTCAGAATAGTATTTTGACTTGAAAATTTTTGTGCATAAACCTGAGATTATTATCTTTCTTTCATTAGACTAAAGTTTTTCGATTTGAGCTACTTAACTATCTCGTTGAATGCCATCTTTACGGACTGTTCAGTTTTGACAGATTTCTTTGTTTATTCAATATTGTACTTGGTGTTGTTAGTTTCATTAGTTTTTCGACGGACAACGGAAATCATGAACACCTTAGTATATACAGTGGCTAATGTTGAGTAAAAATTATAAAACTTGTCAATGCTTGAACATGAGTGGATTTTATTTAATGAGTACTAACCCTACTAATGAGTTTTGTGAAGTTTTATGTGGATGTAGCTTATAAGATCTAATCAATATGGTGATATGAGATGAATAAGAAGACGCAAGAGCTCAAGCTTGGGGATGTGTAGGTGCATCCCAAGAACATATTCAAGAAGATACAATCATCTAAGCTTGGGGATGCCCGAGTCATCCCCCTATTCATCAACTAACATGAGGTTGTCTCGTTCATACTCTATATTACCCGTCCACATGATATGTATTGTCTTAACTTGTATTATAATTGCTTTTATATGTCTTGGTTTTACCTTCTTTAGTTTTATTAGGCTCTTATTTGGTTTCGATTGCTTCTTTACTTTCACTTATAAATTCAAAAAACAAAAATATTTTCTTTTGTTTTGCTTCTTTGTTTGGTTCTTTATTTGGTTTTACTTTTGTTTTTTTTAGAGTTTTCCTTGCTGTAGCTAGCATGTTTAGGTCTTGCTTAGCCTCTGGTTTTTAGTTTATCAAAAATAAAGTACCAAGTTTTATCCATTTAGCTTAGTTGATACATATGTAAAAAGTGATTTTCTGTTTTCGGTATCTACTGCTTATTGCGCGATTTTTCATATTTTACTGGAAGCTCTAAAAATCACGAAAAAATTACTGATGTTGTAGCACCTAATCCTCTGCATGTACAAAAATTGGCTAAAATTTCGGGCATGTTTAAGTGCACCTAAAAATTGCGTTTTCCAGCTGCTGTTTTTCTGGACAGATTCTGACTTTTGTTGCAAGAGTGGCCTCTTTTCGTTTTCATTTGATTTTTAATGGTTCTTACCTTTCATTTATAAGTTGGCCATTTAAGCAACCTTTCTGTAACTTAAAAACAAAATTTTATTTGGTTTAATAGCAGCACTTGGGAAATATTATCTATTGTACTAATGTCTAACCGCAGAAAAGAATGGGAAAGTTTTTGTGTTGAAGTTTTTTCACAGAGAATGAAGGAACACCAAACTATGGAATATTGAAGAATTACCAAAGTCATAAGCTTGGGGATGTCCCCGCATCCCTCTTCATCAATAACCCCTCGGTTTGCAAACCTTAAACTTTGTTTTTTGAGCAACATATGAACTTAACTAAACTTGAAGCGGCTGTATTTTATTATCTATTTATCTTAGCATCAAACACCAGTTACATTAATAAGTGGATCGTCACATATTTTATTTATCCTCTGTTTCAATGTTTACTTGGTTAATGATTATTTGTTGAAACTTAAAAATGATGTGTGAATAATATTGTTTAGTAGTTTATGTTTTCTTATGGTTAGTCTCAACTAGCTAATAGTGCATATATGTCATATGATATTTACATGCATTGTCTTTTCGTAAAACGGTATGGCAGGTGGTATCCTCCTCTGAATCATTCACTTGAATCGACTTGGCACATGCTCACACATGTTATGACTGAAAAATAAAAGTCAATTAAGCCTTGATGATCTATTTTGCCTCAGAGTTTTAGTATCGTTTTTATGCCTCCGTTAATTTTATTTTGTCGCAAGCATGATTATGACCGTTATCGCTCTCGTGGTTGTCGCTTCCCAGTCTATTGCTAGCCTTCACTTGTACTGAGCGGGAATGCTGCTCGTGCATCCAAATCCTTAAAACCAAGTTATCCCAAAGAGTCCACCAAAAATTCCTATGTGGTATTTCCTTGCCACTCCAAGTAAATTTTTCATGTGCTACCTTTAAATTATTCAAAATATATTCCTTTTTGTGTCAATGTTTACTAGCTCATGAGGAATTAGTGTGGTTATTCTTTATTCTATTTGTCAAATGGACTTTTACACCTGGACTAGTGGCATATACATCCGCTTATCCAATAACTTGCAAAAAGAGCTGGCAACGGGGTGCCCAGTCCCAATTAATTACAACTTTAACCATTAATTCTCTTCACACTTTTGCCCTGATTCATCAGTAAGCAATGACAAACAGTGAAATACCTGCATGTGTGTAAACCAAAGAGAAAGAGGGATGATCTGCCTTACTGGTAGAAATAACGTCCTTCATGGGAGCCGCTCTTAAAAGTCCGTTTGACAGGTAGAATACTGTTCTCACCCGCTACCATTCGTTGACAATTAACAAACACCTCTCAAAAATAGATACTCCTCCATGGTATGTGATTGATGGAAGGCACCCGAGGATTCGGTTAGCCATGGCTTGTGTTAGCAAGGTTGGGAGGAGTATCAAATATTTTATGCAATCTCTATATGTTTTCAAAATCCTAAAAGCTCTAGCACATGACTTAATCCCTGCTTCCCTCTGCGAAGGGCCTTTCTTTTACTTTTATGTTGAGTCACCATCCTTTCTTTGAGCACTTCTTCGAGAGCATAGCTGTCGTTCTTAGTGTAATGTGCTTGTCCCAGAATACGATTAATTGAGGTATAACTATGATGCTTTTATCTTTGATATCTCTATATCTAGTCTTCACTTGAACTTCAGAGGTGCCTTGGCATTTATGTTTTGCCCTTCAAATTAAGGCAAGCGAGATACCATTTTGTCATATCTTTTTACGAACATTGCAATCTTGTTGATGTTTAGAAATTTCATGTTATGAGCTCTTAGTTCGTTGATACTTTTCATTAGGAAACATGATTGCTAAGTTTTATTATCCATACATCATGCAATTGTTAAAGACCTGATCATAGCATTTACAATCAAAAATTATTTTGTTATCATTTACCTACTCGAGGACGAGCAGGAATTAAGCTTGGGGATGTTGATACGTCCAAAACGTATCTATAATTTTTGATTGTTTCATGCCATTTTTATGCTTTTAGCACTTGTTTTATATTAAGTTTATTATTTATTTGGACTAACCTACTAATAGTTGCAAAAGTGCACAATGTTCTTGTTTTACTCTTTGATGTGTAGAAATTATCAAGAATACAAGAGGAAACCTTGTTGGAGTCGAATTGGGACTTTCCTGAAATCTGTCTGAGAACTTTTTACGAAGATTGTCAGTTTGACCCTCGAAGATGACGTCAAATGGAGACCTTACGAAAGTTGTCACAATTTTCCATACGAAGATTTTAAGCCCGAGATCAGCCCAATCGGAGTTCGGACGCGGCCTGTAGGCCCGTTTTGGTGGAACCCTAAAAGGGGGTGACGGAAATCCGAGAAGATATATAAAGGGAGGAAACCTAATTCGTGGAGGACTCCTCCACCCACGAATTTCAGCCACCAAAAGCCACGTTTTTGCCTCCCCCATGGATCCCATCTCCATGGGGGAGGGCTCCCAAGAAGCCATGAAGGAGGGAGGCTAAGGGGCGGCGCTCCCCATGATGCCGGCGGCGGGGAAGGAGTTCCCCGCGCCGCCGGCGCCGCCGCCGCCCTGCGCCCTCGCTGCCCTCTCCGCCGTCTTCACCGCCATCTCCATCACCATCTCCTCCTTGTATTCAGTGGTTCATCCTCCCATAAACCTCTGTACCGTCCTATGTAAACATGGTGTTTGATGCTATAATATTTATCCTATGATTTACATCATGTTTCCGTAGTTTATTTGTCTTTTGATTGCTTAATTGAATGCATGAGGTTCATTAGAGTTGTATGTCTATATGGTGCTGTCCTTTGGTGTCCATTATATTTGTGCGCGCATGGATCAAACACCTAGGGTTGGTAGTATTTGTAACGAAGCGGGGAAGTTCTGCCGGAGTGACAGAAACCTGAGAACGCGAACCGATTAGTTGCACGTATGGGAGTAAGAGGACCTTGAACTTAAGGCTATGGTTGGGGAAACCTTAATGCATTGTTAGTATTTGCGGATGCTTGCTAAACAATCCAATCATATAGTACTTGTAATCCCAAGTAGTGGAGTGCATGTATATTTAGCCTCTCCACATAGAAAACTGCATCGAAAACAATGAACCAAGTACCTTCACTAATTAATCTTGGACAAAGCCACCACAATTACCACCACTTTTCCACACTCATGGTACTGTTAGTATATGGTTACTTAGTGTACTTTATTGCTGCAGCACTAACATTTACTTTCTTGCATTTATTATCTCGCAAAGCTATCTCTCATACCGTATTATAGTCTAGTATTATTTTCTAGATAAAGTAAACGTTTAGTGTGCGTAGAGTTGTATCAGCGGTTGATAGAACTTGAGAGAATACTTATCCTACCTTTAGCTCTCGTTGGGTTCGACACTCTTACTTATCGAAAAGGCTACACGCGATGCACTATACTTGTGGGTTATCACTATGTATAAAAGACAACGCACAAAAAAAAGTCATTTTTTGTGAAACGGCTTTGTGAACACATAGAATGTTAAGATCTGTACGCGATTTTTTTTTCTTTCAATTTTCACATCTCAAAATACGTTTCAAATGTATCTCAAATATAGGCTGCATATCCGCCTGTAGGTGGGCACGCTCACGGCGGCCCACCAAGTACCCACCTGAGCCCATTTAGCCTAATCGGGAATTCGCTTCGTTTCCAATTGTACAGCCCGTGCTAGTTGGGCTGCTGTCAGTCCCAAATAAACCCACCTAGCACACACGAAAGGGTCGAGCAGGTCCCCAACCGCACCGTAGCCAGCGTGGTGAGCTGCGGCGGGTCAACGATGCCGGCACGCACCCGCAAATCCCCACCCCTACTCCCGCGAGGGCGCAAGATCTCCTCCTCCCCCACCGTCTCCCCTCAGATCCACCTCGCCGCCGCCGCCAATCCCCGCCGCCGACAACGACGCGTCCTCCGCGCTGTCGGACATGGACGAGATCGAGAGCCTCATGTACGACGCGCCCGCGCCCTCCGCCACCGTGCTCCCCGCGCGCCCGCCCTCCCCTTGGGCGCCTCCATCCCCATCTCCTCCTCCAAGCCGCCCCTCCGGGCCTCCGCTGTCCCCATCTTCGTGCCCCAGGGCCCGTCCGCCGCCGCGCCGCCCGCGGCCGTCTCCGTCGCCGCTGCCGGAGAATGGGAACGGAGGGGGAGGTGGCAGAGGACGGTTAGAGCGCGAGAGCGGGGGAGTTCCGGCCATGCTGCCGCCGTCATCGCCATGGAGGCAGCTACAGATGCGGCGTGGCGGCGGTAGCGGCCGCGCCGTGACTGCCCGTCAAGATTTTGTTTGTGCCCGTGTGTGTCCAATTAGGAAATTAAATGAGATGGGTTTCGGGGCGCCGTGGGCTGCCCGTCCCCACTTACAGGCTGAGCTGCATATGCACCTGGGAGACATAGACTACTATATATAAAGGCGTGAAGCGTTTCGGCCACTGTAGCTCTACAGTGCGATTCCACTGTAGCGTCGCACTGTAGCGTGCTACGGTAGCTACAGTATTTGTTTTTTTTTTTGCGCAACTTCTTCGAAACTTCCAGAAAATTTTTCGCGCCGACGAGTAGGTTCCATTCCCGTAATCAGTTTCGATTTTTGGTCGACTCTAGAATAATAACTAATTACGTCCTAATTCAAACATATTTGAAGATTTTAATTCAGTGAATATTTTGAGAAAATCACTACTGTACATAATGTCTCCCCAGAATAAAACATACGTTTCTTCACCGCATAACTTTTCCAAAACTAATTTTATTAACATTATTTTTATCAGCACGATCTATATTGCACTACAACATTATTTTCTCAATTTATTTCCCATATAAACTAATTCACCAACGGAAAATACCAACGGAGAATAATAGTAACACCGCAGAATTTTACATTAATTTTCAAACAATTTATAACTAATTCATAGTCCATGAGAAAAAAATATTGAACATACCTAAATGCTTTCTAAAAAATAAATCCTACTTAGTTATATCGAATTCACGAATGCTCGAAAAAATTAACCATGGTTATTTGACACAACAAAATTAAACAACTCTTAAACATACTTAAAATACCAAACTTCCCCCTAATTCACAATGTATTTTTTTTTATAATTCAAACGTATATGAGTATATTTCCGTACTTCTACGAGTTACAGAATATTCAAATATATATGACTACTTCCCAAACTTACACATATTACAAAAAAAACTAATTCACCAACGAAAAATAATAGTAATACCGCATAATTTTAGATTAATTTTCAACAATCTGTAGCTATACCAAACTTATTTTCCAAATAAACATAGTTGAATCAACAAACAAAATTTGAAATAGAACATGTTCCAAACAATTTAAAACACTTTACAAATATTGTTTTAGGGTATTCATACAATTTCCAAAATTTACTAAATGCTGCAAAATAAGTAACTTAAACTATAGCCATCAACAAAATATGAAAAAATATATTGAATAAACAAAAAAAAATGCTGACTATTTATGGCGTATGGTTAATTTTCAATTTTAGATATTTTAAACTTTTAAATATCTTCCAAATCTAACCACCTCGCAAAAGTAACAGAAATCAAATCTATAAAACACCCCAACTTGAACAATTTTCAAAAATTAAACAATTTCAGAACACAAGCTTTTCCAAACTTCAAAAATTTCCAAACCTACACAATTTCTAAATGCGCACATTACCAAAATTTAAATTTTATTTACCACACGGGCACGGCATTGCCGCGTTAAGTTCCCTAGTAAGTAGAATATAAACCTGAAGAAACGTCATGCAACATTCTAAAACAGGAGAGCTTTGAGAAAAATAAAAGACAGCACGAATGTCCAAGCACCAACGGACGGTGGATAAGTTTCAAAAAAAAGGACGGTGGATAGACGGTATTGATACCGTGCAGGGTAGATAATCCACTCTACGTTGGATAGCGACCTCGTAATCACCGTTTACTTGGCCACCACCACTTGCCTTCCGCGTTAAGCCTTCGCCATCGCGTCGACGTACAGAGCCAAAACTGTCGCGCTCCCGCAGCAGATCACATCGCTATAAATCCCGTCCTCCACTCCATTCTACGGAGATTTATCTTCTCGATTGACTGAATCAGTTCTCGGTAGCAGCTGTCATTCCACTCCTCCCGCAGCTCACTACAGCGACCCACTCACCGGACGGCAGCAGCGATGGCCGAGGCGGCGCATGACGGTCCACGGCGCCGCCCGCTGCTGGGCGGCATCCAGGACACGCCGGTAGGGACGGAGAACGACCTCGACGTCATCGAGCTCGCCCGATTCGCCGTCGCCGAGCACAACACCAAGGCCGTAAGTCTCGATTCCCTCTCTCTGTTCCTTGTGTCTGATACGCGTTACCTGATGATGGATGGTGTGCTGATGTCTGATTTGGGCGGGTTCAGAACGCGTTGCTGGAGTTCGAGAGGCTGGTGAAGGTGAGGCGGCAGGTGGTGGCCGGGTGCATGCACTACTTCACCATCGAGGTCAAGGACGGCGGCAACAAGAAGCTGTACGAGGCCAAGGTCTGGGAGAAGGCGTGGGAGAACTTCAAGCAGCTCCAGGATTTCAAGCCGGCCGCCTGAAGAGGCTCTGCACATACTATGTGATACAGCAGCTCAAGCTTGTGGTTGGAGCCTATCGAACATGTTCAGTCTCACTGGCTATAGGTGTTCTATGATGAATAAACCAGCTCCATACATGATGTATTAGTATGGGTGTATGATTCCCGTAATGGAACGTGCTCACTGAGTATTTGAGTTGATGAATTCCAAGGATTTTTTATCAATCCGCTGAACTTGTTTGCATTTCACCTCCCACGTATCCGGACAGCTGCATCTCTAAATTGCATCAGATAAATAACACAAGATTGCTGAGTTAATCGTTACGGCAAGAAAAATATTCCAACAAAGTATGAACTTTTGTTCTCACGTGTGTAGTGATCAGATTGCAAGGCGTCAAGCACACATCTCCCTGACACTGAGAAGTTGTCGGTGCATCAGGAAAAAACTTTGGGTCCAGAGGACTCGCCTCGCTAGACGAGCATTATTGATGTCATGCACTATTTAACTTCAACAGGACCGCAATACCATTTTCAATTAATAAAAGTTTGTCAATTCTCTCGTTCTCCCGCAACTGTGCATTGGATAACAGTGAAAAGTATATTGAGATATCTCACAGGTATAGTGTTGACACTAGGCTCAAGATCACTTTGTCAGCATCAGTGTCGAGACCCACTGGGCCAGATGTCCTCGTGATAGAAGATCCACTAGAGGCTTCATTTGTCTTTCTTGGATCTAATCTCGCGTCATGGGAGTGCACGAAACCAAGTCAAAATTTCATGTTCCAGATTCAGTGGAGAAGCAGGGTCTAAGGCATTAGCAAATACAAGTATGGGTTGAAGCATGGGTTGATCAGTTTGGAATTCAACGTCCACGAGCACCGTGGTAGTTCGTTCGGTAACTAAATTACTGTTTTCTTGTGCGCGGTTGGGTATATTATGTAAACCAACCGAATCTTTCCAGATTTGTTCTGATCTTTTCTTGATCCTCAAGGGTTGCCTTCACGCTAGCTGTTATCGCTCCCTAGCCCCCGTTACGATCGGAGCCCGCTGGTTACTTCGCCTCGACCTGGCTTCCGCGCTGCCGCAGCGTAGCTCGCCCGTCCCGATCGGCTCGAAACTGTCGCGCTCCCGCAGGCCGCAGCAGATCACATCGCAGTTCCCCTTGTCCCCCACGCCCGTCCAAACTCCTGTCGACATGAGATCGATCGTTTCGATTCGTGGAATCTGTTCTCTCGGCAGCGGCCGTCGTCCTCCGCTCTTTTCCTCCACCCGCAGCTCAACACAGCGACCCACATACCGGACGACAGCCGCCTTGGACGAAGCGGCGTATGACCGTCCACGGATGTTTGGCTGCATCGATGACGCGCCGGGAGATGATAGTACAGAACTATCACTTTACACGCTAAATTCCGAAAAACTATCACTTTACGTTTCAATCGGACAGAACTACCACTCTACGCTTAATTTTTTGCAATGTGCGCACATTTGTGTCTAAGCCAGGATTGACAGCGATTCTGACAGATGGGACCCACCAGTCAGGGTTGACGTGGCAGCACACGTGGACTGTTTGCTGAGATGGCAGCACGTGTGGACATGGCCCCACCTATCAGACAATAAAAAAAATTAAATATCTCAAAAAATAAATATTAAAAATAAAATATTAATAAAAAATAAAAATTTATATATATATTGTAGTTTGTTTACTGGTCAACCGTGGGTCCCACATGACCTGCTCGGTAAGGCCGGCGAGGGCGGATTTTTTTGATTTTTTATATTTTTTATTGAGCTGCCATGTGGGACCCACGGTTGACCAGTAAACAAACTACAAAATATATATAAATTTTTATTTTTTATTAATATTTACTTTTTGAGATTTTTTTTTATTGTCTGATAGGTGGGCCCATGTCCACACGTGCTGCCACCTCAGCAAACAGTCCACGTGTGCTGCCACGTCAACCCTGACTGGTGGGTCCCATCTGTCAGAATCGCTGTCAATCCTGGCTTAGACACAAATGTGCGCACATTGCAAAAAATTAAGCTTAGAGTGGTAGTTATGTGTGATTGAAACGTAAAGTGGTAGTTTTTCGGAATTTAGCGCATAAAGTGGTAGTTCTATGCTATCATCTCACGCGCCGGCGGGGACGGAGAATGACCCCAAGTTCATCGAGCTCGCCAGGTTCGCCGTCGCCGAGCACAACACCAAGGCCGTAAGAGATCCTTCACGGCTTCACCTGATCCAAAGAGTTTATGGCCTCTGCGTTGCCTGACTGATTTGTTTATGTGGGTGCAGAACGCGGCGGTGGAGTTCGAGAGGGTGGTGAAGGTGAGGGGGCAGCTGGTGTCCGGGATCATGCACTACCTCACCATCGAGGTCAAGGAAGGCGGCGCCAAGAAGCTGTACGAGGCCAGTGTGTGGGTCAAGGTGTGGGAGAAGAACTTCAAGAAGCTCCAGGAATTCAAGCCGGCCGCCTAGGATAAATATGTCAGCTCACATGTCAGTCTCACTGGCTATTAGATGTTTCATGATGAATAAGGCTGCTATCTGGATGTGACTTCCCACAGTGAAACATGTCATCGAGTTGGTATTTTGATCCAGAAAAGTTTGTACTCATCCGGGGGATCGCTCCCTCCCGTCCTCCGGTTCTGAAACGTGACACGCGCCCCCGCACTGGGAGTTGGGACCCACAGGCCACATCCTTGCCTTATCTCTTCCGCGTAGTCCAGGAAGTCTTTCCTATCCTCTCGTTCCTCTCTGCAAAAATCCACAGCCCGCACCGTGGTTGCCTCCTCTGCTCCTCGCGTCGCCGCCGGCGAGCAAGCGCGCGGCCGCTCCTACTCCTTGCCTCTCCGCAAGCTGGGGCTCAAGCCTCCATCCTCGTCGTCGTCGAGCCCGTCCTACCGCCATGGCCGGTGCCAGATGCGACGAGCATCTCCTCGGCACCCCGCTCCGTGAGTTCGGCGAGGGAAGGAGCAATGGGAGGCGGCGGCGCGGCGGTGGTGCTGTGAATTTAGGGCGCCGGTGCTGCCGCAGCAGGCCGACGTCGCTGTGACCGGCGGCCGCTAGTGCTACGGGCCCGTGGCCATCCGCGGGGACGGCGATGCCAGCAGCCTTCTCGGTGCTCCGCCACGCCGTGCACCCCTCGTCTCCCTCGCGACCGGGCCACAGGCCGGCGACGCGAGCGCCTTCCCGGTTCTCCGCCTGCACTGTGCGCCCCCTCGCGGCAGAGCCGCGGGTGCTCGGCGTTGCTATCAGCGGAGGGCGGCGATGCTACCGCTGCTACCAATCAGGAGTTGGCGATGCTCTGTGCGTTGGGCAACGCTGCCAGGGATTTGGGGATTTGCTTCATAGTCATATTTTGTTTGCTAAAATAGCACAATTGTTGTGCTTCCGGCGAGGGATTTGGGGATTTTGATTCGTAGTCATTTTTTGTTTGCTACAATAGCACAATTTTTTTTGCTATTATAGTTATGCTGTTTTGCTACAATAGTTGAATTGTTTTGCTACAATTTGTTATGCTGTTTTGCATCATAAATCTCATCGAACCTCGTCGTAATTTTTTTTGCTGCGATGCTAACAATTTTTTTTGCTATTATTGTTATGTGATTTTGCTACAATAGATTAAAAAAATTGCTACGATGTTTTCCGGCGAGGTCTTCGTCGATGTCTCCAGCGATGTCTCCGGCGAAGTCGATTTTGCTACAGTAGCACATTTTTGTTGCTACGAAATCTCCGGCGAGGTCTCCGGCGAAGTCAGTCTTTTCATTTTCTATTTTCTGCGCGAACCGTTTTTGCTACAAGGGAGCAAAAGCGGATAATTATTTGCTACACGGTAGCAAAAGCGGGATTTGGTGCGATTTTGGGTCAGGAAGAGGGACACGTGTCGGCAGGGGGACCCGGAGGATTTTTCCCCAGATCCCCGGGGGACGCCTAGCACTTCCCGCGGTCCTAGTTGCCATCGGCTGCACGACCGAATTGGCACAAGATTCATTTTTTTACGTGAACAACAGGAGCACCGCTTTTATGCATTAATAGGAGAAAGAGAAACGACATACACAGATACGGTTTTACAACTCAACAACCAGTCAGCGGCGATATACAAGGAATGCATTTTTCTTTGTCGGAACTTTGCACGTGTTATTTTTGCTCATTGTCCTAGCCAATATGTCACCTCATGAATTAAACTAAGTTTAGCGAGGTTAATCATGGTGTGTGGCATCAGGGACGGAGCTGCGTCAGAGACGCTGGTGTCAGCTGGCCCCAATGGAAAACACCAAAATCTTCAATAATTAGCACTAATTGTCGATTACTTATAGAAAATGACACGGGTCAAATAGAGAAAATATAGTCTTAACCCGAGTGACATTTTCTCCTAGCTTCGTCCATGCGTGGCATGATGATTCTCCTCTTTGTATCGGAGCTGTAATTGCAAATGATGTACTCCAATCAATAAAGTACGCCATGACGGCTACAGAAAAAGCTCAGAGCCACCGTTCCCTTATCCCCTCCCCGTGAACAGTGCAGAGCGAGGCGGAAAAGGCGAAAGGGAGAGAACCAAGGCCCTGTGCTCCGCCGACGGCCGGATCGCCGGTTCCCTCCCTCTCCGGCCGTCCGTGCGGCGGTGGGTGAGTGGAGGGACCTCCGATCTGTGCCCGAGGCTTGTAGATAGTAGGGTTTGGTTCCCCGGCGGCACGGCTTGGGTGGTGGTGGCGGCGGCGGCGTGGAATAAAGGTGCTGGAGCTTCTTCCCCACCCCGGCGAGGCCATGCGTGGCAGCGGCGGCAAGCTTCCGGCGTTGGCGGCCTCCGGATCGCTCGATTCGGTGGGCTTTTTTGTGCTCCAAGATCTGCGGATCTTGTGGGCTCCTGTTCTCTGCGGGCGGCCGACGAGACGGCGGCGTCGTCTGCGCGGTTTGGAGACCCCGTCCTCCGGCCCTGTCCTCGTCGTGGCGTCGTCTCCTCCTGCGACGCTGCAGGGTTCGTGAGGTGTTGGGGTGTAGGATGTAAGGTTGGAGGTTGAGCTATGTTCTTCGTCTCTCGCTGGAGGGTGTTGCGGTGCTTCGGAGGAATTTGGGTGGAGGTTCCGGCGCAGCTGGGCTGCTGGTGTAGTCCGGAGCTGGAGAAGGAGAGGGCGGCTTGGCTATGTTCGTTCATCGTCGATGATCCTGGTGCTTGCGTCAGGTGGTTCCTGCAGTCATCAACTTTGTTTGGAGGTGTTCTCTCGTCCATGTTTGTGGTGTTCGGCGGTGCTGCTGCAGTTTTCTTCAGTGTGTGGCTGTGGGTTCTGTGTTCTGCTTCCAATCTCTGTAGCGTGCGTGTGTTTCAATCTTGTACTCTGTTCTTATGTTGAATACACGCAAGCTTTCAAAAAAAAAAAAAACTCAGAGCCTAAAAGCAGCTCTGAACTGAAGGCGCTCAGATCTAGCTCGTCTGGCCACACCAGCAGGAAGAAGGTGCGCGTGTTGAAAGATTCGACTGTTGCCTTCGTTCCAAATGTTCCACACAATACAGGCTTCTTCCATTTGTCAGGACATCTCTTCTCTGAGTCCCATGCTCTGCCCTCTGTACTTTCTCCCACAAAAAATGAAAGTCGGAGGAATCAATTGTGGCCAGGCAATATTGTGGCTCCTCGTGAACGAAAACATTCCACACTTTTTTCGAGAACGGGCACATAAGGGTGAGAACGGGCACTTGAGGGTAAGATGATTTGCATTCTCAGGCCTTGTTTACTCTAAGGATTTTTTAGGGGACGGAAGGAGTGGGATGGGAGGAGATTTGGTGAACACTTAGTTCTCACAAATTGGCACAAATACTCTTCCCGTATAATATACTAGCATGGACTAGAGTGTTTTTGTTTTAGGCAAAAAATGAGATGGTTGATGAGGGATATCTAGGGATTATCCCCTCTAATCACCTAAAATACATTAGAAATAAACAAATTAGTGGGGATTTTCCAGGATCAGGATAATCCCCCCAATCTCCTAAATAAAATATAATAGAAATAAATAAGGTCTCATGATCAAACAGGCAGCGCAGATCGTCGATGTTCTAACCTCTGTTTCCTAGCCTGTCATCAGTGCAAAGTAAGTTTTGAAGTAACAGCCACAAGAAAAATCTTATCTTTCCCTCGGCTTTTATCTTCCAAGTTTGCTCAAGCTCCAAACCTGATGCAGGCATTGAACTGAAATTTGTAAGCCAAACAAGCTGAGTATCGACCATCAGCCGTCTCGCCGGGATCAGGCTCATTGGTTAAGGTGACATCCCGAATCAGGAGCACAAGGAATTTTCTACCAAGAGAACCAACACAAAAAACATTATCGACTGTCTGAAACTTACAGCATTAAGCAGGAGAGTAACCACGATTTACAACCTGTAAACCTGTCCAGATATAGTTGGTACACAAGCACTAGCTACTGGCTATTGAGCGATCATTACATCCTAAACTACTTCTGCAGCGTCTGCAGGCACACATATGATACAGTTGAGTCGCTACAGAGTTGAGCTGGGACTACCAGGATGTACAACAGTCAAGTCTACCTATCAGCTTCTCAAACTAGGTCCAGAGCTAGCTTCTAAGTCATCATTCTTCATTGTCATAGTCTTCGTCCTCCTCTACCCTATGGTTCGACGACAGCGCAAACTGAACTGAGTCCATGGCCATCTTGCTCATCTCAGGCAGTTGCCAGCCAAGGAAATCCTTGGTCTTCGCTTCTTCTTTCACCTGTGAAACTGATGGCCCGGCCGGGGCTGCCGCCATGACCATCACCGGACCTGAAGGCTGGAATTGCGCAGCTACTGCATCCTCCTCCTCCTCGTAGTCAGCAAGATCTATGTTCAAGTCAATGTTCCTTAAGGAGGCCCTGGCATTGCTCAAAGGGGTCGGCTCCTTGGTTTCGATTGGGTCAGAGAACCCATCTCCAATCTCTACCTTTAGATATCTTGGCTTGCTAAACTGGCCGTGAGATACGTCATGGTTTTCGATCTCCCTCTCAGCTCCACGCCCACCACAGCGGCCTCTCCCACGTCCCCTGCCACGCCCTCTGCCATTGCTTGTTTGGCTTACTCCCTCCTGCAAGGGCAAAACTTTTATCAGCAAAAGCAGGTCGAAACTAAAATCCTGACATAAAATTGAATGATTATGTATTTCATAACATATGGAACTGAACGACAGGGCTGAGAATCAGGGAAAATACTCAAACTAAAAAACGCTCACAAAACATACATGTAAGGCTGCGTAAATATACAATGTATGCAGAAATGTATGGATAACAAAGACTAACATTTCTTGTCCGCTTTGATTCTTCCTCAATTTCCTCTTCAGCATGTTTCCTGAAGACATTTCAGGAGTTAATAAAGTTAATATCAGAGTCTAATTAACCACAATTTGATACCTTACCTTCTTTTGCCAAGCTTATCATCAGCACTGGCATCAGGTGCACCTAAATCTGGAACTTTGTTGACTACATTCTTCAAGAAATCATACACATCATAGTTATGGACGCACTGTTTCCTGTAAATCAAAATAGTGAATGACATAATGGGACCATCAGACAAAATAAATGTTTTTCCTCAAGAAATAATACATAGTACACATATCAGAATCAAAGAAAGCAAGTTCATTTTTTACCACATTGAAATTATGCAGCCACCACCCGCGCGGTAATACCCAAAACCAACATTAACAACCACAGAACACATGCTTACTAACCTTTGTCTTTAAGTTCAAGAACATGCATTAAGATACTTTAGCATCTTCATTACAACATGCTGCTGACTTTGGCATAAATAGGATCAACATATAATAAGATACCAAGTACGCAATAAAAACTAGTTCAGCATGGAAAAAAAGGAAGTAACCGATATAAGCTGTTCCTGACTATTATTGTGAAAGAGTGCTAGAACAATATCAGTATTTCAAAGCTTCTTCACTTTTGACAACTGTTATACAAGAAAATTTGTTTAGTAAAGCCACAAACTGAAAACTAACATGCAATGCGACAATGAAAGGTGGGGTCTCTGGTCATGTGTTCACTGAAACGATGTAATTTCTTAACCCACGTGTGATCTTTGTAGGGTTATTCATTGCCCGTTGATATGTTCTATAGACTACGTACAGTACATGACTGAGATAACGGCTGTGGAATGAACCTTGACACACAAAAAATCAAGAACAATGCATTTTTAAGAAAACTCGAAATGCCAAAAGAATAATGCTACCAAGATTCTGCCATACTAAAACTAATGTTTTATATCGTAATATAAATTATGCAATCCCTATTGAGTCAGTGAAAAAGTGTTTCAATATGAGAAATAATAAGGTCAAGCAAACTTACAAATGCGATGAACCCACTGTCTTGACCCCTTTTTGAACTGTAATATTATATGTCCTATCACACAGGTCTTGCAAAAACAGCTCCAACGCTTTAGCTGCAATTCATGGAAATAAGACAAAGATGTTAGTTGAAACTTGAAAGCACATCTATGACGTGAAGCATGTGGGTGTACCAAGAAGTATCAAGTTACATTTGCTATCACCTATAGCTAGTGTGAATCTTATATGACCATGTACATGCCAATACTAATGAATTGGTTAGTTCAAATAAGCACATGCAATTAAGCTATACCTTGAAATGAATGATATCTATACTGCTTGTAGGAGTACGAGGCCTATTGCTTTTTTTCCATTCACCCGCATTTGCGTAATGCAACTAAAATGGAATGGCTCTCATTCAAACTATGACCAGCCAAAATGTCAACTGTCAAGTATCCTTGATTACCCTAGTCATTTAATGCAACATTGCTACATCAGCTCTTCCACCTAGTGTATGTCCCACCACAGTATCCAGAACACTTAATTACTCCACTCAATTCATTTTCCTTAATGCTAAACCAGCTATACACCAGTTCTTCCCACATCGCCTTCTCCTCTACCCAGTTTTGACCCTCCAGGACATATAAAATATACTGACTTGCTGCAAATCAGGAGAACAGAGAAAGCTAAATCATGAAGACATGGAGATAGCATCTCACGGAGTTAGCAGGGTAGATATGAGGTGCCTGGTGGAGAAGCCAGTCAAAGGTCGCTCTGACATGGAAATGTGAGGGTGATGCGCCAGTGGGGGAACAGGTGGAAAACAACTGTGGATGCGTGGAAAAATATAGGGAAATAGTCTTACATTGCTTCTTGGATGTTTGTGAGTGCTATGAGGGGGTTGGCCATTGAGCCTGTGCTCAGGCTCAATTTTCCTTGGCCACAGTATTCACATTGCACCTCAGCTCTGATGACCTTGATATAGTAAGTTCCTCCTTTTATCAAGAGAAAGACGGCTAGCATTGCTCTACATCTTCCCTATATGTTTTATGGTTAGTATTATTTTCAAGTTTAAAATCGAGATCTAGAGATCTAGAGTGAGATCTAGAGTGACCATATATCAAATCATCCCTACAAACCTCCCCAAAGGACAAAGTAGCTCTACAATTTTGCCTATGTTTTGCTTACACCGAGAAGGTACAATAGATACTAATGTCTACACTTATGTTTCAGTTTGGTTTTAATATGAGAATAATTTGGTCTAAGCAAATAAAAATGTATTCATAGTTTCATAGTGACTCCATTTCTGAAGTCCTCTAATGGACATATTTTATCAATAACATTTGAAATACAAATAGTAATTAAAACATTATTTTTCTAAAGAGGCACATCCTAGATTGACCAACGACGTATGTAGCATATGTTTGTGAATATAAGCTACTTAACTCTTTGGTTATCGAATAGTCAAATGGCGAGAGAGAGATGCAGCAAGTAGTGAAAGAACTCAACAACTAATGAGAAATGAGTTAAAAGGGAAGTTCTCTAGAAAGTCGTTGTATAGAACTTACACACTAGAACAGGTACAGCTAAAGCAATCTTGCCGACATCTTCATCTGCTTGCATGATCTTCTTAATCCGAGGCTATATATAACAAATTAAAATGTAAGCTGACATTAGATTAACAGAAGTTTGCCATGATATCATCTGAAAAAGACTAGTAGGCATGATAGCATAATGACAACCTGTCATCAATAAAAGGCTCGCCTAAATCATAATTATGATTGCCATATACTGCAATGCAAATGGCCAGCAATGTTAATTTTAACGGAAAAACACATGGCCGTGGTAGTGTTCACATGTGATTATAAGCATTGGTCCAATCAGATGAACAAAGGAGATTCTCCTAGTCCCTTGTGAAAGAAAATAATAATGAACAAGGTATCTCTATGTCCTGTACAAGAACTTCAGTATCACTAGGATTCCATTGTACAGCAAACTCATCAAAACACTTGCATCTTACTCCCAAACAAACCAGAAACAGATTTGACAATTGGCCATGCTTGGAATTACTCCCTCCGTTCCTAAATATAAGATGTTTTAGCCTTTTCTACTCTAGAATTTTATACTGCTTCGACTGTATACAGCTTTAGCAACCACTGGCCGCATGTTGTAGACCAGATGGTTAAGCCGTAGAATCCTACTCGGTCTATTTACCATTTGGATATCCTACAAAATGATAAACAGTACTAACTTGTCAATTAAGAAGCTTAACTGACACTATATGGAGCAACGCACATTGGTCTACACAATATAGATCTAAAACGCCATGATACCAATGCCAACAGATTGACGGCTATAAAAAGAACATGAATGATTGATTCCATAATTTTAGCAAATCAGTTTGCCATTTCTGCACTAACAATCACTCTCCTCGTTTCATATAGGAAAAAAGAAGGAGCACTGTCTGTTAAGCGGTAGTATCAGTTTATGCACAAGGGGCCTGATTGAAGAGAACTGCAAGATAACCTAAAACTAAGCTAGTATCTCGAGCTACGGAGCAAAACAGGAAACACTGCATAAGACCTAGAGCTGATCTTCTCTTGAGACAAATAAGCCACCTCCCTCGCAGTTAACCTAGTCCTGAAAAATCTCTTATTGATAACAGTGTCATTCAATAAATCATCATGTCCATCTTTTTCCAGTAAATAGTGAATGCAACTAATCTAGGTTTCCTCCATTCCTTACATAACGGACCTACCTGTTGAAGTCCAAGGATTTAATCATACTAAATATGCAACTATGCAAGCATACAACAAATTGCTGCTGATTTTAGTTTTAAGAAAGTAGGTCGTGAAGGCACTCTCATCCATGCAACCAATTGGATCCAAAGGATGAAGATCCCTGATACACGCATCGAACAAGCGGCCCACAAAATTAGACCCATCTATAAGCAATGAAGCACAGTTTCAGTGCCATCACGATAGCGAAACCTAACCACCAGAAATACAAACGTGTATGATCAAACAAAGTATGAGCACACGCAAACAGCTACAAATTCTAATCGTGCTGTATAATCTACAAATAATATTTACGGTTGCACCCACAAAATTCCTCAAAAGTGCATCTA
Organism: Poa pratensis; assembly: GCA_947311845.1. Classification (NCBI taxonomy): domain Eukaryota; kingdom Viridiplantae; phylum Streptophyta; class Magnoliopsida; order Poales; family Poaceae; genus Poa; species Poa pratensis. The sequence continues at coordinate 18,590,528 of CAMZMU010000065.1, forward strand.
CCAAGTACCAAGCGCAACAGAGAAGAGAAACAGATATGAGATGCATATCACAAGTCCAATGCCCATCATATTAGCAAAAATCTAAACACCGTAAACAAAACCGTAGGTGGAGCAAATACAGGATGAGCACACAGCGTATATCTTCTAATCATGCTCGATAAATCAAAATCTACGGTGCGCATACAGCGTGCAGCAATCTACGAGGTCTTTTTTTCAAATAAATAATAACTAGCGGGAACATAGGAATCGTCGTCGTACCGCGGGGAAGCGGGTGTCCAACTTCTTCCTCATGGCGGCGTCGAGCCAGCGGCGCCGCAGCTCCGGAGTGACCGAGCCCGGCGGATAGAACCCGGCGGCTGGCGGTCGTGGGATCGGCGCGGGGAGCGACGCGGTGGAGGGCATCGGATCGGAGGAGCGAACCGCAGACACATTTAAATAGCGATTCGGATAGATTTGTGATTTCGGGGGGTTAGGGTTTCCGTTATCCGTTCGTTCCCCCCTTTACTTTTCGGAAAAAATTAATATGAAAATTAATTTTCCATAAACAGCGGCCGGAGGTGCGCGAACTCTCGGGGCTGCGGACGCCCGGTGCGTAGACCCGGTGTATAGGCCTGGCCTCACGTGCGGCGCTGAAGGAGTACAGTCTTCTGGAAGGTCCACGGACCTGGTCTACGGAGACGTTTTCGCGGTGGGTAGGTTCAGCGCGATGTGGGGGCCCACGTGGGTAGACTTCTCCGCGTCGCGCGCGCAGCTACACGTCAGCCGTCCGTCTCTATCCCAGGATGAGGTCGGCCCCACGTTTTCTGGCTGGTTCGTGGCGCTCGCTCTGTGCACCGTCCGATCAGGGGGTCGGCGGGATCCAGCGGCTGAGGAGGTGCCTTGGTCGTGGCCTTTGCTGCGAACCATCCATTTTGGGGTCTGGCCTTTTTATCTCGGTTTAGGTGGAACAATCGTGGAGAGTTTGTTCCGTTTAAGAGTTGTCTTCGTGAGATACGAACAAGATTGTAGGCGAACTAACTTCATGTTGTTAACGTTTAGTTACTTTTATTAGCACATTAGGGAAAGGTAAATGCCTAAAAGCGCAGCTGCGCCCGTTCGTCGTTCCGAGCGCTCAAGCTAGCGAACCTCTCTCCCCGACCGACTAGACCCTTATCCCTTCGCCCAGGAAATAAAAATCCCACCTCAACTTTCCTTTGCGTTCGATTTAGAGTTTTAGACATGCCGGCGCTTGTGTTCTGCCTGGAGACCGGCGCCGACTGGTGGGCCAACGTCCCCGCCGTCATGCTCGCCCACCTCCAGCTAGCCGTCGCCCGTGGGACACCATGCTCCGCCTGGAATGCTCCGCGCGCTGCCGACGCCCAGAGTCCACCCGCCGCCGCACTGGAGTCCCCCCGCCACAACCCCCAGCACCGCGCCGCCCAAGGCCACAAGCGCTGCCCGGAGTCCAATCGCCGGAAGGAAACAGCGCCGCCGGATTCCAATCGCCGTGCCCCGCCTTGGCTGCACGGGCTCCATGCCCATCGAGGTCGCCCCGTTCGGCAGCGCGTACACGGCTACACGCTGGGCCTCGTCCTCAAGATGTTCGACAAAATGTTGGGCTTCAGCGCCAGGCTCAGGACCGTCTAAGTCCAAGGCCGACAGCGACGAGGAAGAGCTTTTCGTCACGGACAACGGCAACTACATCGTGGAGATGCTCTTCGACGACGGCATACATGGCGACCTGCACGCCATCAGCGACAACCTGGTTTTGTTCATCGCTCGGCTCCTAATTTTGACTCGTTGCTTAGACTTGATACCGCTTGTGCTTACATCAGATGTTTGTTTCCCATTTTGATCAGTAGCCATGTGCGGATGTGACTATAGATTATGTGTCCACCTCACCAATCCATGCCATGAAATGTATTGGCTGATGTCCAGTAGGGTCAAAATCAATAGTTTCTAAACTGGGCATGGATAGAATGTGCGGGGCTGCTGAACATTTTGCTTCCCTGCAGCTGTTGTTCATGTCAAATGCCATTGCTGTGTGAAGAATGTGCCGGTGATTGTGGTTCCCTGCTAGGAAATAGGCAAGCAAGTATCAACAGTTGCGTCAATCTGTAGTGAAAGTTGTTGCATGTACACCGAAATTATTTGTACAAGTTTCTGATCCATTTCTTAGTTCAGTTTGCTGAATTCAGTGTCAACAGTTGCGCCAATCTATAGTGAAATTTGCATCAATATGTAGCGAAAGTTGCTGCAATGTACACCGGAACTACTAGTACAAGTATCTGAATCCATTTCTTAGTACAACCGAGTTTCGCTCCATTTGTGTAGTCCCATTTTGTGCTGAATGCAGTGTGATAAGTTGAGTCAATCTCTAGTGAAAGTTGTTGCATCATCTATTACAAGTTTTTGCTTCAGTTCATAGTATAAGTTGAATCCAGTACTATAAGTTGCGGCAAACTGTATTACTAAGCATATTGAATCCATTACAGTGACTAGTTGCTGCATGTACTATGGATAGTTGCACCACTATTCATGCACACTTGCTACTCTCTGCTAAGCATAGTTGCTGCAACCAGACTATACCCCATGGTTCGTCCTTTTTATATGCTGTTTTTCCACTCTTCTCAGATTAAACATATTAGTTGCATTTGTCCTCTACAAAGTTATTGCAATAAACATGCTTAGTTGCTGCATCGGCAACCTTACATGCAGCACACAAATACTGTAATTAGCCAGGGTGTAGTTGCTCGCTTACAGTGACGAAGTTGCTCCATAATGTGTAGGTAGTTGCTCCTAGGAACTGTAACCCATGATTTCCGCACTTCTCAAAATATAACCGCTATTTGCAATCTTATTTCTTCAAATTTACTGGAATAACCATGCTGAGTTTGCTGCATCAGGCAACTTATACATGCATAGACATCTACTTGAATTAGCCTCTGGTGTAGGTGCTTACACACAATGTCTAGTTGCTCCATAGCACATGTCTAGTTGCTCCTATGACATGCACCCATGGTTTTTGCCCTTACATTGCACTAGATGCTCCATAAATCGTGTGGTTAACTCCTACGAACTAACAGGTAAGTTTCAGGGAAGGCAACACCACAAGGGGATCTTGTTCATGTACATACATTGGGTTTTTTTTTGCAAGTTTTTGTTCCAGTTTGTAGTAGCCTAGTAGGATTTGCTGGATCCAGTATAAACAGTTGACTACTGTTGTTGTCAAGTTGTCTATCATTGTACTGATTCTAGTTTCTCCGTCGTCCAAGAAGTTGCTTCATTGTGAACCAAAGTTGTTTCGTTGCACATAAAAGCTGCTTGTAAAAATTATTGGTTGAAAGATATGCAAATGTGATCTAATATTGAAGATCTCGTCGCGAGGATTCCAAAATCGAAAACGGTTTATAAATTTGACGCTCGATGCAAAAGTTATAGCATTTTGAATTTTTGTAAAAAGAAATTAATGCGTATGCGCATGTGCATGTGCAGAACTGTCAAAAGGCTGTACAGAAATGGAGTCACGTGTGCTGGTTTTATTTGCTTTCCTCTTTTGCACTGTGGGGACAAGTTTTTTCCAAAAAGGAAGTGAGCGCTCGAGTCATCCATCTAGCGCATGGGCGCTCCCTAGACTTGTCCTTAGGGAAACCATTAAATTTTATTTCACATTTGTGTCAAGGGCTCAAGGCTAACCTACAAGATTGTATATGTTGGGCAGAGTTATCTTTTCTACAAGTATGTGTCAGAGTTTCGTCCTCTCTCTCGTGGTGTGTAGACGGTGACATATGAAAGTACAGGAAGTGCTCCCTGGCATCACAAATTCAGATAAAGTCGAAAGGTGATGCCGAGTTGTCTATTTGGGTTAAGTGATAGAAAAGAGCATATGAGAGATGTCGTCGTGCTACAAGTGGGAGAGAAGTCACCGACCCACCACAATGCGTCTGCAACGTTGGGATCTCATAACCTTATGACTTTCTTATTTATTGTTTGATGTAGCTTTATATTATCTTGACTATGCGTAAGCCATAATGACACGATGTTATTTTGATATTGCATATAACATAGAACATTTTTGTTTTGTTTTCTGACATATCATCGAATATTGGTTTCAACCTCCGTTTGGGTTGCCCACTTATCGAGGTTTGGCGTTGGTCCTATCCTAGTCTCGTGGTTCAACATCCGCCGGTCATTGTTACATTGTTTCTGTCACTCGATTATACTAATTTAGGATTGACAGGAACTTCTCAAGTCTCCAAGGCTGCTCCAAAGAACCAACAATGCCTCTTCAATGACACTACCACTTACATTGTGTTGTACGTTTCTAAATAACTCAAGAGGGGAGATTTTCAAGAATATCCATTATGTCGCACTAGTACAGAAACATACATTAGAGCTGGTCCCAGAGAGTCATCTCATCCGGTTAAATTGTCCGTCTCTACGCGCGGGTCTCTAATGTATGCTCCATTAGAGCCGGTCCTCTGGAGCCGGCTGTAATGAGCTCATCCCTGAGACGGCCGGGAGAATCAGCCGTCCCCAATATAGAGACGGCCAACAGAAACACCCGTCGGTGATCGTGACTAATCAGCGACGTATATAAGTGCTGGCTGTCGCATGGTACCCGTGGGGTCCGACATAGCCATCCGGACATAATATACGTTGCCTCCGGGTATAAATCCAAGGGGGTCCAACTTTGTGAAGCAAAACAGAGTAATTAACATATCATCACCACCAGGGAATCAGCCCCCTGTTCCATTAACAGAAGCAATTCACATACAACATGTCTCCAACCGGAATTTGTGCCAATTAACAAAGTAGCTAGCCCGCTAATTAATTAGATAAGTGTTCTCCATCCCCCCTACTTTAACAAGACAGAATTGGTTCTATATGAGCTGGAACTCAATAATGACATCCAACATGAGGTCATTGGTCTTTCTATAAATGATCAGAACAGGTTGATCAATCAAAAAATTCTTGCCTTCCATGAAGTTCTCCCACCCCAACTTGTCGAGGTCAATGCGGTCGTCGGTTCTCTTGATGTACGTGATGCTGACGGCTGCCTCTGCTGCTCCAAGTCGTAGTCCAGCATTGCCCTCAGCCGGTATGCCAGCCTCTTCTGCTAGTTTCTGTGCATGAAAGATAACATAACTATGTCATTATTCGATAAAGACATAGCTATATACGGCCGGCGGAGGCGATTCATGATTCCTGAATATCAACATAGGAAATTAAGGAGGCATGCATGAAAGAGGCGGTCTTGTGGGTACATATCATATCATGTCTATTCAAATTAGTGCTCGTAAAGCGAGTCACAAATAGAACTCCAACATAGTCTTGTACGGGAAGAAGTTCAAGAAGGCGGTTCTTCTCATGCCTGTTGAGACAAACTCTTCGGGCAACTCTGATTCTGTCTTCGTCGTTAAAGATATCTTCAGAACTGTCCGAATCTTCATCGTTACTTTCAGATATCTTGTCAGTGTCCTCTTCGTCGTTGCCCCTGTATATAATGACATGGTATATACTGGGATGGGGTTTGAAGGTAAACACTAGCATGTCTCCCTCGGTGATGTTGTTCTTGCAGATGAACTGTTCCCATTGTTGGCCGTGCAAGCGGGTTTTGCTCAGACCTTTTGCTACATAAATGTTGTACGTGCTCCCAAGGGCACGAAACAACACACGCTCGCGCACGGACGCATTGGCCGCTAGCCGAGCTGTGCATGGTACAATTTGTGTACAACAAAAAATAGAAACAAACACACAAATCATATGTTAAATTCAAAACAGAAAACACAAATATTATGTGTATTTGGAAGACTTATTGTTTTCTTACCACACACTCGCGGTGACACTCTTGCACACAAATACTGAATGAGGAATCAGTAAAGTTCCTACGTGTGCAGTTATTATTCTTACAGACATGGCATGGCAAATCTTTCTCCTTCAGTTAAAAAGAAGCATAAGTTAGAAAATGTGCATGTATAGAATTTAGTAGCATGAGTAGTCATTTCTGAATGAAGGTGTAGGACCAAATCTCACATTACGGACCTGGTGGAGAGGGCAACGGCTGAGGGCAGCCATGCTAGAGTAGTCATTGATTAACTAATTATAGATGCATCAATCATAAGTTTGAAAGATCAATTCCAGAAAGATATAATGAGAACTACATACAACTCTAGAATTAAGTAGCTTATCTCCATTCATATGTATCTAAATGTGTCTACTGTAATCCTTGCCCAGGGGAGAAGACACTCATAAACACAAAGATAGAAAAGGAACATGCAGAGGCATTTGGCACCGCACAAACCTGTGCCTAATCTCTGGATGAAGGAGGAGAACCAAATCTCACCTGAAGTCCCTGGTGGAGAGGGCAACGGGGAGGGGCCGCCATGGGATTTGTAGCGGCGACGAGGCTACGGTCTTGCAGCAGCGCCGAATCTAGGGATATGCCGGTGGCCAAGCTACGGATTGCAGGTCAGATTTGCAGGGGCCACGAGGCTACGGGGAGGCGGCGAATCTAAGGATTTGCAGCTGCGGCGATGGAGTGGATGAGGGCGGCGAAACTACAGGACTCCAGCGGCGGCAAGGGATTGGAGGGAGGCGGCGAGGCGAATGGAGATAAGCTACTTAATTCTAGAGTTGTATGTAGAATTTGCAGCGGCGGCGAGGGATTGGAGGCAGGCGTGATGGTACAGATTTACAGCGGCACGGCGAGGGTGCAGATTGGCAGCAGCGCGGCGAGGGATTGGAGGGAGGCGGCGATGGAGTGGATGAGGGCGGCGGCGAGCCTATGGATTTGCAGCGGTGGCGAGGGATTGGAGGGAGGCGGGGCGAGAGGCTAGGGATTTGCAGGGGCGCCGAATGGGGAAAAGTGGGGCGCCGAATGGGGAAAAACACTCAGTACTCAAGATTTGGACCCAAAATTTTGACTTTGCCGCCAAACACTCATAACTCGATGTCCGATTATATTAAAACACTCTGGACATAATTTTGTAAAGAAATAATTCATAAAAAATCAAACATATTGGGAAAAAATTAGATAATAGTGTGTACCAGTTTGTTAGTGGTAAATAAAACTCCGACCACGCAAAAAGTGCATAAATTAAATATAATACATCGTGCAGTAGAAACTTGGGTGAGATTACATGAAAAGGATATTGGTGTTCTTGCGTGGTTGTACTTGTGACGATGCAATTTCATTGCAGTTAAAGGAAATTCAAAAATTGAAGAGAATATATCGTGTTATACAAATATTTGTGATAAGTTCCATTACATAAATGAATCTGAAAAAATTAACAAGTTTTATTGAAGATATATCGTCTTAGTACAAACTCGGACCGTGCCCGGACCATCCGGATAATTAAATGTATCGAACTGTTCAATTTTAATTTAAGAAATTAAATATGAAAAATTGAACAACATAATTTAGATACGTATATATAGACTCATTGAATACGAAAAATATATAGCCGTATTTGTATCTCGAACTGTTTTTGCCAAATTTAATTGAAAATATGCAGAGCGTACCCGGAGTCTCCGGTTACTGAATTTTGATATCAGACACAGGACGTGTGTTCCCAGAGCGACAGACCAGCGTATCAGTTGCGTACCGCGACGCGGCTCATGGGCCCATGCGTCAATCGGAAATGACCAGTCGTGTCATAAATGCAGGAGGCAAGGAGGCGGCATGGCATTGCACGGGCGGCGGCGAGAGGCATGCAGCGGTTCCTTCGTTGCCACCATTTCTTCTCAACTTCCACGCCCCGTTACGGTTTCCAGCGCATTCCATCGCACCCCTCCCTTTCCTCCATCTTTTCGCACTGTTCACCGTCCCCTTCCTCTCAATCACCGCCATGGCCACCACATTCATTCGAGAGAAGACGTTCCCTATCCACGATAACCAGAACATTGATGTGGTGTACACCAATGATCTCGAGGAGGTCGCGAGGAACCTAGACATGTACGAGCGTATGCTTGAAGGCAGGGATCCGGAGGACAGGTTCATGGGGCTAGACCTCGAGTACACGTCGGAAAGTCCGAACTACGACTTAGCACAGTTGGTCGCCGTCGTTCAACACTACTTGGATAAGAAAGTACTGGTATTCCAGTACTCTAGGTATGTAAAAAACCCCGATCGATCTAGTAATCTCTGTTCGACCAACTCTGTCGGCTGGTTTACTGTAATTTAGAAGGATTAATTAGATAGAGCAGTTGATTTGCTTTCGAACAATATGCTATGTGTGTGCCTGTGAATTTGTGCTAGCTAGGTTTAATTACTACTCTCTATCTGTACGCCTGTGAATTTATTTTATATATGTGTGTGCCTGTGATTTGTGTTATATTTGTACGGGTGCATATTTAGGTTAGTGCCGGTTAATTTTATTGGCCGTCTCAAAAGTTACATAATGAGAAACGTATAGTTTTCTTGGCCGTCTGCAATACTTCTGCGCCGGGTACTTTTCCTGGCCGTCTCCGATATGTATGAGATTTGAGACGGGCGTAAATAAGAGCCGTCGTAGATTAAATTAGAGACGGACACAAAATTACGTCTGTTTGAGGTGGCTCTTCCCAGACGGCGGTTTTTGTTTTCTATCTAACCGGCTCTGGTTTACGTCTAGCTTACTCAAGTTTGTACTAGTGTCGCTCAACTGCTCCACACTAGTGCCACGTCGGATTTTTTTTCTATGTCATGTCATACAATTAATGAGGAAAGAGGATGAAATTGTCTATTATCTTCGATATAGTCTCTTTACATAATCATATGCATTGATCATTACATCTTGTGCTATGATAAGCAATTTTAATATAAGTGGGCGTACTGTAGTAAATATCAAACACACCTAATATAGAATGCATTGCGATAGTGTTTCTACTTTCTAAACATCTAACGTAAACTAAGAGGCATCTTAAGGGTGTGTTCAGTTTTGGAATGGGGTGGAATGGAATGGAACCATTCCACACCCAGAGATGATTCTAGCGTTTAGTTTGGGGATGGAATGGAACCAGGTCGTTCCTCTGAACCGAATATTCGGTGTAGATGCGGAATTGACCCGTCCGGCCAAATCGGCCGGACGAGGTGGAACCGAGGCTACTCGTCACCGCAAACTGCTCCCGATGGAAAAAATAAAGTCATTCTCACCTGGAGCCCTACGCTCCCCTTTCCTCCCACCACGCACGGCTCCCTCACCTGCACCGCCGCCTCCCTCACTCCCACGGGCGCCGCCACCCTCACCCTCACCCGCACCGGCGCCACCACCCTCAACCCCGCCGGCGCCGCCACGGACGGCTCCCTCACCCGCACCGCCGGCTCCCTCACTCCGCGGACGACCGGCGGAGCAGGCCCGGAGCAGGCGCGACGACGGAGCAGGGCAAGGCCGGAGCAGGGCAGGGCGGGAGCAGGGCAGGGCCGGAGCAGGAACCTGGGGCGGCGGATTCGACCAAGCAGGACCTAGGTGAGCTTCGGTGGATGAAATCCATAAAATATGTGTGTTTTTTATGTGTTTGCTGTCAGATCCATGGAAATCGTTGGAAATATATGTTGATCTATGATGCTGCTCAATTTTTTTGATGTGTTTGCTATCAAATCCATAAAATTTGTAGGCTATATATGCTGATCTATGATGCTGCACGATTGTTTTGATGTGTTTGCTATCAAATCCATGAAATTTTTGGCAATATATGATGATATATGGTGCTGCTCGAATTTTTTGACATGTTTGGTGGATGAAATCGCATGTCTCTTCTTTATTTGCCTTGTGTAAGTTGTTTGTATGCATTGTAGATGGGCAAGAGCATGGATAAAAGGAAAAAGATGATTAGGGGAGCTGCTGTTTTTGTTGTTTGGGATGCGATTGTTGTAGCTGTTCAGGTTTTAAAAAGGAAGAGAAGAGCATGTATACCATATGGGCCAATGCATGAAAAAGATCGGATGAGAATTGAGTATCTTAATAGTAAAATTTGGCAATCAGATGAACATGTTACGGTTTAACAGAGCTTCTTTCTTTAGGCTGTGTGAGATATTGAGAGAACGCAAATTGCTAGGAAATAGTGTCCATTTATGTGTGGAGCAGCAAGTGGCAATGTTCTTGCATACCATTGGACACAATCTTCGGAATAGAGTTGTTGCAACAAATTTGGGTAGATCATTCGGTACAATTAGCACATATTTTAGGCAAGTCCTTCATGCCATTGGTGAGCTACGTAATGAGTATATCAGGCCACCTTCATCGGAGACCCCAGAAAAGATAGCAGGAAACCCTCGGTTTGACCCATATTTAAGGTATATGTTGAAACTATTACTTACCTATGTAGGATTGTATTCACCCATAGTATTGACAGATTTTTCCACTATATAGGATTGTATTGGAGCTATTGATGGTACACATGTGCGAGCATCTGTTGTTAAAGATGTGGAAGATTCATTTCGTGGTAGGAAGCCTTTCCTACTCAAAATGTGATGGCATCGGTAGATTTTGACCTCCGGTTCACATATGTGTTGGCTGGGTGGGAGGGGACAGCACATGATGCGAACGTTTTAGCCGATGCATTAGGGCATGAGAGAGGCCTACAAGTACCACAAGGTAACCAATTGGCTTAGATATGATTGTCCATAAATTGTCCAAAAAATTGTCACCAACTTGTGTCTTTTTTTATAGGCAAATATTACCTAGTTGATGCCGGATATGGAGCCAAGCCCGGTTTCATCCCACCTTTCCGTAATGTGAGATACCATTTGAACGAGTGGGGCAACAATCCCGTCCAAAATGCGGAAGAACTTTTCAACCTTAGGCATTCATCTCTACGTATAGGGGTAGAGCGAGCTTTTGGATCCCTCAAGAGGAGATTCAAGATGCAAGTGGGAGCAACACGCAGGGTGCAACTGGGAGCAAGGCCAAGGCGGTGGTATGCTGGACCAATTCTATGTCCACCATGATGCTTGGCTTTTTGGCTGACATTGTGGCTAGTGGTAAAAGAACTTCAAGTGGTTTCAAGCAGTGCCACCATAACCAATGTGCTCAGGCTCTGAATGAACACTTCAAGCTATCATTGAATCATGACCAGATTAGCAACCACCTCAAGAAGTGGAGGAAGATTTGGGGCAGGCTGATCCAGTTGAAAAATCTGAGTGGAGCTTTATGGGATGAGGATACTTGCACTATTGGACTTAGCGAGGAACACTATGCAGGGCATTGCGCCGTAAGTTTTTATCTACTGCATGCTATTTACTACCATGAAGTTATGTGTACTATATGCTTCTCACTTGTGCATCTTTTTGTAGAACAACAAACCTGATATCCCATTCCTGAATACCCTAATTGAGCACTACCGTGCAATGGAAACAATCTTTGGATCCACTACAGCAACAGGGAAGTATGCCAAGTCTGGGAATGACCCCTTGTCTATCGATCTTGAAGATGAAGGCCAAGAGAATGAGCTGAACACGTCGCCAAACGTAGGCGAGTCCGCTGGCAAAGCACCACCGAAGAAGAAGGCCAAGCTTGTGCACATGAAAGATGATGCATTAGTCACAACTCTCAAAGATGGATTCAAGATGATGGTTGAAGCTCTTATCAAGTCGGGTGGAGATGGTGATGATATACCTGATGGCTTGTGGGATGCTTTGAATGAACTCAATGGGTTTGATGATGAGCACATAGCTCATTATTATGCTCATCATGTTGAGAGTCCAAAGATTGCAAAAACATTCATGACTCTTAGCAAGGAAAACAAGTTGGTCTGGGTGGGTAGGTACATGGAGAAGGTTGATGACCCACAAGTATAGGGGTGTATCGTAGTACTTTCAATAAATAAGAGTGTCGAACCCAACGAGGAGCAGAAGGTGTTGACAAGTAGTTTCAGTCAAGGTTTCACTATAAACACTACCAGACAAGTTTTTAGGGTTTTTTGATATAGCAAATAAATAAAATACAAGTAAATAAAATAGAGCAATAATAGTTGAAGCGAGTGGCCCAATCCTTTTTAGAGCAAAGGACAAGCCGATTGGTTTACTTATGATGACCAAATGTTCTTGAGGACACACGGGAATTGCGTCAAGTGCTTTCGCTTCATACAGTTGATTAATCTTTATTGTTTTGATAAGTGTTGTGTGGGTGAACCTATGCTAATGCACCGCCCTTACTTGGACTAATACATACTTGTAATTATACCCCTTGTAAGCATCCACAATTATAAGAAAATAATTAAGATAAATCTAACCACAGCCTTAAACTCTGAGATCATACACTCCCTCGTGCACCGGTTTACTAACGGGGGTTTAGGTTTCTGTCACTCCGGCAACCCCACAATTAGCGACCAACTACACAATGCATTCCCCTAGGCCCATAAAGGTGAAGTGTCATGTAGTCGACATTCACATGACACCACTAGAAGAATAACACCACAACTTAAATATCAAACCATTAAATATTACTCAACATAATTCCACTACTAGCGACAAGACTTTCCCATGTCCTCAAGAACTAAACGAACTACTCACAAGACATCATATGGATCATGATCAGATGTGATATAATGATGAATAACAATCTGGACATAAACCTTAATTCACCGATAAAACTCAATAGCATCAACCACAAAGAGTAATTAACACCGGGAGAGTTCCCCCTATGAACTAGACAAAGTACATCCCTAGATGTTACAGCGGAACGAAATGGAGCGGTGGAGATGATGGTGATGGCGGTGGAGATGATGATGATGATCCCGATGAAGTCCAGCGTGATGGCGATGACGATGGCGATAATTTCCCCCCTCCGGGAGGGAATTTCCCCGGCAGATTTCTCCCTGCCGGAGAGCTTTTTCTCTCTCTGTGGTTTCCGTCCCGTGGAGGCGGCGGAATATTTCTTCGATCCCCCCCGTGAAGATTAGGGTTGAGTGGAAGATGTACGCGAAGGGGGTCGCCAGAGGTGGGCCAGGGGCGCCACGCCAGGCCTCGGCGCGGCCAAGGTGGGCCCCGCGCCCAAGGGTGGCGTGGGCCCCTCGTGGCCCAACTCGGCCTCCCCTTTTGGCAGCCTCCGTCTTCTTGTAAAATAGGAGCTTCTGTATATTTGTCGTGATTTTTGGAACTCCAGAAATATAGTGTCTTGACGGTGCTTTTTCCAGCTGAATTCTGACTCCGGTAGTCAATCTCCCAATAATCATCAAACATGCAAAATAAGATGAAATAACATAAATATCATATCTAAATATGAAATATATCAATTAATAACAGTAAATTATGATATAAAATAGTGATGCAAAATGGACGTATCAATTCCCCCCAAGCTTAGACCTCGCTTGTCCCCAAGCGAAAACTGAGCTCAGTAAACAAGACCACAGGTTTATGGAGTAAAGTGTCGATAATAAAGAATACGGATAAGAAGCATCATCATTTACTAAACAACACAAGTCATTTTAAACAGCAACTACTCTTCATAAAGCTTAACTTGAAAATGAGTAATGAATCTACCACAATAAAGGTGCATGAAGAAAATCATAATAGTAATGGCAAACTTCATTCTTAGTCATAGAACAATCAGCAATTCAAACTTATCTTTCGAAAGGAGTCTTTATACCAGAGCTATATTGCAGAGCTTACATGCTCAATCATCACAATTTCCTTACAGACATTGATAACTTTCAAATTTATATTCTCATAGGTAAAGGTCTTTGTGCTTAGACAAGGAAGGATAAAAGACATGATTGAAAATATTAATACTATAAATGGTTGAATCACTACAACTCAAATGCTTGCTCAAGGAGGAAGGAAATAGGTGTACTGACTCAACATGAAAAGTAAAAGAAAGGCTCTTCGCAGAGGGAAGCAGAGATTAAGTCATGTGCTAGAGCTTTTTAGTTTTTGAAATCATAAAGAGAGTAAAGATTAGTTTTGAGAGGTGTGTGTTAATTGTCAACGAATGGCAGCAGATGAAAACAGTATTCCCCTTGTCAACCAGACTTTTTAAGAGCGGCTCCCATGAAGGACGTTATTTTCTACCAGCAAGGCAGATCATCCCTCTTTCTCTTTTGTTTACACATGCAGATGTTTCACTGAGTATTCAGTTGACAAAATGTGAAGAGATTAAGCAGTTAAAGTTGAAATTAATTGGGACTGTGCATCCCATTGCCAGTTTTTTTTTTGCAAAATTAACAGATTAGCGGATGTATATGCTGCTAGTCTGGAGGTAATGTCTGTTTGACAAGTGAAATAAAGAATAACCCACTACTTCCTCATGAGCTAGTAAACATTGACACAAATAAAGAGTAATAATAGTTTTGAATAGTTTAAAGGTAGCACATGACAAATTTACTTGGAGTGGCGGTTAAATATCACGCATAGGAAGTTATGTGGACACTCAGGAGGGTAATTGGCTCAAGGTTATGGATGCACGAGAAGCATTTCCTCTCAGTACAGGGTTTTAGGCTAGCAAGGTTGGGTGGCAAGCATAAGAGTCGAGGGATACAAACAAATATACATGTAATAAGAGCAATCATGCAATCTTCCTTGTAAGCACAAATATTTTAACTCGAGAATACTAAGCTCATTGACCAACAAGAAAGAAAGATAATGGGATAATATTTTTGCATGTAATTCCCTCCTTCTACTTAAGTTTTCAAAGTATTGTTGCTACTGACCAATGCTAAGGTTGCCATAACCAATCTAATTTACTTGACGTACCCAAAGTGATGTCAATACTAATGACAAGATCAGCATATAAAGAGGATTTGCAGGTTAAAATGAAGTGTACCGAAGGTAAAGGTGAAACTTCTCATTAATATTCTAAACAAAGACACACTCACACCAACGGATACATAGAAAACCAACTAAAGGAGCGACACTTCACATTGCAAACCATCTTATAAAATAACTTCCCTACTCATGATATGACCACTAAAATTGTAAAAATAGAAAATAAAAGATAACGATACTGGGCACTCCCCCAAGCTTGGAACATGCCAAGGGAGTGCAATTACCCCTTGACGATTCAAACTTGATCCTTTGGTGGCGAAGGAGACTCATTAATAAGCTTCTCGATCAACTCCCTCAATTCGTCTATCTTGAAAGTGAGGATGCGAATCATCTCCGTGTTGTGTTCAATGCGGTTCATGAATTTGTCAGAAGGTGAATCCCAGCTCTTGGAGTTGTTTCCCCACTTCTCACTAGACTCAGAGCTTTCTTTTTCTGCATTGTTAGAACGATCTATATTCCAATGAGTGGGCAGCTCTGCCTCTGGAACTCTCTCAAATTGATGCTTGTGGATTAAAGTGTGAAAAGGGTTACTGGTGCCCGAGGAAAGTGTCCTTGGAGCCAAAACGTGACATGGAGCCTTACCACCTGCGCTCATCCTTGTGTACCTCTTTGGATTGAACGGGTTGGCAACCACTCCGATACTTGCAATAGTTGCACGAGGACGCGGACGCGTGTCTTCCTCAACTCCACCATCAGCTTCACTTTTGACCTCCTCCTCAAGCTTCGGATCCATGATGTCCTTATGGGCCTCCTTGTTCTCATTGTTGTTGGAGGAGACCATGGTGCTCCAAATCTGAAGATGATTCCTGGCAGAAACAACTCGAAAACAAAACGCGACGAAAACACGATATACGAACCTCGGGGGATCCGGGGATTATATAGCAAAAAGTTTAACAACAAAAGGAAGGTATAGGTCGAAACGGGGTCGGAGACGGGCTCCGAGGCGCCCACGCCATGCCTCGGCGCGGCCAGGGTGGGGCCAATGCCCAGGGGTGGCGTGGTGTACTCGGGCACCGTTTCCTACCCTTTTTCGACTTGCAATTTTCTATATTATATAAAAACAACAAATATTAAAGTTGAAAAGTCAAACGTGAACTTTTTCTTACCGAAACTGGTACCTATTCCAAATCAGCCTCTGCAGTTACCTGATTTGGCTTTTTATAAAATCTTCCGGAGTTACCACTTGAATTATATCAACATCTTCGTTATAAGAATCTCCAGAAATATAATGCTTGAGTCTTTGCGCATTAACCACTTGTGGTCTGTCACCATCAAGCGAATTAATTTTTATTGCACCTGAGATAACTTCCTCAACAACGTAAGGTCCTTCCCATTTTGAAAGTAATTTTCCTGCAAAAAATCTGAGACGAGACCTATACAATAAAACTTTTTCACCTACATTAAATTCTCTCTTTAGAATTCTCCTATCATGCCATTGCTTAACTTTCTCTTTAAAAGCCTAGCATTTTCATAAGCTTCGCTTCTCCATTCATCTAAAGAACTCAAATCAAGTAACCCTTTTTACCAGCAAGTTTAAAATCTCTATTAAGTTCCTTTACTGCCCAATAAGCTTTATGTTCTAATTCTAGAGGTAAATGACAAGCTTTTCCGTAAACCATTTTGTAAGGAGACATCCCATAGGATTTTTATAAGCAGTTCTATAAGCCCACAAAGCATCATTAAGCTTCCTAGCCCAATTTTCCTAGATTTATTAACAGTCTTTTGCAAAATAGATTTAATCTCTCTATTTGATAATTCTACTTGACCACTTGTTTGGGATGATAAGGTGAAGAAATTCTATGTTAACATCATACTTAGCAAGAGTTTTCTAAAAGCACCATGATAAAATGAGAACCACCATCAGTCATGAGATATCTAGGCACACCAAACCTTGGAAAATAATATCTTTAAGCATTTTTAATGATGTCTCACCATCAGCACTAGATGTTGGTATAGCTTCTACCCATTTAGTAACATAATCAACAGCAACAAGTATATGAGTATAACCATCTGAAGGAGGAAAAGGACCCATAAAGTCAAATCCCCAACAGTCAAAAGGTTCAATAACAAGAGAATAATTCATAGGCATTTCATTACGTCTACTTATATTACCAACCTTTGACATTCATCACATGATAAAATAAATTTTCTTGCATCTTTAAAAAGAGTAGGCCAATAAAAACCTGATTGTAGAACCTTTTGTGCAGTTCTATCTCCAGCATGATGTCCTCCATAAGCACTTATGGCATTTGCTCAATATTTCTTTTGTTCATACTCAGGAACACATCTTCGCATTATACCATCACTCCTTTATAAATGTGGGTCATCCCAAAAATAATGCCTCAAATCATAAAGAATTTCTTCTTTGCTGAGCTGTAAAGGTTGGAGGCAAATACTTGGCAACAATAAAGTTAGCATAGTCAGCATACCAAGGACTTTCGCGTGAGCTTACCTTTATCGAAGCCAATTGTTCATTTGGAAAACTATCATTAACAGGTATAGGATCATATGAAATATTTTCCAATCTAGACAATTATCAGCAACAGGATTTTCAGCACCTTTCCTATCTACAATATGTAAATCAAACTCTTTAAAAGTACCCATCTTATGAGCCTAGGCTTAGCATCTTTCTTTTCCATAAGGTATCTAATAGCAGCATGATCAGTGTGGATAGTAACTTTTGAATCAACAATATAAGGTCTAAATTTATCACAAGCAAAAACAACTGCTAAAAATTCCTTTTCAGTAGTAGCATAATTCTTTTGAGCGCATCAAGTGTCTTACTAGCATAATGAATAACATTTAACTTCTTGTCTACGCTGTCCAAGAACAGCTCCTACAGCAAAATCACTAGCATCACACATTATTTCAAAAGGTAAAGTCCAATCAGGAGGTTGAACAACAGGAGCTGTGATTAAAGCCTTTTTTAGAATTTCAAAAGCTTCTTTACAATCATCATCAAAAACAAAAGGTACATCTTTTTGAAGAAGATTAGTGAGGGGTTTTGAAATTTTAGAGAAATCTTTAATAAACTCCTATAGAAACCGGCATGACCAAGAATACTACGAATACCTTTAACATCCCTAGGACAGGGCATTTTCTCAATTGCTTCAACTTTAGCTCTGTCCACTTCAATACCTCTTTCAGAAATTTATGTCCCAGAACAATTCCTTCATTAACCAAAATGACATTTCTCCCAATTAAGAACAAGATTAGTCTCCTCACATCTCTGCAAAACTTTATCAAGATTGTGCAAGCAGTTATCAAAGGAAGTTCCATAGACGGAAAAATCGTCCATGAATACTTCCACAATTTCTTCACAAAAACCATGAAAAATAGCAGACATGCATCTTTGAAACGTAGCAGGAGCATTACACAAACCAAAAGGCATACGTCTATAAGCATAAGTTCCATAAGGACAAGTAAAAGTAGTTTTCTCTTGATCTTGTGTCTAACAGCAATTTGTGAAAACCAGAATAACCATCAAGAAAGCAAAAATGAGTTTTCTTAGACAACCTTTCTAACATTTGATCAATAAAAGGTAAAGGATAGTGATCTTTCTTAGTAACTTTATTAACCTTTCAAAATCAATGCACATCCTATATCCAACTACTACTCTTTGAGGAATAAGTTCATTATTTTCATTTGGCACAACAGTAACTCCTCCTTTCTTAGGACACAATGCACAGGACTTACCCATCTACTATCAGCAATAGGATAAATTATACCAGCATCAAGAGTTTTAATACCTCATTTCTTACCACTTCTTTCATCTTAGGGATTAAACGACGTTGATGCTCAACAACTGGTTTTGCATCAGGTTCCATATTGATGGCATGTTGACATATAGTAGGAGAAATCCCCTTTAAATCATCCAGAGTATATCCTATAGCTCCTCGTGTTTCTTCAACACTTCTAACAACCTTGCTTCTTCATTACCTGAAAGTTTAGAACTAATAATAATAGGATATGTTTTCTTTTCATCAAGATGAGCATATTTAAGATTATCAGGCAAAGGTTTTAAATCAAAAAGGATCTTCCTTAGGAGGTGCGGAAGTACCCAATTCCTCCACCGGTAAATTATGTTTAAGGATTGGTGGTTGACGAAGAAAGATATCGTCAATCTCATTTCTTTCTTCCATAAATACCTCACTTTCGTGTTCCTCCATGTATTGCTGCAAAGCACTGTTAGGAGCAATAGCAATAGCAGCAAGTTGTTCAACTTTTGAATCCTCATTAGGCAATTCGGTTTCATAAAGTTTTTAGCAAACTTAGAAAAATTAAACTCATAAGATTCTCCACCAAATTTAGTATAAATTTTCTCTTTCTTACAGTCTATAATGGCACCACATGTATTCAAGAAAGGTCTACCAAAAATAATAGGACAAGTATTACTAGCAGCAGAACCAAGTACTAGAAAGTCAGCAGGATATTTAGTCTTACCGCATAAAACCTCAACATCTCTTACAATACCAATTGGAGAGATAGTCTTTCTATTAGCAAGCTGAATAACCACATCAATATCCTCAAGTTCACAAGGACTAATTTCATGCATAATTTCTTTATAAAGATCAAAAGGAATAGCACTGAACTTGCACCAATATCACATAAACCATAATAGCAATGTTCTCCTATCTTAACTGAAAGCACATGAGTACTTGTTTTCCTAGCTCTACTAGGATGTGTAACAATATTAGAAGCATCTTCACAAAAGATTATATGTCCTCCTTCTACATTTTTGGTTACAAATCCTTTACTATTGCTATTGCAGGTTCAACAGTTATTTGTTCATCAGGTTCTATAGCTTTCTTTTCACTTTTATTAACCACACTAGCTATTATAGAATGTTCTTTAACTTTAACAGGAAAAGGCATTTTCTCAATATAAGGTTCTGGTAGAATGCGATCAACAGTATGAACTTCAATGTTTTTAACAAGGGCGAATTAGCATTATCTTTAAAATGCATGGTATTTATTCCACTCTTTTTTAGGAATATCAAGATAAGAAGCAAAAGCCTTATAACAGTTTGCAATAACTTGAGAATCAAGACCATACATATCATAAAGATTACGAAAATTATCAGTATCCATGAAGGTTTTAATGCATTCATAATCATACTTTATACCTGACTCTCTACCTTTGTCGTTCTCCCATCCTTCAGTATTTTCCTGAATCCGATCAAAAAGGTCCCATTTAACTTCTTCTTCATTATGTGTAAATGATCTAGAACAAGAGGCATCCAATAAATCTTTATCACGAAGAGAAAGCCTCGCATAAAAGTTATTAATAACGATATTACTCGGGAGCTCATGAATGGGGCATTTGAGCATTAATGACTTCAACCCCCCCCCCCCCCCCCCCCCATGCTTGGGCAATGCTTTCTCCATCATGAGGCCAAAAATTATATATATGATTCCGATCTTGATGAATTTCGCTAGGAGGATAAAATTTAGAGTAAAAGAGAGGTACTATCTCATCCCAGCCAATCAAGCGGCCATTCTTCAGCATCTTATACCATTCCGCAGCTCTGCCATTCAGTGATATAGAGAATAATTTCCTCTTGACCTTTTCCATTGAAATACCTGCACACTTGAACAACTCGCATAATTCATGTATAAAAAGCAAGTGATCACCAGGATGGACAGTTCCATCCCCTTCATAGCGGTTATCCATAACACGTTCAACAATCTTCATAGGTATTTTAAATGGAACTTCTTGAACAGGTGGCGGCTTGTCTACTACCGTAGCAGTGGTAGTAGCATTCCCGAATAGGGATTCAAATGGAGATCTCTCCATGATAAAATAGGTATTTTAAATGGAACTTCTTGAATAGGTGGCGGCTTGTCTACTACCGTAGCAGTGGTAGTAGCATTCCCGAATAGGGATTCAAATGGAGATCTCTCCATGATAAAATAAAGTAGCAAGCAGAAATAAAAATAGCACTTACAGTAAAAGTTTCCCTTACCAATTCCACTTACCAATAGCACTTCACTCCCCGGCAACGGCGCCAGAAAATAGTCTTGATGACCCACAAGTATAGGGGGTGTATCGTAGTACTTTCGATAAATAAGAGTGTCGAATCCAACGAGGAGCAGAAGGTGTTGACAAGTAGTTTCAGTCAAGGTTTCACTGTAAACACTAGCAGACAAGTTTTTAGGGTTTTTTGATATAGCAAATAATTAAAATACAAGTAAATAAAAGAGAGCAATAATAGTTGCAGCGAGTGGCCCAATCCTTTTTAGAGCAAAGGACAAGCCGATTGGTTTACTTATGATGACCAAATGTTCTTGAGGACACACGGGAATTGCGTCAAGTGCTTTCGTTTCATACAGTTGATTAATCCTTATTGTTTTGATAAGTGTTGTGTGGGTGAACCTATGCTAATGCACCGCCCTTACTTGGACTAATACATACTTGTGATTATACCCCTTGTAAGCATCCGCAATTACAAGAAAGTAATTAAGATAAATCTAACCACAGCCTTAAACTCTGAGATCCTGCACTCCCTCGTGCACCGGTTTGCTAACGGGGTTTAGGTTTCTGTCACTTTGGCAACCCCACAATTAGCGACCAACTACACAATGCATTCCCCTAGTCCCATAAAGGTGAAGTGTCATGTAGTCGACGTTCACATGACACCACTAGAAGAATAACATCACAACTTAAATATCAGACCATTAAATATTACTCAACATAATTCCACTACTAGCGACAAGACTTTCCCATGTCCTCAAGAACTAAACGAACTACTCACAAGACATCATATGGATCATGATCAGAGGTGATATAATGATGAATAACAATCTAGACATAAAACTTAATTCACCGATAAAACTCAATAGCATCAACCACAAAGAGTAATTAACACCGGGAGAGTTCCCCCTATGAACTAGACAAAGTACAGCCCTAGATGTTACAGCGGAACGAAATGGAGCGGTGGAGATGATGGTGATGGCGGTGGAGATGATGATGATGATCCCGATGAAGTCCAGCGTGATGGCGATGACGATGATTTCCCCCCTCCGGGAGGGAATTTCCCCGGCAGATTTCTCCCTGCCGGAGAGCTTTTTCTCTCTCTGTGGTTTCCGTCCCGTGGAGGCTTCGATCCCCCCGTGAAGATTAGGGTTGAGTGGAAGATGTACGCGAAGGGGGTCGCCAGAGGTGGGTCAGGGCGCCAAGCCAGGCCTCGGCGCGGCCAAGGTGGGCCCCGCGCCCAAGGGTGGCGTGGGCCCCTCGTGGCTCATCTCGGCCTCCCCTTTTGGCAGCCTACGTCTTCTTGTAAAATAGGAGCTTCTCTATATTTGTCGTGATTTTTGGAACTCCAGAAATATAGTGTCTTGACAGTGCTTTTTCCAGCTGAATTCTGACTCCGGTAGTCAATCTCCCAATAATCATCAAACATGCAAAATAAGATGAAATAACATAAGTATCATATCTAAATATGAAATATATCAATGAATAACAGTAAATTATGATATAAAATAGTGATGCAAAATGAACGTATCAAAGGTCTTTGGAGTGGTATATAATCTGAATTGAAGTGATGGTATGAACTTCAATTATGTTTAGGCTATGTTTGATACCTACTAAGCTATATGAACTGTAATGATGTAATGACGTTGAACTATGCTTTTGGATGACTACGACGCCGTGTACTAGACATGGTTGAAATCTGTGGCATGAACTACTTTGCCATTCTTTTAGATGACTGTAATGAATTTGGACTACTTTGCAATGAAGTTGGATGACTGTAATGAATTTGGACTACTTTGCAATGAAGTTGGACTATTTGGATGCTTATATGTTATGTGATTTGAAATTTGTGTTGTGTTGTTGGAATATACTTGTTTTGTTTGTGCATATATATTTGTTGCTGTTTATTGTTGAAAATATAGGCGAAATGCTGCCAAAATTTTGATTAGTATTGTGAACACAGGCAGTGGTAAGCTCACCATTCCCTTTAAAGAGGTGACCACAAACCACTTTTAGCCATTCCATTCTCATCCCATTCCAAAACTAAACACAGGAATGGAACGGTTCCGTGACATTTTTTTGTCCGAACTGAGCACAAGAATGGAACGGTTCCGCTCTGATGGAATGGAAGTTCCATTCCATTCCATCACATTCCAAAACTGAACACACCCTAAGATACCGTACAATATTCATTTTTAGGCGAAAGATGCCTTGCCTGGATACAATAAAGCCCGCCAAGATCATTAAAGAAAAAAGCCCCCCAAGTAAGCCGGGATATATAAAGATATATTGTATCAATGACATCAACTAGAATTTAAGTAAAACATTTAATATGCTCCTGCCCAAATAACAAAAATAAAAAATAGTAAAACATTTCAAACGATATTAAAAAACAATGTAGACAAACTTATACAAGTGTTCTAATATGTGCCAAATTTCGTGATGAAATAACACGTTTCGTGTTCTTTGCGAAAAAACAAAATCAATGCTCTAAAAAAATATTTTTAAATCCTTTTTTTGCCACTGATTTGTTTCTTACAGAGCAACACAAATGTCATTTCAGCATGAAACTTAAAATGTATGTATCACCAAAAATTTAGAATTTTTTTACTTTATTTTCTATTCTGATAGAAGTACATGAGGTGGGGAGTCATTGTGAATTTCTGGGACATCTTGATGTTTACTCATTCTCATTTCATTGACCCATAGAGCTTGTTCCTGCGTGTGAAAACAAAAGTACAAAGGACATATTTGGTTGATTCATATGATCATAAGAACCTATGAAAACAGACAAACGTAGGATTAAGATGTCACACATAATGAATTTGGAATACGATCTGATTAGTTGCACCACATGAACGACACATGATTTTTCACGAAGAAATAGGTATATGTCATATGGCAACCCCTCCAAAAATAAGAAATTCTTTTAGCTTGTAGTTTTTGCACTATTTTTGGCTAAATTCTTAACCCAACGGGGATTTTGTAACCTTGTGCACCCTCATCGATTTTATCCTAGATCCACCAGCGATTGTGTTGTATGGGTGGGGTAGCTCACTCAACCGAATAAGCAAAGTGGTTGCTTCTGCATTGGGGATTTGATGCCACCAATGCTAGCTCTAACGTCCACTATAGTACCCTTTGCAATTGTCATATCGGCCATTTTTTAAGTATGTTCTTGACAATTACATGTCAATCAGGTCTTTCTAACCATCTTTTACATGATTTATCTTTCAGCACCATCATTGTGAATTAGTACAGTTTACGAGCACCGCTGTCTCGATTTCGGTTACGCCTTGAATGTGCGAAATTGAGCACGAATAAGAATTGATTAATTGAAAAACATTTGAGCTATGTCTAGTGGAAACTTGAGACTAAATCCCAAGCTCAAAATCAAACTTTGAACCTCTTTTTGTTGGACTAGAAGTGTTGATTTTGTAACCTGTGAATAAAATTAAAGATGCATACTGACGTGATACCGAAATATTGGTTTGCGAAAGAATAAAATACACCCGAGGAAATTTTACTTGGTAGGTGGATCAATTTAGTATGTAAAACCACCTAATAACACATGTGCACTTGTGTCCATTTATGTCCAAGCCTATCTTTTTATGAAGTATATGCTAGGAGAGGACCAATCTCGGTATGCTCATAATGAATCCATGAAGTAGATCAATCTCCCTAGGTTACACTCACTCTTCCCGCAATCATGGTGTTATTAATTCATGCTTGGAAACCAAATCTCGTACTCTCACAAATTCCGATGCTTCTCAGTCCTAGGATGTTGGTTTCAGTGGCATTGCGAAAGAAATTTCAGTTCTAACATAGTGCATCACAAATGTATACAACATATGTGATGTCCTCAAATTAATCCGACAACAACTGAGCTTACTCCTTGCTTAACTCAAGTAAGAGAAGTTGCTACTTTGCAAACTATCAGCATATTCCATACCTCTACTCACACTTAAATAAAACTGAGCTCTATTTCCAACTCGACTTAGGTACAAGAGAGGCTACATTGGAAACCATGAGAATGTTCTATATCTCCGCTCACACTTAATATAGGCGCGCTCTACTCCTTCCCACCCTCAGGTACGTGAGATGGATGCTTTGCATACATGAGCACATGCTCCATATATCTGCTCACACTTAAATAGTAAGAATATTTGCATTAATGATTGAAATTATATGGTGCAACAACTCTGGATGGATGCTTTCATGCATTTCACAACTACCATAATAATACTCCCTCCATTCTAAATTAGATGACTTCTATTTGTCCAAATGTGGATGTATCTATACTTGTATCATGTCTATATACATCTACATGTGGACAAATGAAAATCATTTAATTTGGAATGGAGGGAGTAGCTCATAGTCCTACTGGTCCAATCGTGTTTCAATCCCCAAGTGATGTCAACGGAACCATAGTGTTGCTCGCTTCGTATCAACAAGGGGTTTAAAAATGGATGCCTTTTAGATATGTTTCATCAAACTTTTTGTATGTTGTTTTATTATCATGTAGAAGTGCACCAGTTACCAGAATATTTTACAACAAATTATCATTATTACATCACCATCATGGTGTGCCACACAATAATCTATTATGCACATCGTCACTACAGTGATAACTAATACTAACAATCATAGTAATTACACCATCTATAGTACGAACCAAATGATATATTACTACATCAACATCATGGTAAACCTCCCTACTTACACTCGAACATACCAACAATTAGGTATCATCTTACACTCATGATGAGGCCTAATGTTTGAGCTATGTCTAGTCAAACACGAGACTAGACATGCTCAAAATCAAACTTTCAACATCAGGAGAGTATATATAACAAGTTGCCATACAGGCTGGAAATTACAACCATTGACTGGTAAGTATTTTTTTGACCGTGATTGATTGGTAAGTACATCTCATACCAATGGCCATAACTAACATAAGCACCGACATAACAAAATTACGGTAAATATGTGTTACCGTAGTTGTGTATTGAGTCAAGGGAAAATGCCCATGAGGTTAGACCTAAGAGAAAGTTTAAATGAAATTGCATAGGATAAAAAACTCAATCCTACAAATCAAACAAGCTACTCCATTCATTTTTAAATATAAAATGTTTTAGCTATTTCAAATATGATCTAGATACAGACTGAAATGGGTGAAAATACACACTAAAATGTTCAAGATACACATGGATCTGAAAAAAGCTGAAACATCTTATATTTAGAACGAAGGGAGTATATAGGAAATTTTCTTAGAAATATAATCCTCCAATTTTTTTACAAGGTTCATTTGCCCTAAAAGGTGAAACAACAAGGCAAACCTTACGTTTCCAAAGCCCCGTCACATACAGGGTCAACAATGTGATATACAGTGCCAAATTCAGTTCAGACCAAGATATTCAGCCATCATTTACATCGACTGTATTAGGTGGGGAAATACATTTGATCTGTTGTGTTAATAAAAAACCAAAACTGCATGTGAAGAAACACCTAAGTACATAGTCAAGGTAGAAACGATCTGCCACAGTAACTTTATGAGATTCAAAAGGCAGTTAACACCTCACAATTTACAACAACACGCCAGCGCCTACCTGAAAGCAGCGGTGTAACATCCCAAGCAGTACAGGCTGCTTACATCTCAACCGGGACCCTCTTGTACAGCTCCTCTTTCTCCAGGCGCGGCTTGGCGACGGCCTGCAGCGGCGTGCCCATGAACGTGACGAGACCGGGGGACTCCATCATGTTAACATTCTCCGGCCTGGTGCCTTCTGGCAGAGACCACTCGAAATGGTGCAGGAGGTGCCCGATCATGGAGGCAACAAGGTTGATCCCGAGCTGCGCACCGGGGCACACCCTCCGGCCTGCGCCGAAGGGCAGCACCCTGAAGTCGCTGCCCTTGATGTCGATGCTCTCCTCCAGGAAGCGCTCGGGCCTGAACTCCAACGGGTTGTTCCAGACCTTAGGGTCGCGGGCGACTGCCCACACGTTCACCATGACGTTGGCGCCCTTGGGGATGTTGTAGCCGCCGACCTTGACGCTCGTGCTGGCCTTGTGGGGCAGCATGAGCGGCGTTGGTGGGTGCAGACGTAGGGACTCCTTGACAACGGCTAACAGGTAGGGCAGGTTCTGGAAGTCGGTCTCGGACATGATGCGGTCACGGCCGACGACACTGTCCAACTCCTCTTGCAGCTTCATCTGCACCCTAGGATTCCTGATCAGCTCTGCCATGGCCCACTCAACTGATATGACTGTTGTGTCCATTCCAGCAGTGATCATGTCCTGAACATGAGGAACATATATTGGGATGATTAGAGCTAAGGACTCACAAAAGCCCAACTCAAAAGTAAACAAGACATTTTCCAATCCGAGCATCATACACCAACCTTGAGACAGTGGCGTCTCACCTAAACTTATCTACTAATTGGCTTATCTTAAGAAGATTTCTCTTGATCTATAAATCAATCAATGTAATAAAGGCTATGCAGGCATGTAGCATTCGTGCAAACAATGTAAGAATTACAAATGCATAATTCATTTCATACTAAAGATTAGCAGGGTATCTCATCAGAAACTAAAAAGCAATATAAGAAGATAGCAATTTAATTAATTATAAAGGGGCATCCAACATACCCACAGAAGTCCAAAAACTGTGTCGTCGCTAAGGTCATACTGTTCTCTGAGAGTGAACAGTGCATCCACAAAGTGCTGCTTGGCACCACTCTCCTTTAGGGCCTTCGCATGCTCTTCTATGATCTTCTTGGTCAGGCGATCCCTTCTCTCATTGTGGGTCTTGTAAAGCTCCTCATTAAGTGGACATAGCCATCTCAAGTACCAAATGAATTCGGCAACAGAGAGAGATGCACCAATTTTGATGCCGTTGTTGACAATAATCTTGAACTCCTGCCCTTCTTCATCAATATCACCATTTGCATTCATGAATCGCTTCCCAAAAGCTAGCCTTGTTATATTGTTGAAGGACACCATAGAAAGGTAATTCCTAACTACCAATGGATTTCCTTCATTACCTGAAAAACATATGAATAGTTAGAAAAAACTCGATAGTCCATACTGTTGGGAGAGAGTCGAAGCTGATTCAGGGTATGAATTGATTAGGAAACATAAAGTGTTTTTTAGATTAAAGTGGGGCCGAAAAAACCTCCCAGTTCCATTAAAAATGAAACCAGGATCAAACATAAAGTGTTTCACTATCATATGTCATGCGGATACACCATCTTTTCATTTTGTGAGTCTAACTCGTGAATTACAGCAACAGGCAATAATGGAACAATAAATGTTTTACCAAATTATGCCAAAAACGTATCACAGAAGAAGCATGAGCGTAAACCAATTAATGTTTACCACGACAACAACAAGAACCTAAACAGCGGTGCAAAGGATCCAGGCAGATATCCAGTTTAATATAAATAAGCCCACATACCAGGCACATTGCTAGTGTCATGAAGATATCCAGTTTAATATAAATAAGCCCACATACCAAGCACATTGCTGGTGTTCTCTGAAGGTGTTCACTAGCAAAGACTGTCCCAAAAAACTAAAGCTAAATTTACATTTTTTTCTTGATATTCTGGATATCTAATACTGTAGCTTATATTCCTAAATTAAATCAACGTTTATCAGATAGACGGTTATGCTAGAAAACTACATTCATAGGAGTTTACTACATTAATACTGCAACATTGAAATATGTAATAAGATGCGATGCTAGATGTGATTCAAAGAAAGAAAATAGTCAATAATAAAAATAACAGGGTTGAGGTGGAGGGAAGCATGAAATGCCATTTAATTTGTCTAGCATATTCCCGATGACTACACAAACATGCATTTGGAGCAAAATTCACAATACAACAACTTAACATTTGTGTGCGTGAAACTGAACAGAGACCATCAATGAGATATAATAGCCAGGTCATGTTGCCACTTCATGTCAGTGTGCTAGACTGCTAGTACCTTGATAGAAGATTTCACGTACTTGGACTCCCACTTTTTAGACTTGTGATATCAATTAACTTAATGAAATATTGTTTTGGATTACCGATCTTCATCGGGTACCAATAGCCCAAATGCTGTAGTAATACGCCCAAAGGACTAAAGCCAATAGTGATTGCAATCAAAGTCATATCTGAAGCTATCATCAATCTGACCTATTTTAGTACTTATACGAGTATAGGTCCATTGCTATTAACAAGGCTCAATCTGCATGGACAAATTAAGCTAAGATATCTGGACAGATAAAATCAAGGTATTGTTGCCGAACAGTACAAGGTAAGTTGGCCCTAAACTCACAACATACAAATTTCTTCAAATCAGATGCCTAGAGTCCTCGACTACATCAATACCAAAATGGAGCTACATCCGTTGCATTGGTGAAATTAAAAGATAAAATAAACTAGCCCTCCATATATGATTTGTGCGGTCATTATGTGTCCATGATACTCAAGTCAAGATTTCCGAGGTCGTCAAACATGTATTATGCCACAAGGGAATATGTGAGCTTTAAATAGCATAGTGTCATTTGAAATGACACATTACCACAAGGAGAATGCTTATCATAACACTGGCTTACTGGGAGGCCAGAATGTCGTACTTTTTTAATTTTTGTCAATCACCAGATCGTCTGACTGCTAGTACCTCATCCAAGAAGGGATTTGAGTAGTGTCATAGTCCATAAGTGGCATCGAAGTACCCTTTTTTTCATAAAGGGGAACGAAGCCCCGGCATGTGCATCGAAGTACCTAAACTAGCAGTAATGCGGAAAGCAACAAGCTGTTTTCACCTGAAGCTTAAAAGGCATGTAGAATCAAGATTGTCATCCTCATATGTACTAAGTCTCGTGTGAAGCGCAGTCTACTTGTATAAAGTTGCAGCCACCATGATCTTGTTGATACGAGTCTGCGGAATAACAAAATGAGCTCAAGGCCCCTCATCACACTGGTGCTGACCAGTGATGATCTATTGTGGTACGCCACCTACATTTTCAGTTTAATTAATCTGTATCTTAACGATCCAGCACTCTAGCAACGTGCTTGCCATGTTGCCACTCAAAAGGAATGCACTTCAACCGATCAACTTCGTTTACTATTCCACCGAATCTGAGGCGCTCTGGAACACCTAGGAACTGTGGGCACCGTTTTCGCCGAGTCAACACGACAGAGGAATCCGTCACTCACCAAATTCACCAAACACGAGGGCACCACTAGCCTAACGACTCTTCGGACCAAAGATACATCCCCTTTATCGCAGCAACCACCCTCGCTTTATCCAAAATTCCATAATAATTTGGTGAAAGAAAAATGCGCGATCTCACTTTGCTTACCGGCGGTGGTGGCGGCGCGGTGGACGGACTCGACCATGGCGGTGACCTCGTCCTCCCGGATGGGTCGCAGCGCCTCGAGGCGCTTCTGGGTGAAGAGCTCGAGGTTGCAGAGCTTGCGCACCTTGATGTAGTGCGGGCCGTAGTCTGCCCAGATGAGGTCCTGGCCGTTGCGGCTGAAGCGCTGGGTGGAGCGGTTGCGGGGCCGGTCGGCGAGCTGCTGGTCGTGCTCCTTGAGCACCTCCTTGGCCAGCTCGGAGGTGGAGACGACGACGGTGAGGGAGGAGCCGAACCAGACGGAGATGATGGGCCCGTACCGGCCCGCCCACTCCTTGAAGCAGCGGCACCGCACGGGCTTGATCTGCCGCAGGTTGCCCACCACGGGCCACGGGCGCGGGCCCGGCGGGAGGCGGCCGAGGCGGAGCCGGTCGAGGAGCGCGAGCGAGATCGGGATCGCCACCAGCGCGAGGAGGAACGGGAGCAGCGACGCGACGTCCATGGTGGATGTGGCTCTGCTCTGCTCGGAGTTGGTGGAGACGGTGGTCGTGGTGTTCGGTGACTTATACGGTGGAAGGGGAGAGATGCAGATTGGGGCGGTTGGCGGTAGGTGAGTGGGGTCAGAGACGCAGGCACAGTGAGCTTGCTTGGCAGGAGACGGAAAGTGGCCGTGGTGGTGGCTCCCGAGCTAGCTAGCTCGATTTATGAAAAAACTTTTTTAAAAATAAAAGCCGATCAGGACTGGCGACATTGATATATACTCCATCTTGATAGAAATCATCTTGTTAAAATTCCTGAAATTCTACCCCGATGGGGGTCGATCTCATTTTTTAAAGATAAAGCGAGTTTTATTAAAAAGGTTTAAGCATCACGCCCAGCCTCTGCATAACCAAGATGCACACAGCCGTAACAAGTCTGTAGAAAGAAACATAAAAAGGTGAATTACATATCAAGATGAGAAATTTTAAGGACGCCTATGGTGGTGGAGGGCCAATCCGCAAATTATGCTGTCATCCATGTTGGGATAAAAAGTCTCTCGCCGTATACTCCAGTCTTGTACAGATCTCCATAAACATATTTCGATGCGCCACACGTTGCAACTGAGACCACGAACGAGAGTAGCAGTACTCCTGTAGATAACCTGCATAAGAGAGCAATTTTTATCATTAAAAACCTTGTCATTTCTACATGGCCAAAACGACCATATTACGGCAAGCGCTGCCACCCTAATAAGTTGTTTAAACCTATTATCCACCTCATTCAGCCAATTGCCAAAAATATTGGCAATGCTTTTAGGTGGGTATGTAGTAGAACCTATCTGGATGAGGGACCATATAGAACTAGCAAATTTGCACTCGAAGAATAGGTGTTTGATGGTCTCGTCTTTATGACAGAAGACACACTATTTACTTTCATGCCAATTGCGTTTTGCAAGGTTGTCTTTAGTAAGAATAACTCCTCGACGAAGATATCATGCAAATTTTTTGTTTTTTAGTGGAATTTCATCTTTCAGATTTTCTTATTATTATCTACCGGCACTTCCGGCTGGATTAGTGTTGTATACATGGAGTCCACAGAGAATTTACCACAACTGCGTAAATTCCACCGAAACTCGTCGGACCTTTGTGTCAAATTGACAGAAGCTAGTCGCTGTAGCAACTCATGCCAAGCTACCAGTCTAGGACCAACAAGATCTCTTCTGAACGTCACTGTTGGATGATTATCAACCAACACTTGAGCGAGCGTATCACTCTTGTGACGTCCTTGGACTATATCGTATAACGCTAGATATTGTTCTCGGAGTGAGGTAGTACCCAGCCACCTATCCTCCCAGAACCTTATTTCCGACCCATCCTTAATGGAGAAAGAACCATATGGGAAGAAGAATTTCTTCGTCGCCATTAGGCCAGCCCAAAACTGTGAATCACCTTGTTTTGAAGAAACCAGTGATAACGCACTTGAGCCTATGTATTTCCTCCTAAGAAGAGTTTGCCACACCCCATCTTCAGTCAGAAGCTTAAACAACCACTTACCAAGGAGGGCTCTATTCTTGACCTGAAGGTCATGAATCCCAAGACCACCATGGTCCTTAGGGCGTCATACTACATCCCATTTTGCCAGCCGATATTTCTTTATTCATTATCCCCTTGCCAAAAAAATCTAGATCGAAAGTAATCCAATCGATGCAAGACTCCCTTTGGTAATTGGAAGAAGGATATTATATACAACACCATATTAGTTAGGACTGAATTTATAAGCACCAGCCTACCACCCAGGGATAATAATTTTCCTTTCCAACTACTCAACCTTTTTTGTAGTATTTTCTCAACATGTTTTTATTGAGCTATCGTTAGCCTCCTATAGTGGATTGGGATGACAAGATAGTAAATTGGAAACTGGCCAAGCTCACAGCCAAATAACTCAGCATATTTGGCAGCCTCGTCCTGAGCGTCGTCAAAACAAAACACTTCACTTTTATGGAAATTAATTTTTAGACCGGAAAGTTGCTCGAACGCTGATAATATTAATTTCAGGTTTCTTGCCTTTTCCATGTCATGTTCCATAAAAAGAATTGTATCGTCATCATATTGCAGAATGGATAATCCGCCATCCGCTAGGTGCGGAACCACTTCAACAATTTGCCCATCGGATTTCGCCCGCTCAATGATTATGGCTAACATATCAGCAACTATATTAAACAATATAGGTGATAGTGTATCGCCTTGTCGTAATCCCTTTTTCGTCTGAAAGTATCTACCAACATCGCCATTCACTTTCATGGCGACACTTCCTCCGGAAACGAAATTATGTATCATTACGCGCCACTCATCTGAAAAACCATTCATTGTGAGTGTTTGTTGCAAGAAAGACCATTTGACTTTATCATAAGCCTTTTTGGAGTCTATTTTTAGGATAACTCCATTAAGTTTTTTCCGATGCATCTCATGAACTGTTTCTTGTAAGATCACAACGCCATCAAGGATATTGCGACCTTACATAAAAGCCGTCTGAGTGGGTATCACAACATGATCAGCCACCGAATTAAACCTAATAGTAGCGGTTTTAGTGAAAATTTTGAAGCTAACGTTTAGAAGACAGATAGGTCTATATTGCTGGATCCTTTCTGCTTCATTAACCTTTGGCAACAAAATTATCTTACAAAAATTTAGGCGAAATAGCTCGAGTTGTCCAGCATTTAAAGCATGAAACATCTCGAGCAAGTCCGATTGGATTACGTCCCAAAAAGTTTGATAAAACTTAGCAGAAAAACCATCCGGACCCCGTGCTTTGTTGTGTTGCATTTGGAATACCGCCTTCTTTACCTCCTCCACAGAGTAAGGAGATGTCAGATGGGCGTTTTTCTGATCGGAAACTTGCGGAATATCATTTGTTTGGGATTCGTCGAGCGAGAAATTATCTGCATCTGGCTCACCAAACAGACTTTTATAGTACTTCGTGATGAAGGATTTTAGTTGCTCATGGCATTCAATCGTACCCTCCTCCTGGACAAGAGAATGAATGAGTTTCTTTCTATGTTTGCCATTAGCTAGACTATGAAAGTATCTCGTATTCGAGTCTCCTTCCAGAATAAATTGGGCCTTTGATCGTTGGTACCATTTGATCTCCTCTTCATGAAGAAGACCCGCCATCTCGGCATTAGACCCTTACCACTAGGCTATTGCCTGATTTTACGAAAAATCTTTAAAAATTCTGAAATTTGGTGTACAGATACATATACACATTATGTGCGCTAGAAGTTTCGTCAAAAAGAACTTTTGTGCTTTCGGTTACACAAAAAGAGAAGTTTTGGGGAAAAAATGCTGCTATTTTCCCTTTATTGTGTCCACAATTTTATTATTTTCGTCAACTCAAATTTAAAGTTCTCTAAAAAAATTGCACCCGACCTCACTAGAGCTCGGGAGCCACAAATGTGCTCTCAGCAGGAGGCCGTTACTTTGTTTAATGGTCATTTGCAGCTTCATAACGAGAAGAAAGACTGTTTAAACTTCTTAGATAGTACTACCACCGTTTTGAAATATAAAATGATTTTGTATGCCATCTTTGCCCACCAAAATGTTTTACATTCTGAAACAGAGGTAATATACTACGAAAAAAGAATCATTTCCTATGGTGTTACCTAGTGACACCGGGAAACATTACGCAAAGGTTTGGGATGTTGATGTCGCGCACGCACAAAAAGACCCTATGTTTGCTTTGTCTTTGCAGAGGGCCTGCCGGCCTGGGCTCACCAACCACTGAGATACCAGGTGCTGCTGCTGATTTCATTTTAGAGTGCCTGCTGAAACCATTGGGCGCCTGCAGTACCTGGTTGACTGAAATGTCAGACATTGCCAAACTGCACTATCTTCCTCTAGTGCTATGATTCAGATTGTATCCACACTGTGATGTGCAAACTTGAGTGCACTTATTCACATTCTATGCAAAGCGGTAGGGAGTAGGTCAGAACTGATTTCCTCCAGAACCTAGCCAAACAAAACCCGAACTGCTATTTTTCTCTTCAATTTACACTTGGATGATTGGTGTTTGGTGAGAGAGAGCGAAAGATGGATGGTTCACGCGCATGTTCCCGTGGGCCATATTTCTGTGGGACGGCGATGCCGCTTGACTGGTATTGCGTGCTTTTGCAGTTTGTTACAGGTGTTCTGTGCTCTGACGAACGAACCGGGCGCTCGGAAACCCGTGGGCCGGTTTCCCGATCAAGTCTATATTCTTCTCAATTAATGAAAATAGAAATTTTTTCTTGACTCGTTTAAAAATAAGCATTTAGATCACTTTTCAGAATTTTCAGACAACGATAAATTTTTGGGTAATTCATAAAAGGATTTTTTTTAGGAAATTTCAGACAAGGATTTTTTTTAGGGTATTGAGAGAAAAGACCCAAAGGGCCCTGCTTTTATAAAGCATAACCACACGCAGTTAGGTTTGGGAATACCAACCGCTGCTTACAAACCACAGGCGAAAAACAAAATAGAAAGGACACCACCACACAACACGCGCAACGCGCCCCAAGCCCGACCAAACCACCAGCAACTTCGCCACCCAGGGCAACAAGGAATGAAAACTACTCCCACAAGCTGGGGAAGTAAAAGCCCACACAGGAGCAACGAAAAAACAAGAAAGCTAGGCGAAAGGCGAAGAAGCTATCCCACGCCGCTGCGTCTGGAAACCAGCAACTGGTACCTCCTCGCCATCAACTTCATCTTCTCCAGCGCCGAGTCCCACGCGCCCTTATGCCTTGCAGGTAATAACACTTTCCACTGTTACAAAAGCGAAATCGTTTGGTAAATGTTAGACATCGGGGAAGCGCACGCTTTGCGATTGAAGACTAAATCGTTTCTGCAACTCCAAATAGCCCAGGAAAGCGCCCCAAGCGCCCAGCCAAACTTTTCCTTCCCACCCCTACTAAAACCAGTCAACTCAAAGAAATCGTGGCAACTACTCGGCGGGCAAGACCAACCCAGAGCCTCCTTCAAACACCACCAACTGAAATGTGAAAGAGGGCACCCAAAGATCACGTGTGTTGTCGTCTCCAGCTCCCCACAAAGGCTGCAACCCAGTTCCCCTGGCCAGCCTTTGGATTTCAAATGTGTAATAACCTGACCCCGGCAGCACATCCAAACAAAGATTTTGATCTTCAGAGGCATACTAGAGCTCCACAAGTCTTTCATATCAGTATCAACCACACCGGGGTCAAGAATCATATTGTACATCGATTTCGCAGTATAATTCCCATTACTGTAATAGCCCAGAAGCCCACATCCTGGCTCTCCGACAACCGCACCTCACCCAGACCCGCTCTCAGCTCCTCCCACTCTCTAATTTCATTTGGCCCAAAAGATCTTCTAAAATCAAGGTGGAGACCATCTGGCTGCAACACGTCAGCCACCGTAACACCCCTATCCAAGCTACTCCGAGAGAAAAGAGTATGGAAACAGATCCCCAACGTCCCAGCCAGACATCATTCCAAAAAAAAAAAAATTAGGGTATTAAGACAAGGAGTACTACTATTTGGCCCAGTTTGCTTACATTCAGCCCAAATAACTCAACCATAGACACGGGACCCAGAAATTGGTGAGCTCATATACTATGCCCATTGTGTCTGATGGGACCTCCGGTGCAGCCCATTAACATACCAGTTTTTAATTTCAAAAAATCTCAAAATTCATTATGGAAAATAAATGTACTATATATGATTTTTTTTACAAGATTGAGAGGAAATATTGCTTGAATTCGCAAATGTTCATGTGGTTTAAAAATGTCAGTGTAGTTTACAAAAAGTTCACGAGGTTTTATAAAGGTTCGTGCAGTTTAAATATGATTCACATGTCAAAAAGAAAGTTCATATGAAATATTTTCAGTACGTAATAAATAATTTTGCACTTGGTTTTAAAAAATGTTTTTATTTATTACACAAAAAATAATGTGATTTCAAAAAACAAAAAAAGATATAAAAAGGAAAATCATCTAAAATAAAAAATAACAAAACAATAAAAAGAACAAAACAAAGAAAGATATAAAAAATCAGCAAAAAAACAAGGGAAATAAAAATAACAACACAACTTACTAGGTCGTCCCGCCAACGTGCTAACCGATCGTTGCAGGCGTTGTATAAATTACTGATAAATTGTGGCGGTTTAAACAAATTCTTACTATGGGCATGTCTCAGCTGTCGAGGACAATCGGTTGTCCTCCGCATACTACCCTCCTCCTATTGGCCAAGCCTAGTACTCACACTTGGCACCTTCTTCTTTTCCCATCTTTTTATTTTATTTCAGTTTTCCTGCTCTTTATATTTCTTCCCGTGGATGACACTCTGTTTTATTCAGAAATTAGTTCCAGTTTTCAAATATCACTTACATTTACTATGAATTTTTTTTCATATTTTTTGTTCTTTAACATTTATTTATATTTATGTGTTTCAACGACATAGAATTCATGGTTATTATTTTTACTATTTTTTGAAAAATAATGTTAAACTTTACATTATTTTTAAGAAGTTTTCTATTAACAAAAAAGTTTAGAATTTAACATGATGCAATTTATAATCTTTGCTAGTGGGAGGGATCTTAAGTTGACGAGTATGTTTCATAGACGATGCTCTATATAAAAAATGTATATTTACCGCATGGATTATTTTCATCCAACAAAGCAATATTTAGAAGTCGTGCAAATATTTTATTCTATATGGATATTGTTATTTATCATCCATGGACATATTTATGGATGCTGAACATTGCTAAAACAAATTTTAGGGGTTGCAGGAACATTTTGTTGGACATAAATGATAAAATATAATATAAATGGAAACATTTTGGAGTGAAGACCTAGCGTCGCATTCGTGCTCGTATTCTTCCACTTTGTAGAGAGGCCAGGAATGATACTGAACACGAACTTCCAATAAAGTCAGAAGGTCTTTGTTTCCAATAGGACTGAAACAGTCCGGCCAAAACTAAGAGCTAGCCGTACGCGCACCGACCGGTTAAAGAGTCTAGATTAGTTTGCTTAGAGGTGCTATCATTTACTAAACACTGTACTTAGAGAGTAACTAATGGACCATCATATACTTAGAACATATGTAAAAATAAATCGACCATTTTGGTGAAGCTATTATTATCCTCAATTGGTTGTGTTGTCATTTGTTTGATTCTCATAACAGATACGGGCATGATTTCTTAGTCATGTTGCACACTCACACGTGTGTCATCACTAACTTACCGAATAGATTCATGTATTTGAGAAAACTATATAGTCATGTTGTTTTTATCTATTTTCATGTTTTTTCCCTTTTTTCATACAATATTTCATTTTATAATTTACATTTTCAAAAATTTGTCTGGATCTCCACATTTGTGATCACCACTGTCTCATCTAAAATTGTCTTGCAATGGCATAAGAAACAACATATATTATTTTTGGAAGCCATGATTTTGAAAAATATAGGAGATGTCATAACTTTCTAACTCCAAGAAAGCCAAAGACATGGATTGGAAAACATAGACATTTGGTGGTCCAGAAGAGTCTTACGATAATTTGTAGTGAGAACAGAAAAATTTGCATGAGAATACTTTTGTAATAAATTTTATGGAGCCCTTTGAAATTGAGTGTATGAAAATAATACATAGAAATTTTTGTTGGCTAGCTAGTACCTGTGATCCGAATGGTGTGTGTAAAGAAACTATTACAGACACTGGAATCTTACAAGATTCTTTTGTTGAGAGGCAAGATTATCACTATATATGCTCGCATTAGAGTTGAGAACCAAATATATACTCGACACCACAGCTTTACAGAAGCTACACGGCCACTGCCCAAACGAAGCTCCCAGAGGGAGCGAGATCAACTCTCGGGCCGTCTGAGTGGATGAAGCGACGAACCTGGCGCACACGTGGTACCGATGGGATCATCTCGTGGCGAAAGACATATGGATCAGCTAGATGCAACGTTAACGCAATCAATCATGCATGCCCGGCAGAGACTCCCAGCACGCTATAGCTAGCTTTACTTCCTATCGTGTCCAAGCCGACCTGATCATGATGATCAACACTTCATCTCGCCTCTTTGACATCACGAGATTCCATGCTAATTAAGTAATGATAATGCATGCTCCATCTTAGCTAGGTAACCCGCATGAAGACCCACAGCCATTGGCCTTCGCCGACGTCAATGGCGCCGAAGTTGCCAAGCCCAGCTCTCACGTATCTCCGGCCAAAGCGCGGAGCGGATTTGGCTCCTTGCCGTATCGGCATCTCATTCCGGCACTCTTTTGCTTATTTATATGCAGGAAAAGGCGCGGGAACTTGTCTATGCGTGCACCTGAATCGGTGAATTAATCCCTCAGTGGCTCGGTGCTGTCCGAGTAGGGATCGAGACAGAGACCTGAATGATTAAGCAGCAACATCCCGCCGTTAACTGAGAAGCTCGCCAGCAATGGCGGCACGCCCCGTACGTTGGCCGTTGCGCTGCGCCAAAGAAGTAAAGAACCGGGAGTTCTTTCCCAGATCATGATCGATCGATAATGGGGGTGTGGCGTGGGCACGGCGGCCGGCGCCACGGGCGAATTAGGCGACGGTTTCCCGCATCTGTGATCGCTTTATTGGATCGATCTGGCCGGCTCGCGGGCTAGCTGTTGCATATTGGTTAGGCCAGCCATGCATTCCGAGTGCATGTAATAAGCGCGTGTAGATTCACCGAATGCGCCGAAGGAGTTTAATTTAAGCTTGGTGGGGAGGGGCTTTCACGCGCATGATTTTTTGCTGGTTTTCTCTGGACTATCCCCGTAGAGATGCTTCGACGTCAGCTCACAGTTCAGGAGAGCTCATAAATTGATTTGATGAGCTGATTATCATAAATTCAGGATGCTCGCATTTCTTGCAAGCTGAAATGACAAATACTGTGGCTTCTACATGATTTCAAAACATGTGGAATTTGTAAGAGGTTTAGAGGTTTGGTCAAAGAAAGTGGAGAAAGCTGGGGTGCAAACGCATTCGAACTCGTAAAGGAAAAATATAACGAAATGAGCTCATGTTGAGATTACTATGAATTAAAGGGCACGGAATTTAATGAATTTGGAAAATTTAGCTACTCCAATCATATGATATCCAAAGTGCCGTCACATGAAAAATTTATTAGGATTCAAATCCTAAAAAATTATTATAAATATCTTGCAATACAAGGGAACACTAAAAGTCTTGCAGTCATTAAAAATTTGAAGTTCGAAATTACGAGAAACCAAAGTTTTGAATTTTTTGGCAAGAGAAAAAAACCAGGAATTAATATGTCAAAAATTGAGATATCCGAAAAAAATCAGAAGAGTTCGAAAACATCATTGTTTCTCAAAGATTGGTGTTTTTCATACTATATTCATTATTTTCTGAGATTTCTAAAGAATATAATTTTTTCTATAATGCATGTATTTTTTGTAATTAGCGACCTTTTATTCCGTATGATCCAACTTCTGTTATCCTGAAATTTCCTACAATAATTTTGTTTTTTTCTAAGTCGTACAAGTAAGGGCAGCCCAATTCATTCACATATATTAGAATCAAGAGTGTGTATGCGTTTGTGAAAAGAAAATTAATCGAAAAAAGTTGGGATTGTTGAAGGACGAGTTTATTACGCCACTTAATTGATTTCCTTGACACTTAAAGTTTTGGTGGAGAACAATATTAGATCATGAAACCGAATGCTCATGATAAAGATTGTACTCAAGTTGCTGATCATTCTCTTTCATGATAGGGTTATTGTTCAGTTTGTCTTTCCACTATAAAGAGACAAGAATAGCAGAAAGTTTTGGTATTTTCTTGCTTAAACCCAACATAGAAAACTCGTTAATCCATTGAAACCGTATCACTTTACATGTGGATCTGGAAATCTGGATATCAGCCGACAAGTGGATCACTAGACAGACCGCTTCTCGTAACTAAAAGCAGGATACTAATGTTCCCAAGAAAAGTAATGGAATTTGAAATTCTTCATACCTCGATAAAGGGCGTGGCATGCGAGAAGACAAAAAATAAGCCAATTTAGCTGATATTGATTTATTTTTTAAGCTGTAGAGTAACTGCTTATATTTTTAGTTTTTATAAATGTCGAGAAAAGTTATTGTACGAAGCTAGGGGCTAAAGAAGTACAAAGCTGCAAGACCACTAGACTAATATACACAACAATTACATTTAATTGATATTCTAATCGGCTCTCAAGACCATATGTTACTTAAGGTCTCGTTTTTGGAGAACCTTTCGGCGGCCCGTGCGTTGTTATGGTAGTGCTTGATGTCGATGTTGGTTATGCGTGACTTTGATACATTTTTTTAATAATTTTGTTGCGTATATGCTCAGTGTCTCGAATTGCTCTTAATATTGAGTTGTTGGAGAGACCGCGTTTACTTGATATTTCGCAAAAAATATGTTTGTACTTGTTTCTTTTGTAGCAAACCAACCACGGTAGGCACTAGCTAGGCCGACCTGAACAAGTTTGAGATGCATACAAGCTCCTTTTCACACACTTCCCTTATCAACAACCCTGAGTTAGAGGCATTCCTACATATGTACGGTTCTCTACATGTTTACCAATCTGTGATTGCTCTAGTTACCAGAAAGCAACAAGTGTCAAAAGTGGCACTAGAATGCTCAGTGGAGTCTGAATCCAACTCCATGTACGAGAGACACA
Organism: Poa pratensis; assembly: GCA_947311845.1. Lineage (NCBI taxonomy): Eukaryota > Viridiplantae > Streptophyta > Magnoliopsida > Poales > Poaceae > Poa > Poa pratensis. The sequence continues at coordinate 18,631,759 of CAMZMU010000065.1, forward strand.
ACATTCTGGGTGACGGCATACCTGCATTTTGTTGCACAAGCGGAATTTCAACAGAAAGGAACTTTCGAATGAATCTTTCGTGACGACTGTGCTTTTGTAGTGTGTACTTGCGTAGCCAAAGCACTCGAGAATTGCCACAACGTGCGACTTGCTGCGTGTGATTCATGCCTGTCCAGCTGGTTATGCTTCGTTGCTGCAAGGATACCACCAACTCGATCGTGTCATTTCGGAGTCGATCCGAATTAAAAATATTGGATTCATATAACATTGTTAGACAGGGTGTCATGGATTTTTTTTTCCGATAAAGACCATTAATGTATCTTCCAGGATTACTACAACATATTGGAAAGGTAGGAAATGCAAAACACATCGCTCTTCGATGAACAGAGAGGTAGAAGTGATGGTAACAACTAACAAATAAGTATTCATATAGTGTAGTATATTGCTCAATCATTACATATTATAAGCAAAAATGCGAGCCACCAACTGGCCCTTCTGATGGTGGCTATGCTTTGGGAATTCCAAGGAGAACAGCACCATCCCTAGCAGAAAACCTAGCTCCAATCCGAACGGGCACTAGTGCGTGCGTCGTGGACAACGTCTTCTCATGTCAAGAGCACAAATTATTATTGGAGGTGTCAGTCATTCAGACTGCACTAGCTGATCCACCTCCACGTCCGTTGGAGGCCGACCTCATCGCGTCACGATTCTTTCCTGCACCAGCGGAGTCGGTCGTCATCTCCGTGCTCGCCGCGCCGTGTCCGCTGGCGGCCACCGGCAGCGACGGCGCCTCCTTCTCCTGCGTCTGCTTGTGATTACCCCAGAGGACGGAGTAGAGCCCAACCACGATCACCACTGCCCCCAGCACGGCCCCGAGGTATATCTTCTCGGAGAGGATGAAGGACCCCATGACGGCCACGATGATCATCATGAGCGGGCTGAACGCCGACGCGAACACCGGCCCCGTCTTCTTGATCACCATCCCCTGCACGTAGTACGCAATGCTCGACGTGACGATGCCGGCGTAGGCGGCAGCGAGGAGGTTCATGTCGAAGCCGATGGTCCAGACCGAGGGGCGGCGCTCCATGACGAAGGTGACGACGATGGCCTGGATGGTGCCGACGAAGCAGATGAGCGTGGTGAGGGAGAGCTGGGCGGTGTACCGCTTGATGGTGTGGGTCTGCAGGATGAAGAGGGAGGCCCAGGCGAGGGTGGCGATGATGACGAAGAGGGAGCCGAGGAACCACTCCCTGGCCGTGGGGTCGACGACGGTGGAGACCTCCGCACCGCCACCGCCGGCCTGAGTGTGCCTGCTGGTCCACGCCAGGTGCATCAGCGGGCCCTTGTAGAGCGTCATCAGCATCGCGCCGGCCACCGTCACCACCGTTCCGCAGATCTTGGCCAGGCACTGCTTCTTCAGCTCTAACTTCTCCATCCTATAGAGAAATCACAATCAAACAGCATGCAAAACGTTAGCAGAAGTATTATCGTTTCCACGTACGTGCATGCACCGTATGCAAATTAATTAGGTTGGTAACTGAATTGCACCTGAAGATCAGAGCCATGACAAAGGTCATCGCTGGCAGGATGTTGCTCATCGCACAGGCGAAGGTCGGCCCAGTGTACTTCAGGCCAACGTAGTAGAAATTCTGATCAATCACCGGTCTGCAGTAATCAACAATTAATTACAGGTGAAAGTTAGTACGTGAGCATGCCATTTCAGGTACTGTGATTATCGCACAGTCCTCCATTCCATAGTAACTGGAGCTTAAAAGTTGGAGTGAAGATTATCAAGGACATGAGATGCAGCTATCCAGTGGCACGTACCCGAGCAGAGCAAGGACGAAGATTTGGAAGAAGATCGACCACGTCATCTTCGGCCTCACCTTCCTGCAAATTTGCACATCACCAGCTTCGTTAGACGAATATATAGAGAGTATATAGGCCAACCAATTAAGCACCGTCGTCCCACGCTGGTGATAAGAAGAAAATGGGTAGTTAGCTACCTCTCGAGCACGAGAGCGAAGGGAGCAATGGCGATGGTGGCGAAGGCGTGTCGGTACACGACGAGCACGTAGTGGCTCATGCCGCCGTTGAGGGAGACCTTGGTAAGGACGTTCATGCCGGCGTAGCCGAACTGCAGGCAGATCATGGCGATGTAAGGACCTGCCTTCTCCATGAAACCACTCGAGAAAGCCATGGCCACCATACTTTTGGACTTGGTCTGAAACTCTAGATATAGCAAGTGAGGTGACTAGCTATGAGCTGAAATATGGCAGGGTGCGTGATCAAGTCAAGCTAGGATAGATCGAGTGAACCAAGCAAGAGACTGAGTTAAAATGGAGAGACTCCACCCCTATATATAGGGCTGTGGGAGGCTAATTTCAACCAAATTGTTTGGGTGTGAGTAACGTGGGCCAGGCAACGTTGGATTCGTAGATTCCAGAAATATTGCAGGCATAGCTCCGTTTAGTGCCTGCCGAGTCGAACTCCGGCCCAAGTTTTTTTTATACAAAAAGGAGCAGAGAAGAATCCTTTCCTGCTAATGGGTGCAATTAATATACGTGGAGCGGTGAAAACGTTGTAAGAATCTGAATGTGTAACGGCAGCTTGCCCGATCGAGCTTAGCTCAACTAACAGTGCATGTGCTTAGCTTAACTATGCGCTGATTGCACAGCTTCAAGCCGCGTGGTAGGATTTCATCATGCAAATTAAGATATCTCACTGTGTATGGGTACAGTATGCAGATCTTGCATGGTGCCGTGTGTGTGGATCAAGAGCACTTGAACCGACACGTACGTGGCTCATGGTTAGTGCGTTCCCTAATTCGCAAAAAAAAAAAAGTGCGTAGCCCTCCAAGTGACCAAGTGTTCGCGAGAAGGAAAAAGAAAATGCGCTTGCTAATTTTCAGGTGGCAGCTCTTTAAAAAAATAGTCATTTAAAATTCACACTATTACTAGTGCAAATTTAGATTTACGAGTTGTATATGTATGGAGTGGTTTGAGATGATGATGATGATAGTTGAAATGTGACCGAGATTTACGAAAATTTTAGGCAAATATAATGATGAATAGACAAGCAAATAAAAAATGCATGGGTGCATATACGAAGGAGTAAACTTCGTTTTTTTTATCTCTCAACTTACCAAATCGATCAGTTTTGGTCTCTTAACTGCAAAACCGGACAACTTAACCCTTCAATGACGAAGCTAGACACTTTTGGTCCCTTTTCGTCCCAATGAAGCGGTTTTTCCTAGGATCTGGAATGGTACTGAACGTGAGCTGACACAAGACCTTAGTCATCAACTTCACCAATTTTTTCTCTCTCTGGTCTCACATGTCAGCACTAGTAGAAAACGGCTCATCCCTTTGGCCCATTTGTCCTGGCCATAATTATAACCGGGACTAATGGGGCCATTAGTCCCGGTTCGAACGGCCGGGGTGCCCGTGAGCATTGGTCCCGGTTCGTTAGAAACCTTTGCGAACCGGGACCAAAGGGTCGCGGCATGTGCAGAGGCGGGGCCCAGCGCGGCATGCGCAGAGGCGGGCCCAGCGCGAGTACCCTTTAGTCCCGGTTCGTAACACGAACCGGGACCAAAAGGTTCTTCCACCCCGCGGCTCCTCTCCATTTCTCCTTGCTCGAAACTTCACCATTTTTCTCCTCCATTTCCTTTCCCTCACTCAAGTTAATCCCCATTTTTTTTCACCATTTGTGAAGATTGAAGGCACCCCATCTATTCAAGGGTTAGCAACTCCATCCTTTCTTTCGGCGTTGCTACTTTAGCTCATTTCATTGCTAGTTTAGCTCATTTCATTTTTGTAGTGCTAGCTAGGTGTTTGATGAAATGCCTAAGTTAGGGAGTTCATTTTTTATATGCATTTTGAGCTCAAATTAATTTATGATTTGTGGGTTTTAGTGTCGTCTCGTCCCCGTCCTCACCGCCGTCGATAGCCCGCGCCGTCCCGTGACCGGCACCACCTCGGTGAGCCTCTTTTTTATCTTTTATTTGAAATAAAAATTACTTGTATGATTTAAATGCATAGTTATTTCTTGTATAATTTTCTTATGTTTTTTTATATGTATAGTGTCATGGTTTTGATATCCGCCCCCGTCGGCCCTCGTCCGGTCTATGATTCGGATGAGGTATATTTTTATAACTATTTGTTTCATTTCGTGTTTATAACAATTATACCTACCAACTTGACATAGACGCTTTTATCTAGTAGGTAGTTTTTTTTTTTGACGCTTTGGACAGTGGGGAAGGCCCCCACTGCGTCATTTTTTCATTTTCATAAAAGGAAATATTTACATACAGAGTTCAGAGACTAATGCAATGAATAAATTACAAACTATCTATCCAGATTTGCAATCCTTCCTTTAAACTAGGCTTTATTCTATGTCTAATATCTCCAACCGAAACTTTAAATGAGCTGAAGCAAGTCTCTTGATCTCTGATCACACCATCAAAGATAATCTTGTTCCTGTGGTTCCAAATGCTCCAACAACCAGCAATCATAGATAGCTTGAAAAAAGGATTATGTGACCTGTTTTTTTGCCTCTATAAGCATGTCCATAAAACCTCTGTCCGTAGGCCAGTCTTCTCCTATTTTCCCCCAAAAAGTTCGACTGAAATTACAAGTGAAGAAAAGATGATTCATCGTTTCTCTGCTGCTCTGGTCGCATAATACACAGTCAGTTGATTCCACATAGAAGTGTTTCCTATCCATCATGTCCTTGGTGTTCAGTCTGTCTTGAATCAAAAGCCAGAAAAAGAATTTCTGCTTCGGTAGACATGGCGATTTCCAAATCCACCTAAATGGTGGGTCAGCAGTGGGTGCTTGGATCAGAGCATTGTATACCTTTTTGGTGCTGTACTTCTCACAATTCCAAGAAAAACACCATTTGTCATTAGAGTTGGATTCTGGAATATGATTTATCACCTCTATCAAGGAGTCATGCTGATCTGATGCAATCAAAGATAAAGGTAGTTGGAAAAGGGAGTAGAGGCCCTCATCCATTCTCAGTTTGGCGTCTCTAACGGTAAGCAGTGGCTTATGTACAAATGAGTACAACTCGGGAAACTGATTCTTAAGTGGAACATCACACCATTTATCATGCCATATTAGAGTGCTTCTGCCATCACCAATTTTGCAAGTAGTTAGCTCTTTGAAATCATTAATGAAAGAGACACAACTCTTCCACCAGAAAGATCCTTTCTGTTGCTGGCTAGCAGGTAATGTTCCATTGTGATAATATGCATTCCATAGTAGTTGCACCCACGGTATGTCATGATTATTGAAAAATTTGAATAGATTTTTCATCAGGAGTGCCTTGTTTTGTTCTCTCAGGTTCAGTACTCCAAGACCTCCAGCAGATTTGGGAAGACAAACTTTCTCCCATTTCACTAAACATTTTCCTTTCTTCTCTATCTCTTTACCATGCCACAAGAAGGTTCTCATTGATTTTTCTGTATGATCAAAGTGTACATAGTGCACTTTCAGTGCACACATGATGTGATTAGGCATAGCTGACACAATGGATTTAATAACCACCAATCTTGAGCAGTATGATAGTAGGTTGGAAATTCCAGCTAATCTCTTGTCGATCTTACTAATCACCGGAATTAAATCATCCACTCTCGGCTTGGTGACTCCCATAGGTAGTCCTAGGTAGGTAAAGGACATAGCTTCCTTTTTGCATCCAAACAGATCAGCCAGCTCCTGACATCTTTCAGTGCGAGTGTTAATTGGAACCATAGAGGATTTGTGATAGTTGATCTTCAGACCTGTGAATCAGAAAAGGTCTTCAATAAGTTCTTCATATGGTTGATCTGTACGCTGTCTGCAGGCATGATTAGGAGAGTATCATCTGCATACTGTAGTATGGGGTACTTCTGACCGTAGGAATTGTCCAGTGGAAGAGATATCATACCATTCTGCCAAGCATTATTTATGACAATCTGAAGGAGCTCAGCCGTAGTAACAAATAAAAGAGGAGAGAGTGGGTCACCTTGTCTAACCCCTCGTCTACACTTAATATTATTGCCTGGCACACCATTTAGTATAATGGATGTATTAGCAGTGTATAGGATATTCTTTACCCATGCTATAAATCTTTCTCCAAATCCCAAGTGATGAAGCATAGCTAAAATGGCACTATATTCAACCATATCAAAAGCTTTCGAAATCAAGTTTGATTATAACAATATCCTTTTTTGATTTGTGGAAGATATGGAGGTACTCAAATGCCCAAGCAATGCAGTCGTGGATGGATTTAGATTTGATAAATCCATATTGATTTCTGTGTAGCATAGGTATGATCACTTTCTGTAGTCTATTTGCAAGAATTTTGGTTATAATTTTCAGATTCATGCTTACTAATGAAATTGGCCTGAAATCTGCAGCTTTCTCTGGGCTTGGTACCTTCGGTATTAAAGCAATGCGAGCTGTGTTTATGCTTGTAAGATCCAACTCATTACTGTAAAATTTATTGCATAGACTGTAGAACTGATCTTTAATTAGGTACCAGAATTTTTTCATGAACAGTCCATTGAAACCAACCGGTCCAGGGGATTTATCTGATGGCATATGTTTGATAATATCATCAATCTCTTCTCTGGTGAAAGGAGTTTCGAGCTCTGCCAGATCATGTGGAGTCACCATATTCTGCAAATTAAAACCCATAACAGGATTATCAGATTTACCAAGCCTGTCATTGAATGCAGTCCATAGCACAGCAGCCTTTTGTGTGTGTTCAGTGACAATGGTGCCATCCTCCTTTGTCAGACTAGCAATATTATTATGCCTATAGTTCCTTGTTGCAACAACATGAAAAAATTTGGTGTTTTCGTCACCGAGCTTTGCCCATCTAATGCATGCTCTTTTCCTCCAATATAATCTATTGGCTTCAAGTAATTTAGCAAGGTGTACTTTTAGTGCCTTTCTGAAATTTTTCTCTGGTACCGACAGTGCTCTCTGTTCTTCCAATCCATCAAAAATTGCCAGAACATAACTACATTTGTCAATAATAGCAGATAGGTTTGATAGAGTTCTACTCCATTTTTTGCATCCATGCCTCAATGATTTAAATCTGGCCGTGATGTCTTGTGCTGCATTTTTGTAGATACCATTGTGCTGCCAATTTAGTTCTACTATTTCTTTGAAACCAGGAAACTCCAACCAGTATTCCTCAAATCTAAAGATCTGAGTTTTTGGAATTGTTGATTCAATTTGGATCTGCATAGGAGTGTGATCAGAACCAAGTCTTGACATAGGCAGTGCAAGAGTATTGGGGAAATCATTGGCCCAGCCGTGAGATGTGAAAACCCAATCTAGCTTTTCCAACAGTGGTTCATTCTGCATATTGCTCCACGTATAAGATCTTCCTTTTAGAGGTATTTCTTCTAAGTCATGAGCCTGGATAATAGAGTTAAACAGTAACATGTTGTTTACATTTCCTCCAGGCCTATTTCTGTCTTCAGTACTGCGGATCATGTTAAAATCGCCAACAATCATCCATAGATCAAAGAAAGATGAATCAAGCTGGAGGAACCAGTCCACAAATCCCTGCCTGCCTTCTGCTGTACATGGTGCGTACACATTAGTGATATATATAATTTTGGATGATAAATTGCACTTCAGCTCCACTGTTAACTGAAATTTGGACTGGCTAATGGTTCTACCAGAGAACGCATTCCCATTCCAAATGGTGATAATCCCCCCTGAACTGCCAACAGATGCTTGATATGCAAATTGATTTAGTCGTCTTGGACAGAATTTCCTAATGAATGCACTATCAAAATTCTCCCTTTTTGTAGGTAGTTGAACCGGAAATTCCAACCGACCCTATTGTCGAGTTTTTTGTAAAAGAAAACAATGATTTGAAAGCAAAATTGAAAAGAAGTGAAGATCTTCGTCTCCAATGCCTAGAAGAGAAGATGAAATTGGAGTTCAAGCTTGCCGACATCATCGATGAACACGAGTTCAAGCTTGCCGACGTCGTCGATGCTCACGAGATCAAGATGGATGCAATGCGCTTGAAGATTAAAAAGATTAGAAAATATGCCATTAGTCAAGAGGCTTGGTATCATTATGCTGTTGGTTCAATAATTACCTTAGTTGCGATTTTGATCGCATTTGTTGTTGGATTTAAATTCTTTAGATAGTTGTATGTTAGTTTCAATTAATGTATGTTTTATGAGAACTATGTATTACATTTGGGCACTACTCTACTTTGGTTTTAATGTGATGAACTTGTATTAATTAATTTGGTCACTATTATATATTCATGATGTAGTGTAATGGTTTTTTATATATTATATAATGCAGATGAGCCGGCAATGGATGTACAGTGACCGACGCTGTCCCGACTATATTAATGGCATGCATAGTTTTCTCCGTGTGGCTGAGAAAAACAAGCCGTCGAATGGTTTTATTTCTTGTCCATGTAGTGTCTGCAAGAATACGCAGGATTACTCTACCTCAAAAACCATTCACGTCCACCTGTTGCAGTCCGGTTTCATGTCCGGTTATAATTGTTGGACCAAGCACGGAGAAAGAGGGTTATAATGGAAGAAAATGAAGAAGAAGAGGATAATGACAACTATCCTACGTTCACTGAAGACGGTGATACTACAATGGGGGAAGACGAAGCTGAAGAAGAGCCCATTGTTGATGAGCCCGATGATGATTTTGGTCGGGCCATTCTTGATGCACAGATAAACAGCGGAAGTGAAAACGAGAGGTTGAAGTTGGAGAGCATGTTAGAGGATCACAAAAAATTGTTGTACCCAACTTGCGAAGATGGCCAGAAAAAGCTTGGTACCACACTGGAATTGCTGCAATGGAAGGCAGAGAATGGTACATCTGACAGGGATTTGAAAATTTGCTGAAAATAATAAAGAAGATGCTTCCAAGGGATAACGTATTACCCCCCAGTACGTACGAAGCAAAGAAGGTTGTCTGCCCTCTAGGATTAGAGGTGCAGAAGATACATGCATGCATCAATGACTGCATCCTCTACCGCGGTGAGAAGTACGAGAATTTGAATGCATGCCCGGTATGCGGTGCATTGCGGTATAAGATAAGGCGAGATGACCCTGGTGATGTTGAGGGCGAGCCGTGCCCCAGGAAGAGGGTTCCTGCCAAGGTGATGTGGTATGCTCCTATAATACCACGGTTGAAACGTTTGTTCCAAAACAAAGAGCATGCAAAGTTGTTACGATGGCACAAAGAAGACCGTAAGAAAGACCTGATGCTGAGACACCCCGCTGATGGGTCGCAGTGGAGAAAAATCGACAGGGAGTTCCCGACATTTGCAGCTGACGCAAGGAACTTAAGATTTGGTCTAAGTACAGATGGCTTTAATCCTTTCGGGGAGCAGAGCTCCAGTCATAGCACCTGGCCTGTGACTCTATGTATCTATAACCTTCCTCCTTGGTTGTGCATGAAGCGGAAGTTCATTATGATGCCAGTGCTCATCCAAGGTCCGAAGCAACCCGGCAACGACATTGATGTGTACCTGAGGCCATTGGTTGAAGAACTTTTACAGTTGTGGCGTGACGAAGGTGTACCTGTGTGGGATGAGCACGAACAAAAGGAATTTGACCTACGAGCGTTGTTGTTTGTAACCATCAATGATTGGCCTGCTCTTAGTAACATTTCAGGACAGTCAAACAAGGGATACAATGCATGCACGCACTGTTTAGATAAGACTGAAAGTATATATTTAGGTAACAAGAATGTGTACCCGGGATCGTCGATTTCTTCCAACAGCATCCCGTAAGAAAGAAAGGCAAGCATTTCAAAGGTGAGGCAGATCACCGGACGAAGCCTACCTGCCCTCATGGTGATGTTATATATGACATGGTCAAGGATTTAAAGTAATCTTTGGAAAGGGTCCTGGCAGTCTATCTGTTCCGAATGACGCTGACAACACGTACCCATGTGGAAGAAGTGCTCTATATTTTGGGAGCTACCCTATTGGAAAATCCTAGAGGTTCGCTCTGCAATCGACGTGATGCACGTGACGAAAAATCTTTGCGTGAACCTGCTAAGCTTCTTGGGCGTGTATGGGAAGACGAAAGATACACCGGATGCACGGCTGAACCATCAACATATGCACGAACGAGACGACCACCTTAATCCAGAGAAGTATCAAGGTCCTGCCAGCTACGCTCTTACCAAGAAGAGAAGGAGATCTTTTTTGAAGTCCTGAGCAGTATCAAGGTCCCGTCTGGCTTCTCGTCGAATGTAAAGGGAATAATAAACATGGCAGAGAAAAAGTTCCAAAACCTAAAGTCTCATGACTGCCACGTGATTATGACACAATTACTTCCGGTTGCATTGAGGGGGCTTCTACCGGAAAATGTTCGAGTACCCATTGTGAAGCTATGTGCATTTCTCAATGCAATTTCTCAGAAGGTGATCAATCCATTAACTCTACCAAGTTTACAGAAGGATGTGGTCCAATGTCTTGTCAGCTTCGAGTTGGTGTTCCCACCATCCTTCTTCAATATTATGACGCACCTCATAGTTCACCTAGTCGAAGAGATTAACGTTCTCGGTCCTGTATTTCTACACAACATGTTCCCCTTTGAGAGGTTCATGGGAGTCTTAAAGAAATACGTTCATAACCGTGCTAGGCCAGAAGGAAGCATCTCCAAGGGCTATGGAACAGAGGAGGTCATTGAGTTTTGTGTTGACTTTATTCCTGACCTTAAGCCGATCGGTGTTCCTCAATCGCGCCATGAGGGGAGACTGCGTGGAAAAGGCACGCTAGGAAAGAAAGCAATAATATGTAAGGACTGGATTCTTTCAATCAAGCACACTACACAGTTCTACATAATTCCAGCTTGGTGGCTCCGTATATCAAGGAACACATGAATAGTTTACGCTCTAAATGCCCGAGCAGCCTGAAGAATGATTGAAAGAGAACACATGAAGACTTTCACGGGTGGTTGCAAACACGTCTCATTAATGACAGCACTGTTGAAGAACAGCTATACTTGTTGGCCAAAGCACCATCTTCGACTATATTGACTTTTCAAGGGTACGAGATAAATGGGAATACATTTTACACGGCCGACCAAGATAAAAAGAGCACCAACCAAAACAGTGGTGTCCGCTTTGATGCAACAAACAACAATGGGAAAAAGGACACATATTATGGTTACATAGAGCAGATATGGGAACTTGACTATGGACCTTCTTTCAAGGTACCTTTGTTCTGGTGCAAATGGTTCAACCTGGAAGGCGGGGTAAATGTAGACCCAAGTACGGAATGACTACAGTGGATCTCAAGAATCTTGGGTACGACACCGAACCATTCGTCCTAGCCAATGACGTGGCTCAGGTTTTCTATGTGAAGGACATGTCTTCCAGACCGAAAAAAAGAAAAGATAAGCAAGCGAATACATCATACGATGAGCCAAAGCGCCACATAGTTCTTTCAGGAAAAAGAAACATCGTGGGAGTGGAGGACAAGACAGACATGTCAGAAGATTACAATAAGTTTCATGAAATTCCGCCCTTCAAAGTGAACATTGACCCAAGTATCAAGTTAAATGATGAAGATTGTCCATGGTTGCGGCGCAATCAGAAGAAAGGGACACACACGAAGAAGAAGTTTATACCACAACACTAGATAGGGATGTTGGTGGTGATGTGTAATAATGTATTAAACCTTTTATGTAACTGTGTTGTGAAAACTCGGAAGAAAACTCTAAACTCCAACGGCGCTCACAAGCGCTCGATAAAGTTGGAACAAAACACACGGTTTCCCCTGCATACAGCCCGACGGTGGCTCCTGAGTGCCCGCATATCAAATGCACCGTCGGACGTATGCAGGGAATCCGAATGCTTTGTATATCAAATGAACTACACTGAGTGTCGAACATGTTCGAGAGGGGGCTATATATAGGGTCATGTGGCTGATCCAACACTGATTTTGCCCTCAAAAGAAACACACGCCCTGATCCAACGGCTCACAAGCGCTTGAAAGAAACACACCCCTGATCCAACGGCTCACAAGCGCTTGAAAGAAACACACGATCCGTGTGCTTCTTTACTCCCGGTTGGTGTTACCAACCGGGACTAAAGGCGGGCTTTGCGGTCACGACTCGTGTCAGTCACGTGTCCTCCCCTATCGCTGCCCTGGCCACGTTTCCTCCCCCAGCGCTGTACTGGTCACGTGTCCTCCCCCAGCGCTGCCCTGGAGGTCTATATGTATTGTCGTCGACGGGGTAAACCCTAATCCACCATTCGTAGCAACGAACCCATCGTCTCCACGAGATGGATCCACCACGCCCGCCGCAGCGCCTTCTGGACGAGGTCGAGCGTTGTTAGGATGTTTTTAAAATAAACAGATAATTATTACAAATTTTTAGACAATTAAATCAATATATAAAAGAAATAAGAAAAAGATATGATTTTTAGAAATATTGAAACATTTAAATTAAATATATATAAAAAAGAAACTAGAGCAAAAAAAAAATTCAAAAAGCATGTAAATCAAAGTATATAAAAGAAAATTTGTAATTGTTGTATACAACATGTAATTGTTGTTCGTGCTAAGTTTGTAATTTTGTAATTGTTGTGTATATACAACATGTAATTGTTGTTAGGAGATGCTATTTGTAGTTTTGTAATTGTTGTTAGTGCTAGGTTTGTAATTGTTGTCAGTGTTAGGAAATGCATGTGTTAGTGTTAGGTAAATTTGTTAGTGTTAGGAAAATTTGTTTGTGGTAGAATTTGCTAGTAAATTTGTTAATGAGGTAATTTCAAACATTATCGCTCTATATCGACCTCTTTCGTTCATTTTCTGATATCAAGTAATTAATAACTCGTTTAATTATTTTCTTTTGCCGGGCAGGTTTGGAAAAGTTCATCGAGAAGTTCCAGGGGAATGGAAACCGAAGCTGTATTTTTATGAAACCAAGGTAAGTAGTACTACATATATATGTCCGCGCAACTCTTTAATTCTAGTTTCAATACCATTATCATGTTTGATTATATTTTGATTAAATTCTATTCTTTGTAAAGTGGTGTCTGAGTCAGCCACAAGGACTAATTTATGTGCATACTACGTTTGCGAGTACATACGCTCTTTTGTCACTGAGCGGAATAGAGCTGTCAAAACAGCTGAGGTACGTATACACTATTCACAATTTTTTTATTAGCATATTGTGTTGAGTTCCATACACAAAACTCACATATATATTCATATTGATCTAGATGAATAGATGGAAAGAATGGGGAACAACTCCTACCAACGAAGCGCCTAAAAGAAATTCAAGAGTAAATAGCGGGATTTTTGAACTCGGCGGTCCTGACGAAAACCGAGAATTTTATCACAAGAGTAATTATAGTTTGCCTCCAATGTAATTGACGTGATCTCGACGTGAGAACTTGTGTGCGTATGTATATATATGCATCAAACGTGACCTCGATGTAGTGTAAACTTTATGTGTACGACTTGTGTGCGTATGTATATATGCATCAAACGTGACCTCGATCTTCATAAAAAAGAATTAAATGGAAAACAAAAAATCGAAACCCCTAAAAAATAAATAAATAGAAAACAAAAACCCTAAATCTTTAGTCCCGGTTGGTAACACCACGTCCCCGGCATGCGCGCCCCTCCTTTGCCACGTGGATGGCCATTAGTCGCGGTTCGTGGACCCCCCCCCCCCCCCCCCCCCCCCCCCCCCCCCCCCCCCCCTTTTAGTCCCGACCCTTTAGTCCCGGTTGGAAAACCGGGACGGATGGGCCGTTCTCTACTAGTGCAGTTACATCTTCAACCTCCATCTCCTTAAATCTTGTGCTCAAATCCATGCATCTAGGTCTCGATTTCAGCAAAACTCTTGCAATTTCGCACTCCGGTTGCTCACGTATGTAAGTATGTGCATTTTTTAGTTGTAAGAAGAACGATTTGCGTATGTCAATAGCTATTTTTACGGGTAATGCATCCTCATTTGTTATACTAACCTCCGATCCGAAAAAACGTTCGGACAGAACGTACTGCCGTAGTACACTTTTTGTGTACAGCTTGCGAATGTTATTTCGGATCGGAGGGAGTAGGTACAATCAGGGGAGGATCTACACCTTGGGCAACGGCCCGGGGCTTGAGCGTGGCGCGCAGACTTGACTGTATCAATGGTGTAGCACTGGAGCGTATTGTAGCTACAATGCTGCTGAAGGTGGCCCGACGCATTCGTCCTGGATTCGTCAGTGGGAGACAAGTGAAATATGAAATTTTAACGGAATTGCTCTACGTACGATGATGCATGTCTGATTCTTGTCCGATACTTCAATCCTTCAGTAAGGCTTCGTGGGTTGATACTATCGGATGGCCGTCGGAAACCGTCGGACGGATGTCGTACAAAAAGTATCGTACGTATAGCAGGGCTCAAATTTTAATGTGCTTCCTTGTCACATCAGTTACTGGCGTATTTCTTAATTTGTGATCATTACTAACAAGAAATGAGTATACTATGATAGTCTAATTCATGTCGGGTTTAATTTTTAAAAAACTGACAATGAAACTTTAGGGCAAAACACCTACAACGATTTACTACTCAAAAGGAAAAGGCCAATATTTACAAAAATGTAAAAGGCCAAAGCCCAAAAAGAAAGGAACAACTATAATAAAGTGTCTTTTCTCTTCCACTCAATGCATATGCATAGTGATATCATGTATAAGGAACCCTTCCATGCTCTAAAGGAGGGCAAATTTTTCTTAAATATGGATCCATCCCTCTATTTCCTACATTCTTTAATAGTATCTCCATGTCCCTAGCTAATTTGCAAATATTTCTAGTTTATGGCACTAGAGTGACACTGAAAGAATATGTGTTGCTAGTCCTCAGCCAATCCTGACATCCATCATTGAACCCAGTATATGATCTTCAAACGTTACCTATGGAAAGTCCCTTCAAACATAACTCGGTAAAATCATTAGTCCATAGGTTTATTCATTAATTATCAAAACAACACATGGGGCTCCATTCAGATTGTCTAAAAAATGCTAGTTTGTTTCAAGCTTCCTTACAGAATATTGTAGTGTCTTTTATGCTTCATTTCAGGTCCCTAGATGATTTACATGTCTCATTGTTTCATTGTGGTTTCTGGTATGAAAACATCAATGGAACTCTTATGTATCTACGATGATTAGGTAATCACTGTTGAATCTTCTTGCAATTTCATTGGCAAAAATCATGTAGCTTCTATGTAAATCATATGGAACATCAATAAAATTACTATGAGGCTATGCATGAAAACAATTAGACCATTCCAGTTCTTTTGAAAATTTATTTTCAGTTTGATTGAAGCTCCTTTAATAAGTTCATGGGACTTTTATGTACCTACTTATGAAACATCAATGTAACTCTGTTGGATCTTGGAAAGTTCATTTACACCATATGTTCAAACTAATTTGGTTTCATTCTGAATTTACACTCTGAAAAGATAAAGTGAACTAGAACGGGAGAAAAAGAAACATAAAGATGTAAAAATACATGAAAAGATAAGGGACATTCTACAAAATGTAACATGCTTAAGAATGAGGTTGGGTAGAGGTGGATGGCATTTTGTAAAACATTTAGACGAATATCTAGGCTTCGGACGCCTCTGACAGTGCCAGGACATGAATATATTACCTAGAAATTTGTTTCCCTGTAATGGCAGCAAGAATTTATATATAGTCAACAACCGACCCTTGCATCCTCGAAGTTATATAGAGTGCACATAACAAATATTTTATACAAGGATCTTAGTTTTTTTTTATAAAGACAAGGATCTTAGTTATTGTCAAGTTTTCATGTTGTAAACACTACGACTTGCACTTTTCATAGTGCTAACTATTCTTCGTAAAAAGTTAGTTTTATTCTCTCTCTCTCCTCTGGGTGACATGATGCTATGTTGTAGTGAGAGTCAGCCGACATTAATATGTTTAAACCTCACCTGATATTTTTCATGCTACACATGACGATTACTTATGTAATGCGCTTGGCACAAGACCGAGCATAAACTCTCTCTCCCCCTTCCACTCCCTCTCCCTCTCTCTCTCTCTACCTACTAAGAAAAGGCGATGTGGCAACTTTCCAACAACGAGTTTTTTTTCTTTCGAGGAGGATAATCCCGTCCACTATATCGGTTGATGCACACAGTTATAAACTCCAATGACTGAGTGATATGCCCATGTGGGTTATAAACTCCAACGACGAGTGATGTGCCCATGTGGATCATTGGACATGATGACCTTGTTGGCACCTACTACCTAATCAATAAAGCTCTGATTTTCCAGGAAAAGGAAGTTGCTAGGCACAACTTCAAGTGAGAGCAAATTATGGAATTGTCTCAAGTTCCTTTTTGGTCCCTAAAGAACGATGCTCAACGCTTGCGGAATTCACGGATTCAACTGATGTACCAGCTAGCAAACCTGGCTATGTTCATGTGCCGAGTTGAGAACAACAAGTTGATGATCGTGGCCGTCCTCCCTTCCCGAAAAAGAACATTATTCAGGTGCATGCTCGGCAGTAGCATTGTCACGTACGCACAAACCCTCTTGGGCAAATATGCATCGCCACCCCCGAGCGGCTTCGGAAAGCCGCATACATCTCGAAACAGAGATGACAAAATTAAAGAGAGAAGCTTCCAAGTGGTGTCCATGGCGGAAAGCGAAGTATATTAGTTGTTGCCTAACCGAAGCTTTACGCATGGCGGCAGATCGATCGAGCAGAGTCGTCCAAAAGTGCTTCTTAACTTTTCTTTCACCACCAGTTATCAACTCTTCCAAGTTCTCTGTTAATTCCTCGTCAGAATGTACAGCAAATTGGAATCAAAAAAGGATTCTCTTCTCAGACAAACCAGATCTGAGGAGTTTTACATGAGGTTTTGCAGAAATGCAGTCTTACATGGAAGAAAAAAAATATTAATTTCGCGTTTATTTTGGTAGAAATAGAAAAACAAAGTGCCAGCTGCACTTACATATGTCTATCTATCTCCTGTGCCCGGCGCCGACGGCAGTAGTAGTGGATCCTCGCGCAGTTCGGTGGCAGTAGATGGCAAAGAGCTCGGAAGAAGAATTTCTACTTTCCGTTTTGCAATCGACGTCAGTCACGCACTCACGCTTGTAACGCGACACGCCCAAAAAATCTGGGCATGTGTAATCTTGGCCAGTGCATATAAAATAGTAGGACACCAAAACCAATTCAACTTGCTACATGCCTAGCTCGCTGAACTTTCTGATACGCTACCAATTATTAATAAGCCTCCAAGTCTACTCTTTTGGGGAATATCACATTGATCTTTGGTCTGCAAAAGCATCACATAGTATAGTCATGAACTTATCACTCCATAATAACTTCACAGGAAAATATTATGCTGAACCTTGGATTCAAGCAGGACCAAAAATTTCACCTTATACACACACTCATTAACGGAGACTATAGTTGCGGAGCATCAAAATCCGTGTTTACTCTTTTTTCCCCTCTCAAACTTTGCTTCTTTTTATCTCTCAACCATACAACCTTTTGAGTTGAAGCTTTGTAGTTCACTGAAACATTTGGGATAAAATATGAAAAGATAATTCAGAATTTTTGGCATTAAAAATATATATTTAATGACGTTTTTGAATTGTAAATATTTGATTATTTCAAATTTCACAAAAAACTTCTGAACTATCTTTCCCACACGTTCTAGTTCTAAAATTTGAGTGGCCTGCAAAGATTCAAATCTATATGTTGTACTGTTAGAGAGAAGAAAACTCGAAACAATATGCAACTTGTTAACTGAAACATTTCACATCTTTTGTGTCATGCGGTTTGTCACAACTTTCCCTTATGAAATATACTACATTCATGCAACTTGTTAACAACATAAACGTCCCTCTCTAGAGAAGGAAAAAAGACACAAAAGATGCCAATGTTGAGACTTGATCACTTGGCATCGTGAGAATGTTAATCTAGACAAAAGTACATTTTGATCTTGTTTTTTGAACTTAGAAAAAGAAAGCATATGCACAAATTTTATAAAATTATGAAACTTTTGCTAGGTCTCCTGATGCTTAGCCCTCTTTCCCCCCTATACAACTTATACTGTTTTTGTCTAGCTCTTTTGCTTTTTATCTTCCTTTTTCCAGCTCTGCCGCCTTGCCGTTTTGTAAACTTTGCATCATCTTGATGTTTCAAGATTTATTTTTAGAAAATTATGAAAAAATGGATGTAAATGTCGCTACAATTATATCCTTGTAATTTTTGTTAGATAATATGGCCGTTTTGCCATTGTGAAAATAATTAACTAGATTATACAGAACGTGCTGTAGCATTTAACTCTTTCCACCAAGGCTCACTGGTCATTATTTTAAACAAAAGAATAAAGAGTACAAGAAACTTTTGGTACATTTCAAAACAGAAATTATATTGATCTAACACTCCCGCGTTAGCTCCCATGTGCGGTCGATTTTCAAGCCACATGTTTGCCCAATGTAAGCATGTGGTGACAAACTCCATACGATCGAAGGGACCAACATACACCTTCAACAAGCTAAAATCTAATTTCAAAGGCTAAACCCTGCCCGATTCGCAATCAGTTTGACTGTTGCCTTCGTATCTACGAGATCTACAAGTTATATCCCATGTGGATATGTTTCGACAAACTAGTTACCATGGTGCAACTTTAGTACCAATACAACTGTAGCTTCACGTTTGTTAGTAACCTTGAAGGTTAAGAAAGTGGTCGGAATATATCACTCTCAGGTCTAGTTTCGAAAACCCTGCCGAAATAAAAGACAGCAGTGACGACGGGTCATAAATATTTGTTCACTTTTTGAGAGTTAAAACCATTTGAAATTCCGGGTTACAGTGAATATCTATGATGATGCCATTGATGTTGTGACAAGTGCATAAGAAGATGAGTTCGTCGACAGTCGAGCATGCGACCACGCGTTACTTTTAGCTTTTCAAAAAACAAGCGAGATCAAATGGACCAATTAATATACACTCGTTAAAAGAAATAAATAACGATATAACAAGAGTATACTCTACTCGTACCAATGATGTACCATCATCTCTACCAACCTACGGTCCTACTCCCTTCGTTCCAATTTAATTGACTTACTATGCAACAAATGTGGATGTATCTAAACATGTTACATGTCTAGATACATCCACATGTGGTACATAGCAAGTTGTTTAGATACATCCACATGTGGTACATAGCAAGTCAATTAAATTGGAACGGAGGGAGTACTACAGTACACTCGTCTTGGAAATGTACTGGGAATGCCTAGCCTTGAGTTCCAATACCAACAGAAAGAAGGCCATATCGTAGAAAGAGGAAGCGTATCTAGAAGGAAATCGGTCATCTTCGCAGACATCAGATAGCACCGCCGGAAGAGGCTAATCAGGAGATGGATCGACCTCGATCGGCATCGGAATGTCGCGTCGGAGCTGGACAGCAACGTACCTACGCGATTAAAATATCGTCGATCGGCATCTGCGTGCGTCACGACGTAATATAAGTCGAATCAGCAGAAACCACCCACGATTTAACTACTGATCGATTCGCCGCTGACGAGACGACGGATCGATAGGAAGTCGCCGTGGGGATTCGATCGGTTGCGCACGACGGCAAGTGGCCGATGACTCTCCCGGCCTGGTTCGGATCTTTAGGTTTGGCAGCTTTTCTTTCCTTCTGGCCGGGCCGGTTTGATAATTTATCCGGCGCATGATAATGATACATTGTGTTTGATATTCAGCAGAATGATGCTTGGCTGCATGTATAGGGGCAACTTGTTTGTTTGTTGGTAATTGCCGGGGCCTAATCGTGTTACAAGAAACGAACTGACTGCAAAAAATATATAGAAAGTGATCGATGCTCTTGACGTGCATGTTTTGATCATAGTTGTACTCTTGAATCTTGACGGATTGATCACTATCGACTTAGGCTAAATTTCACATGACTAAAATAACTTACATCTCTCGAATCAAACATTATTTCATCTCGGAAGTCCTACGGCGCACAAAGAGACCATCACACTACGCAGTGCTACCCGTGAGAGAGTACCCAAAAAAATGTCGGACGTATAATACCGCCGTAATGAGAAGATGAACCAGTGTTTCTAGGAACTACGGTTTCAGGTGGGATGGGCGTGCCACCTATCCCACCTCCCATCCCACCTCAAAAATCCCTTTTATCCCGCTAATATTGTCCCGATTATCCCGTACGGGATAAACAAACTTGGCCACCTAATCCCATCGGCAGCCCAGCAGTCCCGATAGAATATTTTGCCCACGTTCTTCTCTCTGTATTTCTGCAACCTCTCCATCTCAACGACTCAACGCCGCCGTAAGACTCATCCTCGCGCACGCCAAATGAGGTGGGGGTGACGAACGGAGCGGACTGACCGTGGAGGTCTGCGGCGGAGGGGCGCCGCCCACGCCGGTGCACTGGGGCGCGGCGGCGCGCGCCGTGGCCGCGCGGAGGAGGCGAGGAGCATCTCGCCGACGGCTTCCGCTTCTCCCACGGCGCCGGTGAGGCCTGCCGGCTTCTGCTTCTCCCATGGCGCTCGGCGCTCGCAGCCGGCGGCGAGCTCGGCCGCCTCGGAGCCATGGGCGTATTTGGGGGAGTCGTCTCCGAGGAGCCGGAGCGGAGTCCTCTCCCCCACCGGGATTTGGGGGTGGCCTTCGGAAGGTGCTGGCCCGGCGCGGCCGTCTTCTCCGTCCACTGCCGGCTCCGCCTTCTCCTTCTCCTTCTCCGTCCACCGCCGGCGCCGCCGCCTTCTCCGTCCACCGCCGCCGCCTTCTCCGTCTACCGCCGGCGCCGCCGCCTTCTCCTTCCACTGACGCGCCGCCGCCTTCTCCGTCCACCGCCGGCGCCGCCCGACCAAAGGCCGTCGAGGTCAAGCAGGGATCTTCTCCACCATTAACGCCATCTGGTTTATAGGTGGTTTTTTTTGGGACAGGTGGGACAGCCCGGTAAATCCCAATAAAATTTAACCATTTGGGATAAGTGGAAGGTGGGACAACGGGATAACTGGAGTTTTGTACGAGGTGGGAGGTGGATGTCCCAATCCCATCCCACTTGCAACTTTACTAGGAACCAACCGAGTGTACGATTTTAGTTGATGCCATTGCCAACCTCCAAGTTGACCAAGATGAACAAAGAAACTGGCGAACTTCTCGAAAAGGCCTACGCCAAAGCCAACTCGATCTTCACCTTCAAGCGAGCACTGGTTGTCGGTGTTTTTTCTCTCGCAAGAGATTTGTATTGTAGTATGACGCTAATCTGATTGGTGGCACACAATGTAACAACCCTACTCCTGTTTGGTGGTGCTGTTTAATTCATCCGTGAAAAAAGTGTGGTCAAACCATCTAAGCGCGTGTGCGTTGTGTGAATGTGTCGGACTATGTCGTTGTAGGGGTATTCTCCGTTGAACCTCTGAAGTTCTATGACAATTCCAAATCACCTACACACCGAAACCAAGGAAAATTAATAAAATTTAATAACAACTGGAATCTATGCAATGATCACAATAAAAGGCACCGAAACTACTCCACTATATATGATGAATTTGAAGCAACAAATGAGTTCGAGCGTCTCCAACAACAATGTTCTATTTTGACCCTTCATTTATTCGTGTCCGCTTTGAATCTTCATTTATCCGTGCGCGCAGCCATGTCCCTTAAATTGTTCGATCAATTGTGTATGATTGGTGGGGATTGAGAGAGAAAATAAATAATAAAGGAATATATGAAGTGGCCTGGGGTGGACGGCGTCCTACGTGGATGACTATCCGAACGCCCTCATTTCCACCCTATATATTGGTTAAAGTGGCGGTGTTGAACAATGCACACGTATAGGGGAAAGTGAGGGGTCTGGTTGGTTTTTTTTTTTCTTCTCTCCGGTCCGGATTGTTCGTCCGGACATATAGGGATAAAGTGGGGGTTCAGTAAGAGAAGCTCTTATAACACAGTATATCAAATTCATTGGTCAATATCCTCAAGGTTAAATATTGCTCATCCTCGAGCAGTGATAAAATCATTAACGCTATCCATATGTTTTTACCAAGAAAGACCATTATCAAAAACACACTCACTCCGTCGACGAATAAGTGTACTTCTAATTTTGTTCTATGTAAAAAGTAAAAATTGACCAACTTTATAGAAAAGAGTATCAACATGTGTGACATTAAGTTGGTATATTTTGAAATTTCGTTTCAAAAAGAATCTAGTGATACTAATTTAACTTAACGTCGTAAATATTTTTATTTTTCTATAAAGTGAATCAAATTTGATAAATCTCTACTATATAATATGAGTAGTCGACCGTACGTCGTGTGGTACGTCGCGGTCTTTTTACAGTTTAGTCCCTCATCTTTTGAAGAATCAACCCGCAGTCCTTTCTGGAACTTTGGTCGCGCCTTTTACAAAATAGTCTTATGTTATTTGGAAATTAAGCCGCAGTACTGGACGCTTCTCCCCAATCGACACACACCAGACCACATAGCCTCTCTGCCTCGCCATCGCCAGCGACGGTGACGAGCGCTCTCTACTCCATTGCCGCCCCCACGTTCTCTACTCCAACCACCAGCTCCACCACAGTGCTTGACACCAGCCGGTAGTGTCTAGCCTCCCGGCCCCGGGCGTCCGCGAGAGATCTCAGCTCCGTCCTGCTGAGATGCCGCTCACGAGGTGCTCCGGTCATTGAGGCGTGCGAGGCGACCAGCGACGAGATGCTCCGGCAGGAGGTGGTCGGGGACAAGTGAAGGTGGAGGAACGTGGGGGGCATGGTGGGAGGGGGTCGGGGATGAGTGCTGTGGAAGATGAGTTGCTCCTGGATCTGGATCCACCGCTTCCTCTTTTCTTTTCTTTTTTCTGAATTTTCGGTTGCACACGATTCTGATTTCTGAAAGTTTGGTAGCACACGATTGTGAACAAGACCAAAACGTGAGCTATATTATGTGATGTTAGTAGATGAATTTTATACTGCTCTCGGTAGTTATGAACATGGAGGAATGGCATGATAGACTGAATTAGATTGAGTTATTTGATAGATGAGTTATAGCAAAGGTCAGCTTCGAATGATTTTTTTGGACCAACACAGCAAAGCTCAGCTTCGAGTTATTTGGTGCAGCGTTTTGCACCGTCGAGCGTCTAGCAGTGCTCTGCTTCACATGATTCTTTTCATATCAGAGAACTCGGAGTTACATGGTGAACTAAATGCATTGTTATAAACTCCCCTATAAAATATGTTCAGCACCAAACGGTTTAGCAATTGCAAACTGGCCTTAAGCAAATAAAGATAGTTACGAGATTAAGTGTTAAATATTACTCCGTTATCTGATCCTTATGCAAGGCACCCGCGGATTTACAAACACTTCAACCTAAACCATGTGTCGCCGGTCAATCTTATTAACACTCATTACATAAGATGGTCCAAATTCAATAATAATCATGATACTCCTTTTCTTCTGTTAAGTTTGCACAGTTTTCTGGAGGAACTGACCATATGACTAGCACAACTATGGTTGTGTGAAATTTTGCTATTAAAAATTGCTGACCCAAATTTAAAAAGGAAATACAATATATTGAGATATAGCATGCGCCATTAGTATTTTTCTACTCTTCTATCTGGATCCTATGATGTTCATGAACATATTAGTAGCTTTTGTATATTTGTATGTTCATGAACTGACAGAAAAAACAACAGAATTTTGTCATTTTTGCACAGGGCGCATACGATGTCGTTTCGGTGCGAAATTTGACACGGTCGTGCGTGACATCGTCAGGTACGTGCATGATTTTTTTCGGATTTTTTTGAAAAGTTTTCAATTTGTTCTATTTTTTTGAACATACCGGGAGCATGTGCTCCCAGGAGCCAAATTGAATTTCTGAAAGAAACACACGCTATATTCTGCAAAAATGGATGGACCGACTGGTTAGAAATATATGTAAAGTAGTGTGTTTTCTGCAGTGTGGTTGGGATGAGAGTTCCTTCCTCCTTCGTTCGTCGCTCCGGCGACAAGAAACTGGGGTCAATACATTAGGGTGAGGGTTTTGAGCACCAAAGTTTGGATAATATAGGAGTGGGCCCACGAATAAAGTTTACTTAACTTCAGGCCCATCTCTACGTCGTCCACAGTGGAGACGAGGAGGGGAGCCCCTATATCGCGCGGTACGCGGAGGGAGCGAAGCTCCGCGTACCCGCCTCGTGCTCCTATCGACCTGGGCCGCGGCCCACCACGATCTTCTTCTTCCTCACCTCCGGTCCCTCTTCCCGTCGATCCGCCCTGCCGTCGCCGGCCTAACCGCCAGCTCCCGCCCCCCGCGCTCGGCGCCGCCTCCGCGCCCCACCCTGCTCCAGCCGCCACCTCCGCCGGTCCGCCGCCCCCGGCCGGCCTCCCTCTAAACCCCCCACCCTGAACCCTAACCCTAACTCCGTCGCCGGCGAGAGCTCCGCACCGCACCCGCACCCCCCTGCGTTAAGTTTCTTTCCTCGCCTCCGCCGGCGACGCCGCGGCCCGCCACGTCGTCCCCGTCTCCGGCGAGGTCCTGGCCTCACCTCCGCTGGGGCGCCGCGGCTAGCCGCGTCGTCCCCGGCGTCGGTGAGTGGCTATGGCGCCCGCCGCCGCCTCCTTCCCCGTCTCCGGCATCCCTCTTCCCCGTCTCCGGCGAGCGCGGCTCGCGCGTGGGCCGGCCCAATCGGGTACGCGTACGTTAGTAACGTACGCGGTACGCGTATTATAGGTTTTACCAACGAGGAGCTCAGAGGAATTTTATTTTGGCCGGTCGTTTAGATTGTGCACTTGCGGGTGTCCGCGAGGCGGAGGTGATGATGTCGCTTTGGCTTATTGTTCTTCAGTGTCGAGCATGTCACGTCAGCACACGCTCTAGATCCCTGTTGGACACAATATTTTCTAAGTTGAGCGTATCAATAATATTTTTTTAAATAACCCGTAGCAACGCACGGGCATTATGCTAGTTTGACTTAAGATATAAAACTTAGAAGTACAGTTATTCAGCTGACCTATGTGCCTATTACCTCAGATATTTGGATCTTCCAACCCAGCAGATCTGGGCTGCATCTATGGAATACTAACTTACCGCGTGACGTGTCATTCTTTGATTGCCTGTAAGTCCAGCATTTTCCGATTTTTCTTCGTCCTCCCCCAAAAATTCCACAGCCGATCTCGAGGTAGCAGCCACCACCACTCCACCAGACCGTCTCTCCAACTCCAATGGCGGAATCCCGTCACGATTCACATGGCCAAGCAGGCACGCAGCTTTGTCTCTCGCTTCGGCCCGTCCCCCTCCTAGCTAGCAAGCCGAGCATACCTCCGAGCCAAAGAAGAGAGCAATGGGCTCCGTGGCGGCAATGCCGCCGTGCCACGTCGTGGCCGTGCCGTTCCCCGGCCGTGGCCATGTCAACTCGATGCTGAACCTGTGCCGCATCCTCACCGCCCGCGACGGCGTCTCGGCCACCGTCGTCGTTACCGAGGAGTGGCTCGGCCTGCTCGCCGATGACCCCGCGCTCGCCTGCGCCGCGCGCGTTCGCCTCGAGGCCGTCCCCAACGTCATCCCCTCCGAGCACGGTCGTGCCGCCGACTGGGCCGGGTTCCTCGAGGCCGTTTACACCGGGATGGAGGCGCCGTTCGAGCGCCTCCTCGACCGGCTCGACGAACCCCCAACGGCCATCGTCGCCGACACCTTCGTGCCCTGGGCGGTGCGCGTCGGCAACCGGAGGGGCATCCCGGTATGCATCCTCTCGGCGGTCGGTGCCAACATGTTCTCCGTGCACTACCGCTCCGACCGCTTGCCTGTGGCTGCCGGCGGTGGCGCTTCTCCGGCGGGTGCCGACATTGCTGGTACGTGTACAAGTTGTGCATCTCTGCTTTTCCCCTCGTACTACTTCTGTATAGATGGCAATGATCCTACTTGATTGAACTAATGTAGATGGCACTGATCCTAGTTTGATTGAGAACTACATTCCTGGACTCAAATCAATCAAATTAAACGATCTTGAGCCGACACACTACTCCAAAGTTGCATCACAGCGCTTCCCTGCTTCTTTTTCGAAAGTAGGAGCCAAAGGCCCCCAATTTTCATTCATCGTGAAAATTGATAATACAGTGTTCAAGAACTTATCCTCCCAGGGCTCCAGCCCACTCCACGGTGTCTTTCCAAGTTTGGTCATTGTCAACAACACCAAACACCCAAACTACTCAGTACAACCATTCAACAACAGAACACCAAAACACTACAGGGTCTAAAACAAAACTCTACATCAACATAACAGCAACTATCTTTTAGCGCTAGAACAACACTTCCAGCAAGACTTTTTAGGCTCCGGTTTGCCGCATCACCATCGCCCCCAGCCCTGCCTTCGATGGAAGCACTCAGTTGCCACCAGAATGAGCATTCTTGCTCCTCTGCGCTGTACTTCTCGTAGTTTTGGTCTCTGCGAACCAGCCCAAGCCTAGTAAATTATGTAGTTAGCCATCTAAAATACTATTGAAGTGGGGTCCTGACAGCAAACTCCGTTGAAGCAGGCACCGTTTCTGGATTTCCAGGTTGTGATTGCCCACACCAACGCAGCCACACCTGATGCAGACAACATGTCAAAATTAACAGGAACAGAAACCAAATTAAACGCACATCTCACTACACCCCATATATATCTAGCAAACGAACAACTGAAAAATAAATGATGTATAGTCTCTACATTGCCACAGAACATGCACTTGTTAGAACCTTTCCAACCTCTTGCTAAAAGAACACTTTTTGTCAAAATACTTTTTCTGGAAGCAAAACCATAAGAAGACCTTAACCTTAACTGGAATCTTTACAGGCACTTCCCTACTCCTGTACCGTATTGTTCTTCTTTAGCTTATTAACAAATCTGCAATCTGCAATCTGCACATTACTCTGAAGTCCCTACCCAAGGAAGAAGAAGACACGCACAGGAGGTAGTAGAGGAAGAGAACACAGGGAGTTTGGCACCGCACAACTTGTGCCTTTTCTGACTCACTTTCTCTTGATCAACTCAAACTGATTACAGGGCTTTATAAAGGGAAACACACGCACGGCCAAGCCACTAACGGCTTGATCCGATTTTTACTCCACTAACTACTCCACATCTCCACTAACAGCACACACACGTACAAGCTTGAGTCACCTCCAAGTTTACTGCAGACACGAGCTTGCCATAACGGCACACTTGACGCATTCCTCAGCTGACTGCGTCCGCTTCTAGCTCCACAATTGATCCGCTGCATAACTGGGTCGCTGCCAAGGTTTCGGTTACCGGCCGGAATTCCGCGGTAACCGGCCGGTAACCGGATTTCTCGGACCCCCCCGGAATTTGCATATCTCGGATGAAAAATCTCGGATTAGTCAAATTTGAAATAAATTTGTGCTCGAAAAATTTAAATTTCAAAAAAAATCGATGTTTTAAGTTTAAATCCTAAATTCTTGCCGAAATATTGGGCCGGTTACCGGCCGGTATTTTCCGGTAACCCCGGTTACCGGAAATACCGGCCCCCTCCGGAATTTTTTTTGAACCGGTATCCGAAACCTTGGTCGCTGCAACCCTACAGAGCCTGACAGTCTAACACTACATGCAGTTTAGACTAGTAACTAATGCAACAACGACATACACACACTAGTGCCACTACAACACTTGCACCGTGTCACTGCACACACACATCTTTGCATGACTAATCCTGCCGCTATTGCACTCTCGACTAATCTGCATGCATGACTCAAAAAAACACAACGAAATAAACATGATAAAGATCTACACAACAAGGTTAGCACCAACAATCACCCCCTTAACCTTGTTGTCTCTTATTGGGAACTCCATGGGCTATCTTCAATACAGGCCCGGCTGGTCGTCGGCAGCCGCGTCGGCGAGAAGCGCCCGCTGCTTCCTTGGCTCGGTGCAATCCTTGGAGTAATGCCCGTACTCTTGGCAGGTGTAGCAGCGCACCTTGCGTATGTCAAAGTTGCCCTTCTTCTTGCCGGTGCCGCTGCGGTGGCGAGCAAGCCACTCCTCCTCCGTGAGGAGCAAGCGACTTCCACCACCATGGTCGTCGCTCCGTTCGCCGCCGACTTGCGCGCGCCGCCGTGTGCGCTCCTCGAACGCCTTGAGCCTGCCCAGCGCCTCCTCGAACGCCATCGTGTCGACGTCGCAGAACTGCTCGATCCCGGCCACCGCGGAGTATAGCCGGTCGGGCACGGTGTCGAGAAGCTTCTTCACCATGGCGGCGTCGCCGAGCGTCGAGCCAAGGCTGGCGTACCTCGCTGCCATGCCGCTGATCTTGCCGGCGTAGACGTCCAGCAGCTCCCCGTCCGCCATGTACAGCTTGTCGAACTCGCCTTGGAGAGTGGAGAGCCGCGCCTTCTTCACGCGATCGGCACCAACGAACCTCGTCTTGAGGCTGTCCCACACCTCCTTCGCCGTCTTCTTCGTCGACACCTGCATGAGGATGTCCTCGGACAGCGCGCCTAGGAGCTGCGCCCTCGCCGTCTTGTTCTTCGTCTCGTCCACCTTCACGCCATCCGCAGGAGACACCGCCTCCCAGACGCCCGCGGCGTCGAGGATCGCCTCCACCTTGATAGCCCAGACGGTGTAGTTCGCCGGCGTCAGCATCGGAAGAGAGAGCGACACCATGCTCCCCCAGCGCCATGCGGAACCAACGACATAGCTCTGATACCAAGTGAAGTCCCTACCCAAGGAACAAGAAGACACGCACAGGAGGTAGTAGAGGAAGAGAACACAGGGAGTTTGGCACCGCACAACTTGTGCCTTTTCTGACTCACTTTCTCTTGATCAACTCAAACTGATTACAGGGCTTTATAAAGGGAAACACACGCACGGCCAAGCCACTAACGGCTTGATCCGATTTCTACTCCACTAACTACTCCACATCTCCACTAACAGCACACACACGTACAGGCTTGAGTCACCTCCAAGTTTACTGCAGACACGAGCTTGCCATAACGGCACACTTGACGCATTCCTCAGCTGACTGCGTCCGCTTCTATCTCCACAATTGATCTGCTGCATAACTGGGTCGCTGCAACCCTACAGAGCCTGACAGTCTAACACTACATGCAGTTTAGACTAGTAACTAATGCAACAACGACATACACACACTAGTGCCACTACAACACTTGCACCGTGTCACTGCACACACACATCTTTGCATGACTAATCCTGCCGCTATTGCACTCTCGACTAATCTGCATGCATGACTCAAAAAAACACAACGAAATAAACATGATAAAGATCTACACAACAAGGTTAGCACCAACATACTCCAACGATTGATGTTATGCAGATGGCACTGATCCTAGTTGATTAATCTTATGCAGATGGCACTGATCTTAGTTTGATTGAGAACTACATTCCTGGGCTCAAATCAATCAAATTAACGGATCTTGAGCCGACATACTACGACAAGATAAAGTGGGACAAGATCCTTGAAGCCTACCCTCATGTGAGGAAAGCACAGTGTGTCATCTTCACCACCTTCTACGAGCTCGAGAGCAGCGCCATCGACTCTCTAAGACCAGAGCTCCCCTGCTCTGTGTACACCGTTGGGCCTTGCATCCCCTTCATGGCGCTCCAGGAACAGAAGTCCAGTTCAGAAGAAGCACGAGGAGGCTACATGGCTTGGCTGGACGAACAGCCGGTGAACTCAGTGCTGTATGTCTCACTCGGCAGCTTCCTCTCGGTGTCGTCCGCCCAGCTGGACGAGCTCGCCATCGGCTTGGCACAGAACAAGGTCAGGTTCCTGTGGGTGCTCCGCGACGCGTGCTCCCGCGTGCAGGATTTAATCCGTCGAAGCGCCGGCGTGGTCGTCCCGTGGTGCGATCAGCTGAAGGTATTGTGCCATCCTTCTGTTGGTGGGTTCTTCACCCACTGCGGCATGAACTCGACGCTGGAGGCGCTTTACGCCGGGGTGCCAATGCTGACTCTGCCGATAGCTTTCGACCAGCCGATCAATAGCCGGCTTATTGTCGAGGTGTGGAAGGTTGGGTACAGCCTTAAGGAGAAGATCCAGGCTGATGGCGTTATCGGTAGAGAGGATATTGCTGAAGCCGCGAAGAGGCTGATGAATTTAGATGACACCGACCCAGAGGGCGTGAGGATGAGGGCTTTAGCGATGAAGGAGATGTCTCGCACTGCAGCTGAAGTGGGTGGCTCCTCGTACAGAGATATCACATCTTTCATCAATTACATTTCACAGTTCAAGAGCTGAATTGTTCTTAGAGACTTCATTTCTGAAATGAACTTAGTGTCGTACTCACTACATTGTAATATTGTAGTAATATATTAAAATTTGTTTTGTTGTACTCCTGGTAGTACTCCACAATATCGAAATGAACTCGTTTTTTCTCTCTGAACAGGGAGGAAAAAAGAATGACCCCATTTGCGGCAGATTTCTAATACGTTCATAACCATTTGTTTGGTGTAATTTTCTTCAGAAACTTGGACGTGAAACGTGATACAAGAATCACTCCATTTGCATAGTCGTTTTTGCAATCTCGAAACCTCGGAGATTCTCCACATGCATAGAATGCGTCATTTTCTTAGACTTTTTGACAATCTCCGCCCTTCATAAACAGCTAACCAAATAGAGTGATTCAAATGACTTGACAGTTTTTACATTTTGCAGATTTATATAAGCTAAAGTTAATGGCGACCTGTTGAAAACGTCCTTTAATATGGCATTTTTTGGGAGGGCCATATTTGGTTCAAAATTTTCTGAGAGCCATTAGTGGATGAAAGTTTTTTTTTTTGCATGGTTAGTGGATGAAAGTTTCCAAATGCCATTTAGAACAAAATATACCATATCTGGGGTTCCCCTCGACAATGATCCTGTAATAAACTAATGATATACCCCTCCGTTATTAATTAGAAGATGTTTTGGATATGTTAGTGTGGAATACATACGGACTGAACGAGTGATTATACACACTAAAACAGGTCTAAATACACGCGAATCTCAAAAATAAATTTAAACTGAAACAGAGGATTTTTTTTTGTTGAGCATCACACCCCACACTTTATTAATTTGTGATATTCATCGGGATACAAATATTTTCCGGCGGCACGATAAGCCAAACCGCTCTACCAACGCCGCAGATGTACCAAAACGAGCTAAGCCATGAGCTTCGCCATTAGAGCACCGCCCTTCATGAACAAAAGAAATAGCTTCAAAAATTTCGCCCAAGCCTGACAGGCTGACACTCACGTGTAATGGCACCAAACCGACCTCTGTCAGGCTCCACTCCCTGCAGGCATTTTGCAACCTCAAGGCAAGTAGTTGCAATTGTTACACGATGGATGTTGCGATCACTTGCAAGAGCTATGCTTTCCAGAATTGTGGGATATTCCATCATGCCTTCGACTGTGATTACCGAACAGCCAAGAAAGAGACCTGCTGCATCACGCGCCACCGCTGCTACTGCACTCTTGCTGGATTTTTTTTTGCCAGCGCCGCGTCCACATTGATCTTTAACATATCAGCCGGCGGGGCGATCCAGCTATGTAGAGAGACCTTGAACTGACCATCGTTGGTTTTTCAATCTTAATCTGCTCCAGATCATCCGAGAACTTTCTAATGAAACTGTAAGTTGATAACGGGCCCTGTTACTCATCATCAAAAATTGCTTTGCGTCTTGCGTACCAGATAGCCCACATAGTAACGAGGACAGAAGTGAATTCCTCATGCTTGAGAGTAGCCAGTACCTCAAAAATCCACAGTTTCACGTCATTTTTATCATGCTTATGTGCTCGACCACTTGCTCATCCACAGATCCCACACGCACCTTGAGATCGAACAATCCAAAAGAGCGTGTCGCCAAGTATGCATCGCAGCACCACATATGCCATAGCATGGAGATGACGCATGAAATGCAGGATTTTTTTTTAGCAACAAACGGAGGATTATTTGAGATGGCATAACTAAACCTTCTGGGCACCGACCTGGGCCGCATGTGGCCCAATATGACCCAAGAGGCTCGACTAGGGATTAGGCATAACGGCAAGGATTTAGGCTTAAATAAAACCTAGGAAAGCAGGTAGGCAGCGCTGCCCACAAAACGTAGGCTGCGAGAGCGAGACACGCACGGGCGACGGGCGCGACTGCCCACAACCTGCGGCCAGCGAGCGAACTCCCCTTGAAGATCCTCCCTCCGCACGCAGCAGCTGCTTCCACGGAGATCAGCACGGCGGCGACGGCGGCGGCCCGTGTACAGGCGAGAAACTATCAGATTTTGATCTGATCTCCGATCTTGCAAGAACGAGCGACGAAAATTGGCGTCGATCATCCAACTACCTACCTGGTCTGTGTAAGTTTCCCGCATTGCTCCAGTACAGTACATCAGTCTGTAATTAAATCAAGTGTTTATCGTCTCTCTTCTATGAGTGATTTTGCTGTTTTTTCTTGTTCTTCCCTTTTTCATTTTTTTTACAATCCTAACAATTCTGAATTGAAAGCGAACACTCTTGGTTGAGAAATACAGTAGTACTCTAACTAGGCTCTGCAACTCGGATACTATAAATCGATTGTTTCTATACACGGGTGAGCATTGTTTCTATACGCGGGTGAGCAATGTGTTATAGTAGTAGTACCTTGCTAGCTGTGCGAAGTTCTTATTTTGGTTAGGATTTAACCCTCATTAATAATGGCGTTGTCTCCTACCTCTCAGAGTCAAGTTATTTCAGTAAATCACACGCAATGTATTGGCCAGCTCTTTTAGGCCAGGCAGCGGCCATGAATCGGGGGATTAGATTCGTTTTACGTCTCAATATTTGCTTTGCGTGAGTACATTCTTGTAGACATTTGCCTGAGAGCGAAACCTGCGATACAATCAGTTACGGCCGCGCCGGCAGGCGGCACACGGTGCAGTTCGGTCAGGTCTAGTGTCAGGGTTCCACTGCTGCGCACGGCGACACCATCTACGTGATCTCACCCCATCGCCCGCGATGCCGTCGGTGGCGGGCTAGATGATGTCGCCAGCACATTTGCTCTCTCTTGGGCTCGCAAGTCGCACCAAGCGCGGCCACCAGCTAGTAAGAACTGATTCTTCCCTTCCTGGCGTACCTGGATCGCAAATTTAACGCACCAATTTGTTTTGCAGTTCGAGTCATTCACAGAACATGCCCTAATTAAATCATGGCACGGTAGCAGTAGTTTGTTGGGGTTAGGGTTTAGGGCAAGTTACCATTTCTCGTTTGTTGGTACTCATTAGTTTGTTCGCCGGCGCCACGATGGGCATTCTGATTTTGGAAATTTCGGTATTCATTTTGCTAAAGAAAAGATGAGCATATAGCATATACCACATACATTTGTGATTTTCAAGAGGAACCAACTAAAAGATGTACAGGCAACTGGATCTTAGATAAAATAATTGAAGACATCCATGTGGGATTACTTGTTAGCATCGTTTGCCCATGTACGCTTAAACTCTTAAATAATAAAATTCCTTTTATCTAAAAAAGCATCTGATTATGTGATTGTCTTTAGTTAGTGGGGAATACCGTTTAGAATGACAGTGCTTTCAGTCACCCATGTATATTATAATTTGTTTACAATATTAACTCTTCGCCTATTAATTTGATTGAATCACAAATGCAACATACTTCTAAGATTCTGGTCCCTCATTAAACCTACAAAAACTGTTTTTTTGTTGTTCTGTTGTATCATTGTATTAGATGAACTTCCTGTAATTTTAGTTTTATGGTCAAACTTAAACGGTGTTTTTTTTAATATTCATATTTTATACTATGCTCTTAACACTATAAATTAAGGTATACCTTTTTTCATTTTGCTGCCCAGTGTTCAGAAGTCATTCGTTCATCATGAAACAACCACTGTTGAACCCAGCCGATTCTTCCTCATTTGAGGAAACAAGCACTAAATCACTTTTCACAGATGCTGGGTGGTTTAGTATTATCACTTTTTCTTGGATGGGACCTTTACTTGATCTTGGCAAAAGGAAAACACTAGATCTTGACGATGTTCCGTTCTTGGATGAGAATGACAGTGTCCATGGGGCCCTGCCTAACTTTAAGGCAAAGATTATCTCCAATTCTGCAACAGGGCAGTTCACTGACGTTACAACTGCTAAGCTGGTCAAAGTTCTTGTGCTCACAACATGGAAACTAATCCTCATCACTGCAGTCTATGCCCTGCTCAGTACTGTTGCTGCATATGTTGGTCCCTACCTGATTGAGTACTTTGTCGACTACCTAAATAAAAGCTCAAGATCCACTAAAGAGGGCTACATTTTGGTGTTTACATTTGTTGTTGCACAGTTCATCGAAGGCTTCACAACAAGGCATTTGCAGTTTAGATCAAAACAAGTAGGCGTGCGTGCACGTTCATCAC
The DNA here is from genome assembly GCA_947311845.1 of Poa pratensis. Taxonomy (NCBI): domain Eukaryota; kingdom Viridiplantae; phylum Streptophyta; class Magnoliopsida; order Poales; family Poaceae; genus Poa; species Poa pratensis. The sequence continues at coordinate 18,666,160 of CAMZMU010000065.1, forward strand.
TTGTTGCTACTATTTACCAAAAAGCACTTGCCCTCTCCAATCAGTCCAGGCAAAGCAACTCAACTGGAGAGATGATCAATGTTGTGAGCCTTGATGCTGAGTGTGTAGGAAATTTCAGTCGCTCCATGCATGACGTTTGGCTTCTTCCTGTGCAAGTTATTCTAGGCATGCTCATCTTATACTCAGCACTTGGTTTGGCAGCATTTGCTACCCTTGCTGCCACTGTTTTGACAATGGTGGCTAATATACCTTTAGGGACTATCGAGCAAAATTACCAAGAGAAAACGATGACGGCCAAAGACGCAAGAATGAGGGCTATGTCTGAGATCTTACAGAACATGCGCATTCTCAAGCTTCAAGGATGGGAAATTATTTTCTTGTCGAAGGTCAATGAGTTGAGGAAGGTAGAGATGAACTGGCTAAAGAAGAACGTATACACCTCGGCTATGCTTCTATCTGTCTTCTTTTGTGCTCCTGCTTTTGTTGCTATGGTCACTTTTGGAACTTGCGTGCTTTTGGGCATTCCATTAGAAACAGGTAAAGTGTTATCTGCTCTGGCAACATTTAGACAGCTGCAAACACCTATCCATGGTCTCCCGGACGCGATCTCTATGATCATTCAGACAAAAGTATCACTTGATAGGATAAGCTCATTTTTCTGTCTTGAGGAACTACCTAGTGATGCTGTAACTAAGCTTCCTAGAGGTACCACCGATGTATCAATTGAGGTGAGGAATGGTCAGTTCTCTTGGAATACATCGTCTCAAGTGCCTACTCTTCAAGACTTGAACTTCCGTATACAACAAGGGATGAGGGTTGCTATCTGTGGAAGAGTTGGATCTGGTAAATCAAGTTTATTGTCTTGCATACTCGGTGAGATACCAAAATTATCAGGAGAGATTAAAACTTGTGGTAGGATTGCCTATGTTAGCCAGTCACCTTGGATACAGAGTGGGACAATAGAAGATAATATACTATTTGGCACAGAGATGAATAGGGAAAAGTATGATAAGATCCTTGAAGCATGCTCTCTTATCAAGGACCTGGATATATTGCCATTGGGTGACCAAACGATTATCGGAGAGAGAGGCATTAACCTTAGTGGTGGACAAAAACAAAGGATACAAATAGCCCGTGCTCTGTACCATGATGCTGATATATTTCTATTCGATGATCCATTTAGTGCGGTTGATGCTCATACTGGATTGCACTTGTTCAAGGTATGACTTGATAATGTGTATTTCATTGTTCTTTATTTCAAGTTTCTTACAATTTATTTCTGTTAGAATATTTTTTCAATATGAACTTTCAGTCTATATATCTGAGTACTAGTATTTGTTGAATATGAAGTGTCCAGTTTAGCCAAACAATTTTGAATTAATACACCCTTGAGAGCGATTCTTGGGTGTGAGGTAATACTACTTACTGCTATTCAATGAACTTATTGACTATAATTTGTATTTTACAGGAATGCTTGCTTGGACTTTTAGCTTCAAAAACAGTTGTGTATGTTACCCACCATGTTGAATTTTTACCTTCAGCTGATCTTATCATGGTATGCTGCAACATATGTACAATCTCTTTTTTATTCTAAATGTAACAAAAAAAACTTCCAATACCTCCTGTCATATTTCAGGTCTTGAAAGATGGGAAAATAACACAAGCAGGGGATTACACTGAAATTCTCAATTCTGGAGAAGAATTCACTGAATTAATTATGTCCCATAAGGATGCGTTATCTACTATGGACATGTTGGAGCTCCCAAGTAGCAATTTTGGTAGTAGTCTCCATCTTAATGTCAGCGGAAGTTCCCTGTCCATAGCAGATGAGCAAAAATATGATAACAATGCAGAAGTAACTGTTCAAAATGGTCAACTTGTACAAGAAGAAGAGAGGGAGAAAGGCCGGGTTGGGTTTATTGTCTACTGGAAATACATTACAATGGCATACAAAGGAGCACTTGTGCCACTTATTTTGCTAGCTCAGATCATTTTTCAATCTCTTCAAATTGGAAGTAATTTATGGATGGCTTGGGCAGCTCCAATATCTAAAGATGTGAATCCTCCAGTCAGTACCTTGACGATGATAAATGTATATCTTGCATTAGCTCTTGTTACCTCATTGTGTGTCTTCATACGATCCGGTCTTCTTGTCATGGCTGGGTGTAAGACTGCAACCATGCTATTTGAGAAGATGCACCAATGCATATTCAGAGCACCCATGTCTTTCTTTGACTCCACTCCTAGTGCCCGTATCTTGAACAGAGTAAGCAAATTACGTTCAAAAATTAATTTGCAACGATAAATTAATGTCTCATGTCCTCAGGTCCTTTCGCCTTTTTATTCTTTATTAATGTTTAAAGTACAATAAAATTGCAGGCTTCCACGATCAGAGAGCAGTGGATACTCAAATTTTTGAATTGATGGGCTACCTTCTATTTCCTGTCATCGAACTTCTTGGAACAATTGTTCTAATGTCACGGGTTGCATGGCCAGTCTTTGTAATTTTCATCCCCGTTATTGTTGCATCTCTATGGTATCAGGTAATATTTGCCATCTAGTTTTGTTCGATAATTTTTGTTGGCACCAACTTCTAAGTAATGATGCACGAGAGTTCCGCACCTTGAAGACAAAATACAGAATTGCTAAAATTTAGTTTGCGGATCACAGGAATTGATCACATATTTTACAATGATTTGCGTCATTGGAAATATTCATATATTTTGGCAATGATAAATGGGTTAGAGCGGTGGTGAATTTTTTAGCACACTCCACATATAAGTGTGCAATGCTATTAATTCAAGAAGCTCTGTTTTTTGTTTCTGTAATGAGAAGTACAAACAATTCCATGTTTTGTCATATATGTCCCTGAATATAATACATTGATCCCAAGTGAGTTAGAAACAGGTCCAATCTAACTTACATTGGCAGTCATAGAGGGCATGGCACTTTTACCTTATTGAAGTTCAAGTGCTGAAAGATGACTACACGAAAAGATTATAATTTTAGTTGAAGGAAAAGCCAATAATTTTGTTCAATGGACTTTAATACCAAGTAATTAAGGTTTAAACCTATGGTGCAACATTTAAACAAGTTAAAGAACCTGAAAAGGTGCACTTCACATGTTCAAGACGTAAATGATACAAATGCAAATTTGGGACCAATGGTGAACTTTTGGTTAAGCAGATAAGAGAAATTTTAATCCACGACATTTTGTTAATGTACAATATGTAGCATATTGTATCAGAAATTTATAGTTACGTGCATTATACAAAATTAATCGTTATTTTTGTTTTGTTATTTTTTCTAGAATGATTTTGTTCTTAATCATAATAGTATTTCTTGTATTCCAGCAATTCTACATAGATGCTGCTAGGGAGTTGCAAAGGTTAACTGGTGTTTGCAGGGCTCCTGTGATGCAGCATTTTTCTGAATCAATAGCTGGCTCAAATATAATTAGATGCTTTGATAAGGAAAGACAGTTCATCAGTTCTACTGGCCATTTGATGGATAATTTGTCTCGGCCAGATTTGTATAATACTGCTGCGATGGAATGGTTGTGCATTCGCTTGGACTTTCTTTCATCCTTTATTTTTGCATTTGCCTTGATACTTCTAGTCACCTTGCCAGCTACTCTAATTGACTCAAGTAAGTAAACATGCTTTTGCTATGCAAATAAAATTAGAAATAATGTGTATTAACATCCCTGATTAGTATATTAACTTATTATCTGTTTACGATTTACAGAGACAGCTGGTCTTGCAGTCACTTATGGACTAAGTCTGAGTATGCTGCAAGGGTGGGCTATTGCAATCCTCTGTAGTTTGGAAAATAGAATGATATGCGTGGAAAGAATATTGCAATACATGACCATTCCTTCTGAACCACCCCTTACGATACCAGAAAGTAGACCGGACTGCCATTGGCCATCAAAGGGTGAAATTGAGCTTCGCAATCTTCATGTTCGTTTCTTGCCCTTGTTATTTAGTTTGAAAATTTGTGCAGCTACATATTTATTGACCATCTGAACTTTTATGAGATAGTTTTTAGGTTAATATTCCTATTGTTTGAAAAATTTACCTTCGGTATCAAGGTATTCCTCCAACAATTGTATGTAGTATTTTTTAGTGATTAGTAATGGCAGTTCTGATGTTCTGCCTGCTGCTAACATAATGTTGCAGTTATGTTTCTTAGTACTCTGAGAATAGTCTAGAAAATTTGATCTGTCTTCATGATGTCAAAACAGATATCTAAAATGGAATGCTGCCGTCAGTTGCCTTTTCCCTAAGTACTTTAATGTCTGCAGGTACAATATGCGCCACACCTGCCTTTAGTTTTGAAAGGTGTGACCTGCACCTTATCAGGAGGTATGAAGACTGGTATTGTTGGAAGAACAGGTGGAGGAAAGTCAACCTTGATTCAAGCACTATTCCGCATTGTCGATCCGTGTACCGGGCAAATATTGATAGATGGCATCGACATCTCCACCATCGGACTGCATGACCTACGGACAAGATTGAGCATCATTCCACAAGATCCTGTTATGTTCGAGGGGACTCTACGAAGCAACATCGACCCTCTGGATGAATATAGCGACGAGCAAATCTGGGAGGTACTTCAGTTTCAGATTTACTTCATTCGTTCAAACAATCAATTCGCTCATTGGTTTAAAGACACAATTTACTTTATCGGTTTACAAAAATCAAATTTATTTCTTCTTTCTTACTCATATATGCATAAGCTACATGTTCTTTTTAATAGCATCTGTATTTTCTATTTGATGGCTAAAGTAGTTTGTGCGTGATCTATGTTTTCTAGGCATTGGACTGCTGTCATCTTGGAGATGAAGTTAGAAAGAACGAGCTTAAGCTCGACTCTACAGGTTAGATATCTATGAGAAACTCCCAAGATACACTGCTTTGCTTTATGATGTCAATCTTTGCTAGGCAATTATGATGGGGAGCCAATAAGTTGATCTTGTGAACTGAAATGCAGTCACAGAGAGTGGCGAAAACTGGAGCGCAGGTCAGCGGCAACTCGTTTGTTTGGGAAGGGTGATACTAAAGAGGAGAAAGATCTTAGTTTTGGATGAGGCAACTTCTTCGGTGGATCCAAAGACCGACAGTGATATTCAGAAAACCTTAAAGCAGCAGTTCGACGGATGCACGTGATTACCATAGCACATCGTATTGCATCGGTTCTTGATAGCGAGAAGGTCATTCTTCTGGACAACGGTCAGTCCCCTCCACTCCTCTGCGTTGCAGTTTGAAGCGATGGATCATATGCGTCGTTCTCCTCTGTTACTCTGTTTTGACCATGTTCTGTTACTCTGTTTTAACCATTTTGTCCTAAAACAGGTGAAATTGCAGAGCATGACTCGCCAGCAAAATTGCTAGAGGACAGTTCATCCCAATTTTCTAAGCTGGTGTCAGAATACTCAATGGGGTCAACTTATAAGTAGAGGATGCAAGAAGAGGTGCGTCAAATATCGACAGTGGCATCAAATTTCTAGCACGAGTCTCACAGTTCTGGCCTAAATTGAATGGTTGTTCAGAACTCATATTGCTCCCTCAGAAAACATGTGATGGAACAAATTCGTGTGTGGGAGAAGATCGAACTTTTGATATGATAGTATATATCTCTTTTATTATCTTGCAGTTCATAAGACATACAAATACAGTGTTTACTTAAGCTAGATCGCACGCACACCACGGTCGAAACTCGAAATACATACTCCACCACTTAGCTTAGCTCGGGACTCTAGTCATGGCTTAACTGCCCAGCTAGATTTCAGTAGCCGCTACCCACAGTACGTACTTCTCCGGCATGTAGTGGCAGACCGGCTCGCCGCGTGTCCCGTTCAGCATCGCAAAGTACTCCGGGTCCCAACCACGGGTCTGCTCGTGGCACACGGCGATCGCCGTCGCGCCCAGCGAAGCGTCGTCCTGCCCGACGAGCTCCACGCGCACCGCCTCCACGCCGTCTGGCCGGTGGCAGTACAGCACGTCCACCGGGTACGGCAGCGGGTGGCACGGCACCACCTTGCTGCCGATGCTAGTGATGCCGTTCGGCGCCACCACATACCTGAGTGGCTCCCGACCCCCATGGACGACCGTCCTCTCCACCCGTGGCTCCGGCGTTCCCAGCGCGGCGGCGGCGAACTCCATGGCCTCTCGCTGCGTGGCGGCGCAGACGTGCGGCTCCTCTTGCTTCTGGTCGCGGCAGAAGAGGAGCGTGGCGGCGACCTGCCGGGCTCGCTCCGAGCCTCGCGCTATGTTGTAGAAGGCCAGAATGTGTTCCAGGTTGTCGTAGGCGAACAATGGCGCGGGGGCCGTGGTGGAGATGATGGCGCTGCCGGAGGTTGCCCGTGTGTCGACGTGCCCCAGCACGGTGTTCGCCGGCAGAACTGCACCAGAAAACAGGTTGCGCTTGAGGAAGAGGATCCCTGTCTTGGCCTTGAGCTGCTGTTTCGGAGGATTGCACCAATTTCTGGGAGCCACGCCACCGTCCGACGCTGCACGTACAGACACACAATGATCATAATCAGCGGATGCATAACATGATATCTGCCAGTGGTCGAACAAGGATGAGGTTTACGTGGTGACCAGTTGACTCCGTACGCGGCTGCAGCAAATGCCCGTCTACAAAATAATCAACAACAATTAGCACATAAACGGGGCTGTCCGTTTGACATTAAATCCTTTGTTTTATGAATTCATATAACTTGTTTCAGTATTCTTTTTTGAGCTTGTTTGGTAGCCACCATTAATTTCGTGTCAAAATCCTAGGGTTCAATCGAGGTTCTCTTGCATGCTCTAACTAAAATTCGACTACGAACTGCAAACCATGTGAATTTACCTGAATGACCATCCACCCGCTGCTCTCCTGCGACGAACCCAACCACGAGCAGCGTTAAGAGAAGTGTCATCGTCGTCATTATGCCCTCTCCTTTTTTTTCCTTTCCTTGCGAGCCAAGTGTATTTTATAGTACCAACCTTGGGTTTCTAATTGTAGAACCATACGAAAACTGACCAAGCGCAAACCTTGTGATGTATCTTTCTCTCATGAAATTTGGTGCACACCATCGGTATGGTTGGTTCTGGGAGGAGCAATGTACCCTAGTAATTGTCATCGTCATCGTACTTGCCTCAGATTTTTTTTTTCGAGCAGTCAACGGGGGGAGCACAAAGGCTCCCACCTGAATATCTCATTTTCTCACTTGCCTCAGATTTACTTCTGTGATTGTGGAAATTTGTTGACATTTATGTGTTATCTTCTTTTATTTGTAAAAAAAATGGTTGAGTCTAATTATGGCCTTTGGTCTCCTCGCACAAAAAAATGTTCACCTTCTGCTGAAACTGCCCATTAGGACAAGTGAAACTGCACATAGGAGGGCAAGGAGGCAGAGGAAGCGGCATTGAGTCCAAAGTGGTAAAAGAGCCCAAAGAGTGGCGCAAATTTTACACTTGGCCATTATTTCCTTCTTCCTTATTTTGAGAGTGGGGGGGGGGGGGGGGGGGGGGGGGGGAGGGTGTGTGAAGGCGGTTGGGGCAACCCAAAATGGCTTATGTCCAGCAAGTTGGATCGGGGATTTCCCTCGTTACACGCGGGGAGGCTTGACGAAAAGGCTATAGACAACGCCTTTAATAAAGTGATGGCGCCCCCAGGTGTCGCCGTCGTCCGCAATCGCACGGGGATTTCTTGCAAGCCTAACATTAGACAGAGCCAATAGCCAGACACACCACCGACAAGAGGCCAACACTTGTCACCGGCGCGGGAGGCGATGACCATCTCAAGCATCACCAAGGCTAGCCTGGTGTGGTTGTGTTTGGCGTCAGAGGAGCAGCACGTCTGTGGGCTCCAGGCACGCGACTCGGCAACAGACATGCGAAACCACCCGCTTATTTCTTTTGCCAAATTTGTCCCTTGAGCAAAACTAATTTCACATTTGCCCCTAAGCAAACTATTTTACAAATCTGACATCTGAGATCGGCGGCAACAAAAATGGAGACGAATCTGCGTAGGTCGGTCCCACCCAATTTTCTAGCCGAAGTCGGCGCCAAGACACATGACGCCGAACCCACTAGACATCTAAAATGTCAAGTATGTACAATTCGGTTTCATTGTCGTTGACGCTGATCTCACGATGTCAGATTTAGAAATAGTTTCACCTGCAGGCTAGACGTAGCAATCAAAGGAGCAGCCTGGAAAAAAAAATACTCCACGCGCAACGCGAGCAGCAGGCAAAGCGCCCCGACCAGCTGACACGACGCACTATGGGAAAGCGACATGAGATGCGACATGAGATTCCTAACCATACGATGGCGATCGAACGGCCCTAGAAGCGGCCGATTCTGGCGCACGGAATAGGCGCCTAGCACGCGCCGATTAGAAAACACACGCTGGAGAAAGCTTTTGAGGGCGTCAATGGCGGGCGGAATCCCGTCACAGCACACAGGAATTCGCTTCGAGCCTTCGTTCCAGACCCCGCCTAGCAAGGGTCCTACCTCAGGGGAGCAGGAGCCCACCGGGTGAAGCCGCGAACCCATGGGCTCCGTAGCCGCGCCGCTCTGCCACGTCGTGGCCGTGCCCTACCCTGGCCGCGGCCACGTCAACGCGATGCTGAACCTGTGCCGCATCCTCGCTGCCCGGGACGGCGTCTCCGCCACCGTCGTCGTCACCGAGGAGTGGCTCGGCTTGCTCGGCGACGCGCCCGCGCGCGTCCGCCTCGAGACCATCCCAAACGTCATCCCCTCCGAGCACGGCCGCGCCGCCGATATGGACGGGTTCTTCGAGGCCGTGTACACCAGGATGGAGGCTCCCTTCGAGCGCCTCCTCGACCGGCTCGACGCCCCAACGGCTATCGTCGCCGACACCTTCGTGCCCTGGGCGGTGCGCGTCGGCGACCGGAGGGGCGTCCCGGTGTGCGTTCTCTCGCCGCTCAGCGCCACCATGTTCTCGCTGCACTACAACTTCCACCGCCTGCCCGTGGCTGCCGGCGGTACTGCTTCTCCCTTGTCTGACGACTCCGGTACGTACATCTTCTCCACCTTAACTAACCTTCCCCGCGTTTTTTAAAGTTGTTGAACTTTCCGCATAATGATGGTTAATCTTATATGCAGATAGTGCTGATCCTTGTTTGGTCGAAAATTACATTCCTAGCCTCAAATCAATCAGGTTAACAGATCTTGAGCCGACACACTCCAACAAGATAGCGTTGAACAAGATCCTTGAAGCATATATTTATGTCAGAAAAGCCCAATGTGTAATCTTCACCTCCTTCTACGAATTCGAGAGCAGCGCCATCGACTCTCTGAGGCGAGAGCTCCCCTGCCCTGTGTTCGCCGTTGGCCCTTGCATCCCCTTCATGGCGCTCCAAGAACACAGTGCCATTGACTCTTCAGAAGAAGAACAAGGAGGCTACATGGCCTGGCTGGACGCACAGCCGGTGAACTCAGTGTTGTATGTCTCACTAGGCAGCTTCCTCTCGGTGTCGTCAGCCCAGCTCGACGAGATCGCCATCGGCTTGGCACAGAGCAAGGTCAGATTTCTGTGGGTGCTCCGCGACGCGTGCTCCCGCGTGCAGGATTTGATCCGTGGAAGCAATTGTGTGGTCGTCCCGTGGTCTGACCAGCTCAAGGTCTTGTGCCATCCTTCGGTTGGTGGGTTCTTCACCCACTGCGGCATGAACTCGACGCTCGAGGCGATATACGCTGGGGTGCCGATGCTGACTCTGCCTATAGCTATCGATCAGCCAGTCAATAGCCGGCTCATCACCGATGTGTGGAAAACTGGGTACAACATCAAGGAGAAGATCCGGGCTGACGGCGTCATTGGAAGAGAGGACATTGCTGGATCCTTGAAGAGACTCATGAATTGTGATGACTGCGAGGGCATGAGGATGAGAGCTTCACTGCTGAACGAGGCTTCCCACGTCGCAGCTGAAGTGGGCGGTTCCTCGCACAGCGACATCACATCTCTCATCAATTACATTTCAGAGTTCAAGAACTGAATGAATGAAATGGGTGGTTCCTTGCTTCATTTGCACAACGTATTCTGCACGGTGTAGGCTACACCATGTATTTGTTTAATTTGCTTTCAGTTTGTGTGATTTGGTAAACTGAAATTTGTATTAGAAAATAATCCCATTGCTGTCAGATTGGTGGTAAATTTCGTCAGTGTAATTTGCTTCAGTTGGTGCAACATTTAAATGATCAAATCTCTTTTCCCTCCACAGCTTGTTTTCAGCACTGTGGTGTTTTGTTCAGAACAGTTGCAAGTACATTATTGTTTGGTCGAGGAAAAATTCAGAAAATTAACAAATACCACCAACAAAGGCCGTGGAGAAGTTTCAGTCCATGGCTAATAACCGTGGAAACACTTTAGCAATGGCAGGAAATGAGTGGTGACAGGTGAACTATCAAAGTGACGAAATAGACAGAATTGACAAATATCACCGAGAAAATTTTCAGCATCATTTTTACAAATAAGTTACATTCATCAAAGTACTGGAACAAACAGAAACGTTTAGTTGCAAAACGTTCAGAAACATGAACAAAGCAGGCACAGAGATAAAAAGCCATGCACAACCCACACTCATGATAACACTTGCACAACAGAAATGACAGGCAACACATGTAAAAAAGAATACTTTGAATTCGATTTGAAGTATGATTTATTACACCCTGGTGTATCAAACACATGAATAGTACTCCGTAGTACTTTGAACTTGATTCAAACACTAATCCCCTGGTGTATAAAATTAGCAGAGCAGCATTCAGTCACGTGAACGTGAACATAGTAAGTAAACCAAGCTTTCTTGATTCGAGAGCCAAGCAAAACCTAAGATGACTAAACCACCCACGTGGCGGTGACCTGCTGGGCTCGCTCCGAGCCTGGCGCTATGTTGTAGAAGGCGAGTATGTTTCTGAGGTTGCTGTAGGCAAACGCCGGCGGCGCGGTGGCCGTGGTAAGAGGTCATCGCGCTGGGGGGACTTGGCTGTGTGTCAACGTGTCCTAGCTCTGTGTTCGCCGGCAAAACTGCACCGTCGAACAGGTTGACCTTGAGGAAGAGGATCCCTCGCTTGGCATTGAGCTGCTGTCGCGGGGGGTTGCGTCAATTTCTGGGAGCCGCGCCACCGTCCGACACTGCACGTACAGACACAAACTGATCATAAAGATAACTCAGCGGATGCATAACATGATATCTGCCAGTGGTCGAATAAGGATGAGGTTTACGGACGAGAAGGGGGTGACCAATTGACGACTCTGTACGCGGCTGCAGCGAATGGCCCGTCTACGAAAATAATCAACAATAATTAGCACAGAAACGGGACTGTCTATCTGAAATTAAATCTTTTGTTTCCTACACTTATATAATGTGTTTTAGTATTCTTTTGAAAAACCATTAAAAATTGATATGAACCAGCTAGCTAACAACCACCGAAATTCGGCTTTAACCGATTCGGCTACAAAGAGCGAACCTGTGAATTTACCTGAATCGCCATACACCTGTTGCTCTCCTGCGACGAACCCAGCGATGAACAGCGCAAAGAGAAGTGTCATCGTCATAATACCCTCTTCGTTTCCCTTTCTTCCGAGCGAGGTGTATTTTATAGTGCCAACCTTAGGTTTGTAATTGTATAATCATACGAAAGCTGGCTAAGCGCAACCCTTGTGATATATGTTTCTCTCCTAGAATTCAGTGCACACTATCGGTATGTTTGCTTCATGTGCCACGCGCCATAGCACACTTGAGACGGGTGGAAGCGATTGGTGATGGTCCTGGAAGTAACTCTCATCGTGCTTGCCTCCGATTTACTTTCGTCAGTGTGGACTTAACCTACTCAAGATGTTTAAATTTGTTGACATTTATGTGTTATCTTATTTTATTCGTAAATATTGAATTGTTGACTTCAGAAACTTGCCCATTAGGACAACTAGCTAGCTAAGTGTTTTTATTCCATTGTGTATGATAAAATGACTATTAATTAGGCACACATATAAAGACAAGAGTGTCTTTCTTCTTTATCATGGAGACTTTTGGGGGTGCATTTTGGTTTGTGTTCGTGATATCCACCCACACCTTTTCTTAGCAAACCAGTACGAGGCTCTTATGACTTAAATAAATAAAAAGCCTCTAAAAGACCGTCTTTGCTTCTATCAAAATCGAGGGGCATGGAACCATTTTGTGTCATCTTCGAAAACACCTATAGAGGTCATACACACGATGAGACTGTTAACTGCGTTGTCATCAACACCAAAACCATTTAGGGAGCAAAATAATAGTACGATTACAGTTACACAACAATTTTCATAAATAATATTACGATTACACAGGCAAAATGATCTATAAAATATAGACGGGCTCCCCCTATACGTGTGAACTATTTGAATTTGGTGTTTGAATACAAATGCACACAATTTAGGATTAAGCTTCCCCTATATTTTATAAATCAATGCACCCAACGTTTATGCCCACGGAAATCAACATTATAGAAACATATATGTAACATCAAAATAACTAAGAAAAAACATCTCATAGCAGAACGCTGAAACCTGGCAGCATCCCGCGTCTATTTTCGCAACAAAACGAATACAAGTTTGTTACGGTTTAAATGCAACATCGAGAAATCTGTGGAAAAAACTTACATATACCATCGATCATGGAGGTCCAAACTCGTCGATTTCCGTCACGGGTGCGAATTCGGCTCGCCGGTGCCCCGTCGACGCTAGATCCGGTAACCCTGTCATGCACCGATGGCTGCCCAAGATCGGTCGCCCGGTTGGAAGCGTTTTCCTATCCTGAGTGGTTGTTTCAGTTGGCATATTATTAGGCTCATAAATACTTATCGAAGAAGAAACCCAAATGCAACTTGTGCGTTAAGTTAACAAGTAGGTCATTGTCAGAGAAAGTCACGGAATACATAATTACAAGTTGCTGTCAAGTTGTAAACATTATGTTCTCTTGTACACTTCCTAGTTCTGCCAGCCTCTTTAAATGAATGATGGAAAGCAATGCTGCTAGTGCTACATATATTTTGTCAGAAAAGTTGTTGTCAAGTGTGAGCCCGAGCCGGAGAGTTCCTCCCACGGACTGTTGAGTCTCTGCCGGCCACGGACAAATTCATGCAGTCAACTGTTATCAAGTCTGAACATGCGACAATCGTGAGTAGAACTGCTGAGGGGTCATTACGCGAAAACGCAAAGGACCTTTGCGTTTCATTATATTGAAAAGATAGAATGTTGTTTACACACCTCCTAGGAGGCAAAAGTTCAGAATATATGACTTAGTGTACATCCCAAGTGGATGGCATGATGACTCTTAGGCCTAAGGCGCCTGCGGTAGCCCATGATCTTGCCTCCTCTTTGATCTTGGACACCAGGTCATGCACAATGGGCTGAGCTTGCTCGAAGACACAGTCATTGCGCAATTTCCAGATCATCCATGGTACGAGGAGGGTGATGGAGGCGAGGCCCTTACGCATTGGCTTGGGTGTGTCTGTCTTGGCCTGGAGCCACCAAGTCGTGAGTGTTTCCTCCTGGTTGGGCGCCGTAATTGGCACACGGAGCCAGGCGAGGACCTCGTGCCAGGTCTGGCGAGAGAAAGGACACTCCAGGAGGAGGTGTCGTATGGTCTCAGGTACCTGGTCGCACAGAGGGCATCGCGGATGGTGCTGCAGGCCTCGTCGGGCCAATCTGTCTGCGGTCCAGCAACGGTCAAGGTTGGCGAGCCAGTGGAAGAATTTCACTTTGGGCGGCGCCCAAGTCTTCCAAGTAAGCTTCCAGGAGGGGCATGAGATCGATCCGTGGAACGTGGCCTGGTACGCCGAGCTGGCGGTATAGGTTCCATTCGCTGTCCACCTCCACAAAAGTTGGTCGGGCTCGTCCGTGAGAGCGAAATGCTCAATCGCCAACCAGATTTGCAAGTACTGTCCGATCTCCGCAATGCCAATGGTTCCCTGGATGTCTCGTGCCCATTTGTTGCTGTCTAGGCCGTCGGCGACGGTCCTGACCTTGCGGCGGCGCTTGGGAATGCAAGCATATAGGGCAGGTGCGAGCTCGCGGATTGATCTCCCTTCGATCCATTTGTCTTCCCAGAACCTCGCCGTGGTGCCGTTTCCACCACCATGGTAGTGAAGGTGAAGAAAAGCGAGCGCTCGCTGGCAGAAAACTGCAGGTCTAGTCCTTGCCATGCGCGATTGCTGTCGGTTTTGGAGAACCATAGCCAGCGTAGGCGTAATGCAATCCCTGCACGCTCCAAGTCTTGGACGCCCAGGCCGCCAAGGTGTGTTGGGCGGCAAACACGTCGCCAGTTGACGTGACAGTGTCCTCCGTTGGCCTCGGCGCGGCCAGCCCAGAGGAAGCCACGCTCAATCTTCTCAATTTGTCGGAGCGTCTTCTTGGAAGGGGCATATGCAAGGAGCTGGTGGATCGGGATGGCACTGAGCACATGCTTGACCATAGCCAGCCGTCCTACTTTATTCATCAGACCCGCTTTCCAGGTTGGGAGCCTCGCGGCGATCGCGTCGACGAGGGGCTGCAGCTGCGCCGCAGTGGGGCGACGGAGTGTGAGCGGGATGCCCAAGTACTTGATCGGAAGCTCGACAATTGGGCATCCAAGGTGGGCAATGAGCGGGGTGACGTCGTCCAGGTCGCAATACAGCAATGATGCGGAACTCTTGGCGTAGTTCACGTTCAGTCCCGAGGCTCGGCCAAACAGGTGGAGGATCTCCTTCACGGCGGTGATGTCGCTGGCGGTGGCGTGGTAGAAGAGTACCAGATCATCTGCGTATAAGGACACAGAGTGCATGGGGCGGCTGGGATGTAAGCGTGCCAAGATGCCCATGTCGACCGCACGCCGGATCAGACGGCCCAGCACGTCGACGGCGAGGACAAACAGCTGCGGCGATAGCGGGTCTCCTTGGCGCAGGCCACGACGGTGCCAAATAGGAGGTCCTGGCACGCCGTTGAGCAGAACTCGGGTACTCGCTGATGTGAGGAGTATGGCAATCCACTCAAGGAATCGGTCGCCGAACCCGTACTGGCGCAGGACCTCGAAGAGGAAGGGCCAGGTGAGCGAGTCGAAGGCGCGTGCCAAGTCCAGCTTAAGGAGCGTCCTCGGGGCGCCGAGCTGATGCAATAGCCGAGCAGATTGTTTGACCAAGATAAAGTTGTCGTGCAAGCTGCGGCCGGAGATGAATGCATTCTAGGTGCGGCTCACCAATGTGTCGAGCTTCGGTGCCAGGCGCAGTGAAAGAGTTTTGGCAAACGTCTTTGCCACCAAGTGGATTAGACTAATTGGCCTGTACTCGCTTAGCTGGCAGGCGTCGGCACGCTTCGGGAGCAGGGTGAGCAGCGCCTGATTCAAGCGGCAGAACCCGCGTCCACGCAGCTCATATAACTGCTGGAATACGTCCACGAAATCCTGCTTGATGATGCTCCAGCACGCGCGCACAAACTCGGCCGTGAATCCGTCGGGACCCGGCGCCTTCCGAGCCGGTAATTGCTTCACCGTGGCCCAGATTTCATCAGCACAGAAGGGGAGCTCAAGATCCTCCAAGTCCTTTGGCTCGATCAGATGTGCTAGGTCGATGGTGCAATCACGAGTTGCAGCTGTGCCCAGAAGTGCATCATAGTGATCAAAGGCTGCCTCTGCCATCTGATCATGATCGGTGATTGTGTGTCCATTAGCTTGTAGACTGAATATCCTGTTCTTTTGACGACGATAGGAGCACTGTCGGTGGTAGAACGTGGTGTTGGCATCGCCATCTTTCAGGTTGGCGATCCTAGCCCGCTGCCGAACAATCGTGCGTTCCATCGACGCCAAGCCCAGGTATGTGATCTTAAGTTGCTTGCGGAACCAGTCTTCGTGGGCAGAGAGGATCCTGTCCTCCTGCGCTTTGTCAAATCGCGCGATTAGCTCACGCGCGATCGCCATCTTGTTCTTCACATTCCCAACGGTACGTGAGCTCCAGCTTGTCAGTTTCCGTGCCGTGACTTGCTGAGGGGTCATTGTCTTGCATTTCAATTTTCAGGATAGATTTGGATACTCTGTCACGGCGAGGTATACATTGACGATTTCCACGGACTCACCAAGTCAAGGTCTTCCTTAATTGAGCGCATCGTTAAGCTTGGGCTGCTCTACTTAAGCTCTTGCTTGACTAGCCAGCACTTCCCATGGCCATGGCATTTCCCCCCATAATAATACTCGCGCTAGTACTAGTTCAGCTAGCCACCGTGCTCGCTGCTCCTTCCCTTCCTAGCAACAATGGCACGGACCTCGCCGCGCTTCTGGCGTTCAAGGCGGAGCTCTCGGACCCTCTTGGCGTCCTCCGCAACAGCTGGGACCCCAACGTGTCATTCTGCCGCTGGGTCGGCGTGTCGTGTGGCCGGCGCCAGCGCGACCGTGTAACCGCCCTGGAGTTGCCGGACGTGCCTCTCCATGGACCGGTCTCCCCTCACCTTGGAAATCTCTCCTTCCTCTCCGTGCTCAACCTCACCCACGCCAACCTCGTCGGCTCCATCCCCGACGACCTTGGCCGGCTGCGTCGCCTGAGGTACCTCAGCCTTGCACACAACAGCTTGTCTCACTCCATTCCATCCACCATTGGTAACCTTACAGGTCTCCAAGTTCTTGATCTGGGCAACAACATGCTGTCTGGTCAGATACCAACAGACATGCAGCAAGGACTGCGCAAGCTTGCCTACATAGCTCTGCATGCCAATCACCTGACCGGCCCGATACCGCCTCATCTGTTCAACAACACACCTCTGCTAAGCTATGTCTCCTTTGGGAACAACAAGCCTGTTTGGACCGATACCTGACAGTGTTGGCTCCTTGCCCGTGCTTGATTTCCTTGACCTGCAGCTAAACCAGCTCTCTGGACCAGTTCCCTCGCCCATTTTCAACATGTCTAAACTTAGAATGTTGTATATGGCCAGTAACAGCCTGACTGGCTCTATTCCTGGCAACCTCAGTCTCCCCATGTTGCAAGTGATATCCCTCTCTCTCAACAACTTCACGGGCCCGATCCCGTCAGGCCTCGCTTCCTGCAAGTATATCAGGATCATCTCTCTGTCTCTGAATAACTTTACAGGTCCCGTGCCACGTGGCTGGCCAAGCTGCCGCTCCTAACCGGCCTGTTAGCCGGGGGGAACCAACTTGTCGGGAAAATCCCTCGCGTGCTTGGGAATCTCACCATGCTTACCAGGCTTGACATCTCATTCTGTAAGCTCGATGGAGAGATCCCCACAGAATTGGGGAACTTGAGACAGCTCAACATTTTGTCTCTTTCATCTAACGGACTCACAGGTTCTATTCCTGCTTCTCTTGGCAACTTGACATCATTATCCTCCATAGGGTTGAGCCTCAATCTACTGACTGGGTCTGTACCAGCAACACTTGGGGACATGAGATTACTACAGGAACTCGATGTTGGACTAAACCACCTCCAAGGGGAGCTTGTCTTCTTGGGTGTTCTCTCGAATTGCAGGGACCTCAGTCTCATAAATTTGCAGGTGAATGATTTCAGTGGAGGCCTTCCTGACTATATTGGAAACCTCTCTAAGAAGCTTGTGATTTTTTATGCAACTGGCAACAAGTTGACAGGAGGAATTCCATCGACAATATCAAACCTAAGTGGTCTCAGCTCGTTGATCCTCATGGAAAACCAACTAAGCCAGTCGATCCTGGAATCCATAGCGACTATGGAGAACCTTGAAAGGATTGACATCTCAGGGAATAGCTTCGTTGGTCCTATCCCGGCGCAAATCGGTATGCTCAAGAGACTGGTACAACTGTTTCTCTACAGCAATAAATTCTCTGGTTCTGTACCAGATGGAGTTGGTAATCTCACTTTGTTGGAATACATTTCCTTGTCTATAACAATCTATCCTCAGATGTGCCAGCAAGCTTGTTTCTTCTTAACAACCTTGTTGAACTGAATCTATCACATAACTCCCTGACTGGCGCATTACCTTTTGATCTCGGCCACATGAAACAGATTAACAAAATGGATCTCTCCACCAACAACTTGGTGGGAAGCCTACCAGATTCTTTTGGACAGCTCGGGATGCTAACTTATCTAAACCTGTCTCACAACTCGTTTCAAAAGTCGATTCCGTACACTTTTAGCAATTTAATCAGCTTAGCAACACTGGACCTATCTTCCAACAACTTCTCCGGTACAATTCCAAAGTACTTGACAAACTTAACCTACCTCACCAGCCTGAACTTATCCTTCAATGAGTTAGAAGGTCCAATACCAGATGAAGGTGTTTTCAGAAACATCACTTTGCAATCTCTGATTGGGAACTTTGATCTGTGCGGTGCTCCCCGTTTAGGATTTTCGCCATGCCTGTATAACTCTCACTCTGTTAATAATGGACGTTTACTAAAATTCCTACTCCCTTCTGTTGCTTTAGCGTTGGCGGCTATAGCTATGTGCTTATGCTGGTTGATAAGACGGAACAGCCTGAAGAAGGGAGAGGTAACAACTGCTGTTGATGGAGTGGATCCAATCAGTCATAGGTTAGTGTCCTACCATGAGGTTGTTCGTGCAACAGAAAATTTCAGTGAGGACAAAATGTTGGGAGTTGGAAGTTTGGGCAAAGTTTTCAAAGGCCAACTGGACAATGGTTTGGTCGTCGCGATAAAAGTGCTCAACATGCAAGCCGAGCAGGCCGTGAAGAGCTTTGATGCTGAATGTCAAGCGTTGCGGATGGCTCGGCATCGCAACTTGATACGGATATTGAATACATGTTCCAACTTGGATTTCAGAGCACTGATGCTTCAGTACATGCCAAATGGTAGGTTGGAGGCACACTTGCACACTGATAATAGTGAACCACTAGGATTCTTCAAGAGATTGGACATTATACTTGGCCTATCGGAGGCGATGGAATATTTGCACCATCATCACTATCAAGTTGTCCTACACTGTGACCTGAAGCCTAGCAATGTGCTATTCGATGAGGACATGACGGCACATGTTGCTGACTTTGACATTGCGAAGTTACTTCTAGGCTATGACAACTCCATGATCTCAGCAAGTATGCCAGGGACAATTGGGTATATGGCCCCAGGTACGTGCTTTGTACAACCATGATTGAGCAATTTATTGGCCAAGGCATTAGCTATTACTATTGCTAGCTTACTATACTGATTCTTTTCTTGAACAGAACTTGCCTACATGGGGAAGGCGTCACGGAAGAGCGACGTATTTAGCTTTGGGATCATGCTGCTCGAAGTCTTCACCGGGAAGAGGCCCACGGATCCCATGTTCGTCGGAGAATCCAGTCTTAGACAGTGGGTTTCCAAAGCATTTTCAGCAAGGCTCGTTGATGTCGTTGACAAGAAGCTGCTGCTGCAAGGTGAAGAGATAAGCAATCGTCAATTTCAGAACCAGATCAATACTACTCCATCAGCATCACCTTCCACCGCTTGCAACAGCGACTTCCTTGTATCGATATTCGAGTTGGGTCTGCAGTGTTCAAGCGATTCTCCTAACGAGAGGGCAAGCATGAACGACGTGGTCGTAAGGCTGAAGAAAATCAAGGATCGCTCTGCTTCCATGACAGCGACAAAGGGCTCTGCTTTTGTATGGTAATATTGTGTTTGGTTCTCTGTAATACATTCGTAGGCCTTTTAGCACATATTTAACTTATTAACTTTTTTTTGGAAATTATTAACCTACTGAGATTTCCTTAGGAAATCAAGCGTGATGATGGTGTGATGTTGCTAGTACAGCTATTATACACAGTAGAGTTGTGACATGATGGATATGGCAACCATATATACCTGCAATGATATATTGATATACTAGTGCGTAGTAACTGGTTTGTCTTTAGGGTTGGCTCTAGCGATCTCTAAGCCCTTCACTCAGCGATCAGAAGTTCGTAACACCAGCACCCTAGCTACAACTTCACAAAGCAAGTGTGATGTTCAGTCTTTCCTTCAACATCACAAAGTGCCTACAAAAGCAAAGGGGGTAATTTTCAGCTGACAACCTTGCCTCGTTGCACAAATGGGCAACACTCTTTGCCGTCCATTTGTGCTATAATAAAGAGAGCATGCCCTACTCCCGGCAAAAATTCTTAAAAAGATGATACCGGATAGTTGTTACATTCAGCAAAGCAATTGTTATTGAAAAGCTGCATAGCAATGTCAAAGGCTAGATATACTGAACCCTGATTTAAGACTGTAAATATATTGTATAAATCAACACGCATATATAAGTTTCCATTTGTATCCAGTCTTAACTTAGTTAAAACTCCATCCCTATATATCTAATTAGTATGAAAAAAAATGGGACCAAGCAGGACTAGCCCTTGGTGGCATATTTTTTTAGGAGAAACAACCTGAGGCACCCTACCGAGTCAAGACTCGAACCTGCGTGGGCTACCTTTGGGCGGTGGATACGACCACTTTGACATAAAAAAAAAAGACTCGAACCCGTGTGGGCTGCCTGCACACCCGCAAGGCTGCCAACAGAGCGACACTCTGTTCTCATATCTAAGTAGTCTGACTGTCACGTCCTTCCAGATAACACATTGCTGACCGAGAAGAAGCTAAAATGCTCCATGCTTTGTGGGTGACGCAAAACTACTAAGTGCTTTGTGTTGAACTATCACATACAAGTCGAAGAAAATATAAACATTATGAATTTCATGCCAAATACCTTTATGAACAGTACTCATATAACAACTGATAAATTTGAATTGTCAAACTTGATGTTTCTACTCCATAGCCAAATTAGTGCAAAAAGATGTTCATGGCCAATTGTCAAAAGGTGAAGTAAATGAAAAGAGCATATCATTGCAAACTTTCATCTTTTCAATCTTGTGGAAACAATATACAATCGTCTGAGTATTGAAGGGCTTACATGGAGTTGATAAATACGTGGGAAGATGCTTGAACATGAAAGCATCATTGCAAAAGCCCAATGCTCCCGGTGTACGGTTATTACTCGCTGGATCCCCCATCGTCTTTGATACTCAGGGTTTGTATTATTGCTTCTAGCATCTTGATATCACCTAGTCTTTTAGCAATCTCCTGTTGTTTCGCCCGCAGCTCTTCCATGTGCAGCTGGAACACTCGTGCGAGATGAAAAACATAAATGAACTATTCAGCGGAATAAACTCAGCGAGTGAAATGGTGGTGTGTCAACAAGACGGTACACATACTCGCGGTGCTTTCCAGCTCTTCCGTAACAACCTGCAAATGCAGCTCTGCAGCCCGTTGAGCGGCTTCAGCCTGGCGTTTCTCTGTATGGGCTCGGGCAGCTGCAGAAATCACGGCGTCAAGTTCATGTTCCAGACTGCACCCTCTGGTGAAGAATCTAAGCCACAGAAAGAAAGCACCAATCGAAAAGATAACTTACTGAATAACACACTGTAGGATAAAGGCTAACTAGAAGCCAACATATATTCGAGCAAATACAGTACCCAAGTACACGCATTACTCTTGCACAGGTTTAAAAGGTAGCAAGTTAATCAATTCCATATTTTTTATAAGGATGAGAATAATAAGTTACTCGCATGGGTAGCCATTTCTTGCTACAGATATACTAAACAGGAAAGAGCTTGATGGCTGTTGATCCTCAAGCTTATTAATATCTAAATATAAAAATTGTCTGCAATTAACTTTAAGTTTTATCAAGTACAAGCAAAGGCAACTTGTATCAAAGAAAATAGGCATTTACTCATCTGGTGAACCTGTTTGACGTGGGCAACTGGGTCTGACTCCATAAATTCATGGGCATAGGTTGGTGCAACCCAGTTTAAGTTTTTAACAATCACCTAACTTCGATACTATACTTCCAGTAGTTACAAAGTATCTTATATGATACTCCCAATGTCGTTGATACCTCCAGTACTTACAAAAACTAACAATTGGTTGTGCTGGTACCTCCACTACTTCTAGCTGCATGAATCAGGCAAATTATTCCCCATTGGGGAATTCAATGTTGCTAGTTGGCTACATGTAATATATTATTTAAGTGGAAAAGGCTTGGCGGATGTGGTACTTGCCTTCTCGCGTACGGCGGCGGCACTTGTGTCCTCGACGGCGCACGGTGGCCGGGTGGCGGTGACGCCTGCAGCGAGGCGACTGGGGCGAGTGGAGCAGGTGCAGAGGTGCGTTACAGAGGCGTCGGAGAGGGCCGCGTCGACACCGGCGGAGGGGGCGGCGGCGGAGAGGGCCGCGGGATGCCGGCTGAGAAGGCAGCGGCGGCAGCCGCGATGCCCAATTTCTCTCGGGCGCCGTCAATGCCCCGTTACTGTTGGGCGAACCGTGCCGTGTTTCTGTTGAACTTTTCCTTAACGATGTGATGACTGATGCGTAATGGACCATAGAGGCGGGATTAGCGATTAGGCGCTCAATAGGTTTTGGGTCATTTGATTGAGTGAGTGAAGGGTTTCAGAATGGTTGGATCTGCTCCGTATCTTTGTATATTAGTGAGATGAGATGAGATGAGATGAGATACACACATTGTATTTGATATACATGAATATTTTACTTGACATATGCACATTTTTGTATATTGTGAATAGTTTTTAGAAAATAATTATGTATATAAGGACAATTTTTGTAATGAAACATTTTTAGAACTTGCATATATGAACATTTTACTTGACACATACGAACTAAAGTATTTTCTATAGAAAAATATGTTATATGCGTCCTAAATACTTATTATTTAACATGATTTTTTAATTTCATTAATACATTTTCAAGAGGCAAATAAGAAAACGTAGCAGTTTGTGAGGAGCGACCCTCCCTACGACTAAAGGCGGGGTTTCTTGTAAAAAAAAGGCGGGGGTTATATGCTCCCGGCTATTTCTAACATATTGACATAGTATGCCTAATACCCATAAACTATAGCTTGCTAATAGGGAAAATAGCTAAAACAAAATAGCAGGGAAATAATAAACAAGATGAAGTATGTTCAAAATACTGTAAAATCTATATGATCAAATAAACGTAGGAACATAATAAGGGAAATAAAAACAAAAAAAGGAAACATAGGTCAATAAAAACAAAATAAAATGAACTTAAATAAAGTAAAGTTATTATAAAAAGAAAGGTGCATAGAAAGCGGAAATTCGCCTTGGCACCCGGGAGCATATGCTCCCGGTATTTTCAAAAAAACTTCAAAATTTGAAAACTTATCAAAAAAATCTGAAAAAAATCATGCACATACCTGACCATGGTACGCACCACCGTATTTTTTTTCGCGCCGAAATGACATCGTACGCGCCCTGTAAAAAAATGACAAATTTCCTGTCACTGACAGGAAATTTGTCATTTTTTTACAGGGCGCGTACGATGTCATTTCGGCGCGAAAAAAAATACGGTGGTGCGTACCATGGTCAGGTATGTGCATGATTTTTTTCAGATTTTTTTGATAAGTTTTCAAATTTTGAAGTTTTTTTGAAAATACCGGGAGCATATGCTCCCGGGAGCCAAAACGGCGCTCTTGAAAGAAAGCTGGTACATGCAACCAGGCTACTTCACACGATGAATCTTAAAGTGTTGAAGGACACGCACTAGTGTATCTCTGTGTGCTAGTGGTGCACCGATACCGTGCAGGCCTGCAGTGGCGAAGCTTGGATCCATTGTGCGGAGGGGGGCCTTTGTTAAAAGTCCATCGGCTTGGGGGGGGGGGGGGGGGGGGGGGCTGACTTTGCCTAGGCTCTGCCATTGTCGGCACATCCGCGGAGAAGAAAATGAGAGACACGCATGGATCCAGTCGAAGTGAAACACGACACGTGCTCAACCAGCTGATGGCAAGGTACATGCCCAAGACAATCAGCGATCAAAATTCGGCTGAAATCAAATTCGAAATAATCGACGAACCCGTGAAATTTTTTTCTCTCCTGCAGCGAACTGAGGAATCATAATCATAATGTCTTTTCGCTAGGTGTAACTATTTTACGAGCGGCTCGAGCGACAAGAAACGCTCGTGTAGTTTCCCACCAGCTGTTTAGCCTAGAAACGGAAGGTTTGATTACGTTAAAATCATTTTGCCGGGAAAATTCAAAATGATCGAGGAGAGAATCTCGCGGGCATTGTCTTTTCCCTTTTCTCACACCACGACTTTTAAATTCGTATTTTCGGCAAATTGTATTTAGCTAGATTTTCTCCTGATTCAAAATTTTAAAATGTTTTATCTTTTAGACGACAAATCCGATTGAGCATCCGTTTCACCAATAAATCGGTCACGACGAGATCTTCAAAACCAAATCTCATGTTGATATCTCCAAGTTAGTATTTACGTTTCGAATGGGAAGCTAACTTGGAGATGGTGAAGAATAGCATGTTGAATGGAGAAGGCAAAAAGAAAGGGAAGGATGATGCCATAACTCTCATGGCAGGAATGAAAATCGTGGACGTGGCCAAACAAAATTTCAACAAAGCAAAATAAATCTAGGGCGGATCAAAACTGAAACTAGAAAACCGAATCACATGAAGAGAGAATGGAGAAATACAAAGAGATTTTGTAGAGGGTAAACTTGCAAATAAGGCAAATGAAAAAAACGAGAATGGGGACATCACGACTTCAGAATGCGATGAAGGTGAAGACTATATCTAGTCGGTTAAAATGAAGAATGATATAGTATTGTTCGTGATGATGACATGAGTTGTCTTGTGAATTGAAAGAAACAAGCACTAGAGTGCAACATGTGCTTGTTTCTTTTAATGCATATAGTGTCCTTGCTAACAATGGTTGCAAACGAGCACATGTTGCACTTTGGTGCTCGATGATGTGAGTCATGCTCTCGATATATTGTTGATTATGTTGTCAGCGGAAAAGTTTGGTGACATTCGCCATAAAAGTTATTATGGTGATAGAACATTGAACCTCACCAAAGATTCTTGTATTGTATTGTAGTTGGGGGCGGGGGTAAGCGATATGGTCTCGATGTGACTAAATCAAAGTTAGGTAATAAAGTGATGAACTTCGCCGAGAATGGCGTCGTCTAAATCTCAGTTGCATCTCAGTTGAAAGTCATCTACAACTCCCAAGCTAGCACGAATCGCGGCACAAATCCAAATGTTAGG
The DNA here is from genome assembly GCA_947311845.1 of Poa pratensis. Classification (NCBI taxonomy): domain Eukaryota; kingdom Viridiplantae; phylum Streptophyta; class Magnoliopsida; order Poales; family Poaceae; genus Poa; species Poa pratensis. The sequence goes on from CAMZMU010000065.1 coordinate 18,691,226, forward strand.
AAAAATTCTCAATCGCAATTTATGTGCAATTGGATTTTTTTTTGCAACTCATGTTCAAGTGCGGAATCTCGGTTGCAATTCATGTACAACTCCCAGTGTAGCATGAACCACAATGCAATTCAACGGCCGAAGACTCGACTAAGATTTAATTAATTATCTTAGCAAAACCGATACATCAACTAACCAACACCTTGATATTCTGTTCCCATTCGTATGCTCATACAAAACAACTTGCTCAGAATACGCTTTACCGCCAACTGATAAGTAGTTTCTAGGTAGCTCTTGACAAAGATATAACTTTCAGTTGAAGTAAGCTCTTAGGTAGCTTTTCTTTCTGTGGGTATCCCAGAGAGCCGATAAATGGCTCTGGAGCGCTCCAGGGAGCCTTTTTTTACAAATTCAAAAACATCATTTCAAAGTTACAAAAGTTGCTCCTGCTCTCGAATTCCTGTGAGCTGTGACGTGATTCAGCGTACTGAGTTTAATTGGCAACTATGACTTGACGCAAATAAGCACCGATGCATCAACCACCGCAAAGGGGAAAAGAAGTGGGGATAACTCATCCGCCAAACCGCTACCGCGCGTCACGGCAATCAACTGCGGTTGGCTCATGCTCGAGATCCGCGTCTCGGCCCCACCTCGGAGCTCTAGTTGACCACCTCCCGAGAGGAATACGCGGACGTACACGGTACCTTTTTCCTGGTACGACGTGATATGCGGGCCCCGGTGAGACCATGTGTAGTACCCCCACATGCGGGACCATCTGCTTTGGTGCTACCCATGTGGTGGAGCCCACCGCGCGTGCGTCAAGGCTGGTGCATGCACCATGACGCTGATCGATAGAGTGATAAAAAGATGCTAGCTAGCTCATTTGCATACAAATCTTTGAAGAATTATATCTTATAAACAGTTTGTGTAAATTATAATTTTTTTGCACCATTGCGATGGAGATGGTGAACTCTATAAAATGAGTCCAATATCATATGTATATTCTTAAGTAAATATTGTGTATCTCATTGGACCCACATGTCATAGAAAATATATATATTCTCCCCTCCCTCTATATTGATGTGCCGGCTGCCAGAATTCTCTAAATTGTTCCTCATTGCTGCACAAACCTCTCAAGCTCTATTACTCGTCGTCGCCCGCCCACTTTCAGAGGTTTCTTGTTATATGACAAAAATACTGACAAATTTAAACATGGATAAACGGGGGTGGATATCCGTAAATTTCTGAAGATATCTAAACTCAGGATCAAGGTTAACCGGCGACACGCAACGAAGATAACCGGTGATGGCTACCCCTAAATTTTAGATATCTTCATTGCCCCTACATCGGATATCTTCATTGCTTATCACCGGTTATCTTTGATCTTGATTTTAGATATCTTCAAGAATTTAGGGTTAGCCATCACCAGTTATCTATGTTCTAACTTGTGGATGCCTTTGTACAAATCATGGAACCTCTGGATATCTTCATTGCGTATCACCGGTTAGCCTTGATCCTGAGTTTAGATATCTTTAGGAATTTAGGGATATCCATGGCAGTTTATCCATGTTTAAATTTGTAGGTATTTTAACCGTAGATGGCTAACCAAAAATTATTGAAGATATCTAGAATCGATATCATGGCTAGCCGGTGATAAGCAATGAAGATATCTATAGGTTCACCGATAAGCGACGAAGACATCAAACATGGATAACCGGTGATGGCTAACCGAAAATTGTTGAAAATATCTAGAATCGATATCATGGCTAGCCGGTGATAAACAATGGAGATATCAACAAGCGGTTACATGGATAATCGGCGTTAAATAGTCGCAACTTGTCGAAGCATGCATTAACCTCCAGATGTATTTTCATCTGCCTGAGACGACCGTTAGACATTTTTGTTAATCGGGGATGGTAGATTCTGTTTGGACATATAACTGGTCACCCATGCCATCGACTTTTTTTCCCCGTTAATAGGCACCGTGAGCATGGCGTGGGCATAAATCAAATAGCTACCCTTCTTGGCAATTCTATCGAGGATACAACGTGAGTGGTCTCGATACATGTATCGTCAAAGTTAGGGCACCTCCAACGGGCTGGCGCAAACGGACCAGCCCAGTCCGATTTTGTCCGGACGGACATCGGAGGTGCTCCAACGGGCTGGCGCATATCGCCATCTGTCCGGGAGGACACGCATTTTCACCCCAAACGTGGCCCAATTTTGGTCCGCCTTTGGTCCACGCGCAGACAGAGCGCGTGTCCTCCCGTGTCCGCGTCTGGCCCACCTGGCAGCGACCGTGGCCGCTTCAGCTACCTCGCTGGGTCCTATTAAATGGGACCGCCGGCCAAACCCCCCACTCTCCCCACTCCACTTCCAGTCAACGACCAAACCCTAGCCGCCGTTCCCGTCCCCGTCGCCCGCCGGAGACAATGAAGAAGCCTTCGTGGCCGTGGAAGGGCCACCGGCGCACCTCTGGCACGCGCCGGAGCACGTCATCCTCTCCGACGAGGACTAGAAGGCCACGGCGAGGTCGTGCTATCGGCGGATCCGGCACCGCCGTCCCCTCCCCAGAACCCACTAGATAGGGTTATTTTCTTTTTTTAGATCTATTTTGTGAACTTTTATCTTTCTTTTTTTTCCTTTAGTTTTGCGCGAGCCGTTGGGGCACCTCCAACCGAGGCCCAAAATGTGTCCACTGTCCGTCCCCAAACGGACCAAACCGGACCAATTTCGGTGTCCGTTTGCGCCAGCCCGTTGGAGGTGCCCTTATGTCCCAAACTATCCACAAAATATTAGGAACTCATGTTGAAATTTTGCAGGAGAGCAATAAACACGTCAAATCAGTGGGAAGGAAACAAAACTTGACACCACGCCTGGCCCTGACTACACATGTCCGGAGATTTTTTTTAAAATAATATTTTTTTAAACTGAAATTCGGAAAATAGCGCGCGTTTTTCAGAATTTCGGAATCTAGCGCGGCGTCGGCGTGGCCCGTGCCGAAACAATGCGTTTCGGTGCTACCCGTGCCGAAAGAAGCTCCTGCATGTCGGCAGACACAGCGGCAGGCACGGCCCACCTGCTTTGGCCGCTTTTGGCACCGCCCGTGCCAAAAGCATGGGGATTCGGCAGGGCCCGTGCCGAAAGACTCCTTTCGGCAAGCCCCGTGCCGAAACACGACGAGATAACCTCGCTCGCGACCCCGGCCTTCTCTTTCCTCTCGCCTCTCGCCCGAGCTGCTGCTTCCTCTCTGCCTTCCGTTTTCCACCCAAAAAGAGCACCGATCCTTGCTCAAAAAAATTCCCACAAGCCCACATACTCAAGAAATAGGGACGAGGAGGGTTGGGGCATCCCCGATCTATCGATGGGATAGCACTTCGTGGAGGCGTTTGGGGTTGTGGAGGTGGAGCAATGGAGGTCAACAATGGTGGATAGCGGTGGTGTGTGCCTGTGTTGGAAAGCTAGAGGCGTGGTGGGGCGGTGGTGGTGCTAGATTGAAGCCGGGCAGCGGGAGCTACGCACGCGTCAAGGGTAAACCCTAATCTCTAGATTTTTTAGGTTAAATGTTAATATAGTTTGTCGGTGGATGTGTCAGGTTTAGTGTAGACATATATTGTCGGTTAGATTTTTTTGTATATTTTGAGTAGTCTTTATTTTACCGGGGGTCGTCATATTTATTTTCGGCGGTCGTAATATTTAGATATATCCGCTGTGGAGTATTTAATGATGGAATAAATTTGTTTAGGTAATGGAAGTGGTCGATGTTGTTGTGCACTACGGTGCCGGTACAGTCCGTGCATCTGAGTCAGGGGTTGATCTTAGTGAATTTGAAAATGTGGAGATTCAGTTGACAGAGCCAGAGAAAGTGAAAATCAGCGGTGTCCAGTGGTATTTTACGGTGAATTTTGGGTATGATCCTAATTACTGGACTGTTAGGATTCAGTCGGTATGGACCAAATCCCGGTCAAATATTCGCTGGGAGTTGTTGCCGCTTGATCGGACAAATCAGTGGGTTTCTTGGCTAGCATCATGCAAACGCCGAGGGACAAAACCAGAAGTCCTAGTGTCGTTTGTTCTGAAGCAGAATAATTTTGAAATAGGTGGCGGTGCTGTTCAGACTGGAGAGACTAGTAAAGCAACTAGTTCGCATTGTGCCCAAATGCCTGGTCATTATGAACCATCACCGTCAGCAGGACATGCTCAAATTCCTGTTGGCTATGAACCATCACCGTCAGCAGGACATGCTCAAATTCCTGTTGGCTATGTACCATCACTGTCAGAAATTCCTCTTCATTATGAACCAGCACTGTCAGCAGGACCTGCCCAAATTGGGGAGGCTGATGCGGATGAGCACGAAGGTACAGTACAGGCTGAGATATTGGTGGAAGACGAGGATGGCGTCGCAGAAGATATTGATTCTGATGATTCTGATGAAAACAATGATGAAGATGTGCCTATTCCCAGTTACTGGAATCAGGACAACTCTGCCATCACGGCCGTGCCTGATGTCCATGAATCGTCCTGGGAGTACCACATGAATAACATTCAAATCAGGGCTCAGTACAGCACGAAGCAACAGTTAAGGGAAGCCGTGATTCAGTGGGCATTGTCCACGCAAAGGGTTTTCCGCACTGACGTGTCAAATAGGCAATATTTGACAATGAGCTGTGTTGACATTGGTTGTCCGTCACGGGTGCATGGTCACTTGCCGAAGTATGACGTGGTGTGGGTGGTGACAGACGTCGTGCCACACACATGTGAAATTAATAGTTTGCTGACAGATCACCCAAACCTAACGTCAACTCTCATTGCACGTCTCTTGTTCAGTGAGATAGTGAACAAGAAAGACATGGTAGCAAAGCACATCATAGATACAGTTCATGCAAGATGGAAAACCACCATTAAGTACGGAAAGGCCTGGAGAGCTAAGCAGAAGGCTCTAGAGGAGAGGTTTGGGTCTTTCTATGACTCTTATGATAATGTTATTCGTCTTGTTAGCACATTGAAGGAGAGGAATCCTGGCACATATGCTTTAGTAGAATTACAACGGTTCCCGGAATTTCCTCAATATGGTGTATTCGGCCGACTGTTCTTCTCATTCGCTATTTGCATCGAACCTTTTACCCATTGTCGTCCAGTGCTCTGCGTGGACGGCACGTTTCTCACAGGCAAGTACAAGGGGCAGATCCTGACCGCAATAGGTGTGGACGGCAATGGGCAGATCGTCCCGATTGCCTTCGCCTTCGTCGAGGGTGAGAATTATGAGAGCTGGATATGGTTCTTCAGGCAATTGAAAAAGGCAGTTGTGAAGACTCGACCAAATGTGTGCATCCTTCATGACAGGCATGCTGGTATGCTTAAGGCTATAAAGGCACTGCAGCACCCCGCCGAGGATGAACCAGCACCATGGACTGTCATGCAGAGCCGCTGGTGTATGCGTCATCTCGGCGCTAACTTTTACTCATGCTTTAAGACTAAAAGGCTGATGAATCTATTTAAAAGACTGTGCAACCAGAATCAGGAGAGGAAGTACCAGTTTCTGTGGGAAAGACTGACTGAATTCACTGGGCAGCAAGTGAAGGAAAGGAAAGCTGCACAGGCGCAAGCGTTAGCTACACAGCTTGCTGCGGCGCAGGTTGCTGCGGCCCAGGTTGCTGCGACACAGGGTACTGCGGCACAGGGTGATGCGACACAGGTTACTGCGGCAAATACAACAGATTCAGAACCTGTTGGGTTGTGTGACTTGCCTGGAATTGACCCTCCTGGTACGAAGAGAAAGAAGGGAAAACGAATCAAAAAAATTGAAGAGTGGATAGAGAAGGAGCCTCCCGTGAAGTGGTCTCTGTTGCACGACCAATATGGAGCAAGGTACGGCATCATGACTACCAACCTAGCTGAGGTGTACAATTTTGTACTCAGAGGGAATAGGGGTTTGCCACTGACAGCACTGGTGGAGGGTATTTTGCACGGAACATTGACGTATTTCAGAGATAGACGTCGTGAAGCCGTCGAGCATATTGAGTATTACCCCAACACACCTTACTGCCGCAAGATAAGACAGTACATGGACAAGAAGATAAAGAAGGCACGGATGCACACGGTCATTCGTATTGGTAATGAAGAAGCGAGGTACGAGGTACGCTTACCAACCTCAAGATTTGGTGCGGGTAATGAGTTGAAAACCCATGAGGTCATAATTAGTGCTACTGCACCCCCAACGTGCGAGTGCACGTGCAACAAACCGAGACTGCTTCATCTCCCATGTTCTCATGTCCTCGCTGTTTCTGGCCAGTTGGGGATGAACCCAATCAGTTTTGTCTCTCCGTATTACATGAAGGAGGCAGTGGTTGAAACTTGGACCGGGGAGATGACAGGATTTAGAGTAGTTGGCAACTTCAACAAGGTGGATGAAATGAAATGAGAATATATTCCGGATCCTGCTCTTATGAGAACTAACAGAGGAAGACGGAACTCGCGTCGCATCCGGAATGATATGGACGAGTCTGAAGCTGGTGGATGTACTAGACAGTGCTTGTTGTGCAATCTTTTTGGGCATAGAGAGAAGTATTGTCCCAAATACGGCCTAGGACCTGCTCCTGATCCTGCAGTCATTCCTGATCCTGTGCGTGGTCGAGGAAGTCGAGGAAACCGAGGACGTGGCCAACGTGGCTAGCACTACATTCCAATTTCTATGTGTGTATCCCTATGGTTTAATTTGTATGTGTCTGATGGTACCGAAGAGCAAGGCTTTGATACCTGCAAAAATAAACGGGATTAGGTTGAGACTCCAAGTGCAGAGTGTATAGTAAGTGGAAGACAGTTTTCCCCACGAGGGGTGACTCGAGGGTTTAATATCGAACTCTCGGTGAATCTGAAGTGGTAGATTTATCTTCTTATCCTTCTTTTGGTTACCTACAAAACAAGGTTAGATGTTTTGGTCCTCAACCTCACCTGTGGTTGTCAAGCACAAGGTGTAAGAATGATATCAGGATAGTTTATGCAATGCAAACAAGAAATAAATATGCAATGATGGTGGATGCAATGGTAAATGATATTTTTGGGTTTTTGAATGATGTATGCAAGATGAAAAGTATTTTTGTATTTTCGGATTTAATGATGGCTGAAAATAGAAAAGTGGTATATGGTGTTGGAAAGGTGTTTCTTATGATTAAAAATGGACTGGGGTTCATGGTTTCACAAATGCACTCTCTCTTTATAACGTGGTAGACAATGGAACACACAAATTTAACATATGAGATTGCAACACAGGGTTTGATAACAAGTTACTTAGATATATGGGCATCACGTCCTAACATAGAGATCTTTTGATTATTAACCTCTCTTATACTCCACCAAGATGCGAACTAAATCATAACACCTCAGTAATTAAGATAACTCAGAGTATAGCATTAAGTATCATGACATGAAGTGAAAATAAGAACATGCTAGATCTAGTCATGGAGTAGTGGCAATGGTCACGCCCACATCCCCGGTAGCATGGTATTTTAGTTTATCCCTAGTGAGATAACAAAGTAAGGTAAAGATACCAAAGTGGATCGCAGAACTTTCTCTCACGTTCACTGCACTAGCCACCGCCCCCCGTTACTCCAACTAATGCACACGTTCCCCACACACGCTCTCATAAACATGCTTGATCAAAACAAGTAGACAATAACGGGGTACATAATATGCATCTATACTCATAACTGAAACAAACATTGCAATCTCAAACATATATTAACTCATAAAGATCCACCACAAAGGTATTACAACGGTGACCGTAATCATGTTCAGCAGCTCATACGGTGCTAATTAGTGAAGCTCAAGAGAGGAGAGATACATAAGTTACTTCCACAAACCCATAGTCCAGAGGTGGACTACTCCTCTTCATCATGGAGACGGTGGAGAAGTCGATGGAGAAGATGGAGACCACGCCGGCAGCGCCCCGCCGGAGTTTTCCCCCTCCAATCTGCAGCTCCTGATCTCCGTTTCGGTGTTTCTGTGTTTGTGCGGCGCTCCTTCCAGAGAACGTCGGGGGACCTTTTTTATAGGCGTTTTTAGGTCAAGACTATGTCGGTGGAGCGAAGATCGACGGCAACGGAGCCACGAGGGCCAAACGAGTGGGCCCACGCGGTCACAGTACCTGGCCGCGTGGGCCACCCCCGTTTGGGCCTCGGGCCTCCGCTTGTTTGCTTCCTTCGCCCACAGGTCTTCTTCCTTCCAAATATTGACGCCCGTAAATTTCCAGGTGATTTCGTTGACGTTTGGGTCCCTGAAACATTAAAATAAGAAAACGGGGTTTTCTGCCTGTGCAGGGTTAATTCCATAAAAATAGGAAATAAATGAATATTCCCAAAAATCATTATAAAACATTGATATAACCCTTATATGATGCAAATATGATTGGAATATAAGCAATTAAAGTGCAAAGTTCATGTATGCATTTTACATGCATCAACATCCCAAGCTTAATCCATGGACTTTGCAATTTACTCCCTCCGTTCCAAATTAAATGACTTCCATTTGTCCAAATATAGATGTATCTATACTTGTAACATGTCTAGATACATCTACATGTGGACAAATGGAAGTCAATTAATTTGGAACGGAGGGAGTAATACTTAACAATGGATATCAAAGATGATTACTATTGCTACATATAGTCAAATGATTCATTCTTCAAAGGAGTAGCAATATGCAAATAGTTTATGAAGTGATATCAAGTATTCAAGACAAGGATGTTCATTGATAGTTCACAAAGTGTAACATGGTAGCAAGTAATATGGAACACATGTATGCATAATGATAAGTAGAACATCCTACAATGGTCATAGAGTGTAGATGAAAATCTGAATATGATAGGTGTACACTTTGGAAAGATGTATATGTGAGTAGAGGTAAAGCATGCATAAGTTTCATCCAACTTCCAAACTCTTCTACTTAAGTTAATGATTGCAATAAGGTATTCATTGGTGTCAAGCTCTCATTGCCCCTATCATAGCATCTTGAATGATTAAGGTTAAAGTGAAAGCAAATATGAGTAGTGTGCTTGATAAAGAATGGGTTGAATGTCTCATGCCCCTTGAATACAAGTACTTACACCATGTGTTACTCAACTTGGGAAACAAAGCAAGTTCAATTAAATATCATTGTAAGCATAATAGTATCATCAAGAGCGTCAACTGGGGTACCTCTTGTCCCAAGATATGGAACAAGCCCATATCAAAATGACAAGACAAACAAACAAAATGAACAATCTCAACACCCTTTTTATTTACCATTTGGAATAGTTTTTTATTGCAAGGTGTATCACAGAAGGTTCACCATAGTATGTAAGTAAATTTCCACCATGAATGATGCATGGCTTAGATTAGCGGCCCAGGCGTCTCTCTAACCATTTACACAAACTCATTTAAACTCACTCTATTTCCACATTTATTTCAACATGATAAGCATCCATAGACAAAAGCACATGATATCAACTAAATGAGATGAAGAGCGTGTTGAAAGCTTGCCATGTGACAGCACATATGGGCTAACTTCCAACCCAAAACATTCATCAAGCCACAAACATCATAATCTTAATCACAATGGGTCAAGTTTTATTATGCAAATAAAAGAACATTGTGCATCAAGTTCGTGAGAGCTATATAACCAATTTTTTTCCATTGCAATCAATAACATAAACATTTTCATTCAGAGGTAAGATAACACAAACAACATGTTAAACATACTCGGAATAGCATAAAGCCAATAGGTAGATATGGTGGACTCACTGGAATAACTTTGGTTGAAGGTGTTGGAAACAAGTTTTTGCTTGTTGGAGTTTTTGGGCTAGCAAAAGGGAGAAAGTTGACCATCTAGATGCATGCATGAGTGTCCATAGAACTAACTAATCCATGTTAAACCAAGTAAATAACAATCAGCACCAAAACATGAATAAGTGATAGCTCTACAAAAAGAATTTGCAAACTATTACTCATAAACAAGCTCATGAATCATGCAACTATATGTATCATTAAAAATCAAGTCAAACATCCCTTTTCCCAATCTTATAAAAGCATCCAACATATTTCAACCCATATTTCCAGTAGCTCTCTCATATATAATTGATAGTGTGGTGGTCTCTCAAGACTCAAACAAAAACAAAAAACGACGCTCCAAGTTTATGCGATAAAGTGTTTCGATCGAAAAACAGAAGTTGGACGTGTGCAAACCGAGAGTGTGTAGGTCCAGCGGGGTTGTCTTCACATCCCCAAGCTTATGGTCTTCACCATCCTTGGATAGCTCTTGGTGCATCTCCTCCAATCCCTGTGAAAAAACTTCAAAACACCGTTTCTCCCATCTCTTTTCTGTGGGGTGCATTAATAGTGATAAACAAATAGGTTCCTTGCTGCATATAATCCTTGAACAAAAATTCATATGACATGTCCAGAAAGTGTATAATGTTGTATGCCTACTCATAAACTCAATTGGATCAAAAAGATTCAACTTAAAAGCTCAAAGCATGCATCAAACAAAATGGGACAGAATCTGTCCAGAAAAACAGCAGCAGCAAAACGTATTTTTCTACCCTACCAAACTTTCTCGAAAAATTCCGAAAAATTCATGCATACAGAGGATGAAAAGTTGCAACTACAGTTCAAATATGAGCTCATTCGGAGTTACAGAATAAGAATTAAAAATCATACCGTGCACTGACTCGTGCAGGAATAAAATCTCCGAACGCTATAAGCAACTTTTTCAAACCAAAAAGGGTAAAACTTGGCACTTTATTAAAAACTCCAGAACCTAACTAAACAAAATCTCTTGTTACAGCAAGAGGACACAAAGAAAAATCACACACAAAAATAACCGGGTTGCCTCCCGCAAAGCGCTTTCTTTATAGCCATATAGCTAGGCTTCTTACTTGTTGTTTTATTGTGGACGAAGCTCATGAGGGAGCTTGAACTTTGGTGGTTCCCTCTTCCTTGGAAAGTGTTCCATGCACTTCTTGTGTGGAAACTGAAACTTTACATTCCCTTCCTTTGAATCAATGATAGCACCTGTGGTACGAAGAAAAGGTCTTCCAAGAATAATAGGACTAGAGGTTTTATTCCCCATATCCATGATTAGAAAATCCACAGGCACAAAAGTCATATGTAACTCTACCATAACATCACTTACTTTTCCCAAAGCATGTTTAATAGAGTCATCAGCAAGTGCTAGTTCAATAGAGCATTTTTCAAGATTTTTCAATTCAAGCACTTCATATAGTTCTTTAGATAAAACAGAGACACTAGATCCTAGATCAAGTATGGCATGGTGTGTCTCTTTTCCAATAGTTACTAGTACCTTAGGTATCCACATATCCCCAAGCTTAGGTGGTATCATAGCCTCTTGGTTGTACCTAGCAATCTTTTCTTTCAAGACATGATTAGCAATATAAGAACCAAAACCTGCTTGGTTAGTGTTGATGGAAGGATCACTTGCAAATTTTTGTAAGATAGATATTAATTCATGCAAGCTACAATTTTCTAAGTCAAGCAAAGGATCCTTGACTTCATTAAGCATTTTAACTTCCTCAACTTTCTTTTCCCTATTGTATAGGTTGAATATTTCATAACGGTCATCAAAGACATCTTCAGGTACTTGGGCTTTTTCTAAACTTTCTTTAATTTTCACTTCCAAAAGCAAGCCATCAAGTAGAATGTAAGCATCAGCAATAGTAACATTTATGAAAGAACCCTTACATTCCTTATCCAAAAAGAGTTTAGAGGTTTCAGACAATCCTCTATAAAATATATGCATGAGCATCCAATCTCTCATGCCATGTTCCATTCCATAAGCTATACCTCTAAACCTTTCCCATGCTTTTACCATAGGTTCATCCTCTTTTTGTTTAAAGGTGATAACTATTTGTCTAATATTGTAAACCATTTCTGAAAAACAAAACCTTTCAATGAATGAAGCTTTTAGGTTAAACCAATTGCTAAAAATTTTAGGTGGCCATTTTAATATCCAATCTAAAGCTTTTCCAGCTAAGGAATAAGGAAAAAGCTTTACTTTGATCACATTAGCATTGGCATGAGTCAAGTTTAACACTTTGCATCTTTCATTAAATTTGTTAAGATGGAGTAGAGCATTTTCTTTCGGTTTCCCAGAAAAACGGTGTTCATAAATCATTTTAGTGACATTAGGATCTACCTCAAATTCTCCAACTGGAATATTCATATCTTGAGGAAAGTTCCTAACACTAAATGGCCAAAAGGTTCTTTTTTCCATTATAGCAAGTTTTTTTTGGTATTTTTGATTTTTTATGCAAAACTGAAATAAATATGATATGATATGCAATGACACTAACAAAACAAATAAATTGCTTTGTAAGTAAAGATGGATAAGATGGTGCTCACGTAGGTGCAACCTCCCCAAGCTTAGGTGTTAGCACAAGTTGGTGACGTTGACTTTGTTGTGAGATGAATGCGATGATGCACACCCTTGGATAAATCTCTCAGCTACGATTCCCCGGCAACGGCGCCAGAAAACGTCTTGATGGTCCCGAAGAGCAAGGCTTTGATACCTGCAAAATAAACGGGATTAGGTTGAGACTCCAAGTGCAGAGTGTATAGTAAGTGGAAGACAGTTTTCCCCACGAGGGGTGACTCGAGGGTTTAATATCGAACTCTCGGGGAATCTGAAGTGGTAGATTTATCTTCTTATCCTTCTTTTGGTTACCTACAAAACAAGGTTAGATGTTTTGGTCCTCAACCTCACCTGTGGTTGTCAAGCACAAGGTGTAAGAATGATATCAGGATAGTTATGCAATGCAAACAAGAAATAAATATGCAATGATGGTGGATGCAATGTAAATGATATTTTTGGGTTTTTGAATGATGTATGCAAGATGAAAAGTATTTTTGTATTTTCGGATTTAATGATGGCTGAAAATAGAAAAGTGGTATATGGTGTTGGAAAGGTGTTTCTTATGATTAAAAATGGACTGGGGTTCATGGTTTCACAAATGCACTCTCTCTTTATAAAGTGGTAGACAATGGAACACACAGTTAACATATGAGATTGCAACACAGGGTTTGATAACAAGTTACTTAGATATATGGGCATCACGTCCTAACATAGAGATCTTTTGGTTATTAACCTCTCTTATACTCCACCAAGATGCGAACTAAATCATAACACCTCAGTAATTAAGATAACTCAGAGTATAGCATTAAGTATCATGACATGAAGTGAAAATAAGAACATGCTAGATCTAGTCATGGAGTAGTGGCAATGGTCACGCCCACATCCCCGGTAGCATGGTATTTTAGTTTATCCCTAGTGAGGTAACAAAGTAAGGTAAAGATACCAAAGTGGATCGCAGAACTTTCTCTCACGTTCACTGCACTAGCCACCCCCCGTTACTCCAACTAATGCACACGTTCCCCCACACACGCTCTCATAAACATGCTTGATCAAAACAAGTAGACAAGAACGGGGTACATAATATGCATCTATACTCATAACTGAAACAAACATTGCAATCTCAAACATATATTAACTCATAAAGATCCACCACAAAGGTATTACAACGGTGACCGTAATCATGTTCAGCAGCTCATACGGTGCTAATTAGTGAAGCTCAAGAGAGGAGAGATACATAAGTTACTTCCACAAACCCATAGTCCAGAGGTGGACTACTCCCTCTTCATCATGGAGACGGTGGAGAAGTCGATGGAGAAGATGGAGACCACGCCGGCAGCGCCCCGCCGGAGTTTTCCCCCTCCAATCTGCAGCTCCTGATCTCCGTTTCGGTGTTTCTGTGTTTGTGCGGCGCTCCTTCCAGAGAACGTCGGGGGACCTTTTTTATAGGCGTTTTTAGGTCAAGACTATGTCGGTGGAGCGAAGATCGACGGCAACGGAGCCACGAGGGCCAAACGGTGGGCCCCACGCGGCCACAGTACCTGGCCGCGTGGGCCACCCCCGTTTGGCCTCGGCCTCCGTTTGTTCGCTTCCTTCGCCCACAGGTCTTCTTCCTTCCAAATATTGACGCCCGTAAATTTCCAGGTGATTTCGTTGACGTTTGGGTCCCTGAAACATTAAAATAAGAAAACGGGGTTTTCTGCCTGTGCAGGGTTAATTCCATAAAAATAGGAAATAAATGAATATTCCCAAAAATCATTATAAAACATTGATATAACCCTTATATGATGCAAATATGATTGGAATATAAGCAATTAAAGTGCAAAGTTCATGTATGCATTTTACATGCATCAGTGTCCGAACTATGTTGTAAATTGTATGTGTCCGAACTATGTTTTAATTTGTACGTGAATTTGTATGGTTTAATTTGTATGTGTCCGAACTATGTTGTAATTTGTATGTGTCCGAACTATGTTTTAATTTGTACGTGAATTTGTATGGTTTAATTTGTATGTGTCCGAACTATGTTTTAATTTGTACATGTCTGAACTATGTTTTAATTTGTATGTTTGTTATTTTTTATGTTTTAATTTGTACGTGCCGAACTGTGTTTTAATTTGTACAGATGGCTGCACATGCGTTGCTCAGTGAGGTGATCCAGACACAGGAGGAGGAGCCGTTGAAAGGCCGAGGGATGCGTGACCACCACGCTCCGAGACGCTTGTCACCTTCCGGACGTCGACCGCGTAGACAGACGCGGACACGTGCTCACAGAGATGAGTGATACTACTATCTACTACTACCTGTGAGACATATTTCTATCTATGTACTACTATCGTATTTATATTTCTATGTGAGACATATTCATATTTATGTTTGTATGAGACATATTATCTATGTATGAGACATATTCATATTTATGTTTGTATGAGACATATTATTTATGTATGAGACATATCAGAGGAAAATAAGTTGTACGAGACATATTATTAAACAAACATTGCAACTTACACAGACAGCAAGAAAAGTGGTAGTAGCGACAACACAACATAAATTGAAAAAGAAAAGTCATCTACCATCGACACAGCCTCCCGCGTCACTCTTCCCCTTCGACGATGCTGCACCCTTGCCCTTCGACGACGCCGCACCCTTGCCCTTCGACGATGCTTCAGCCTTGCGTTTCGACGACGCTGCACCCTTGCCCTTCGACGCCGCCGCCGCTGCTGCAGCTCTCTTGCTCGCTTCAGTGGGCATGAAGATATCATCTTCGTCCTCGCTCTCCTCGATCCATAACATCGGTGTACGAAGAGCATCCAACATATATGCTTCAGTGGGATATGTTAGCTTCTTCTTCTGCCACCTAGCATGCAGCCTCACGAGTTCTTTTTCTATTTCCTTGTAATTCCTCCATGGCCACCCATGCCTAGCTAGCTTCGCTGATAGCTCACGGAGATGAGGTGGATGACTAACAATATCTTCGAATGGGATTTCCTTATTGTCTACCTTGAACTCGGCCGTAAACTTCAAAAGGAGTGCCGACATTCCTGCCGGGAAACTACCATCTGAATTGTATCTCGACATGTTCGAGTGAGTGGACTATGCTTACCAACTCGACATCTCCTCCCGGGGTTTTTATAGGACGAGCACAGACCAATTGGCGGGAGAAATAGACGGGAGCAAGGCTGGCGGGAAAATACAAGGTGGGAGCAAGTTTGGCGGGAAAATTAGGCACGGCAGAAAAATGGCGGGAGAAGAATGGCGGGAGGAAAATGGTGGGAACAAAATGGCGGGAGGAAAATGGCGAGAGGAAAAAAGCGGGAACAATTGACCGCGAAACAAATTTACTCGAGAAAACCAAATATGCGCGGTGCCGGGAAATATGAGCGGGAAAATAATGGCAACATTAGCGGTGGCGGGAAATATGAATATATGGGCCAACAGTCGGGAAAAACAAAAAAAAAATGTAAAATGCCACTTTCGGCACGGACAGAGCCGAAACACGCTGTCGGCCCCGCCGTTACGCGAAAGGTAGCGCAGCTGCATGATCACCGGGCTTTCGGTTTGGCCCGTGCCGAAACCAGATGGTTTCGGTTTGGCCGTTGTCGACGCCGCGCTATTTTCCAAATTTCTGGAAAACGCGCGCTAGATTCCGAATTTCTGTTTAAAAAAATATTATTTAAAAAAAAAATCACATGTGCGCGTCTCTCCCTCCGCCCACCCCCACCACGTTCTCCTCCTTCTGCCCATACCTTCTTTATTACTACAGGTCGGCGCAGAGAGAAGAACAAAGCAGCATCGATCGATCCGGTCCTCCCAAACCCCAGATCCCATCTCGTCTCCTTCTTCTGCTCAAGCAGGGACGTGAGACTGGCCGTCCACTTCCCCCGACGACGAGCGCCTCCATGCGCGTCGCCTCGCCGGGCGCATCGCGGGCGCCTGCTCTCCGGTGCCGACCTTTGGGGCGACGCGGCCGACCGCCTGGCGCAGCGCTTCGCCCGAGCGCTCGCCCTACGGGCCGACGAGGGACACGGCGGCGGCGCCGCCACCGGCCGTGGGCGTGGCGCCGGCGTCGTCCTGCAGGCCATCAGTGAGCACGCCCGGAGATGGAGAATAAAGCGACCAGGCCCAGGCTGTACCGTCCGGTACGTGCGAGCTGAGAAATGCAATAAACAAGGGGGGCGGGCCACCCGGTGACGTGCGCCTGAGAAGATTCTGTCGGGATATACGGTTCCAAATAATTCTGCTGTATAAAGTTCTCAGTGGATACAAAGATTCGCTGCATGCAGTCAACGAAATGCGCATATCCCAAAAAAGTTCCTGCGGTGTGGATTGCAGTGGCGCGCGGTAGCAGTTGCGCCAAATTCGCGTCTGCTTCTTTTCCCCTTTGCGGTGGTTGATGCATCGGTGCTTATTTGCGTCAAGTCATAGTTGCCAATTAAACTCAGTACGCTGAATCACGTCACAGCTCACAGGAATTCGAGAGCAGGAGCAACAGCCCCATGGACACCGTAGCCGCGCCACCGTGCCACGTCGTGGCCGTGCCCTACCCCGGCCGCGGCCACGTCAACGCGATGCTGATCCTGTGCCGCCTCCTCGCCGCCAGGGATGGCGTCTCCGCCACCGTCGTCGTCACCGAGGAGTGGCTCGGCCTGCTCGGCGGCGACCCCGCACTCGACGGCGTCCGCCTCGAGACTATCCCGAACGTCGTCCCGTCCGAGCACGGCCGCGCCGCCGACATGGCCGGGTTCATCGAGTCCGTGTTCACCAGGATGGAGGCTCCCTTTGAGCGCCTCCTCGACCGGCTCGATCCCGCCACGGCCATCGTCGCCGACACCTTCGTGCCCTGGGCGGTGCACGTCGGCGAGCGGAGGGGCGTCCCGGTCTGCGTCCTCTCGCCGCTCAACGCCACCATGTTCTCGCTGCTATACCACATCGACCGCCTGCCCGTGGCTGCCGGCGGGAGCGCTTCTGCCTTGTCTGACGACTCTGGTACGAGTTCTCCAACTCAACCTTCCCCTCTTGACCAATTTTGTTAAAATTTCTGCACACTGATGGTTAATCTTTTGCAGATGGGACTGATCCGTGTCTGGTTGAAAGCTATATCCCCGGCCTCAAATCAATCAGGTTAACCGATCTTCAGCAAACACACTCCAACAAGATAGCAGTGAACATAATCCTCCAGGCATATCTTTCTGTCAGAAAAGCACAGTGTGTCATCTTCACCACCTTCTACGAGCTCGAGAGCTGTGCCATCGACTCCCTAAGGAGAGAGCTCCCTTGCCCCGTGTTCACCGTTGGCCCTTGCATACCCTTCATGGCGCTGCAAGAACATAGTGCCATTGACTCTTCAGAAGAAGAGCAAGGAGGCTACATGGCCTGGCTGGACGCGCAGCCGGTGAACTCGGTGCTCTACGTCTCACTCGGCAGCTTCCTCTCGGTGTCGTCCACTCAGCTCGACGAGATCGCCATTGGCCTGGCCCAGAGCAGCGTGAGGTTCCTGTGGGTGCTCAGTGACGCGTGCTCCCGCGTGCAGGATTTGATCCGTGGAAGCGCCGGCGTGGTCGTCCCGTGGTCTGACCAGCTCAAGGTCCTGTGCCACCCTTCTGTTGGCGGGTTCTTCACCCACTGCGGCATGAACTCGACGCTCGAGGCGCTGTACGCCGGGGTGCCGATGCTGACTCTTCCGATAGCCTTCGATCAGCCGGTCAACAGCCGGCTCATCGCCGATGTGTGGAAGGTTGGGTACAACATCAAGGAGAAGATCCGGGCTGATGGCGTCATCGGAGGAGAGGAAATTGCTGAAGCCGTGAAGAGGCTCATGAACTGTGATGACGGCGAGGGCACGAGGATGAGAGCTTCACTGCTGGAAGAGGCTTCCCGCGTCGCAGCTGAAGTGGGCGGTTCCTCGCACAGCGACATCACATCTTTCGTCAATTACATTTCAGAGTTCAAGAACTGAATGAATGAAATGGGTGGTTCCTTGCTTCATTTGCGCAACGTATTCGAATAGGTATTTTGAAATGAAGTGAAATCTGTAAGATGTAGGTCTATTGGCTACACCATGTATTCCTTTGGTGTAATTTGCTTTCAGTTTGGGTGATTTGGTGAACTGAAATTTGTATTGGAAAGTAATAATCCCATTGCTGTCAAATTGGAGGTAAAATTTCGTCAGTGTAATTTGCAGCTTCTTTTCAGCACTGTGGTGTTTTGTTCAGAACAGTTGCAAGTACATTATTGTTTGGTCCAGGAAAATTTCAGAAAATTAACAGATACCACCAAGAAAGGCCGTGGAGAAATTTCAGTCCATGGTAATAACGGTGGAAACACTTCAGCAATGGCAGAAAATGAGTGGTGACAGGTGAACTATTAAAGTGACGAAACAGACAGAATTGACATGACGAAACAGACAGAATTGACCAATATCACCAACAAGAGTTTCAGCATAATTTTTACAAATAAGTGACATCCATCAAAGTACTGGAACAGACAGAAACGTCTAGTTGTAAAACGTTCAGAAACATGAACAAAGTAGGCAGATACAGGGATAAAAAGCCATGCACAACACCCATGATAACTAGACGTGTAAAAAAAGAATACTACTTTGAATTCGATTTGAAGTATGATTTGTTACACCCTGGTGTATCAAACACATGAATAGTACTTTGAATTTGATTCAAACACTAAGCCCAACACATGTAAAAAAGAATACATTGAATTCGATTTGAAGTATGATTTGTTACACCCTGGTGTATCAAACACATGAATAGTGTACTTTGAACTTGATTCAAACACTAAGCCTGTATAAAATTAGCAGAGCAGCATTCAGTCACGTGAATAGTAAGTAAACCAAGCTTTCTTGATTCGAGAGCCAAGCAGTTTAAGATGACTAAAAACCACCCACTAGGCGAGGCCTTGAGGAGCATTAACTGCAGGAGGGTGCAGAGCCACACGACCGAAAGGCTCACTGCAGTACTTCTTGTAGACGGTCTTGAGCTTGCCCTGTGGGGCGGCGGCGTGCGAAAGGACGAGGGCCTTGGCAGGCTCCCTGAAACCAAAACAGAATCTCCATGAGTTCCAGCTCAACCAAGTTCTTCAGGCAGGCACACAACACATCAAATGGAAAAAGAACGAGAAGAACAGTAGCTTGGATCAAAGATTGAAGGACTACTTACATCAGCTGTAGCTCAGTGTATCCGGTGTGGTGCTTGAGAGTGTCAGTCCAGAGGGGACTCTTCTTCAGCGTGCAGCGAGCGGCGTACACAGCAGAGGCGGCCACCAGCGACGGGCACAGCGAGACCAGCGCATAATCCATCAGCGCCAGCTCTGCGAAGAAGAAGACCATGTGCTCCAGCTCCTTGTCGTTGCTCCCAGCGGCCTTGGCGAACCGCACCAGGAAGACATAGGGCGTGGGGACGGTCAGATTCCACGACATCCGGTTCAGGATGCCCTTCTCCATGCCAAGGACCTGCTGACGCGAGTAGGCGTTGTCTGCGATGTGAATGAAATCATTGACCTGCAGCAAATCACATACAGGCAGATAAATGAGCTCTTGGATTCAGAGTTCAGAGTTCGTTCACAGACTGACAGACACGAGCATATGAGCTCTTCGATTCACACACAAGCAGATGAGCTCTTGGATTCAGAGTTCAGAGTTCGTTCACAGACTGACAGACACGAGCAGAAGGCAGACGGAAACGAAAAGGCCATACATACCTCAGGCGCCCAGATCTCCTCATATTTGCACGCGATCAGCATGGCCGCGACCCCGACGAGCTGCAGCTCCCGTCGAGGCACCGGCTGCATGGAGAGGAACATGTCGATGATGTAGATGGTGAGGTAGAAGGTCTCGGGCATCAGTTCGAACTTGTGGGCGACTTCCACCAGCCAGTCGATCAGGATCGCCCTCATGCTGGGCTTGATCTCAGGCTGCCTCCCCATGTAATCGATTGGTCTGCTCTCGTGCTGCAGCACAACACAACATATATTGGTTCAGAACAGTTGATGACGATGTCAAATCGATCAGACATGCCGGAGAGGAAGGAAGAGTGTAGTAACCTGAGCAGCCTTGTAGTAGGTGTAGATGTCCTCGATGTAGTCCACCACGGCCAGCTCGTTGTCGCCGTCGAGCTTGTCGATGTCTTCCACGATCACCTTCGGCCTGAGACTGAGGCCACATGCTTCCTGCCATGACAAGAACAGGCAAGCAGAGAGTCAGTCGACAGTGACAACACTGATTCGTGTCATACAGTGGAAAAGAGCAGTAGTACAGCACAGAGGTGGGTGTTGGATCGATCGAGCTCACCTTAGAGCGGTGGGAGAGCACCGCGGTGAGCGTGTTCACCACCTTCTTCCTGGGGACCTTGTGGGCAGAGCCGGCGGCCGCCACCTTCTTGTTCTCGTCGGAGGCCTTGGCGACCTGCTCAGGACGAGGTGCGGGCTTGAGAACCTGCTTCCTGGCCACCGGCTTCGGGGCCGCTGCGGGAGCAGCAGGAGCAGCGCCATTGGCCTGAGCCTTCTTCAGAAGCTGAGCGCCGAAGCTACGAGTGATTGGGCGATTGATCCCCCTGTTACAGAGACGGGATTCAGGTCAGGACACGGAACTGAAGTAGTAAGAAACAAGATTGAGGATTCCTGCGCTGATTTTCTTACCCGTCCAGGACATGGGAGTGGACGAGGTTGCCGATGTCACCGAGGACTCGCCGCCGAGCGTTTCTTTCCTCTGGTCGGCCGGCGGCGGCGGCGGCCTTCTTCTGGACGGCTGGACCTGACAATCGCCAAAAGGGAAAGAAGAGTTAAAGATTAAGAACTGTTGATGCACGAATCGGGCAAGATGGGCATGGAAAAAAGATTAGAAATTCGCATCCGACGACCCTGGAAACAGCAAAAATCCATCCTTGGCCAAGGATTCGTATGAAGAACAGCCTACGAACAGATCAAGAACTCGAGCCAAACAGTACGGGCTACCTCAAAGCCACAACATTTCTCCAAGAATCGCACGAGAGAAGAAGAACAGCTAACAGATCAAGAAACTAGGATCGAATTCCCCATCAACGCAAGAAATCCAAGATCCTTCCCCGCCCAGGCAAGAAACTCCCACGACGGAGGCAGGACCAAATCAAGAACGCGCCCAGAACCAGCGATCGATCCCCACCACGAAGACGCACCCAGAACGCCCAAGGAAGAAGGAAAGGAGAAAGATCCGGGTTGCTCGCTCACCTCGGTTCGCCGGCTGCGGAGCGGCAGCCGCGTGCTGGTGGTGCCTCGTCGCACGAAAGGGAAAGAAGAGTTAAAGATTAAGAACTGTTGATGCACGAATCGGGCAAGATGGGCATGGAAAAAAAGATTAGAAATTCGCATCCGACGACCCTGGAAACAGCAAAAATCCATCCTTCGCCAAGGATTCGTATGAAGAACAGCCTACGAACAGATCAAGAACTCGAGCCAAACAGTACGGGCTACCTCAAAGCCACAACATTTCTCCAAGAATCGCACGAGAGAAGAAGAACAGCTAACAGATCAAGAAACTAGGATCGAATTCCCCATCAACGCAAGAAATCCAAGATCCTTCCCCGCCCAGGCAAGAAACTCCCACGACGGAGGCAGGACCAAATCAAGAACGCGCCCAGAACCAGCGATCGATCCCCACCACGAAGACGCACCCAGAACGCCCAAGGAAGAAGGAAAGGAGAAAGATCCGGGTTGCTCGCTCACCTCGGTTCGCCGGCTGCGGAGCGGCAGCCGCGTGCTGGTGGTGCCTCGTCGCCATGAGGTTGATCTCGGGGACTCGCTCGACCGCCTCCTCCCAAAGTTCAGGCGGGGCGCTGCTCCGGCGAGCTCCTGAGCGAGGCGAGCGGAACTCGTTCTTCCTCCGATTCCTCTCTGCTAGTTCTTGCTCTCGGCGGTGGGGGATTGGATGGGATGGGGAGGTGTCGGGGACTCTGACGGGCCGGAGCTTTATTGCGGAGCGGGCGGCTCCAACGGTCGGGGATCGGGAGAGCTGACGGTCCGGACAGCCACGGGGGAAATCTGACGGCTAGACTGAGGCGGCGGGGTGAGAGACTAGCCGTTGGGGTTGTGTGCTCTATGGATGGAAAGTTTCACGGCCGCGAGAGTTTTTACACATGGAAAGTTACCGTGTATCTGGCTTGCGTAATGGCTCCGTCCGTTTCTGGATTTCTTTTGTTTTTGTCCGTGTCGACGCGATGAAAAGTACTTCTTCTTCGTCTCACCATATTCACGAATTTAGGTATCGATGGTAGATCAGCTGGCCGCCGCCGCGCGGGCACAGGCGTAGTCGCACCACAACCGCCGGGGCGCTCCCGTCATGGTGGTGGTGAGAGGACCCGACCCAGAGTTGTTTCCTTGTCTACAACCTGGACCTCACCGAATCTCTGCTCCCCTGCTTACCTCTGTCAACCCCTAGCCATTCTAAGCTACTCACGGCAAATTGCTCACCTCTGCCAACCCCTGGCTATTCTAAGCTACGCTGATCTCGGCTACGATCGCCGCCTCCCCCTCCGGCCATGTCATCGTTGTCGCCGCCTCTGGCCAGACCATCATCGTCGACGCCGCCATGCGCTCCGTCTCCTCACTCCGGGAATGCGCCACGTCAATAAAACCTTCTTCCATGTCCCCGACGCCTTCTTCCTCATGTGCAACTACTTCCTGTCGTCGACGCCCCAGGGCTGCAGCTGCGAGCTCCTCTTCTCTCCTCCCAAGAGCAACGGCAACCGCTGGTGCTGATGCCCCCTCCCGGATCAGCCGGGCCTCCGCCCACGCGGGGAAGTCACCGCCTACTTTGTCGTCAGCGCCCACGTCTGGGTCTCAATGTGGTCACTGGGCACATTCTCATTGGACACGGTGCGCCGCCAGTGGCACACCCAAGGAACCTAGGAGCTGCCCTTCAAAGACGCGGTGCTATTCGTCCCCGACTTCCGGTGCAGCGGCTGCAACCTGCTCTTTGGCTTTGTCGGGACATACCTGCAACTTTCCGCCTGTGATATGGACGCCATGCCACCGGCGATCATCAGGTCCTGGCCAGAAACTTGCCCTCCCGCGCCCGGTATGACTTCTCCGCGAAAACCGTTGAGCTCACCTACTTTGGAGACGACATGTTTTGCATCTCGTTCAACGCTGCCATCCAGACAGAAGAAGAAAGGTCACCACCACGCAGTAGCATTGTCTCCCTCCTGGCCATCGAGATCACCCGAGCCTTGATGCTCATCAAGCGCCACTTAGACGCTACTCGCTGCCACCACGCTCGCCTACTACTCATGTAATCTAGATGTGACGTCAACTTCTTGTTAGTGCTCGTTACTGCCTATGCAACTAGTGTACTCCACTTAATTTAAGGCAAATAAATCAGCTTGTATTTTGTTTTTTGTTCAAATTCTTCACCTGCTATGCTATAATCAAGTCTTGAAACTGACTGCAACTTACCCTTGAACAATCAACGAAATCAGAACCTATGTCACCCTGTGCTTTCCGTATGGACATGGTAGAAATTGTATTTTGAATTTGGCCAGAAAATATGGATTACTCGAGTTTTGAACTTCTCATTGTTGAGTGGTCAGTCTCGGAAGCTGGACTAGGTTCCGACACACATGAATGGGAACAGATGCCAAATTGATCGTCGGAGCCAACGAGGTTATGGTTGCACAACCGTGAGCCGGGTCGGGTCACACAAGCTACACATCGAATGTCACCTCCTTGCGAGGTCATGAGTGAGTGTCATCTCGTGTGCCAAGTGCCAACCTAGGACCCTAGGTGGAGCCGCGAGCAACACATTTAGGTATAGTCCACGCCGCCCGTCGTAGGGGCATAGGGGCAGAGCATGATTCAAATTGAAGGGGTCAAACATGGCAAATCACAATTAGGGGGACAACACAACTAATTTTGCCTAAAATTGTATCTAAATTAAGCATTAAGTACATGATTCCTCACGTGGTACACTTCCATTAGGGGCCAGGGCACCTGCTGATCCCCTAGCTCTGCTACTGGGCATAGGCAACACGAACGGAGCAAGAGGAGGGTTCACCTTGGTGGCTTGGCCGTGAGAGATGGGGCGTGTCTGGTTGCACACAAGACATTCTTGGGAGAACATGATTTTACGGGTTAAAAGGTATGTGGTTGGTCGTATGCTCGTTTAGGTTGTGGCGCACGGAACTTAAAGGTGCAAAATTTTGGTCGCAGACAAACGGCCAAATCAACCGTTTTCGTGCAACCAACTCGATGCAGCGCAAAATAGGCACGTCGCTGCACACGCTAGGAAGAGTGGGAGATGACACGTCGTTTATAAAACCCCCACCATAAATCGTCTCAATGCTCACTACCCTCTCTCACTCGCCTCTTTCACTCTCATCTCACAGTCAACGGTTCCTCTCACGGGGCACATCTTGAGCATGACAGTGGAAGATTAGGTCGGTGGCCTCCACTCCCTCCCTCGGCACATCGTTCATCGACACCGACAACTCGCAACATCAATGCCAGAAATTTTGGCATCAATGGCGGTATGACCTCAGTCCACTCTTACGACATTTGTAGAAACCTATATATATCTGAAGTTAGGAGTGTTTTTGATCACATGCATGGTAGATTTTGCCCATACTTGTTTATTTGTAGTTAGGACCCTAGTTATTTGCTTATTAATCTACGTCAATGGCGGTAAATGTTACGCTCATTGGTTCGATTTTGCTCATTATACTTGTTGAGTTGTTGATTAGTGGAGATCCTCTGTTTAGAGTGTCATGTCCAACCGATTTGGGGATTTATTTCTTGTGAGGCTTTCATACCCATCGGATTTGGGTATATATTTGTGAGGGCATCGATTTGGACATGTCGCTTGCTATAGTACATCTTAGCCGATTTGGAGTTGTTCTCAATTTAGTGTTTGGGATTACCCGATTAGGTTGTTGATTTGTTCGCATGGTCTGTGTCGAAAGGTCTCAATGGGTGATATTCGGAAAAAATACCAAGTATGAGGCACTCGCTCACTGAATTGATCAATGATTAAACTATGGCATCCTGTGTTGAAGAAATGATCCTGTTGTATCAGTAGTATGTGCAAACACATAGGTTGTGCATGTTCCTTGGTACAGTAGGATCATCTCTTTGAATTGTTTGTGCAATGTTGCTATGAGGTTCCCTTTTATGCATTTCGGTGTTGTGTTTGAATATGTGCCACGATGTGTCTAGATGGCCTACAATATCTGGTATTGCACAACTTGTTTGGATGTGTCTTCCCCCTGTTATCATAGGCACCTATGTTGGACTATTGTGTGTGATTTGTTTGAGACGGTTCATATGAGACATATTTGTGGGCGTGCTTTGTACTTGTATTACTCAATCGACAAGCTGATCTTCGACAATGGTGGAGTAGTTGCTCGAAGGAGGCTAGAGAAGGCAACTCCTCCAAGAGGTCGACGGGAGGCCTATGAAAGTTGGTCACTTCCATGAGGATGTTTTTCCAATCCACTTTTGCTAGGTGATCTTATCACCTGGGTTGGAGTTGCTTCCCCTCTGCTGCCTTCCGTCGACATCTAGTCATTATCCTAAGGACTATCGTTGTGAAGACAAAGATGCAGCTGGATGGTGAGGATGAGATATGTCAATGGGAGGGCTACCATGGATCAAAGGTGGCCAGGCTTTGCCATTGTTCACCAAATCAAGATCGGATGCTTCTTTACTTTCACGATCTTGAAGCTGGATATGTACGGGGTCACCATCTTTTACTCCTCTTGCACAGAAAGTCAGAGATGGTCACGAGGTGCTTCAAGGAGGATCCATCCCTTAAAATGATTGATAATTGATGGTTTTCTCTATATTCCAGTGTTGTGCTGATTTGTCTGTGGTGAACTGTAGTCATGCACGTGAAAGTCGCTAAAGTCTATGTGTTACTATTATGACCGTTTAATATGTGTGCATTATTAAGTATTTATCTGGTTGTACTCTAGTCTGTTGAAAGTGCATGGTGTCCCCATGTGTGGTTTTGGTAATTAATGACAATCCTTATGGACTAATGTTTGCATCGAGATCTTCTTATAGATCTTGTCCATAGGAAAGATTGGAGTTCATGTGTTGGACTCTAGAAGCTTATAAGATGACCAAAATCTTATTCAAGGGTTTATATGAAGAATGGTTAACGAGGGGTTAACTCATCAAATCTCATGGTTAAGGACCTAGGGTTGAGATTACGGGGAGAGAACGTGGTAGTACTGGTAGTTTCGTCGGCTGGCAAGCAGAGGCAAAGATTTACCCAGGTTCAGGCCTCCAGAGAGTAACACCCTACTTCCTGCTTGTCTGGTATTGATCGTGTGAGATTATGCGATTACAGGGGAGCTCCGGCGGGATGTCGATCTCGCTAGGGCTTATGGTGATTCGAGTATGGCTTCTCCTGGATCGGCGGCCCTCCCAACCTTTATATAATAGGCTGGGTCTCGGGAGTTCGTAACCGACCCAGATTACATGTAAGGAAAGCTAAAACCGACTATGCCTATGTCTAATCTTGGAGGTACTCCATCTTCTTGGGCCTCTTGTCTTGGGCTTCGAGTAGGCTCTTCGCTATTGGGCCTTAGTCGCTACGTGCACCAGGTACCTTCACGGTAGGGTACCCGAGATGTATACCCTTGTCAATGGTCATATGTAGAGTTGAGCATATTGCAAGTATGTCTTGAAGAATAGAATACAGTGGATACTCATACTCACCTTCAAGACATCATCATTGGTCAAGAAAGAAGAGAAGATACAAAGTTGATCAAGACTAAGTGGAAAAGATGGATTCAAGTGATCAACACACAAGCCAAATGTTGTACCATGTGGGATCATGGTATGGGGGAACATTTCACAAGTCTTCATCAAGCGGAGCGCAATCAAGAAAGGTGATCCAACTTGAGGTGATCAAGATCGTCATCATCTAGCTCAAGTGGATTGCGCAAGGCAAAGGTATGACCTTGATAGGGTTTCTATGTTACCGGTCTCATGGTGTTAGTGAGAGACCGGATTATAGGATAGATGCCACACTTTCAAGAGGGGCTCTCGAATGAGTAACTTGATCGTATCGTTCGGAGAGAGATCAAACCTTTGCATTCTTGGCATCATCTTTCTTGGTTCTTATTTGGTTTTCTCCATGTGTGGTTTTAGAGCTTGTCATGTTCTTCAAGACAAGCTCAAGTTTATCAAAAACGGAGTTCGTATGAAAAACTTATTACGTTTTTTTATGTTGGAGGTTTTATCGGTTGTTCGTTTATCAAGAGGTCCAACGAGCCAAAGATCATCGAAAACGGAGTCCGGATGCAAAAGATATTGCCGTTTTGGTGTTTGCTATTCGTGTTGTTTTGCAGGGGGCGGTAGTACCGCTGCCGGTACCGCAATAGTGCTCCTGAAGCCCGTTTTGGGGTACCAACATGGGTAGTACCGCCGGGGGGCGGTAGTACCGCTTATCCCAGCGGTAGTACCGCTCCTGCGGGTTTCTGCGCCCAACGGTTGGATCCGTGGGGGACCTATTTAAGGGGCCTTCTTCCCCAATGGTTCCCCACCCATTAGAGCTCGTTTTCCCCTCCATTGTTGACCCTTTTGGTGCTTGCTTTCTCTTCATCCCTCCATGATTCTTGCCTCCAATTAGAGGGAAAAGAGAGATGAGATCTAGATCCACCACTCCACCAATTAATCTCTCCTCTAAGTGAGGAGAAGCTTTTGAATCTAGATCTTGGAGAGATTTTGTGTTCTTCCTTGTTCTTCCTCTCTTCTCCCCCCATAAGCATTAGTTGCTTTGGTGGGATTCGAGAGTGAAGGACTTTGACCACTTTGTGTGTTCTTGCCATTTCATTAGGTGCATCGGTTTGAGTTCTCCACGGTGATACGTGGAGGTGAAGTTTGAGAAGCTTATTACACTTTGTGGATCTTGTTGCCTCTTGGGTTAGTTGTAACCCTAGGAGGCCTCTTTGTGGAGCTTTATCTTGTTGCTAAGCTCTGGGACATTGATGGGAGGCTCCAACTCATTGTGGAGTTCTTCAACCTTGGTGTATCGGTTTGGTCAACGCCTTCAAGTCGACCTCATAGTGGAACGAGCCAATCCCTCACGGGTGAAGCTCATGGAGAATAGGGTGAGCACATCGGTGCTATTGGAGTGCCTAGGAGGCTCCACACCCCTCCGAAGTAGACGTACTTCCATTGGGAAGGAACTACGGGAAACATCTCCTCGTGTCCACTTTGCGGTTACTTCTATACCCAAACCCTTTACTTATGCATTTACCTTTGTGATAGCCATCGAGCTTGAAGTTATCTTTGCTATCTGACGTGGGCCTACCTTCCGGTGCCCCACTGTGAGGTTACCTGGTGCACGTACAAGGAGCAAGATCTGCATGAAGGCCCATTAAAGGATTGAGTCCGAGGCCCACAAGGAAGGAGTATGCTCCAAGTCAAGCGTAGATAGGGTCGGTTTAAACTTACCTTACTTGTAAACCAAGTCAGTTGCGAATCCCCGAGACCCAGCCTCCTATATAAAGGCTGGGAGGGCCACCGACCTGGGCACGCAATACTCTAGCCACCAGAACCTTGGCGAGATCGACATCTCGCCGAGTCCCCCTTGTAACACCATTGTTCACAACCATCAATAATCAGACAAGCCGGACGTAGGGGTGTTACCTCCACACGAGGGCCCTGAACCTGGGTAAACCTTGCTTGTCAGCCGTAGTCACCGCCAGCGCTACCAAATCTCCTCCCTGATCTCAACCCTAGGTGTCTAACCATGGGATTTGACGAGTTAACACCTCATCAATTGGCGCCGTCTGTGGGAACGAGTGGCGCTGGATCCACGGTTTCGCCGGCTCCATCCGCATCAGCAACCGGCAGCTCGCCGGTGACCATCACGGGACCGATCCACTTCGGCTCCTTCGACTACGACCCGCACTCGACGGAACTGCAGCCGGCGAGTTCAGATCCGCAATCAGGTCAGAACGTAACCTTTGGTCCTTCAATCCTTACTGCTAACCAATCAGGAACGTTCTGCTCGGCGGACTCGCGTCAACATGCGGCACCCGCATCACCATCGACTGGATCCGCACCAATCGCATCATCGTCACCCGCAAGGTCGGCGACCTCACTCGCATCAACTCCGCCGTGATCGCCGACGCTATCGGAGATGATGTCCTTAATGGCCACCTTTCCATCGACTCCGCTGCCCTCACCAACACCTTCAGAGATGGCATCTCTGATGGCTACGCCACCCGCCACGCCGCCATCGGCACCTGCATCTTCATCGACTGCATACTGCGCACCTTCATCGGCAAAGGGAACTGCGTCAGACGACGACGCGATGGATGTCGAGTCCGTCCACATCGACAACGACTGTGGGCGCAGTGCCATGATCGACTTCTACTTCGACACCGCCGCTGCCTTCCTCAATCGCAGCGATGGCAAAAAAGGCAAAATTTCGCATGACGCTCCCCGCCAAGTCTGCATGGTGCAGATAGAGAACAACGAGGATGGCAGAGCACCCGAGACGTCGGCGAGTGGTGCAAGTCGCCCTGACGTTAGGAGCTATCCGATGACAGCCACCATGCCAGACGACAGTACGATCGTGATCACAAGGGAGCAGGCGATCAAAGCAATCAAAGCCATACATGACTGTACCATGATGCCCGAGGACTCGACGCCCGAGGAACTCGCTGCGCACAAATACATCTTCTGGCAAGAGAACTTGAGGCTGAAGAACCTGCAGGCAACCCTCGACGAGCGCAAGAAGGCTGCTAGCGCGTCGAGTGCGCGACGTGCCCAGTTGTCGGCTGTCCAATCCTCTGGAAGGACGCAACACCACTCGCGATCCAGGCTGGCGCACCTCACATGAAGCGAGAGGGCGGCACTGACCCGCAATCTGGACGTGTTGTTCATGACACATGACGAGTTAACTCACAGAGGTCATCGACGGTGGAGCTTATCGTGTCAAGCTTCGCCGCACTACGCATGATCATGCACACTTCGAGGTGGTCGACTGGAAATCACAATATCATGCGATCCTTGGATGCCCGACATTTGCTCGGTTCATGGCGGTCCCGCACTACGCCTACCTGATGATAAAGATGCCGGGACCCAAAGGAATCATCACGGTGAAGGGCAACTTCCAGTGCTCTGACAGCTGCGATTGAGAATTCAGCAAAATATCCAAGATGTTCGGGATGCAGGAGCAACTCCAGGAGCTCTCCCTCACCAACGATCGCACAGTATTTCCTCAAACAAAGAAGCAGGCACCCGACGCCGCTTTCAGCGCAGCAAACGACACGAGACCGCACCAGGTCCACCCAACGGACCCAACGAAGACGGTCAACGTGTCATCAAGCTTAAACTCCGCATAGGAAGGCGCGCTCGTCGAATTCCTCTGTGAGAACTGGGAAATCTTCGCCTGGTGTCCAGCTGACATGTCAGGTATTCCCAGGGAATTCGCCGAGCACTCTCTCCAACTCTTTCCAAATGCTCGACCTGTGAAGCAAACGATGTGCTGGTTCTCTGAGCCGAAACGCGCAACTATTGGAGAAGAAGTCGACAGATTGCTAGACGCAAAATTCATTCGAGAGATCAAAAAATCGGATTGGGTCGCCAACCCTGTTCTGGTGCCAAAGAAGAACTCGAATGTCCTTCGCATGTGCGTCGACTTCACCTCCCTCAACAAGTGCTGCCCCAAGGACCATTTCCCTCCGCCACGTATCGACCAGATCGTCGACTCGACGGCAAGATGCGAGTGCCTATCCTTCCTGGATGCCTACTCAGGCTATACAGATAAGGATGAGAGAAGAAGATGAACACAAGACTGCCTTCATCACCCCTTATGGCATCTACTGCTACACAATTATGCCCTTCGGGCTCAAGAACGCGGGTGCTACGTACCAGCGTATGATGCAAAACTGTCTCAGGAAGCAAATCGGACGCAACGTCCAAGTCTATGTCGACGACATCGTCATCAAAACAAAAAAGGAGTTGACACTCCTCGATGACCTGCGCGAAACATTCACCAACCTCAAGCACTACAAGATCAAACTCAATCCTAAGAAGTGTATCTTTGGTGTGCCAGCCGGGCAGCTCCTGGGTACCTTGTTTCAGCCCAGGGCATCGAGGCGGACCCGGAGAAGCTACAAGCCATCCTGACCATGCCACCACCAACCAAGCTTCGAGAGATTCAAAAACTGGCCGGTTGAGTCGCGGCACTCAGCCGCTTCATCAACAAACTAGGCGAAAAGGCACTCCCGTTCTATCAGCTGATGAAGAAATCAGACAAATTCGAGTGGACACCTGAGGCACAAGCAGCCTTTGATGATCTCAAGCGTGTGCTGACAAGCCCTCCGATCCTGGTGGCACCCCAGGAACGCGAGCCGCTGTTCTTGTACGTTTCTGCAACTAATCGGGTGGTCAGCACAGTGCTGATGGTCGAGCGCATGGAAGATGGACATCCTCATGGCATACAGAGACCCATCTATTATCTTAGCGAGGTCCTCTCAATATCAAAACAGCGGTACCCGAATTATCAGAAGCTAGCCTACGATGTGTTCATGTTATCACGAAAGGTTGCACACTACTTCGCCGAGCACCCCATAACTGTCGTGAGCTCGGCGGCGCTGCGAGACATCCTCACAAACCCTGACGCAACTGGGCGAGTCGCCAAGTGGGTTATCGAGTTGGGACCTCGAGACATCCGGTATGAACACCCGAAAACAATCAAGGCACAAGTCCTTCCTGAATTCACCACCGAGTGGATCGAAGCCCAGTTACCCAACGTTCCAGATTTGTCCAACTCTTGGACTATGTACTTTGACGGGTCAAAGAAGCATGAAGGCGCAGGCGTAGGCGTCATACTTATATCACCAAAAGGCGACAAGCTCCGCTATGTCCTGCAGATGGACTTTCCCAAACCCTCAAACAACGAGGCAGAGTACGAAGCCTTGCTGCACGACATGCGGATGGCCAAGGCGTGCGGCTACACCCGACTCATGATCTATGGCGACTCGAACCTGGTGGTGCAGCAAACTATGAAGGCCTGCGACGTTACAGCAGACAACATGATCGCCTACCGCGAACTGTATAACATCATGGAGGGCAACTTTGACGGATGTGAGTTGCGCCATATTGGGCGCGAGAGCAATGAAGAGGCAGACATGCTCGCCAATATCGGCTCCACAAAGGCACAAGTACCACCCGGCGTCTTCCTTGAGAAAATCGAGCATCGATCTATCAAGACAAAGCAAAAGGCGGAGCCGCAAACTTTGACTGCCCCAGCCGCAGCCCAAAACTCTGCACCCAGCGCAAAAGATCCGCCAGTCGAAGTCTTCCTCATCGAGCCAACATGGACACATCGATTCCTGGCATATTTGAAGAACGGTGAGCTCCCAGAGGATGTCACAGAGGCACGACGGGTCGCGAGATGTGCTAAAGCATACACCATCATCAACGGTGAGATATACAAACGCAGCATATCGGGGATCCTCCAGAGGTGCATAGCACACGAAGACGGCGAGGCCATCCTTCGAGACATACACGCAGGGACCTGCGGACATCATGCAAGCAGTCGAGCTCTCGTCGCCAAAGCCTTTCGAGCAGGGTTCGATTGGCCCACAACACTCAGGGACGCAGAAGACATTGTCAGGAAGTGCATCGGCTGTCAGAAATTTGCATCCAAGCCACATGCACCGGCGTCAGAACTGAAGACAATCTCGTTGGCGTGGCCTTTCGCCCAATGGGGACTCGACATGGTTGGGCCACTCAGGAAATCCTCTCACGGAGGACACACTCACCTCCTGGAGGCAGTCGACAAGTTCACCAAGTGGATTGAAGCAGTCCCCATCACAAGCTCGACTGCCTCTACGGCGGTCAATTTTATCAAGTCGATCCTATACCGCTTTGGGGTCCCTCATAGCATCATTACTGACAATGGCACCAACTTCACGGCGGAGGAGTTCCAGGACTTTTGCAAGGACCAAGGAATCAAACTCAACTACGCATCGGTGGCGCACCCGCAATCAAACGGCCAGGTGGAGAAGGCGAACGGACTCGTGTGCAGCGGGATCAAGAAGCGACTCTTGGTCCCGCTCAAGCGGGCAGCAGGCGCATGGGTCGAAGAACTGCCATCAGTCCTATGGAGCCTTCGTACAACTCCAAACAGGTCGACTCAGTACACGCCCTTCTTCATGGTGTACGGTACAGAGGCAGTCCTGCCGTTCGATCTCCGATTCGACGCACCCAGGGTCACCGCATACGAGGAGGATGAAGCAGATGAGGCACTCGCAGACGACGTCGACACGCTGGACGAGGCCCGCGACATCGCCCTTGCCCGTACAGCCGTCTATCAGCAAAGCCTCCGCAACTACCATAGCCATCGACTGCGCACTCGGTCCTTCATGGTTGGAGACCTGGTCCTTCGCCTGAAGCAGAAGAAGGTGCACAAGCTTGCCTCTCCATGGGAGGGGCCCTTCATCGTCACAGAGGTCATCGACGGTGGAGCTTATCGACTGAAGCATGCGAAGACGGGAGAACTCTCCCACAATCCATGGAACGTTGCGCAGTTGCGCCGTTTCTATGCTTAGACCGCTCAGTCATCAATATAATAGGTGATATGTCGGATAGCTGCAGGTTTCAAACGCGCTCTTTTCCTTACTAGGGTACCTACGGGGACTGGAAGGTTTTTAATGAGGCGGCCTGCAGCTTAACTTACAGAGTGGAATAAAATCAATGTTCCCCTCATTCATTCTTTATTTCTCTGCATAATACACACCGCGTAAACTTTGGCCACACCTGAACACTCGGGGGCTGCATCGTGCGACCCTGAAACCAAAAAGCAATGTACCTTAGCTACACTCGAAGACTCGGGGGCTAAGCCACAGAAAATTTCAGAAACCAACACAAAAACGGCGGCACTCGAAAGACTAGGGGGCTGCGCCGTCCAACGTTCCTGTAATCATAACACTCAGGCGCACCCGAAGGCTCGGGGGCTGAGTTGTGCAAAAATTATAAAAAAACTCAGTGGCACCCGATGGCTCGGGGGCTGCGCCGAACAAATTCATCAAAAACAAGACAAATTTAGCCATACCCGAAGGCTCGAGGCTACGTCGTATCGCAAATTTAAAGAACATCCGAACGCTCGGGGGCACACCTCCGTACAAATAAAGAAATTTCCTTCATACACACATCCTGCAGCAACGCAGCAAAAATATCCACACATTACAAATTTCATATTACAAAGCACCAGATCCCAGCCTATTCTGGTTATTCTTCCTTCGGTTCCACCCAATTCTTCTCTTCCTCCAAAACCTTGTGAACTATAACAAGTGCGTCCACACGAGTCGCTTCGTAGTGCTCGAGCATTGGCACAGAACCGCCACCGGGCACAGGCAGTGGCCCTGCGGCAACCCTTTTGAAGTCGAAATTTGGGAAGTGAGACCGGACAAAGCCGAGTGCAAGGTTGGCCCCGCCAATAAGTTGCTCTCGAACAAATTTCTTGATGGCTTTGCCATCGCAAAACTTCGTCAGCAATGCGGCCAGACCTTGCGGCTGCTCGTTCATAGGAAACAAGGCCTCGTGGACCCGAGACAACGCCAACCTGCAGGTTTCCATATAAATAGCGGTGTGCCAAGCACGGTCCAGGAGCTTCGCCAGCACATGACCCCTCGCCCTATCTGACCAGAATGGGTGGGACGAGTAATGCGCATCACTGGCATAGGCGTCCAGTCGACCACGAAGGCGCACTGCTTCTGCTGGCTCGTTAAAACAAGCGCCTACGCACAACAACAAACAACTTAGCAATCAGAGACCCGAAAAACTTGTCAAGTTGACTCGAGAGTACTTACACTCCAGTTGCAGATTCACTTTCTCCAGTTCAGCAAGCAAAAACGTTTCCCGCTCAGTGGCGGGAGATGGCTTTGACTTTAGTGCAACCAACTTGTCTTGCACGGCCTTCAGATCTGCCTCCAGCTTCACGATTCGGGTCTTCATCCATGACATCATTTTCTCGTCGTTCTGCTGCGAGTAGCAGGCCGAGGTGGTGCATTCTCGAAGGAGAAGCATCAGCACGCTAGCCATCCCAGGCTGCCCAAAAGCAAAAGGGGAGACAAAACATGAGAGGCCTCCCTACACAAAGAAAACAGCAAAAACATACTCGGGGCTAAAACCGCGCAGGAACAGTCGAAAAAGAATAGATCGCAAAAGGCAGCTTGATATTAATCGACAGAAACACGAGTTCATTACAAACACAAAAACAAAAGTGATGTCAAGCACTACATCCTACGACGTCGACTCAGACCTAGCCCTAGCAGCGCGGTCGCACGCTTAGCAACATTGGCAGCCCGCTTCTCCATCATAGCTACCATGTCTGACATGGGTATGCCTATCGGGTACCCTACCATGAGGGTACCTGGTGCACGTATCGACTAGGCCCAACTATCAGAGCCTACATGAAGCCCATGAAGGGAGGCCCACGAAGATGGAGTATCCTCCAAGTTTGGCGAAACAATAGTCGGTTTAGAGTTTCCTTACTTGTAAATCGAGTCGGTTACGAACACCCGAGACCCAGCCTATTATTTAAGGACTGGGAGGGCCATCGAACCAGACAACGTACCAGAGCCACAAAACCCTAGCGAGATCGACATCTCGCCGGGACCTTGTAACCATCATATTCACAAAGCAATAACAGACAGGCAGGACGTAGGGGTGTTACCTCCACACGAGGGCCCTGAACCTGGGTAAAATCTTTGCCCTGCTTGTCAGCCGACGATACTTCCAGCTCTACCACGTTCTCTCCCCCATATTCATAACCTAGGGACCTTAACCATGGGTCTTGATGAGTCTACCCCTCGTCAAGTGGCGCCGTCTGTGGGAAAGAATAGCGCTGGACTCGAAGTTTCGCCGGTCCCAACAGCAAACGGCAAATCGCCGATCACACCAGCAAACGGCAACTCGCCGATCTCATCTGCAAACGGCAACTCGCCGGCCATGTCAGCAAACAGCAACTCGCCGATCCAGGCGACACACGGCGACTCGCCGATCCACTCGAAAAGCGGCAGCCTGCCCGCTTCACCTGCAAAAAGCGCATCTGCTCTTCCAATGAATTTCAATCCGCACTCGCCGGAGCTTCAGGAGGCGTTTTCCGGCCTTGAATCAGGTTTGAGTTTGACTGTTGGAGCATTCAATTTTTTCGTAAACAATCTTGGCACGCAGGACTCGACAGATCCGCAACAACTGGCCTGGGCGCACTCGAGGCTCCGTCGACTGCGCTCGCCCCGTCGTCGATTCCTGAAGCCTGCTCGCCCGCAACAACCATGTCGACCGGCGAGATCGACAGGTTCATGATGACGGAACTCCAAGGCGAGGAGGCAGAATCAGCATACCGCACAAGCAACGTCGACTTCAACCTACCACTCGACGAGAGTTTCGACTGCGGGATCTCCCTCGATGACTTCTACGAGCCCGCGATTCATAACGACAACAACGTCGACTCGGAGATCT
Organism: Poa pratensis; assembly: GCA_947311845.1. Lineage (NCBI taxonomy): Eukaryota > Viridiplantae > Streptophyta > Magnoliopsida > Poales > Poaceae > Poa > Poa pratensis. Next base: position 18,728,090 of record CAMZMU010000065.1, read on the forward strand.
TCACCAACACCAACCTCGACTCAGAAATCCATAATGGCTTCGCCAACACCGAGATGAGCATAGGCGATGAGCACATCGACAACGAGATTCGCCTCGAAGATCTACTCGATGAACACACTGGCTCTGACATGAGCCTCGACGGCGACGTCGAGTCCATGACTGGAATCGACAGCACATACACCTGTCCACGGGTCACGCCCCATCAGGTCTACGTGGCCTTCTCCGCAGAATCATCCGCAGACGCAGCCGCTCGCAGGCCTGCACAATTCCCATGCACGGTAACCATGCCGGATGGGGTCACAACCTTGACAATCACGGAGGAGATGGCAGCAAAAGCAGATAAAGTCATAAAGGAGTGCACAATGATGCCACCAAATTCCACCCCAGAGGAGATGTTGACCTTCCAGTACTTCAACTGGCAGGAGTCAATTCGACTGCAAAACTACCGAGCGACGCTCGAAGAGCGCAAAAGGCAAGCCAGCCTCTCGAGTGCCCGAAGAAGGGAGCAATCCCTCGGGTCCACAAGCAACCAACCCCACGACCTAGGTCGCGGTTGGCAAGCCTTCCAGAACATGAAAGGGTAGCAATCACCCGTAACCTGTCGTTCATGACAGAGGACGCTAACGGAATCCCAGTGCCCAAAACTGCTGCGGGTGCATTATTCTCCGTAGGTGCTTACCTCAAGGCAATGCAACCTCCGGCGAATGACCCTAACGCAGCCCTGCATCGCCAACAACTCAAATCGCTAGCTCTAGCGGCACAGGCTATACAGCCCAAAACTCCAGCAAGGAATCGCGATCGCGACATAGTCGACTCACGACACGCAGCACATCATCGCAGTGGTCGCAGCCACCACTCGGATGAAGGAAGGAGAAGCACGCGCCGGCACAGGTCCAGCAGAAGCAGATCTCGAAGATCCTATAGCAGCGATTCATACTCTGATCGCGAACCAGAGCCATGCGGAGCATTGTGCTTCACTCGACGCATCCGTGAGACGCGGATGCCCAAAGGTTCAAGTTGACAGGCGAACAACCCAAGTACAACGGTCGCCAAGAACCTTCCGGGTGGCTAGAAGATTACAGACTCGCCGTGGCATGCCAGCGTGGCACGAACACCACGGCGATGCAGTACATACGACTCATGCTCGAAGGAACTGCCCGCGACTGGCTCAAGGCGCTCCCTCCATCATCATACGACTCGTGGGACGATTTCCGCAGAGACTTCATCAAAAACTTCGAGCCTCTATGTGAGCGCCCGAAGACATTCGAAGAATTAAGGGCATGCACTCAACGATCAGACGAGTCGTTGAGATCATACATACGGCGGTGGACCGAAATACGCAATTCGGTTGGCAAAGTGTCAGAAGACAGGGCCATGGATGCCTTCATACAAGGTCTCGCCAGGAAGGACTTCAAAGAGGCACTGGTCGTGAAAAGCCAACCTCCCTGGCTGACCTCATCAAAGTTGCGACTGAGTGGGCAGATGGAGAGGATTCTGTACGCAGATCCCGTGCTTCCCCACCACACGACAACTACGAAAGCGGCAGTCGAGGCCGCAGAGATTCATACAGAGAAGATCGCAGGCGCAAACGTTCCAAACGTCCTTACGACGATAACAGACCCGAGTTCATGGCGGCTGGATACACACAACCCGGGAGGACCAAGATAGAAGCAATCGACGCTCGGATGATCGACGGGACAGTCGAGATCGCGAGCAGCGGAGCGACAGCTACAAAAGGCAAGAATGGCGCAAACGCAGCGACGCAAAACCCGAGCGGTCATTCGAGGAAAAGATGGACGACTGGTGCAGATTCCACCTCTTCAAGGGGGACGACGGAAAACTACGCTCCAATCACACCCTAAGGAACTGCAGGGAATTCGACCAAATGGCGACTGACTACATGATACGACTCAAAAGGTACGGCCCAGCACCTGCTCAGCCCACGCCTGCACCCGCACCACAGCCGAACGCTGTGCCCGCTCTCATGGCGCCACAGCCGCCACCGCAACCACCACCACAGCCTGCTCCAGGCGCAAACCTCGCAGGTGCCATACAACCTGTACTACGGGCGGAAGATGATCAATATCCACAGCCCCACGGGCAGATGTACATGATACAAAAGGGTCGCCCCTCCAACAGGCAGCAAAAGCTAATCACTCGACAGTGAACATGGCTGTCATGGCACCTCCTGCCGTGCCCGAATTTCTGAAGGGATCGGAAACCATCATAAGCTTCAGTCGAGAGGATCATCCCCCAGCTGTAGTTCGACCAGGGCACGCGGCTCTGGTACTCGACGCGCAAATAGGAGGCTACGCCATGACCAAGGTCTTCATGGATGGAGGCAGCGGCATAAACATCATCTTCGCGGACACGCTCCGCAAAATGAACAGGTCAGTCGAAAACCTCCCAAAATCTTCAAATACCTTCCACGGTATTGTTCCTGGCAAAGCAATTAGCCCAGAAGGCACCATACAACTCGACGTTACGTTCGGGGACAAAAGCCACTTCAGGACAGAGTCGATTGAGTTCGAGGTCGTCGACTGGAAATCACAATACCATGCTATTCTTGGTCGCCCGACGTTTGCTCGATTCATGGCGGTGCCACACTACGTACCTCACGCTGAAGATGCCAGGACCAAAGGGAGTCATCACTGTCCGTGGAAACTTTCAAAGGTCCGATGCTTGCGACCGCGAGTTCAGCAAAATCTCCGAGATGTTCGGGGTGGAAGAATCACTCGCCGACTGGCGATTTCCAACGACCGCACACTCCTTCCGAGCATAAGAAGTTGGCAGTCGACAGATCCTTCAATGCTACAAATGACACAAGGTCGCATCAGGTGCACCCGACCGATCCGTCCAAGACAGTCAACATATCTTCGAGCCTGCCTATCGCATAGGAAGGCGCGCTCGTCGAATTCCTCCGTGAGAACTGGGAAATATTTGCGTGGTGTCCAGCCGACATGCCAGGTATTCCCAGGGAATTCGCCGAGCACTCTCTCCAATTGTTTCCAGATGCAAAGCCAGTCAAGCAAACGATGCGTCGAATCTCCGGCCCAAAGCGAACCGCAGTCGAATCTGAAGTCGACCGGTTACTCGCAGCAGGATTCATTAGGGAAATCAAGAAATCACAATGGGTGGCCAACCCCGTACTCGTAGAAGAAGCATACAGACATCCTTCGGATGTGCGTGGACTTCACAGCGCTGAACAAGTGCTGTCCAAAGGATCACTTCCCGCTACCCCGAATCGACCAGATCGTCGACTCCACCGCCGGATGCGCACGACTCTCCTTTCTGGATGCTTACTCAGGTTATCACCAGATAAGGATGAAGCAAGAAGACGAAAAAAACGGCGTTCATAACCCCACTCGGGGTCTACTGCTACACAACTATGCCCTTTGGGCTCAAAAACGCGGGTGCAACATACCAGCGCATGATGCAGGACTGCCTCAAAAAGCAAATCGGACGCAACGTCCAGGTCTACGTGGATGACATTGTCATTACCACAAGGGAAGAACACACACTACTACTGACGATTTGAGGGAGACGTTCGCAAACCTCAAACGCTTCCATATCAAGCTCAATCCTAAGAAGTGCACGTTCGGCGTTCCAGCCGGGCAGCTCTAGGGTACCTAGTCTCTGCCCGTGGAATCGAAGCAGACCCGGAGAAAATACAGGCCATCCTCACAATGCAAAGGCCTTCAAAGCTTCACGATGTGCAGAAACTAGCAGGACGAGTAGCAGCGCTCAGTCGATTCATCAGCAAACTGGGTGAAAAGGCTCTACCATTCTATCGACTGATGAAGAAGGCGGACAAGTTCGAGTGGACGCCAGAAGCTGAAGCAGCCTTCACAGATCTCAAGCGGATCCTCACAAGCCCTCCGATCCTCGTCGCACCTAAGGAACGGGAACCACTCTACCTGTATGTCTCGGCTACAAACAGGGTGGTGAGCACCGTACTGGTAGTCGAACGCATGGAGGAGGGGCACATCCAAAGCATACAACGTCCAGTCTACTACCTGAGCGAGGTTCTCTCCATATCAAAACAGCGGTACCCGCACTATCAAAAGCTGGCATACGCTGTATTCATGTCCTCAAGGAAGTTGACACACTACTTCACCGAGCACCGATCACCGTGGTAAGTAACTCAGCAATCGGTGATATCCTCACAAACCCCAATGCAACGGGTCGAGTCGCAAAATGGCTCATCGAGCTGGCTCCAAGAGACATCAAGTACGAGCACCCGAAGGCTATCAAAGCACAAGTCCTACCCGACTTCACAACCGAGTGGATAGAGGCCCAATTACCTGGAGCACCAGACGTGTCCAATTCCTGGACCATGTACTTCGATGGGTCCAAGAAACACGAAGGCGCAGGCGCAGGCGTCATCCTCATATCACCAAAAGGGGACAAGCTACGTTATGTTTTGCAGATGGGATTCAAACTACCCTCCAATAACGAGGCTGAATACGAGGCTCTGATCCATGGCATGCGGATGGCAAAAGCACTTGGGTGCACTCGATTGATGATCTACGGCGACTCCAATCTCGTGGTGCAGCAAACAATGAAGGCCTGCGACGCAATCGCGGACAACATGATCGCTTATCGCGACCTGTACAACACACTGGAGGGCAGCTTCGAGGCTGCGAGTTGAGGCACATAGGAAGGGAAAGTAACGAAGAAGCAGACATGCTAGCCAATCTTGGCTCAACTGGCGCACAAATTCCACCTGGTGTCTTCCTCGAGCGCATCGAACACAGATCTATCAAGGAGAAACGAGAGCCTCCTCCGTCGACTACGCCACCAAAAGCAAAGCGCCCAGCACAGAGGACCCCCCTCGAGGTACTCCTCATTGAGCCAACTTGGACTCAACCTTTTCTGGCTTACATACTCCGTGGCGAGCTACCAGATGACATAACCGAGTCCCGACGCGTGACTCGAAGATCAAAAGCATACACCGTTATCAACGGCGAGTTATACAAGCGCAGCATATCAGGTATGTTCCAAAGATGCATCGCATTCGAAGATGGCCAAGCCATACTTCGAGATTCATGCAGGTACCTGTGGGCATCACGCCAGCAGTCGATCACTCGTAGCCAAAGCCTTTCGCGCAGGGTTTTACTGGCCTACAGCACTCAAAGACGCGGAGGACATAGTCAAAAGGTGCGTCGGCTGCCAGAAATTCGCAACAAGGCCGCACGCACCCGCATCGGCGTTGAAGACATACCGCTGGCCTGGCCTTTCGCCCAATGGGGGCTCGATATGGTTGGGCCACTCAAAAAATCATCGCATGGCGGGCATACTCACCTACTGGTGGCAGTCGACAAGTTCACAAAGTGGATCGAGGCGGTCCCCATCACAAATTCGACTGCTACTACGGCAGTCAACTTCATAAAGAGCATCATCTACCGCTTCGGTGTCCCAAACAGTATCATCACTGATAACGGCACAAACTTCACGGCTGAGGAGTTCAAAACCTTCTGCAAAGAGCAGGACATTACGCTCAACTACGCATCCGTGGCATCCACAATCCAATGGCCAAGTCGAAAAGGCCAATGGACTTGTGACGATGGGATCAAGAAGCGCCTCCTGGTGCCACTCAAAAGAGCTGCGGGTGCTTGGGTCGAAGAACTACCATCTGTGCTATGGAGCCTACGCACAACTCCCAACACTTCTACGCAGTTCACCCCATTCTTCATGGTCTATGGTGCAGAGGCAATTCTGCCATCAGATGTAAGGTTCAATGCGCCACGAGTTGAAGCATACAATGAAGAAGACGCGAAGAAGCACTCGAAGACGCAGTCGACTTGCTCGATGAGGCGCGCGACACGGCCTTGGCCGCACAGCTGTTTACCAGCAGGACTTCCAACTACCAGCCGTCGACTGCGAACCAGGTCCTTCGTCGTTGGCGACCTGGTTCTTCGATGAAGCAAAAGAATGCACAAGCTCGCTTCCCCATGGGTCCCTTCATCATCACGGAGGTCCTTGGTGGAGGCGCATATCGACTGAAGCACGCGAAGACAGGCGAACTCTCTCATAATCCTTGGAACGTTGCGCATCTGCGCCGTTTCTACGCATAAAGTGCTCACAGTCATACAATGTAATAGGCTATATGTCGGATGGCTGCAGGTTTCAGACGCGCTCTTTTCCTTACCAGGGTACCTAAGGGGACTGGAAGGTTTTTAATGAGGCGGCCTGCAGCCTAACATTCAAAAGAGGAATAAAATCAATGTTCCTTCGACTTCTTTGTGTACTACCCGCATAATTCATACCTTAACCGCACCCGAAACCCTCGGGGGCTGTGTTATCGATCAAATGAGCTCTCGCTCTTGCAGAAACACAATGCCTTAGCCGCACCCGAATGCTCGGGGGCTGCGTAACAAGGATCCAAACAAAGAACACAAAAACTCTGCAGCCGCACTCGAATACTCGGGGGCTGCACAGTCATTGGTTCACAACCAACACATATTTCACAAACCCCGCTCTGACTCGGGGGCTCGACAAAAAATCAAAGTATACAAACTATACAATATACAAAGAGTCAAAAATTACACTCGGGGGCTGCCCCCTATACAAAAATTGCACTCGCAAACTATTCTAATCCTCAGGCTCGTCCTTTACGGGCAGCTCGGGACCGCAAAGCTGTTCGCGAGTGCACTCGATTAGTGTCTCCGCAGCTCGGATCGTGTCATCCAGGTCTTTTGTTCGAGAACCTCTCCGGCTGCAGGTGTCCGCAACACCAACCTTGGTTTTCGACTACGCATATACGCCATTGCAGCGTTGGCTCCAATCACAAGTCTCTGAGACAGCAACTCTCGAATGGGATTTGTTTGACGGAAGATGTTCAACAAAGCACGAATCCCTTGTGGTTGTGGCCCCGCAGGAAAAAGAGTCTCGTTCAGGCGAATAAACGCTGCCCGGCATAACTCCAGCAGTTCAGCACTTCGCCAGACGCGATCCTTCAGGGTGGCGAGTATGCGGGCATGGTACCTATCAAGCCAAAAGTGTTGACGCCCAGTCGTAGGGTCGTCAACCACGCTATCCAGACGCCCTTCCACGCGAATCTTTTCAGCCTGGAAGTTGTCGACAAAGCCTACAAACACGGGCGCACCAGTCAGATCAAAAGGACAATAGCTACGCAAAAAGCTTGTAAACAGAAGCAAGATCGAACTTACACTCGAGTTGCCTGTTCACAAGATCCATCTCCCCGAGCACATATTCCTCGCGTTGGGTGGCCAACGCGGGTCTCGCCCTCAATCGATTCAGCTCAGCCTGGGCGTCCTTCAGATCTTGCTCCATTCTCACAAATTTGGCCTTCATATACTCCATCACCTTGGCATCATTTACCACCTGACCCTGGGATCGGGTGGTGATTGGAGCCTGCGAGGAACTAGTCGCAGTAGCAGGTTCTCGTGACTGTTCAAAGAGCATAATCACAAACACAAAGTTTGTGTCAGAAGCTAAAACTCATGTCATAAGCATACAACTCTTCGAGTGAAAGACATTAGCAAAAGACTATTTGCATAAACAAGGTAGCACAAACAAAGCGCAGACTCGCGCAGTTCAGAATATCATTACAAGGCATAAAAAACAAAAGGGTACAGCTACCCTAAACCTAAGATTCGATTTCCTAAGCAGACGATTGGCAGTCTCGAGTGCCCGGCGCTCCATGGTGGTCATAAAAACCTCGGCCAGTCGCGCGGCGGCTCCGCTCACCCCCTTCAGAGAAATGGGCTTCCCATCTGGCTTCCGAGGGAACGCAGACAGTGCTGCCTCGTAGTCGCAATCTATCCCATGTCCCATAAGAAGCTTGATGGTGGACTCGGATCCGCGTACCGTGTTGGCGCGAGCGAAACCCGCCATGGTGGACGTCCCGGGGCCAAACACGTCGGCGAAGTCGTCCGCCGTCGACGGCACTACGCCAGTCGGGAACACCACCTGTATCAGCGCCAAGTGTGCTCGTCGATTTGGCGAGTGCTCTTTCGCCTGGTTGCATAGGCGCCTAAGCCGCCCACGCCTGTTCCAGCGAAAGATCGTCACTCGCCACGTCCCAGAGGCCGGTGCGCCAACACTTCTGCACAATTCAAAAAGGCAAAAGTCATTTCATGACACTCGACATTATATCATCATATCAAAAGGAGAAAAGATTACTTACCTCCCATGGCCTGCGCGAGTGCCGCGAGCTGGTCAGCATATCCTCGCTCGCGTGCAGCGGCTGAGTTGGTGGCGGCAGCCAGCTCTTTCTTCGACTCTTCGCGCTGCGCGGCGAGTGCATCTTCCAGCTCCTTCTTCTCGCCTGGCCCAGCAAAATACGTGCATTCAATACTCGACAAAATCAAGCATTGCAAAAAGAAATTTAGCAAAACAAAAGCAAAAGGGAGAACTCACGACTGAGCCGCTCTAGCTCGGCGCGCATGGTATCCCCTCCTGCTCCACATGGACATAAGCCTTGGCAGAATCTGCCAAGGTGTGGTAGAAGGGCTGCAAGCACACGAATTAAGCAAAAAATCAAACTCTCACAGACCTACAACTAAACGGGTCAAGCAAAAAAGCTACTTACGTGGTTCATCCACGGCTCAGGAGCCGCGACTGACGTCCCGACATCTGGTTGCCGCCTTGGCTGTCTCAACGAACAGCGTCAGTGGCCATTTGCTGGGCAGCCTCGTTTCCAGTCGGTGCATAATTCGAGTGCTCCAGGGTTGGAACATTCTCGACTGGAGGAGTCCAGGCTGATTGTTTTCAGCGCTGTGGGCCACAACAAAACAAAGGTGGTCAGACAAATATGTGACAGCACAAAATTGTCATCATACTCAAAAAACACATACCTGTGTTCCTCATCCTCCTCATCTTCGGAGTCGCCAAAAATTGGGCCTCCAAAAGCTGGGGTACCACTCGACTGAAGAGGAAGAGTTGAACTCGTTGAGCACGCACGCAAAGGAGCGCTTGGAAAACAGGTGGTGAGCCTGATTCCTCGTCATCCTCCAAAGTCCTGCCCTCGTGGGTGAACTCACAGCAAAGGCGCCTTCTTGGCCAGTCGACGCCGCTTCGGTGGTGCGGTATCGACTTCTTGGTCAGCGGGCCTTGTCTTCAGATTGG